>OV277350.1:38434157-39099157 GCA_922984085.1 Sicus ferrugineus
GCTCGAGTTGAAGTGCAGGTTCGTGCAGCCGATTTATTCAGTTTTATTTGATGCGCCTTAATAGGGTTTCTCGTCACAGCCTGGCGAGTGTCTGCCTGGTGAGTGTCTGCCGGGGCCGTCCAAGGAGTTGACATTTGCCACGGTCAAGCGAGTGCAGGCTAAAATAATTCTGCTCCTGCTGATGACATTTATGCAAATTGAAGGGCGACGATTGGCGCTCCCTGAAGAAAATTTGGTTGGAAAAAATTCTCCTGAAATTAATCATGGGAAATATTTTGAATGGATTCCCATAAAACTTGAAAACTTTTCGTAGTAAAGTTTCTCAACTTAATTCCCAAACCTAATTAATAACAGCGTTTGGGATTCCACGCTGAACTCCCACTCGTCACATCACGAAAATTCACCGACATGCCAAGTGGGGCGCACAGACAGACTTCAGAATCTTCAGTCTTCAGAATCTTCCGAGTCTTCAGAAATCTGGAGCTTTGTTACCGTTACGCGTTACGTGTCTCCAGCGGCGTCTTTGCTGCCTCGAAATTCGCGAGCAGCCAGCTGCACGTGTGTCGTGTGTCGCCTTTACAACGGACCGCAAGCATCCTCCGCAAGCACACGGTGCCGGAGAGAGAGAGAGAGAGAGAGAGGATACGACATGAGATCCCGGCTGGTGTCCTCCCTGGCAGGTGCCGCGTGTTCGAGCGTCGTGACTGCTTTTGTGTGTTTATTTTCGAATTAGCAGCAGGTAATTAAAATTCCTGGCGAATTCGGTGCCGTGCCACCGACAGCAGAGGATGTCATCCAGCGCGCAGAAGGTTTTTACGACGATGACGGTCTCTTCAAGAATCCATCAAGAGGGTCGAGAAGTTTACGACAGCGCAAAAGTGTCACGGAAAAGTGGTGCAAAAACTTTTCAACTAAAATCGCGTGCCTCCGTATTTAAAAAAACTAAAAAACCAAAATCTGCGAATTCATGGGGTTCGAATTAAGTAGGACGTTTTTTCTGCCTTAAAATCAGCAAATTCTATTTACTGACAAAATGTTGAAATATTTTGTTTGTTACTTCTGGTTTTCCCTACATTATTTTATTTTATTTTAATGTACTTTTTAATGTATTTTATTTGGTTTTAATTTATTTATATAATTTTAATCTATATATTATTTTTCTTCATTTTATTTTATTTTATATTACTAGAATCATGTTCGTGGCTGATTGCTTGGTCGCAATTTACATTGAGCTGCAGCCACCTCAAATTTTTATTAACCAAACAAAGCTTCAAATGCTCTGAAAACTCCGTTCTGGTTTGCAAGCAACAATGTGAAGTCACTTCAATATAAACGCGACCTCACTTCAAAGAACAGAAATAACTGGGCTGATGTCACACTTGCAGTCATTTGATTAGATGTCGTGTTGTTTTATTAAAGAGATTATTTTTACTGATTTATATGATTTATGATTAATAATTTTAATGATAATAAGAAACTGACTGAGAGGGTATGGTTGGTCACCTTATTGTACGTATTGTAACATGTATTCTTACAGTTGTCATCACTGAGCGATTTAATGCTTGCTCATCACTGTTCGGATCAATGCTTGCGCAAGCTTTCACACGAAAATCAGTGTTTTTCTAGTCTTCAAGTCAATAGACTTCTGTGTTTTGTTTTACTGCAAAACATAATATTTAAATAAATTTCTCAAATGCCTTTGGTAAATTTAGCGGTTGCGGGAAAAATAAAACTTGATATAATGGAAATATTCAAGTATTTTAATCGTATGAAAAAACACCACAAGTTGCAGTTTGGAATGCACTGAAGTACAGATGCACCGCGACCGTGCATGCAACGCTTGAAGCAAGGCTGACAACCATGCGAATACAACCGACGTGTACACTTGGTACAGCTTCGCGAACCGGCCGCGACCATTTTCCTTCCATTTCCGAAAGTGAGCTTGTTCAGATATATACGTGAAAAGTTCTTGTGTTCTTGGAAAATTAATAAAGATAAAAGTGATTGCATTTAGCAGCATAATATTCTGCTGCAAGTTGAAAACAACAATCTAAAGAAAATTTAAAGTAAGCATTATTATAATTGTTGGTAAAGTTCGTAATTTTGATTGAGGTTATCGATTTGCCAAGGGCCGCCATGTTTTTTCGCCATATATATATAGTATACATTTTTCTAGAAGTTACTTTTTATTTCTAATTTCTTTCTATAAGGATGCGTGGTGGCTATAACTCACGCGGCTCCGGACGCGGAGGTAACTATCATCATTCCGGGTCGTACAACAATCGGATGCAATCATCCCGCAGACCTGGTTTCCACAATAATTACGGGGGCAACTCCCGATACAACAATTATAACAGCGGGGGTTATGACCGCAATCGCGATAGATTCCAGTCGCGCTATAATAATAATCGCAATGATCTCGGCCAGAAGCGCCCATATCGTGTAAGTACCAAAAATAACCTACAAATGTGTTGTGTGTGTTTAAGGCCCAGGTGAATGTGCAGAATTATGTATGTATCTATATTTAGAAATCAAGAAATGGCTGCCGCTGAGAAGCGATGCCCAGCAGATATTTTGTGTCGAAGTAGGCTTTCTGGTTTCGTAATGTAAATTAGACGCGTTGTCTAATCCCACATATTGATTTATAAGTTTGATAACACACGACTTAAAGCCGATAAAGTATTGCATGATATAATGCACAATCACGACCCACCCGGTTTCGTGCTTTCGAGGAGCGTCATTCTATTGGAAATCAACCCTGGTTTTACGTTTTTGTGTGTATAATCGCAGGCATTGATTCGGAAGAAATGGGCATCACTCAAAAAAATAAAAGAAAAAACCATTTCACACCTTCACACAAATTATAATACAGTTTTTCCTCGTGTCAGGAGTGGAAGTGGTAGACGTTGGAGAAGGAAAAGTGCCACTAAACTTAACTTTTGCTTAGTTCCTTCAAATTTTAGTATATTCTACAGAATGAGGCCCTACATTTCAAGGAACAGTCCTGCGGCCAAATATTTCGCAGTGACGGCGTGTGAAAACCAGCCTTGGCGAGTTAATAAGCCGTTATGGCGCAGCGCTGCTGAGCATTGTTGAGCTTCCGCCAAGTGTTCAGCTGTGCCGGCGTAGCACTTAACGAATGGAAAAATATATACGGACGAATAGAATTTTAATAAAAGTACGGCGAAGTAGATTCTCTATTGAAGAGTGGAACTGAAATGTTTTCGAACGCGTACTTACATCTGCAAGAGTTCAGGAGAAATTAATACAAAGTGTGTATCACTTTCAAGTTATCATGCTTTTAACCTGAGGTTACATACGTATATCAGAAAATCCAGAAACCGCTTTAGATTTTAAACCATTTTCGGAAAATGATAAGCCTGAATTATACACAAATAAGACTTGCAAAGAACCAGGACTGAGTTGCATTTCGTTTCCTTAAATGAAAGAAGAAAATGGCTAGAAGAACTTGGCGTATGTGAACTAATGCGAATATATGGGAAAGATCAAGAACGTTACGAGTGGCTCAGTAAGTAGAAGCCATTGGTTGAGAATGTAGTGCATACAGTTTCCAACAGAAGCGTTCATAAAAATGTACCTTCGTGAAGAATCGTCCGAAAATGTAAATATAAACCAAAAAAGTACATTTGTTCGGATTTGATAAATTTTTCGGTATTAAAATACTTCAGCAGGCGCCTCATCAACGAATTCAAGTATATAAACGGTAGGCAGAGAAATATATTCCTGCATTTCTATAAAAAGTAAAACTGGATTTTATTAATTCAGGCGAAAGTCGAAGTTATAAAACGACGAATGGCTTACGCATACAAAAGGCATTGAAATTTTAAAGAGCTCCGTTGCCGTTTTTGGTTGTTTCGAGAGAAAAGATTAGGAATCCTTGGCAAAAATGACAAAAATCTGAAAGTTAAATTTTAAAGGACAATCGCTTTCGAAAAGTTCAATTGCAGCCCAGAGCAAAGCTACACCTTGTACGCATTATGATGACGCGCAATATAAAACTAAATCGGCAACTAGTGAGAAGGCTGTCTTCAACCAGGCCGAAATCTGAATACCCTACACCCACAAAGTTGAAAACTATCCTCGAAAGCACATAAAGGCTTAAATAAAATCCTTTATAACCATTTAAGTGGGAGAGCCACACCCATTTTTGGAGAAATTATGATAATATCGGAATCCAACTTTATCTAAATATTGCCGTATAACAATATGTACTCGTTTATGTAGAGGAAGAACAATGTGAGCGTTCCCTTCGAAATGTAGGGTATATAAATGGTTAGAACACGTATAATTTTATACATAGTGTTACAACTTATAACAGCTCAGATATAAAATGTTTTGATTTTACTATACGAATACATTGATCATTAAAAATTTCGATTAGAATTTCGCCAGTTGACAACTTTTGAATGGCTGAGCGGTCCACGCAAACATTTTAGTAGTGTAAATCGCAATGAATTATCGCTAATTTTTTGAAAGTCCTAGCGACTCCTGCGAGTCATTTTTGAAAGTCCTAAATATTATAATCAGCAAGCAACATTTTCAGAAAAAGTGAAAATTGCATTCAATTCCAATATTCCCGCGCTATTTTTAAATGAAATTATAATTTACAGTTAAATTATTTTAGAGTTATACTCTACTTAGTTAGAGTAACAAAAATTGACAGATGTAATTTAACCAGTTAACTTTTTTGACTTCTGCGAAAGAGTTTCGAGATTTATGTATTTTGAATTAAAATAAAACATCTTGAAGTTATGAGTATATTTTAGTTCTCACCAAAATTGCAATGTAAAACACAAATTTCACCACTTTTTGCTCATGTAATAATAATAATAAAAAAATCAAAAAAGTAGAAAACCCATTAAAAAAATAAAAATAATAAAAATAAACAAATGAAAATAAAAAATAATAAAAAAGTAAACTTAAAAAAATGTTTAAAATAAAAAAAAAATTAAAAATAACAAAAGAAATAAAAAATAAAACAAGAATTAGAATAAACAACAATTAACTATTATAATTTCGCCGCCTAACAACCTTTGCATAAGCACCACGCCCATTTTTTGCAAATATTTTTGTCACGTCTCTAGAATGACGTATTAATATTTTGAAACGTTATGGAATATTGACAACTCTTGTATAAGTGGGCGGACCACGCCCGTTTTAGATATACAAATTGGTAATACCTATTGATAAAATTCCGTGTTAATATCTTATACCGTTTACAAGATATTGCCATCTTTGTTACGACAGACAGATGGACGAACAGGGTTAAACCGATTCGGGAAGTGAGGCTGAGCAAGAATTTATATACTTCTCTATATCTATCTCGTCTCCTCCTCTGAGAGAACAAAGTGAATTTATTTTTATACCCTCTCCCTTCGGGTGTAGGGTATAAAAATAAAAAATGGCAAAATAAAAAAAATAAATAAAAATAAAATAAAAACAAAAGTAAAAAGTAAAAAAAATTAAATAAAAATTAAAAGGAAAAAAAATTAAAATTAATAAAAACAAAAATCCCTCCCTTCTGCTGCCTTTATGTTCGTACCTGTGTAGCTCGTGCTATCTGCCCAAAAAGGCTGTACAGAAAAGTTACCTAGCTGCTAAATTCTGCTATTATAAACAAATGTTAAGAGTCTCAAACAAAACTGGTTTAAAAAGTAAACTGGTCAAGTTGTAAGAAGATATAATGTAGATTATTTACAATAAGGTATTACGATCATATCTAAAGTTTGCAATTATATGCATGCATCTATTTTATGATGTTTTAAAAATTTCTTTCAGGCTTCATCTCGTGATCGCTCAGATGATCGTAAACGCCCACGTCAGGACGTAAGTATAATTGCTGGTTTCCTCTCCTATTAGGAGGAGACTACACTAAACCAAAATTGTTCCTAACCAGTAACGTAAAGCTATCTCTGTACTTCGTTTTCAAATATTGAGATCCTATTAACTACTTATTATTTTATATATTTATGCACGAATAGAGATTTTTATAGAACAGGAGTTTATAAGTCCATAGAGTTCATGCTTATGGATCACTTACACGCTGATATGCGTCGACACCGAAAATGACCAGATAGATATGATGGGTATGGTCACAGTACAATTGTGTTGATACCCCGAATGAGCTTCTCAGAACAGCGCTCTTCATGCAGTTGTCTACGATGCATTTCCTTAACCGAACAATCCAAACACACAGAAGCTAATTTCTTTACCGAATGTGAGAAAAAGGAAATCATCGAACATTATTGATGCTCTCTAAGAATCTATCATTCTAAAGTCCTACAAAATCTTCTTGCTATGTATTCAAAAGCATTTCTCCAACGCATACAAGAAATGCTCCGAAAGACATTATTTTCATACAGCAATATTAGAATTCTTATAAACTGTTTCCTCCCTTATTATCTAATTCTAAAATTATATAATGATAAGCACAAGACAGGAACAGAAATACTTATCACAAAATCATAAAAACAAACTCCTCATCATCGTCACAGGAATATCGTCGCACTTCTTCAGCGGGTCGTGGAAACCGCACGCCACCGCCTTCGACCTCGCAAGCGTCCACTTCGAATTATCACCGCGGGGCCGCCAATACCTCAAGCAGTACTTACCGCAGCGGTGGCAATCGCTCCGACCGCGAAGGCTCACACGGCAGACATCGCTCCAATCACAATGATTCCATGGGCCCACCCAGACGAAACATGCATACCGGGTATATATCAAGGCCGCGCGGCATGATGTCATCGGGCCGCGGTATGCGCTCATCCATCAGAGGTGGTGTGCGCATTATGCACCGAGGCGAGTCTAACGATATGAGAATCATGCGCAGGAAGCTCATGTATGCTCAGCAGAAAGATCGCGCACGCGTGATGAAGATTGCACGCCTCACGAGGTAATTCAAACAGTACTCAACAAATGATGTGATTATTAACCAATAAAAGTATTCAAATAAACACAAATGCGGCTGAATATTGATACTGTAAACTTACGGCACATTCAACGACTGTTCTTCACATAGAAATGTAGTAACAACCAAGTGTTTTCAGTGTAACAAGAATGAGCCGACAAGGGAAAACAATAATAACGGCTAAATTATAAGCATCAGATTTTGCGTTCATCAGACCACAATAGCAACCGATGTCTAGCATATAAACTGTATTAGATTGGTGCGAAGACATGTCAGTGCAACTACTTTTACTTTAACTTTCCTCTGAAGGCCAGAAAATGTTGCATGCAACGATTTACTTTGGGCCAAGTTGTTCACGTGAACTTATTTTTCACCAAAAATGTCTCCTTTTCGTAGTCACTACGTAGCAATTTAAATTGCTCTTCACCAAACTGCTTGTTAAACGAATGGTTTCTGACATCACAAAACACAACAAGTTGATTAATTGTATTTCGAATAGGAAGAGTCAAAACAATCGAAATTAAAATCCTAGAAATGTGAAATGTTGCAAGTGTATCGGACGAAGGTATCGTAGATCCCAGAGTGGCCTGCTTTAACTTAATTCGAGAACTGTGTGCGCATGAGTCATGAAAGATTGAATTCATTGCTTTTGCTGCGAAATCAATAACAAGTGTAACGATTTATGTGGGCCACTTGCACCTAGCGGACCAAATTCGCCTCTTGTAATGTTTTACGTAATGTTCTGCGGAACCACAGGTCAGGTCAAGAGCTATATAATTCTCCTGGGCAAAGTTTATTGATTCACTAGTACTTAGAAAATGATGTTTTTGAGAGTAATCAGCCCCATCTGCAAAATTCCACTTCCTGGTCCTCATTAGCACGGAGGAGATCTAAAGCTGCATTCGAAGTGATGTCAATTTTCTGTCGAGTTATTTGTGTTTCAGTGTATTTGACTGTATAAGAAAATCTTGTACTTTTTCTAGTTTGTTTTATCTATAATGTGTCTCTTCATACGTTTCCCTCTTATTTAAAATTGATTCCACCAAAAAACAGCTCGTTGCGACGTCGCAGGAATTTACATCGCTCTAAAAGTGATGATAGCCGATCGACTACGTCGCAAAAGGGAGAAGATACTTCTAACGAAGAAAATGGTGAAGACGACGATGAGGAGAAGAGCGAGTCGGAGAAAAAGAAAAGCTCTTCGAAGCGTAAGCGTACAAAATCTGAGAAAGACGACGATGATGAAGCGGAGAAAACTGAGAACAAAGAAGAAGAAGAAGAAGGTGATGAAGATAATGTCAAGGACGATTTGAATGCATCCAGCAAGTCGAAGAAAGATGAAGAATCGTCGGCCGAAGCCGACGACGCCATTGAGGGCGACGACAGTGAGAAAAAAGAGAGAGATGAGAGCGAAAAAGACAGCAAGAAAGAAGGTAAGAAGAAGAAGGAAGGCGATGACGCAGATGACAAGAAGGAAAAGAAGGAGAAATCCAAGTCATCGAAGTCGAAGCGGGATGACAAGGACAGCAAGAGCAAGAAGAAAAGTTCTGGCGACAGTGATGATAAGGAGAAAAAGGATCGCAAGGAACGCTTATCGCGAAGGGATGACTATTTACATTCTAGGAAAAGCTCTTACTTCATAAAACTGACTTGCATTCACTGTCACTCTAAGTACGTGACTTTCAAGGTGAGCCAGATGGGGACATGCAACCATGATTGAACAAACAGTCTGAACAAAAAATTTCCGCTTACTTTTAGGAATACCAAAATCATTTGTTCTCTCGCACGCACAGAATTGCACTACGTCAAATTGCTCTTCGTCAGAAGGCTCATATCTCGCGCTTACGTATGCGTCAACGTAATGCGCAGCGCGAAATCGAGGAGAAGTCAAAGGAGGAGCACGAATCGAAATTCTGTCACATTTGCCGCTTGCATTACCGCCAGCCGAAAGCCAAGCATCAATTGTCCGAGCATCACAAGACAATCAAGAAGTTCTTGATGCCATACTGTGCGGTTTGCCACTTGGCGTTCAAGAGTCCCATGTTGTATGAGACGCATCGCTGTTCCTTGGAACATATACGCGTAAGAACGCTGTGCTGTGGCGACCTGGCCACTTCAGTAATTATGTATGTTCTGTCTTCTCTTAGAATAAAGCTCGTAATCGCGACGACGACGATAGTGATGATAACAGCGGCGCCGACGATTTGCGCGAAATCGACTTGAATAAGTTCCTTACCGTCGATTCCGTCGGCGAAATCGACGACATCGATGCTGACCAAGATCCTTTCAATGACTCGGAAATTGTAGAGGACGGCGATGATGCCGACGCTGACGGCACTGAACGCCTGCCCGTTGGCGCACATTTCGTCAAAAAGGTGGAGGCGTATCATTGTGAACTGTGTAACGTATGTGCGGCGATTACTGACAACGAAGAAACGTTCATTAAGAAGCATTGCATGACGCGTGGCCACCTCAAAGCATTCATACGACACAAGGAGGAAGAGGAAAAGCAAAAGGAGGAGGATGAGGAGGAGTCTAAGGAAGAGAAGGAAGTTGGTGATGAAAAAAAGGACGGCGAGGAGGTAGAGGAATCGGCCAATAACGCAGCCGAAGAAAACGACAAAAATGCTGAGGAAGAAGAGACTGAGGCTCAAGTTGAAGATAAACTTTGGGAAGATGTTGACAAAGACCTGGGCGACCTGCTACGTGAAGTAGAGCCCGATGAACACGACGAAGATGATGAAGATGAATCGGTCTTGAACATTGACATTGAGAGGTAACGAAAGTCATCTCGGGCCCAAGATAGCGCTCGCTACATAATAACAAAACTCCTTGATTTTTTTGCAGTGAAAAGCCAAAACAAAAGGAAATTAATGGCAAAAAGGAAGAAGTTGTGGTGGTAGAATCCCCGAAAAAAGAAGAACCGAAAGCACCTGTAGCACCACCAACACCTGTTAAACCCAAGGAAGAGACAAAGCCTGCCGTAACACCGGCACCGGTAGAGAAACAGAAACCAACTCCCGCGAAACCGGCGGCGACACCCAAAACGAAGGCGTTGAAGGTACCGGTTAAGGCTGTAAAGACACCGGCAAAGACGCCTGCTAAGATAACTAAAGCAGCGGCCGCCAAAGCGGCTAATGCTGAAAAAGCTGCAGCAGCAGCAGCTGATAAGTGAAAAGGTGTGGAGGAATATCCGCGACTCGAGTTACCAGTATAGATTTTAATCCAATTAACCTTGAAAGGGTTTATCCAGTATGATGTAGTTTAAGGACACGTAAAATAAACGTAATGTTGGAATATATGTAGAAAGTAAAGAAATTGTAAGTGTGCAAGTTTTATTCCATCTTCGTATTAATAAAGAATCAACAAACCTACCTTTCTTGTTCTTTCGTCTTCAGTGGGTTATAAACATATTTCGCTTATGCGGTGTTTGTCCCAATTTCTCCGTACAAAGTTTGAAATTAAATGCTAGCCTGTAGTCAAATCTCCCAACAGTGGGCATTACAAAGTCAAATATGGTAGAATAAATTTCGGAATAACAGTCACATTTTTGTTACACAGTTTATTTCCAAGGGGATACCAGAAAAAAAGGAAAAGCTTATTTGTAACGTAGTTATTCGAAACTAGGGAAGTTATGGAAATCGGTTTACATTGAAATTAATCGCCTTCAGCTTCGATTTCGGTAAAAATTGACAGATTTGTTTTATTACACATTTTCCATTTTGACTTGAAGGTCAAACTTTTAATTTATACAGGCGCGGGTGCGTCTCCAAAATTTTGGAAGGCTGTAAGGCGAAGTTCGTACCTACAAAGCCTCAAAGAACATAATAGCAATATGTGCAGAGCGAGGGAGAGGGAGATAGAGAAAGAAAGACAGACAGCAGATCATTTAATATCCCACTACGAGTTTTGCTAGCAGTAGCGATAACAGTTTTCACTTAAGCCCGAAGCCAAATGAATCCAGCAACAGCAAAATGCTGCTGGATTCATTGGGCCTCGGGATTTATTCGCGCGTATACGTACGTCTAGTTGGGACGTCCGAACTTTGTGGGGTTTTTATACAGCTGCGTGCGTTGAAAAAAATGGATGTAGGAAAAAATGTATTAACTTGGTTTACGGGCACAAATATTTGTGGGAAGGGAATTATCTTGAAGATACATGTTAAAAGAGAATTACCTTGATACAGATTTCAAAGAGCACTTCGCCATTCGGAAGGAGAGAAGCGTATCCAGTGTGCTTGCTCAATTCGCACGACCAGAATCGTACGCTTTCGTACGAAGCAAATTCGCACCCAATACGCGGCCGGTTTAAGAGCTTAGATGACGTGAGACTTCGTAAGGATAAGCCGGCTTAACCTAACTTTATAATTCCAAATCTAGTAAGACAGCTGTCTGGCCAGAACGAAGTCTGAATACCCTACACCCGCGAAATTAAAGATAATCGGATGACCATTTTTTGCATACATTTTGGTAATGATGACTAATAATCCAGTCTTAATATCTCCTCCCGTTTATGATATATTCAAAAAACTGCTTTTATATTTGATATAAAAAGTCGGTATGGTTATTAACCGATTGCGCCGCGAAGCGAATTTTTGGCTATTCGCGTTGGTGGTCAAGCAGAGTGCGATACGACACGAAATCGGAAAAAAATCGAAAATTGTGTTGATTTGTAGATAGCAGAATGCCATATTTGTACAAACTGTTTTTCTTTTTATAAGATTTTCAACTTCCACTAGGGATTTTTTATCTGTTTTACAATTTTTCCCCACAAAATTATTGTACTCCGGGCTGGAGAGAGAAGGATTTCTACAAACAAATGCTATTACCGCCTCCAACTTTTTTTTTAACTTTTTATAACTTCAATTTTCAAATTTCAATGGACCAGTAGCACCACTTGTGTTTAGTTTTAGCCTCAACTTTTAACTAGTCACAATTTTCGCAGAAAATTCACCTCGATTTTATAAAAGGAAATATTGAAGTATTAAATATTTTTTCCTTTCTGTAAATATATTCCTTCCTTAGTTCTGTTTACTGAAACAAGACATTCGTAGGATATTCAAATAATATTAATTCTTTCCGGTCTAATGTTACCGCAAAGGCGGCAGAAGATAATTTCGTTATCTAGGCTGAAATTTTGTTTTTTCTTCAACTTGGCAATACTTTGTTGTTACTTTAAAAAATATTAACAGATAGAAGCTCACTTAAGAAAGTTCTCGACCGCAAACGAAATGCTGTTCCGGTTTTTTTAATAAGCGTTTCCGAAAAATTTTTTCATATTTTATCTATATTCAACTGTTAACTTCTCATAAAGGGTTCCTGAAGCGAGAAATACATTTACGTATGACATCACTTAACCTTAGTTTAAAATTAAACTCAAATAAGTCATAATAAACTTATTTTCTCGTTAAGATTTCATTGTCTTCGACCAAAATTTCATTCTCACATTCAACCTGCAGTTAACAACGCCAGCAATTATTATATCAACAATGTGATGATTGCTGGAAAGTACGGACGAATAATGAAAGGAAATAAAACGGAAACATAATATTTACAAGCGTCTTCTGAATTTACGTGTTTTATTAATTCCGGCATTGAAAACATGGCGTATTCGAAGACATGCATTTCCACGCTAAATTGTCGCAAATAAAGAAAACTTTCACTATCAGTGGGGGACGCCTTTGCACGTATTGTTGGCCAAATGGAAAGAGGGTGTGAGAGAAAGAGAGATAGAGAGAGAGAAAGAGAAAGAAAAGTGATATGATGCAAAACGCGATTGTTTTATATACGCATTGCATCACATACAATGTCAAGTTGGCATGCTACTGATGGAGAGTCCACTGCTGACATCTGAGATGATGTAAAAGTGCTGATAGCGCATTCCTTGTGGGGAGTAGGTGTTGGCTGTAAATTGAGCACCTGCTACGGATTATGAACATTTCATGTGTGGAAACCTTTTGCAAACTTTGGTAACGCTACAAGTATCGGAAGCACACATGGATTGCTATCATTTACCGGAAGGCGCAAAGTGTATGTTGCTATTGAAACCCAACAAGTGATGCTTTTCTCTATATTGTATTTGCGCTGTCTTCGGGCAGGTCAAAGCCTGTACGGTCCTCTGACAGCACAGCACCTCCAAAAGTTGAGCTGAGTACAACTCCCAAAATTTCAATAAACTCCATCCTTTTAACTAATACAACTTACCGAGACATACACTTCTCGAAGTTTGTGGCAAACAAAGAGCGCCAAGTTGTGATTGTCGATTTAATTTAAATAGAACCGGTTAATCAAAAAAATTCGAACTCGTTTTTTGCAAACTAGTGTATTTTTATTAGTGTACAACATTCAGATCGCTGAATCTATTCGCTGATTCAACAGATTTGAGCTTCAGTTTTATTGGTTTCTTTATTGCATTGATAGACTTAATTTGTGCATTGTTTTCCTCCGCAGGTGATCCCGAAGCTAACAATGACAATCATTTTTACAAAATAATGTTATTAAGTTATTTTATGCGTCCATTGTTTATTATTTCTTATTTGGATGCTAGAAAAATCATCATTTTAATTAACCTTTACAACGACTTTATTTCTTGAACAAATCGGACAAAAACGAATACAGCTTTAAGATAAATCTGATGTAAGGAGAGTCTGTTATATTTTGCTGAGCGTTTTTAGTGAAACGGCTACGTTGAAAATAACAACCAGTATTCAATCAGATTTCTAACGAAAGTAAATTTTAAATAATCGATCGAAATTTGTATTTTCAAGGCTCTTCAATATGGTTGGTGGGGGTGATGAAAATAACATTTACGATTTTGCTATTTTATGATACATTTTAAGCTTGCAACTACCAAACTTGCTGACTAAAAAAGTACGCATGGTGACCTCTGGCTCTGGAAGGCAAAAGACTACATACGAAGCTGAAAAATATGAGTAGGCGAAGCGATCGATTGAAGGACGATTTGATGCTATCTTAATATTAACCAATTGACTGATTTACGGTTATACGAGAGCATGATGGATTTACCGAAAGGCCACAAAAGTTCATCGATCAAAATAAGATTGTTTCTTTAAATAAAGATAATTTAGAAAATTTAAAAATTTGTTTTGAGTTTTGATCTGAACATATTCGGATTTTCTTTAATTTATAATGAATTTATATTACATAATTATTTGAAGGCAATTTCCCAAAATTTAGAAGGATGAAGAGTGGTCTAAAAAATTGCCAAGCTATGACAACTAAGATTTTAATCAATATTTTAAGTAAACAAAATTTTGATTACAATTTCAAGTGATTTTGAGCTTATGAGAATTTTTAATGGATGAAATGTTTGCGGAGAAGCTCAGTGACGCGTCATAGTTTTTTTCGTTTCTCCGGTAGTCCTTCCTGGTTAAGGTAGGTGAACAATGTGGTAATGCAATATCTGTAATACTAGTAATGCATGAGTTCTTCAATATTTAATTTTGATCCGAAAAATGCCTTAAAAACTTGACAAAATTACATTGGGACCGAAATTCTAATATTCGAACGATATTCGAGTTGACGATTTGCATGAGTAGAACAGCAAAATTCATGAAGAAATAGACAACTACTCTGGAAACTTAATGAAAACATTGTCTAATAAACAAAAACTAAGTTTATCTATGGTCCGTTTTTCTGGAATCACCGCTTACATTTATTGCCACATGACTGCAGTCGTTTTCCAAAACGATGCTACCATTTTAAGTCGTAAATTATCT
This sequence comes from Sicus ferrugineus, assembly GCA_922984085.1. Classification (NCBI taxonomy): domain Eukaryota; kingdom Metazoa; phylum Arthropoda; class Insecta; order Diptera; family Conopidae; genus Sicus; species Sicus ferrugineus. Next base: position 38,448,824 of record OV277350.1, read on the forward strand.
TAAAATCGTATTTATTAATGCATTAACTTGGCAAAGCTCTTGCGCGTTGCTAAATTAAATTTTTATGCCGGTCAGCCAATCTGGTTAAAGGATGAAAAAATTGCAACTTCAGCAAGTGATTCCGAATGCGTGTAAATAAAGCTTAACTTCATATTTTTATGGCTTACGCCAGAGCTGCCAATTTCGAGGGAAAATTCTCAAGTGGGACTTTTTAATTCCTATAGGAAATTGTATTTTTTAATGTATATATTTCTAATTAAGGGGGAAAAATCTGGAAGCTTTTGTATATCTGGAAATTGTAAATATCGGTAAAGTAGCGAAGCACATTTAAATGCCGTTGGATTTTAATTACACAACTCACGTGGTAATATTTGGTGTGAGAAAAAAAGACATTTTTAACGCATGTCTGCAACTTTGAATTGGCAGCTCTGGTGCACAAGCTTGGCAGCAGCAACGGCTATTTTTATTTTTTCAAATAAATGTCGATTGATTGTGAAACATTCCAGGTCTGGTATTTGAATGCAGACAAGCAGAAAAGCAAAACTACAGCATTTTCAGGCCAATGGATGATTTTGGCTTTGGAAAAGCGAAAAGTGGTCAGAACTGCAAACTATAAATTAAAGTGGTGTAGAAACGCTTTTAACTTGGTTTTTTTACCTAATTTTTGAAAGAAAATTGGAAAATATGATATTCTACGAAGGATTGCAAAGATTTCCATAAAAATACCACAGAAATTTCAATTTTCTCCCATGCAAATCGAACCTCACCAGGAACTGAAAGCCATTTATTAATATAATTTTACAAATATGTAATACCATTCTCATAACGTTCATTAAAAAATACTAGCTGAAAGTAATTTAATATCTGTAAAAAAAAAGAAAATCTTAAATTTAAAAGCATTAAAATTTAAAAAATTAATTATCTTCCCTTACGTTGTGCATTACAGAAATGTTTTTTGCCTTATACAATCAAAACACTTGTGAAGTTCATATGCAAAATCGTGTAATTTCATATTAAACCGTGAGAATTTCAGTTATTCGCAAGATGCTCGGCTTACATGAGAAGCTTTGGCAATAATTTTGCCATGCTGTAAAAAAAAAAACAACGAATGAAAAAATTTATTGCCAATTACGTATCCATTTTTTTTTTTTTTTTTGCGGCTTCGCTATATAGATTTCAAACATAAATCTGCCGAACGAAATTTATATAATACTATAATTCGAAGTGATGATTCGGCGTAATTTCGTGAAAAAATTTCGTCGAATTACGCAAAAATAGAGCTGAAATTATGAAGATAACGAAATAACGTTAATGGGACTTGAAATCTAAACGCAATAAAAGTTAATTATAATTTTGTTCTACGAATTGCTTTAAATATTAGAAAAATAATTTCGCTTTAAATTTAAACTCAATAAAAGTGTTATAAATTACTTGAAATATTTATAAAACCGAAAGGAAACTTCAGATTTTAATAGCCGTCACTTTAAGCCATGGAAACCCCGTGCAACAATGTAACACATTTAAAAACTTAAGCAAACAAACAAAATGAGGCAAAACGAATGGAAGAAACAGATATAAATCAACATGAATTTTCCAGAGGCGGACATGAGAAATTAACAAATGGAAGTCGTCGTTACTCACAACACATCGGACGACGGCTTCTGCAAACCAAAAACTGCTAAGACAAACAATTGCTGAGGGCAACAAACAGCCGAAACAAATGACTGCAGCAATCAAATTATCGTCACATTGACACGAAACTACAAACCGTGAATACTTAGTTGAGACAAACGAACACAAAAAGATAATCGCATTGCAAACTCGCGCAATCTAAGATTTCTCAAAGCTGTGGCAGTCTTCGATTTTTGCTCTAATTGGGTTGAATTTAATTTTTCCGTTTTTAACTTACTGCCAGCAATTATTAAGCACGATTTAATTGCGGACTTTTGCGTTTTGATTGCTGTTGTTGCGGCAACATTGCCGTTTTTATTAATGAAATTACTGTCGTGGTCAATTAATGCAGTCTGTGTGTGTGTGTTAGCAACACTTTTTGTGCTGTTGAGACTGAAGTTGGCTGAAACGATCGATAGCACTTGGAAGGCAATTTTATAATAAAACATGAATTAAAAAGGTATCACGGCAAACTGTCATGCCAACATCGGGTGCCTGAGTTGCCACCGCCACTCGAGGATGTCTAGCAACATGTGTGCTGAATGCGTGGCATGCAGAATTTAGCCAAATCCATCTGTTGCTTGTGGATAAAATGAACTTGTAGCGATATCCGTGACGAAGCAGATATCCGTAATGAAAGACTTCCGTAATCAAGACGTTATAATCGACTGCAAGTGTTCGGTTTGAAGGCTTGGAGAGGAATTACACCATTTTGATGGAATATTTATAGAACAAACAATGCTAATGAAATTTAATGACTAAATTATAGCCTTAGTTTGGTGATCTGATTGATTTTGTAGATTATTTCATTCATTTACCGTTGACTAAAATCCTATTTAGATTTTATTTACTGTGACAAGATCGATTTAATCGATCGATCCCTCTGCGGATTTGGCCAAAGCTCACTGAAATACTTCAGCTTACTTGCAATTTAGACGAGTGAACTAGTTTACAACATACTTTGACCTTTAAACTTCTAGTAGACAGCAAAAACTTGATGATATAGAAATCAATGAAAATATTCAAATCGCTTTAATCTACTAATTAAATTGTTCAGATTGTAACTATTCCGATTTTTCTATTCTCCGTTTTGTATAAAATGACATTTGATCGCATAGGCAGCCGCGATGCTTTCATTCAACTAATTGACAAAATAAATACATTTTTTCAACCTCCAACATGCAACACATAAAACAACTCGTAAAAGCAGAAAAAGAAAACATGCAGCCAACATTATATAGAATCCTCTCGGTGACAAAGTAAATGTTAAGGTTGATTTGTGACTGAATAAATAAATTAAACAGAGCTTTGCAAACGAGGCAGACCTGCGGCGAGATGCCAACCAGTTTCCGTTCCGCTGCAAATGCTAAAAGTGCAAGTGGCAGCCAGCAACGTACAACAAACTCGTTGCATACAACGCGGTTCTCAACCGTGCAGTGATGATCGCCGTTAGTTATGCGAACTCGCATGCTTTTCGGCAGCAAGAAGCTGTGTGTTGATCCAATAAAATGATGTTTGCTTTTGAATAAGCAACAAAAACAACAGAACACCGAATCAACAACAAGAGTGAGGGAAATTTAACTGGCAGTGTTGGCAGCAGAACACTGCAACGAATGCGCGGCTGTTGCAAACATTTAATCAAATGGAATGCAAACATTTCACAATAGCAGCATCGCCAGAAAATTCATTTATCGCTGCTATTTTTCCATTTTATAGCTTGCAATGTTTGATTCGCAGTTAAATGCATAACTATGTTGCAAACCAGAAGCGCTGACGACACATTAGTAGAAATGTATTTGCTATTAACTTTTTGTTTTTAATTTCTCTCATGCCTTTCGATGCAATCCAAGTGAACTAATTTAATCACTCACAACAAAGTGAGCCACCTGGAAGTGATTTCCTCTAGCACACATTCATTCATTCATGCAACATCTGATAAGCCAGTCTTGCCACAGCCAATTGAGGATGAATGACTGAAACGTCAAGTGTTAAAATCAGCCAAAGCAAAATTCAATTCAGCCAGAAGCTCCGAAGCCTCAAAATACTGTAATTTTCTTGAGCTTCTGAGTGGATTCACATCAATTACTGGAAACGTGTTAATGACAGTCTAGCTGGCTGGCTACTCGTTTGCCGGCACCCTACACGTGACGTGGAGGTGGTTTGGATCACATAATCATCTTAAAATGAGTGGATGGAAATTAAGAAAGCTGGGGATTCAAATTGTTTTGAAACTGTGTTATTAAGATTCAAATAAAGCAACTGAGTATGAAAACCACGTTATTTCATTTTCACTTCAAGGGAATGCAATAAAATACTCATATTTAAATTTAAGGATTTATTTTGAAATGAATTTAAGAAGATTTCCTGAAAAAAATGTGGAGGTTTTCTTTGTTTTTGTTAAATTATAATTAAGAAATTCAAATTCTGAGTGTAGAATACAAAATATTCGTTGTGGCGGCTTTTGTAGGATTTTTTGTGGCGTTTGTTGCATCTTTTGAAAATACAGTAGCATTAAATTGTTGTGTGCTCACGGATTTTAATGCAAAATGCAAAGCAAAAGAAAACCAAATTAAAAGAAAAGTAGAAAATACAATTTTCCAAAGTAAAATTACGCCAGAGCTCAAAAGAACTTAAATTGCAAATAATCATCTTTGTTATTTACTCACAAAATCCGAATTTATATAAGCTGCACCGAGGCCGCCGCTGCGGAACAAAATACAAAAAAATATTATTCAACAATTTGTTTTCTCACATTATTCAAACAATGTTGTGGTATTTTTGCCGATGCATACAAGTTGAATAAGAGAGAAAGTTCGTTGCAGCCTGCAATTATAATATCTCAGTAGATGTTTTCTTAACTACGCAAGCAGCGAAATGACTTCAGAACGTCTTGAAGTGGGGGAAAAAAGTTGAAGGACTAATTAAACGAAGTTTTTGAAATCTCTCAGACCTTTTTTTTTAATTTCAATGATTAATCAGCCAGCTGCCGAAATGCAAAGAAAGCAGCTAAAAGCAACTAATTAACGCTGAACGCTAATGACTTCTGGCAACCATTAGAATGATTACAGGTTGCGTAGTAGGATTTTCCTGTTTAATTCAAACAGTTTTAGGCTAGAAAGTGGCTTTTACTAAAAAATACTCTCGTCTGTTAATAATCGCTTAATTGTAGATTTTAGTGTTTTTGAAATTCCTACATCCAAACCATATCTTGGAAGAAAAATGGAAACATTTTACTTTCTTCAGTTAATTTTTGGTGAAGAGTTTCTTCAGTTAGTTTTAGTTTGAAAATGATAGAGAAAAAACGGCAATTTTTTAGCTCGACTTATATTTTCACCTCACGAGAATACCAATACGCGAGATTCTTGGCATAAATTTATTCTATTTTCATTATTTCTGCCCAAAAAATAGCTTTTGCTGCTTCATTCTTTAGTTCCACTCGACACAATTTACCATCTCTAGTTTGCAGTTATTATCATCTCTAACTACGAGTAATTGATGCACAATTTTCTTTATATGTCTCCATTTTTTTTAACTTGTAACTTCAAGTTAATTTTAATAAATATTATTGAACCACTACACAAAATCACTTTCCATCTCACTTTCTTTCATTAATGCAATGAAAATAATGCCTCCTCGTTGCGTAAAAGAAGCGAAATTTTTTTCCAGCTTTTTCAAGATTAATGCAAGCAACCGGAAGTCTGTTAACAGGTGCTGAGTTTACCGCTATCATTCAGCTGCAGTATTAATTTGCATAATAAACGTAATTAATTCCTGCATTGTTTGAGGTTTTCCTCTGAAGCCTACAAGCGACCATAAAACCCTAAAAAGCATCGAATCACTTTAATAACTGAAAAAATTTAAGATTCCATTTATCGACTATAAAATTAACGCAGTTGAGCATAAAAAGCAAAAGTAAAAATTCAAAAATAAGCGAATAATAAAGCTAAAAAAGTGTCATAATAACAGCAGCTATAATAGCAACAACAACAACCACTGCAGCGGCCGAAAATAGATTTTCATTTATAGATTCCGGACTTCGAAGCATATTTTTCGCACGCCGTACAGATCAACAGCCAGCAAGAATTAATAAATCAGATCAACGCTCAAGAAAACAGCGAACACTGTGAACTCACAGTACAGAATATCAATGAGTTTTATTATAATGTTGCTCAGTTATTGTTGCCCTTATTAAATGTTTTTGAATCGGAAAATTGGTACATAGAATTTTCAGAATAAAAAAGTTCCTCCCCTCTTTTTTCCCCCTCTCTCCGTAAACGTTTTTAAGTTTAATCACTCCACAATTCTTGCAGACTTCGAACGGTATCGTTACCATAGCGTTCGCCGCCGTCTGGCCTTTCCTTTCTCTCGCCAGTCACATCCGCCGCTGCTGCCGACAGCAGCATCCATCCACACGACTGTCGCTGCTGCCGTCGTCACCAGCGTCGCTAAGCAGCAGCTGCTGCTGCGGATGCCGTCATGCAACCAACCACCACAACAACAACTGATGCCATTGTTGCGCTCTGCAAAAAGTAACCGAAACGAAGACCAGCAAACAACAAAACCACTCGGTCGTCTTTTTACAGTTTCGTAGACTTTTATAAATACGAGTGTCTCTGCTGTATTGGGAAGAGTTGTATTTCGAGCGTGCGCAACATAAGCAACAAGCAGCAGCGACGCGCGATCCGTTGGAGCGACGATCGAATAACTTCCGGCAGCATATTTAAGTCGTACTTTGCAAGGATTAAAAGCTCGATTTTAAATATAAAATCTTGCGTGTGTAGAAAAACGTGCGTCTTGTAAGAAAGTTACAAGTTTTAATATAAGAAGAATTTCATTTTAACAAAAAGAAAATAATAATTGCAATGAGCTTGTTCTGAGTTTAAGTGAATTCTCTGTGTGTGGAAACAGGTGAAAAGGATTTTATTTAAATTCAAATAAGACTGCTGTAGAGTCTCCGCAGAATGATCAAAACACGATTATTGATTTTCTGCTTTATCATAGGTAAGTAAAATGAAAGACGAAGGAAATAAACAACGAAATACACATTCTTCGAAAAAAATAATGAAGTTATTCAAATATCGAAATTAAACAAAAGCTAGAGGGAGAGATATTAATTTTCTGCTTTAACATATTTTAAGTATGAAAAACCAACACAAAAAGCAACATAAAATTGTTAAGATTCGAACACAAAACGAAAGACTTAAACAACAAACTTGGCAGGTTTGCTGAGAATTAAATGCACTAAAAATCCATACGTGTCGTGCTTTGCGCTTTAAAATTAAATTTAAAAATTCACATAAACAAAAACAATAAGTCAAAAGTTAATTCTATTCACTCGCAAACTTTGAAAGTCACGGGAAATCTTGGACCGAAACGCTCTCAACTATGAATGACTTTAAAATTCTGAGCATTCTAAGGTCGCGGGTCGATTCTCACAACCATCAAAACACGCCTGCAACGTCGAGACTGTAAAAATACAATACTCAGCCTTCGTGAGTGTCTCTCCTCTCTTCTCTGCGAGTAGGCAACAAAAGATTTCTATTAAATTTTTTCCTCAAAACTGAGATTTTTTCTCTAATTCAATGACGAAATTAAAATACAAAAGTAATAATTAAAATATGAAATTGATCACTTTTCATAAATTTGATTCCATTGAATGGATTGAGAAGCATATTTTCATAGAATTTCATACGATTTTTAGGCTTTTTTCACAAACATACTGTCGATGCTGACGATGCTGCCGCTTTCAGCGAGAAGAGTGTAGAGGAGCCAACTGTAGCTGCGCTGCTGGCCGCAACGCTCGCCACAAAAGCCACCGCAATACAGGACGCTGACACGGCTAAAGATAAGCGACAAGTCGATGCCAAAGCAACGCAACTCTATCCAAACCATCGCCCCGAGGCGCTCGAGGATGATCCCGAAAATGGACAGGAAACTATATACGGGCCGAAGCCAAATCAATTTCTGATACGACCGATATCACCGCAGCAGCAGCAGCAACAGCAGCAGCAGCAGCCGCCGGGACAGCTTGAGGAAAACCAAGAGACGCTGACGCAATTGCGTAATTATCCGGCGACGATACGACCGCAGAGTCAACAGCTACTGGAACAAAGCCAAGAGGTGAGCGGACGAATCTCATCATTCCCTGAATTGTTTTCTCGCAACAATTTCAAGTGTTCAACAAGCCGCTGCAGATGCAATGAGATCTCCTCTGGCGCTAGTTTGGCGCATTTCTATTATTAGGTTGCATTTTTCTTTCGCTTCATTCGTTTTAGAGGTTTTCCCGTCGTGACTTGTTTGGAAGACAAGAGCAAATGATCCGTGTCGATACTGCAGTTCTTGCGCTTACAGTTGCGTCTTGAAGTTTCATCAATTTCGTTTTATCTGAAACGAAACTAAATAGGAATTGCATATCTTTTTAGTGATCTTCTTTTAGAAAGCCTTTTGTAATAAAATAAAATAAGATTTTAGCAGTATTTTTAGGGTGTCAAAAAACACACTTAAACTTTGGCAATTTCGGTGTTTCACTAAAATCGTCCTTCATTCTGTGAGCCCATCTGATCTCTGCGTCGAGCACACTTTTTAAGATTAGAAACCGAAAGGTTTCGATCAAACCAAAGACACACCTTCGAATCGCAAACGCAACTGTACATGATTGTGTGAAAAACAATATTTCACTTTGGAAGCACCGCAGGCGTAACTTAAGTGAAATCAAAGTCGGAAACCTTGACCAACATCTTGCCGCTTTTGTGTGAATCAAATCCGAAATTGATTAGATATGAGTAGCAGTAAAGAAGGTGAATTTATTGCCTCCAATTGAAGAAGCTGAATGTAATCATTAACCGACCCATCGGTGATTACTAATGCCGTAACACACAATCATTTAATTCTTGATGACAAACAACAGTGCGATACGGAAAGGAAAAACATAAAATACTCCAAGAAACACACTATGAACTAAATTGCAACCGATTTTCTCACAAACCAGTCGAAATCAGCAGAGCATGGCTGATACAAAGCACAATTATTGTAATTGAATGAAGGAGTCTCGGCCTCGAGGCACCTTGATAGACACTAATTGCGTCCCATCAGCAGAGTTCGTGTTAAGGCTCTGAAGAATTGCAATGCATGCTTGTGATATTCTGCGCAGCGCGAAGAACTCTGTAGAGTCAGTGTGGCACAGCGAGCCCTCAGCGGGTTAATGATTTGCATAACGAAGACCTCTTACGTAACGGCTGCAGGAAAACTTTAAATTTCACTTCACTTCCACGAAGGCAAGAAACGACAACACAATAGATTTGCGTGGGAAGAAAGTTGGAGGTGAGAAAAGTTCACAGCACAGCGTGCGAACGAATTTCGGTGAGCCAAAGTACTGGAAGCTGAGGGTTACTTCGGCGATCCATCGTGTGGCAGCTTGCCGAGATAGAAGACATCTTTAGATTCTCAGCCAGCCTTATGCATCGCGAACTTAATTGAATGATGGGAAATCGAGGGACAAACGCAACTGCAATCATAGAGAAAAATAAGTTGGTCACAAGCAAATACCGAGAGACCGTCGCGAGAAGGCAACAGAGATTGTCATCGCGCACGGTTCTACAATATTTCAGAAGAATGACATCTATTGATTTACGGCAACAAATAAAGTCGAGGAGACGTGTAGTTTTTGTTGCCCTAGGTTACCCGAAAAGTCTCACACGGTGTTGTGTTGGTTCCATTGACGATAGTTTATTGTTAGCAAGTGGTTACTGCAAATGCTGCAGCCTTCCGCATTTGCAGCGAAGGCACATGCAGTTCCCACAATTTTTTTGGTTTCTAATAGCTTACTTTTCCCAAATTATTGGAACAAATATCTATGGAGTGCGCATTTGAACGCCTCAAACAATCCCCCGCAGATCCGTCACTGTTCGCTGCGAATAAAACAAGAGACTTCAAATTTTTACATTTTTTCCAGATTCAACATTTTGCTTACCTTCAGGACGTCAACAGAAATCAGCTGAAGGCCGTTGCACCGCTGCCACTGCGTCCATCAAAGCTGCAATCCACGAAATCTGTACTAGTGCGTTCACCTCCACAAACATTCGCTTCGGCTGCAACCAACTCTGCGACGGAAGAAGCCGAACAACGCTATGCATATGCTGTTCAAGCACAGGTGCCGCCTCTGCCGCAGCCCCACCACTTCAAGCCTTCGATACCGTATCGATTACCACAAGCCGTACCGCCAACGGCACCACGTCAAGCGCAGCCCTTGCAGCTGCTACAGCCGCAGCAGCCACAACAGTATCAAGTGATACCTGAGGAGCAGTTCCTCAAACTCCTCGAAGACGAGCTGCAAGCACGCGCCTATCAAGAAGCACAGAATGCACAACAGCAGCAGCGACCACTCCACTCACACCCGGATGCCGCTAGTAAAGTTCAGCCACCGGAGCTGGCAGAGCGCTCCAGCAACGATGGCCTGGGAAACTACCGCCAGCGTATTTCTGTGGATCCGAGCGGCGACTACATTCCCTTCGTGCCAAGGCATCGGGCCGGACCCAAGTATCTGCCTCTGCCCGACGCGGCACAACAGCCGCATCCAATCGAAGCTCCCGCCGCTCCGCCGCCACCGCGTGGAGCTTACTTTAAGCCGACGCATCTCACGTACAAGACGTCCCTGCCCAACCACCCCTTGGCCAAGTCTTCGCTGGAGAGGGAAATCGAAAAGCTGCTAGCAGCTAACAAGCCTTCCGCGGAAGCTCTCCAAATAGTGGAGGACACAAATGAGCCGCCGGCAGGCTTTGTGGGCCAGCATCGCCAACCGCCACCGGCGCGTCATCAATCAAAGCCGCTGGTACGACCGAAACCTGCATACACGTCGCCCAACACACTCGTCGACGCCAACAACCAGCCGTTCGTACCTTCGCTCTTTCAGTTCCAAAACTACCCGCAGCCCGCGCCCATTCATCCTACACAAGCTGCTCCCAACGTGGGTCCCGCTGTCTATCCAACCAACGCGTTACAGCCGGCGCAACCTTCGCAGTTCTTCTACCAGGAGGCGCAGCCCGCACCCATCTCGCGACCATATCGCTCGAAACAGTACGGCGCGAAAATAGGCACGAGCAGCATAAAAGCGGCTCGCCAAAAGGAAGCCGCTGCCAAGTTGCAATCTTCCGACTATGACTTTGAGCGCGAGCCCAGCTCACAAACGGGTCCAGTGCAGTTCCAACCCAGTCCAGAGGACTCCAGTGAGAGGCAAGCAGCGCCAAGGCCACGCACCGCATCAACTGCAGCGCGTCGTCCACAAGCACCTCCTCCCGCGGCCAATTATCCAGCGTTCGCACTGCCCGCTGCAGCTCCCTCGCAGTCCAGCATTTACGTCTCTCAAGGTACCGGCGTCACGACACACTCGCGACCCATCCACCAGAAGCCAGTGACGAAGACAGCTGAGGATGTGCGTCAATTGAAGCTGCCGCAGCCCGGTGGAAAACCATTGACGCAAGCTGAATTCCAGGCACTGGTCGATGCTGGTTACCCAGTGACTGCGGTGCCAGTGCCCGTCCCTGTGCCGTACGAGCAATTCATCAAGGATAATCCGGAACATCGCAGTCATCCCCTCGATTATGGCACTCTTATGCGTCTGGCTCTTGCGCAACGGCATCCTCAGCTGCATAAGCAGCACGCGCTGGCCCTGGCTCCATCTGAACCCTCTGGAAAAATTGTTCCTCCACCAAGTGGACCGAAGACGGACACCAGCATGGGAGCGGATGGAATAACATACTTGCGACCAATCGCGCCGAAGCAGAAGAGGCGTCCGCGGGATGAGAAAGATACGGCGGTGGAAGGCAAGATGGAAGCCAATTAAATGGGAACAGCATTAATTTCTTTACTAATCTGTAAAGCAAGCTGTACTAATTATTTTCGACATTTAATACCTTTCAATTACAAGTACTAAGTATTTCTAATATCAAATACGTAGTATGCGTATTTGTATATAAATACCAAATACTTGTCGTTTCATACTTAGTTATTAAATACTTGGTATTTATACTTCCGCATTTAGTGACTTCCACAATTACTTCGATAAGTAATCTAAAAACAATAACTGTTTTATTAAATTCCCTTTCGTTTTCAAATCAGTTACAAACAAACAAAGTTATAGATACGAAATTAGAAAATATCATTATTTCATGTGTATTCTCATCTCGTAGTTTTAGTGGTGTCTTCATTAAGAACCATTTAGTTAAAACTAGTTTAAAATAAAAGTATTTATGTAATTACATTTAAAGAGCATCGAATAAACATTAAAGTTAAAAGTAGAAATGAAAATATAAAACAAAAGCTGTAGGAGATGATTGTAGTCGTTTCCACTTTATTTCCTTGAAATTATAACTTTTAATTTATACCTTCAAAAGCGTTTCGATATTAATTCAACTTCAGATATTAAAAACCTGAAGTCGCCACTCATGTTCTGAAGTCTGAAGCCTGGAGTTTCTGAATATTTTCAAATCATAAGCCAATTGAAGTAATTTTTCGAAGCAATGTTTCTTTGTAGAAAATTTCTTTTTATATGTTTTAGGCTTTTAAAGCATAAAAATTTTTCACTGTATTCACCGACAACAGCATTAGAAAGTTCAAACTTCAGTAAATAACATTACGTGACTATAATTAACTCTTTTTCTAACTCTAATCACTTACATTGAATTGCTACGGCTAAGAAAGATTTATCTTTACTCTTAATTCCTTATTGTGCAACGAGGATTGAAATTAACCAGTCCTGATAACTACCATTATAATCCCGTTTACATAAAATTGATGGGCGGGTTGCTATTGCTGTTGCTGCTGTCACCCGAACTCAGTGTCTCCGGCGTCTGCTCCTTCGTCTGCATACGAGGAATACTGGAGTCCTTTTTGCTTTTGTCCTTGTCTCTGTTGTGCTTATGCTTGTGCTTATGTTTGTGCTTCTTTTTATCCTTGCGTTTTCTCTTCTATTTATGGCGAGAAAATTGAGTTTGTCAGAAATAAGCCGTTTTACATTTACAAAATTTACCTTTGATGAGTCTGACTTGGATTTACTATCGTCCTCGTGCTTGAACGCGTTCATCTCAAAACTGCTGGCAAACGAGCACGTTCCACTTCCACCAGCCACAACATCCACAATCGTTACCGAGTTATCGTCACCGCATTCATTTTTAATTCTCTTTGCTTCTTGAGAAAAGCTAAACAAGTCATTTGTCACAACAATGCCGTCCTTGGCATCATCACTCGCCTCAATCTTAAGAGTTTCAGTGCCAGTTACTACCAATTCGTTGTTACCTTCTACCTTAACGACGTCTATAAAGTCGCCATCAGCTTCGAATGCTTCATCAGAAGTTCGCTTGAGTTGAGGGACCAATTCCGTCGCTGCTAAATCTGCGGTACCAGCGCGCTTGTCCACATTGCCATCACTTGCACTGGATGTCACGTCAATCGGCTTGAAATCATCACGCGATGCTGACCGAGCCTTGCTCGATGACGTTAATGATTTCTTGGCGGTGCCGTCCTTGACGAATTCTTTGTACACGTTGCTCATTTCAATGGCTTGCAAACACATCGGCCGCTTGTTTCCATACAAGGCGTAGTACAGGTCCACCATATCGCAACGTAACTTGGTGTCGAAGGCCAGCTTGTAGCTGAAAACAATCCCATTATTAATATCTCCCACTAATCAAAAGCAAACAAATTACTTCATATGCTTCCAAAGCCGCTCCACCAGCTCAACTCTATCCAAGCGATGACTTTTTTGCGCTCTTGAAAAGGGCGGATTATCGATAAGCAGCTGAGCCAGAGCGTGACGTGCGGCAGGGTCTGGATCCGTTTCTAGCAAGGTGACTAAATGATCCAAATCTTCCCAGCGGCCATCTACCTTTACAAAATCCACCAGACACTCCATGGCAGCAATACGCACTCCCAAATACTGGCCGTAGGCAGCGTAACAACGGTAGATTTTCGGTAAAGAGGGAAGGTGACCACATTTCTGTAGCTTGCGTATTACTTTGAGGCACGATACCGATACCAAGTACTTGTAGGACGGCAAATGTTTCTCCAAATTCAAAAGTCGTGTAACTTCTTCCAAAACAACTCTTAAATGAGATTCGCAAATAAAACCAGAGATTTAAAATCGTTACGATTTCCTATATTCGCTGTAAGTTCTTGCGTGCAACATTAAACTTACTTGGCATCTGCAGACAAGTTCTCCGAGGTAATGGGTGTACCACGCATCACCACCGACACCACGGGCGTTATTGAGTTGCCCAACGCATCAACCAGAGCTGCCCTGTAGTACACATCGGAGTAATGATTGCGAGTGTTATCATTATATTTGAACAGATCCAGAATGAAACGCACAACTTCAGGAGGGCAGATACCATGTGCCGTTCTTAAGCCTGTGAAGAGAAAGTATTATTTTCTAATATCTCCAAACAACTTTCCGACAAGGAACACACCTGCCATTGCCACCGGTATAGTTTTCTGCAGGAAGTAAAGTTGGAAATTGGAGAAATTATTTTGTTTTATTATGTGTGGTGCACTAAACGAACCGAAGAATTTGCGAAATATATTTAGCATAGCGGGAGGACCACTCCACTGCGTAACCATTTGGTTAGCGACCTTAAATTGATTGATTAAAACTATAAACCAAATCTCTTTACAAATCAATACAAACTTTTGTTAAACAGTGTGCAGCCTCACAGCGCACTTTGTAGAAGCAACGGTCGCTCTCAATGGTGTCTGTCAAAGCAAGTCTTGTTGCAGAAGTGGGATATTTTTCCAAGGCTGCAATCGCCTCAAACTGTGCCGTCACATCTCGCTCGTGCCGCAATTGGTATTGCCACTGGAAATCAGGCTGCTCGATATTTAAGTCTCGTATCAGTATCATTTCTGGGTCCAGACGAATCCACAAAACTGGTGAATCACTAGAATTGTGGAGAGACGTTTTTCAGTATATATTTTTCCAGAACTAAAACATGTGTATTTACTCCATTGCCGAGAGATCCATATCCACCTCTTCGCCTGTACACAAAGGAATCTTTTTCTTCTTGTTACGCCTGCTTTTCGAATGGCAAGTGATGTCAGCCTTTACCACTGTGTTCTCTATTTGTAGCATATGCTTGAATGTACCATCCAATTCCTGCAACTGCACTAACAGGGGCCCATTATATTTCCTCACACCCATTTGGTTAACACAATCTTGCCGTATTTCCAACTCTATAGTGTTGCGTTTGCGATTGAATACCGAGGTTAGCGAGAACTTGGCATGTCCGCCCGTCCGCACCCACTGATCCATGAATACTGACATATCTTTGCCGGTCACCGTAAATATAGCTTTGATAAAACTATTCGTCGATATTATAAGATGCGACCAAAGACCGCTACCAATTTTGGTAACAGCGGCATTGGTGGCCAATGCTAGTTGTTTGTTGAAAACCTTAGAAAATACGTAAGCATCTCGAATACTATAACACCTGCCGTTTCTTACTTGTATTAACAACTGTTGGCCGATGCGGTGCTCCAGCATACGTATAACCAAGTGAGCCTTCCGCCTCATCGCTTCCACGTATTTTGGCGAAACGGTGTGCAAGCTTTTGATGGGGAAATAATGCACGATCTCCTGGTGCTTGCTCGTCGAACTCGCAGGATTGGTGCTGGATACAGGCAGAGGCGCTGGCGGTTGACTACAATCTAAAATGATGCCGCCATACTTCTCCTCATACTTAACCACCCGAGCCAACTCAGTTTGTATCCACTCACGATACTCATTGTTGCCAAAGCACTTGCGTGAATACAGTCCGCACAAGTACTCAGCGATACCCTTGGCCAGCCATGTATCGGACCAATGATGAGATGTTATAAAGCAACCGAAGAACTGTTCAGCGATGGCTCGCGACATCAGAGTGCGAGTCACATACGTTTGATCAATGATTGCAATGGAGTGCAGGAGATGAACGGATGCTATACTCATGGTGGCATAGGCGGCAATATCGTTATCTAATTCATCTACAAAAACCTACAGACAGGTATAATTTTTAGCTGGAATTATAATTATAACGATAAATACAAAAGCACTTCTAATTTCCCACATACTTGTTTGTAGCACGAGAAAGGATACCGGGTCGATAGCGTCTCCTCGAAGAATTCAAAGGCCTCATGGAGATAGCGCACTGTATTTTTCAGCAGTGGCATCAACTGCGGCAGGCAGAAATGTGTCACCTCGTGCATGTGTGGATCCACGTAGATCTCGAAGGGGCCAACAGCCAGAGCTATGTTCGGCGCACACACCGGAGTATTCAACACATAGTGAAAGGTCTTCTTGCGTAAATCAGGCGTCATAACCACATCTACAAGCTCGCCACATGATACCGCCGTCAAGTGCTTATCCACTGTAAACTCCAGCTTCCAAGTGCAAGGATCAGCAAAGCTGTCCACACATGGAAACCAGAGACGCGTGGAATTCTCGTAAGCATACGTGAACATATGAGCGCTGTTCGGTTGATTTGTTTCATCATCGTCGTTTGTAGGTGGGATCACGAAATGAATGCCGCCCTGCGGATTCTCCAGAGAGAACTCGATACCAATGCGCAGACCACGACCCTCCTGTATCATATGATAGCCTTCCGGCGGGACTTGTATGAGCACCTCACCTGCATTTACATCAGGATCGGTTTTCTGAGCAGCACTCAGATGATTTTTGGAAAAGTTCTCGAGTGAGCGTCTACGTTAAAAAGATGAAACCAATTTTAAACAGTCACCCCTTTCTTAAATACTCACGTCTTAGTATCGCCTTGGCAAATTTCCAGGAATGGATCAAAGTAAATGAAGTTCACCTCGCAGACATCATTCAGCACGATGCGGTAGATGCGGCACTGTTTAGCGTTAAGACGGATGATGCGCAGGTTCTCCTTGGTTGGTACGATTGTCAATTCAACGGCACCCTATCGTTTGCAAAGATTACCTTTTAAAGTGGATTAAATGCACTAATATCAACCTTACTATAATGCTTTTGCGATCGAAGCTGATTCCAGTGAGGCTGACGATTTGATGGGCTGTGCATGTCGAGGGAAGAGAATATGTCAGTACAAATTCGGCACGAAACTCTGAATACTTATAATTTAAAGGGACGTGTCGGTGGATCTGGGTTCTCCGTTATAGGATTCTCTGCTTTCATTTTGGCGTTCTTATCACGAGTTAAAACAAATAACTAATTACATCTCTAGCGACAAAGTTGTTTATTTTGGTACGAGAGCAGCCTAGCTGCCACCTTGTTTACCCACGGAGAACCGCAAAATAAATTCCCCTTTTCCCGCAAAATAAATTTTAGAATGGCCACTTTTAAAACTAGTAAAGATTTCTCGTAATTGAACAAAAAATATTCTGCAATTACTGTTATAACACAAATTTGTAAAAGCTCGGATGCTTCGTAATTAAAAAAGTGCGAAGGCGATCAGGTGAGTTCCCATTTCTACAATTGAAACTATTTAGTTTTTATTTAAATGCATAGTTTTACAAAAGGGTGAGTTTTCCACGCAACTGTTGAATTCCTTACAAGCTGGGTTGCCATCTTCAGGGGAAAATTTGTTTAAGGTAAAAAATAATACAAGGATTTTTCATACTCTACACCCAAAGGGAGAGGGTATATTAACTCTGTTTTTCCGTGTGTAATGCAGAGAAAAAGACTAGATATATCTATCTGTCTTTTGAAATTACGATTACGAGAGAATGAATAGAGGTGCGCCATTAAATCTTATTCAAATTTCCTTTTGTTACGTAGGGCTGTTTGGGATAAAATTAAAATTAACGAAATCGGTTGATAATTCCGTCTACTTTTTTATACCGAATGTAACGCAGCCTCCTTTTTCAACGCTGTTGAAAAGGAAATATCTATATAGAGGTCGAGATCTAAAGGCTTAATTTTTCTACGAAGCATATGGCGCCACTACCAAAATATTTGAAAATAGCTGTGGTCCGCCAACTTACACAAAGGTTGTTGATATCATATAAACGGTATTAGATACTAAAACGAAATTGTATTCTGGGGTATCTAGCGACATTAGCATAATTCCTTAAAAAATGGATGCGTCTCGCCCACACTGAAGTTATAAACATTTCAGAGTTTTTAGGAGCTTTCGAAGACATCTTTTTAATTTTGCAGGTATAGAGTATTTAGATTTTGACCTGGCCAGAGTCAGCTTTCTTCTTACAACAGTAGTTGTTTCTGCGGATAATTAGAATGGGGTTGCGTCAGATATTCAATTGATAATACTTACCAGAAAAACTTTTCTGGTAGGTATTAAGTTCCAGAAGTTTTTAAATGCAAAAAAGTCCACACACATGAAGCGAAACTTTGTTACTATGTACATTTTATAAATATAAAAAATAAAATCTGCGATGAATCTGAATCTGGCAAAAGTTTTCAGTTTTAACGTTTATCTTTATAAATAAATTCTAAAAATATCTGAAAAATTCCAAAAAATAGCTTAACTGCAAATATCGGGCTTAAAGTGAAGAAACTGCAAAATCTTATGTTGGTCGAAATATGAGTACTTGAATGTTCGGCACAAAATTCAGATATGGCAGAAGAAGAGGACAAACCGAAAAAACATACTCTTGAGAGCTTGTTTCACCTCTACGCAAATCATCGCACTTACGCGACCGACTTGGATAATGTGCAATACGATAATATTTTACTATCGCAAATCGATTACTGGATGGAGCAGGCTAAGCTTCTCAGGGTACATTTTAGCCTAACAGATACCGGCCGAACGTATATGAAATTCAGGTACTGCTACGAGGCTGACGCATTAGCATACCCAGGGTGATGTTGCGGGTTCTACACATCCCCGCGTATGTAATTTTTAGACGTTTCACTCTATTGGGTTGAAGAAAGCCTCAGTCGACTACGAACGTCGTCTCTACGAAAATATTTGCTGGTTACGCCACTGAGCTAGACGGCGAGTCCTTTAGAATTTACTAATTTCCTGAATTTGTTTCCCAGGAAGTGGCGCTTGGATTTTGAGGATTTCCTGGAATTTCTGACAATGCTCTGTGTTGGCAAAAAGATAACGGTAAACGACGTAAAGGATCAACTGGTGGCAGCTGGCCTGCCAGGTGCTGTTGAGGTTATTGTCCTCAGATAGAAAAAGCAATTAGAAAATTAAATTCTTATTCAATTTAAAATTAAATGTCGAATTCTGGACAAAAACAATTCTGGACAAAAAAATTTAAAGTAATCTTACTTCCTAGCGAGCTTGTTAGGAAAAGAGGAAAAGAAAGCAATCAAAGAATTACAGAAATGTAAGATTTTTAAGTCGAATTTATAACTCAAAATTAAAAACTGCAAAAAGAAATGAAAAATGGAATTGGTTTTATTTACTTTGATGTCACGATTTGATTTGCTGGAAATTATGGATTGAAGCACTGAAAATTACCGAGAAGAATAGTTGTAGTATAACCAACACAAGCGACTACATTGTACTCAACAAGTATTATTCGTCGTTTTACTAAAATGTCCACTTTCACCTTCCATTTTCGGGTCATGATTACAGTGTACGCCTTACTATTGCAGTGGCAGAATAGAGAGCTTCTAATCTTACGTCCATTAATGAATTCAAGGATCCGTGGTATTTTTAAAAATTTTGGAGGAAAACACATTGTTGACACTTTTGTAACTTTATTTACATCATATGATATTCATAGTTGTATTCTAAATATGCATTGTATAAGTTCATATTATATTCCTAAATCAAATTACAATAGGTAATAATTTTGTAGGGTTTCCCCAAAATAACTTTAACCTTTTGCAATTATCTTTCATAAATTTAATACTACGAAATAACATCAATCAAGATGTGGGGGCGAAAAACATATTTCTTTAACGCTAATTATAGAGATATAAAAAATTGCCAAATTCTTTAAAAATTCGTAATAAATAGAAAATACAAGGCAGCACATACTATCGCGTGCTCTGAGTAAACAAGAAAATATGATCATATTTCGAAATGCTTTTCATTAGATTAGATATCAACATAAATCAGAGCTGTAAAATACATATTACAGTTTTTTGATTACTATCACAAGAATCACAGAAATAACCTGGTTCCTGTTAATAATGTTATTCAACAACTATCTAAAATAATTGCAAATTTACAATTTATAATTATAACAAATCACAAAAATAATCAGGAAGGATTTTTCAGAACATTGTGCGTGATCAGAAAATAATCAAGCATTTTCAGTATATGTAACTGCAGCTCTGAAATAATTACAAAACAATGATTACTTTTCACAGCTCTGACAAGAATATAACAGAGAATTTGCAACAAAAGATAGAAATAGTTATGAATGAAACAATCGATCATGTTAATGTGAAATGTAATTACGAAATGCTTAATTTTCGAAGTTATTATATATATTTTTCTTTACCTTTAATACGTAAATAACAAATCAACTTCCGTCTCAGTACCTGCTCTTCTGTCGCATCTTGCGATCTCATTACCATCTCTAAGCAATATAATTGAGAATTTGTCCGAACATCTGCTCAGCTAATTCAGATTCTTGGTTATTGAATATCAAAAGGAATGATACAAAATGTTTTCTTGCACCCTCTTTACATGGGACCGTCTATGGCGCTTACTTTTAGACGGAAGTAGTAAGCCGAGCGTGCAAATAGAAACCCAGCAATCATAAAGGCGGCGATGTAGGCAACTATAATACCGCCGTGAGTCTAAAAGTGAAGCCATGTTATTAAAGTCCGCGCTGTAAAGGTAGAAGTAGATCCCACTTACTTGTGAATATTGATAGGTCCCCACTGTAATCCCAATGCCAGCACACAGGAACAGCAATCCTAGTATGGCGAACATTATGCCGCGACCGCAAGCGAACCGAGAGCCCACGGACGATACCTGTCTGCAATGGGGACAGCGAGCCAGAGCGTTGTTAAAAGTATTGAACTGTGGATGGTAGTAAAAGTGCAAATATATGAAAATAACTGCAGCTGTTCGCAAGTGCGAAGTCCTCACCAGAAACGTGTCTGAGCAATGACCACAAGTAACGCGGCACATGCCCGGCATGGCCGGTACCGGTGGTGTCACCGGACTGGGAGCCAAATTAATGATGCGCTTGCAATCGGGGCGTGGGCAAGCGATGCGCTGCGATGAGCTTTTGCAAATGAGCAAACAATTGCAAGGACAACGCACGTATTTCTTGCCGGGTGGAGCATTGCGTATTGGCTGTGAACGAATGGCATGAGATGTAAGTCAAAATAGATCGCCCGGCCCACTACATTTGGCTCAACACTTACAGTTGCCTCGTTACATTCATTGCATTTCACCACATGCTGCTCCCTCTTCTGAGTGATGTCAATCATGTGCTGACACACACGACAGGTCACCATTGGCACGCCAGTGCCAGTGCTCTGCTGGTAGGGAGGTGGCACCTCATCTGGTCCAATAAAGGGTACCACGGCTGGCGTAGCACCACCTAAAGGTATGCGTAATGAAATATTTAATTTGTAATAAAATCTAGAAATTGGATCCAACCCTTTTTATAGTACAGATACATAATAATCACAGAGGTAGCCCAGATAGGCTCCGATAATACTGAAACACTGAGCTGATGCGAGCAAGTTTTTGCTGGATTAAAAGACTCTCAACTTCATCAACGCTATGATGACAAAGGCCTTTGTTAGAAAAGCTAACTGTTCTGTATTTGATAAATATTTGTGTCAATGTCTTCAGCTTAAAATCAAGAGTTAAAGATCTTCATTCATTCTGCATAAGTGCAAGATTTTGCGAGTACGCATTACTAAACGATGATTCTAGTATAACTAAATATAAGGAGATAATCAGAACGCATAAAACCCGCAAAACAACGTTAGTTCTTTAAGGAGAATTTAAGTCGAAGTGGAAATATTTTTTGACGATGTAAAAGAAAAGCAAAACTATATAATTGTGTTTTTATTGTTTATGATAGATAAGAGAATAATTTATCACAAGGCAAAGGCAGCATCAATCGAATGCTTACTTCAATAAAACGTTGCTGATAAGGATTCTTTTAACTATAAAACAATGAACACTCAATAGAATACAAAGAACTAAATTTAGAATTGCGAAAAATTAGCTTCACTTTTAGTTTTCAGAAAAGTTACCCCCGTTGTTTTGTACAATATTTGTTAGCAATTTTTATGGGATTTTTGGAAGACTGAAGTTTTAAAATTTTATTTGGCATTGAAATTTCAATTAAGAATTTTTTAAATTCCTAATTTGTAATCGCATAAATTATGGGAAAGAGTTTAATTGTATTGGAATTTATTAATCTGGCGTGGTTATTCTAATTAACAAGCTCTTGATGTGAAGAATGGAACTATTTCTTGTGGTAAGAAAGTGTAACTTTCAGTGTACTCTTTGTGGTGATGTTTCATGACTCATCACAAGTTAGTTTATCAAAAACAAAAACTCAAGCAAATAAGAGGAAACCAAAATTCAGTGTAGCAAATGTTTCTTTTTTTAAGGTAGTAAACAAAAATTTGTAAGGGGTGCTAACATAATAATGGTTTGGCCCTCGAAAGCGTCTTTAGATAGATCTAGACACGTTTCTTCACAATGTACACACATAAAGTGTGAGTTCAAACTCTCGCTTAGCGAACTTTGTGCAGCTGGGAGCAAGTACAACAGATAAACGCACTTCTGAGGCTTCGAATGCCGCAAAATCTAGAGTGCCAATGGAGTTCATTGCCCTCCGCGCAGAAGTAACGGTTAATAAAGAAATCGATGACAAGGTTACTAGCGCATTTCTATTCTTGTAAGTAGTGTTGCAAGTTTCCAAAGGTTCGTTGCACTTACCTGCATTCGCATTATTCTGCTCAGAAATTGCATTGCCTCCAGTTTCTGTAGCGTTATATAAACTGGTGGACTCGGTGTTTTCCAATAAGCTTTGCTTCTCGGGATCAGCCATCGCAAGATCGTCCAAAACACAGAAATACAATGACTAAATTAACGAGAAGCCTACTGTGAATCCTCTGAAAGTAAAGTGACAGACACTGAGAAATCTGACTGCAGATTAGGTTGATCAAAAAGCTTCCTGGAGAAAATTCTTCAATGTACTGAGTTCGTGTTCGGTTCAACTGCAAAATACAGAAGGCATATTAAACTTTCAGCTTTAAAATTCATACAGAAGTTACTTTAAAAAGAAAATAAAATGTGTTAATCGTTGCTTGGCGTGTAATGATTTTTTTACTGGTCCAGCAGACAGTCGGTCTTTCTAGCCGTTTCAATCAACTGCAGTCACCCCACCCTTTGAGTTCAACCAAACCATTCATTTATGAGTTAGCTTTGTTGCACATGCAAGTTTCAAGAAAAGCCAGCAAGATATTTGCGTTTTTTCGGCTTTTCTTATAATGCAAGTAATCCAACTCCCTTTCTTCACCCCTACTGCACACCGAATGGTAAGGCAGAATCAAAGTACACAATTATTTGATAAACACTAAACTCATTGTCGTTTTATGTTTTATTTGAATTACACCTTAATAAAAGATTTATTACCGATTTCGCAGTAATTTTCCTGAACAATTTCCCCACACTTTAACGAAATGGCTGAAGAACTTCAGAAAATGCGATCAAAACGGAATTTGCCGAATATACCATATAAACAAATGTCATTGCATTTTTCAGAGCGCCATCTGATTGTGAAATTCTCTGCAACTAAAGCTGACAAAAAATAATCGAAATAATTTTATTGCGTAATCTTACTAGTGCTGTTTAAAGAATGAACTGAATTAAAACAGTGTTTTTTGGTGTTGGATCGTTTTTCCGAAATCGTAGGGAGATGATGTATTTTGGAACGATGGAAAGATGGAACAACGCCGAAACCGGTCTACAGACCAAAATTGACAATGAATGACGGAAATTCGTTCCAAAATACAACAGTATTTTGTTCTGTTACGAAGAAAGTTTAGACATGTAAATTATTAAACGAATAAACTTCGTATACATATATAGATAATTTTGGCCATGTTTGTAATCGTGAATACTCAATGTACGCTTGGCTTGCTTGGCTTTGACGTTCCTCATTTGAACCTAACGTAACCATATGTAAGCTGGCTGAATGACATAGCGACTTCAAACGCTTCAAATCAAATTTGCTGCCGAATAGAGAAATGTTCAAATCGGCAAAGCTTTGACTAAAGCGGCAGCAATTTTTACAATCGTTGCTTCCTTTTTCTGCTGTAAATTATCGCTTTCATAGAATTTTGCACAACTTTGCTTGATTTAATTTTGAATTGAAGCGCTTCAAATGTCAAAAAAGCAAGAATCGAACATTGAGCCTTCATAGCAAGATTGTTAAAATTTTATGTAAACACTACCAGTACGTCAGTCGTCGTAAAAGGAACTGTCAAAATATTACAAAATTGAAGAACGGCATCACTGCTCCGATAGCGTTTTTCTGCTCAGCGTAATTTTAGCGAGTTGCGTTGTAAAATTACTATAATTTTTAAATAAGTTAAATTAATTTAAACAAACAATATGAATTAGTATCTGAACGTCAAGTAAAATAAGATACAGCAACGCTAATTTGTATACTACAAATTTTGTTGTGATCCGAAATTTTAGTGGATGATTTCATTTTTCAGAACTTCTGCTGACGCTCTGCTTTGTCGCTGTGCAGAAGGCTTGAAATCAAACCAGAAAATTAAAAACGCGATTTATTTGAATACTTTGCCTTTTGTAAGTTTTCTTTCAAACAGTTGAACGAGGTCACGTTGAAAGCGAGAAATCCGAGATTCATCAAGACGACACTTGGTCCACAGACGACAAGTGTGTGTCCAACTTTCAGTGCGATTCCATATAACCGGATTTCAGCATGGACTCCCCGCCGATGTTCAACAGCGTCGAAGATGAGTGCAGGTACTGGAAGGAAAGAGCAAAGTTGTATCACAAGGAGTAAGTAAAGGAAAAGCGAAGAACTGCCGCATCCACATTGTACCTCGGGCCTTTTGCAGATGGACAGACGTGAAGCAAGAATATGATGAGTATGTAGAGCAATCACGACAGGTGGAAGCCGAAATGGATGCCACGCTTGATCAGAAACAAAGCATCATTAAAGATCTCAGAACTAAGCTGGCGCATTTGGAAAAAGAGAATGAGTCGCTCAAGGTTTGTTGGTTTCTTGTTAGCGTCAACTTAGTGTTTTTATACAAGTAAAACTGTATATATCTTAAATATCCACTATTTTCAAAAAAAATTTGATAAATATAATAGCTTTCAATCCATTTCCCTTTATGGGGGAATCTATTTTGAATCTATTCCCCATTTGAATCTATTTCTGCAACAAAAAATGTACAGCTAAGTTTATTTAAGATTGCTGGTGTAGTTTGTGCTAGCTTTTAAATTGAGAAATTTTTTATCTGCAGTTTAAACGTGACTCGGACGCAATCGAATTCGCTAACCTTACAAAGCAATTAGAAAATGTTAAACACGAACGAGACTCCATGAAGGATTATATGCGTCAGTTGGAACAGAAGAACGATGATCTGGAAAGAGCTCACAGGATTCTGAACGAAAGCATTGTGGATTTCGAAAGAATGCTTGATAAGGCATACGAAAAGAATGCCTTGCTGGAATTGGAGGTGGACGAGAAGGAAATACTGCAGGAAAAATTACAGCGGCTAATGGATGAAACGAGAGGTAGACCTCTAGCGTTCGGGGCCGGTTTTGTTTCTATATATTTTGTTCTTGCAGATCTTAAGCAAGAGCTCAACGTTAAGGCACGCTATGTTCCAAATGGTTCAGCGAACAATACGCTAACAAATTCAACAACAGTTTCCAATGGCACAGTTGCACTCGAACGTAATGGCGATGCACTATTGAATTCTCTGCACAGCACTGCAACCACTGCAAGCAACACAACTACAACAGGCACAAATAAAAATGATTACAATCATCTCTCGATTAAAAGTAAGATCTTGAAATCCATAAAGCAAACCAAGCGCACTTTAAAAATAAAGTCCTGTCGAAAGTAATGAAATCGTTAAGAAAGTCTAAGATCGGGCAAACACAATGCACACGAAATTACTGCAAACCATACAAGACTGCGTCTCCCTCCGCATGCAACATGCTGTCAGTTTAAGCAATCATTTTGCATTCAAATGCGTTTAGTTTTAAGCATTCTTATTATTCACACACCATCGTATATTGGAGAAGTGTAACATAAATTAAGCAAACGTTCCAATCATTTGTAAAGTCATTTGAAGTTGAATAAGAAGTCATGAAGAAAATCCATACGGCAGTATTTCATTTTTAAATGTGAAAATGTGTGTTTTGTGTATGTCCTTTGCTTTCAAATGAATCCAGTAAGTTTCATTTGAACTCTTCACACTTAAAAACATTTGTTAGCAATTAGAAGTTCACACACGCTCTCTTCAAGCGGGTCTCACTATAACTGAAAACATAAAATCATCTTGCAGATCCCGATAATCTACTCAACGGGAATGCCATGCAAGCCAGCTCCAAAACCAACGCTCTCAATATAGTTGCAGATATGCTGAGAAAGCTGAATGTAAGTAGAATTCATGTGATTTTATAGTATAGGATACGAATAACGATATGATAATTATAATGATAATTCACAACTCTGAAATACATAACAATACAGTGCAATTCTGCAGCTTTTATGTTGCAACTGAATGCTTTCTCTGTGAGTGTTAAATGATACAGAATATCTCATATTTTCAAATGCAGTAATAATTGCCATTTATCATGTCGAAACTCTCTCCAGTAGCCTTTGGACTTGTAACCTCTTCATGCCTCACTTACTTCTATTCATCTCCCCCAAAGCTATGAACAAAATCATTTGTTGTCACTATCTATATATTCTTTCAGCTGGATAAAGCTCTTATCTGTCATCATTGTGACAAATTTCGTTGTATTTGCGCTCGTCCCGCGACAGAAATGAATCACAACCGTCATAACGCTGAAAGAAGTGTTAGACGTTTGAGCAGAAATTTTGCAACCCCATCGTTCGATAGTTACGCCTCCACCGCACCCGTGACAGATGATTCACTTCAGTTGGGCGCGAGTGCGGCTGTGCATGCTGCCCTCTGCCCTGGTAGCGGAAACGGAAGTAGCAATCAACTGAACTTTGGCACAAATATGTTCAAGCGTTTCGCGCAACGTATGAGCGGAAACGCTGATTCATGCGCTGCACCCACCACCGTACGAAATTCACTTGAAGCTAGAGATGCTCCTTAGTTTTAAGTCCGTGCTTAAGGTTGTGTTAATTAAGTTAAGAAGCTAATTTGATTTGCAGTGAAATGCATTTATTTTGTAATAAAATTCAATGTTGAATTTTAAGTTTATTTTTTTATTTCATTTCATTTTTATATTATTTTCGTAGAAATGTTAATAATAAATAAGATTCTCACAGAAATTTTATTTTTATTTTGTAAATGAAAATTAAAAGCCGCATAATTTTTATTCTGTGAGTGGAAAGCTTAATTTTGTGAGTGGAAGATAAATTCTTAAATATCTCATATCTTAATAATTACTAAAAAGTGACCTGATAAACTTTTTAGATGAATTAAAAGTTAAAGCGAGGAGAAAGTTTCCTTTTAATTTCAGTGAAGTTCTGGTAAAAACCACAAAATTCTTGCTGAAATACAAAAGTTTTCTCTCGAAATTTTTGCAACTTGTTTCGACCACTCTTTCCCCCTTTCGATGACCTCCTAACCGACAGTGTTTTGTCCCACAAGTTAAAATAAGTTTGACCCAAGGGTTGACCCTCGCAATCGTGTCGCAACAGACTCATCGGGAGCATGCCTCTCACCTTCTCCTTCCCATGACCTTGCATTTCAAACACACTTGCTTTCGTTAAAAACAATGTCTCTAACTAATTATTGTCTGTATTTGCAGGCCATGGAAACTAAACTGAAAACTTATCGGGAACAGGCGCCTACATTGCAGCCACGACAATGACAACCACTCAGTTGCAGCTCTGCGGCGGTAGCAACAACAAAAACCCCTACAGCACAACTTCTTGCGGATAACTAGGATGATTTCGAAAATCATACGCTTAATTCAGTGTGGTTTGCGCTTGGTGTTCATGCAGTGAATGGGATATTTTAGATGGTTGGACTGCACACGTACACACACACACACATCCATCCACCCACTCACACGGACAACCACACGCCTACAAAATACTAATGAAAATCTTAGATATTCAAAAACTGAATTTTTGGTAATCAAAAAGAAATGGTTCAATATCAGCAAAACTGTTAATTATGTGAAAATGACTTTAAATGTGGACTGCGTGACATCGGGAGAAATCTATGAACCGGCAGATAATGTGAAAAAACTTTGTATTAAATATTTATTTTTTATACTTCATATCTATTTTGTGTTAAATTGATTCGTTTTGACAAGAACAAGATTATTTACGAACGACTTTTCAAATAAAAACAATAAACGTGAAGTATTGTTAAGGATCCACTTAGAAATGAACTCTGACACGAGTTATAGAGCTTTTAGAGCTGATAGAACTATTCAAGCTGTAGATAACTTAAATAGTAGCAGTGAAGAAGCAGGAATAACCACAAATAACGAATTTCAATGTTAAACTATAATGACAGCAAATGCAAAAAATAGAAATAAAAGTAAAACTTTGGCAAATTTATAACTGAAAACAACCAATTAAATGTTATTACAAAATTTATCTTCTAAAGCAAAAACCAGCACTAAGATTTTCTTTGTTTTAATTTGTTTAAAAAAAGGAAAATTATTTGAAAATTTCATGTTTGTATTAGAAAATATGAACGGAGTAATTCTAATTTTAAAATTATATATTGTGATCAAGAAAATTATTAGGAAGATTGTGAAAAGGCGAAAAGTGGGATAAAATATTCTTTTATTTTGCCTATAATCACCGCAGTCTCCGAACACCATATAATGGCAAAATCATATATATGCCGATTATATGATTAAAGTGAAGCAGTATGTGTTTAGTAGACTTTCGTTCCATTTCCTAAAAATGTGTTCTTAAGAATATTTTAGTTAAATTAAACATTGTGATCAATAGGAAGCTGTACTTTATCTCCATGTGGAATTCAAATATTTTCTAGGAGAATTGCGGTCTATATCTGAATAGGATTATGTTATATAGGGTCTGTATTGCTCTTCCGCTCGAAATAGAACCAAATATGAGTTTCAAATCCATCGCTTTTCGGTTTCAATTTATCGGTTGCTTGGTTCCCGGAGTTTTCGATCGCCCTCATATTGGTTACTGCTAACTTCAGTAAAACGATAAACTATTTCTTGGTTTAATGGAAAAACTCGAAGCCTTTACAATCGTTAATAAGTTATATTGCTGAATTACTTTTGATTAGCTTACTTATTATAAATAAAATTCGGCTAATATATATTGTCGTCGATATTTGTACGTATATTACCTAAGGATTATAGTAATCACGGTAAGAAAAGACGGAATTAGTGGGTGTTGTATGAGTTTATAAAACCTTATTTTCATATATATACGAGTATGTACGTGCAACACAAGTAAATTCGTATTTGCAATAAACAAAAGAAATACGATTGCGAAATGAATAAAATTTGTTAGCTTAAACGTTATAAAGTGTATTTTATTTTATTTCGACAACGAAATCCCATTCCCAGTTCCCAGTTCACTTTAGCTTTTACAAAAAACAGGAAAAAGCTCAGCAAAAACAGAACTTAACAAGTAAGAAGGAAACGGAGTTGGTCTGCGTCTTCTCAAGGCCACCCACTGTGCCAATTACTGCTGCCGGTTTCACTTGTTGACGAAGTCAACAAATTGCATTAGTTTGTTCTCAACATGTTGAACTGTGAACATTTGTGCCGCAAAATTTAATACTGAGTACTAAAAGTTGCTGCTTCACATACAAAATCACACGCTCATGTGTACAATGCTATATTCAAACGGTATCTGGAGATATGTACACAAGTAGGTACATTCAGCCCTCTTTTCTGCGCAAAGAGAGCCGCCAAAAGAACTGAGCTTTTTGGGTTTTGTATAATTTTCGGTACCAAAAAATGCTCAACAGTTCGACGCTAATAAGCAACGCGGCATCACTGGTTCCAGTTTTTGGGTTGCATACCCGCTTAAAAGAGTTTTTGTGTCGGCAAAAGATTCCCCGGACGAGAATGTGCTTGTGTACCAACGACCCATTATCATGCAGCACTGATATTGCTTATCTCCCACATCCATTACTGCGCCAAGCACTCAGGTCCTCGTGAATCAAAAGTTTTAAGCCTGCAGGCCATTCGCCGTGATTAAGGCGACTTTTTGAGTTGTTAGTTGTGACGAGAGCGAGAGGGAGTGTTATGCCTCGCCACAAATCGTCCTTGAATTCCTCACCTCCAGAGCAGATTTAGATTTAGTGGGAGTGACGTTTTAACGTGCTGAGTTTTGAGTTAAGAGTCAAGGTTGCTCAGCATGTGGCAGACGTCAACAAGTGGTTTCGTTGCAGCAAAAAGGTCAAATACGAAAAAACCTGGATTAGAAAAGGTTTTCACAGAGACTTTTTAATTTGAATTGTTAAAAGAAAGATAAATAGAAAGAAATCAAGAAATAAATCGACATTCTATCTTTAAAATTTTGACTTGTAGATATCGACAGCACATTATAGCGTTCTCACCTTAGATCAGCGCTTTTACGTCATCATGATTTTGAATTAAATTCTGTCTCAGCAATTATATTGGTATGAAAATCCTGCAATGGAAAACGGAAAATTCCTTTAATTCTATTGTAGTTATGAATAATTATTACATTCTTTATTAATTGACTAAAAAAAAACAAGATTTATATTCGATTTATCTAATGAAAAAGTCAAATACAAAGAATTTCCACACAGTATTTTAACAACAACTTTAAAGTCTGAAATGAGAAAACTTCACCAGATTCGACCTTCGTCTTTGAAAAAAATAGAAGATTAGTTAATTGAGAAAATGAACCGCACGAAAAACGACCTTAATGACAGTCCGAAAAGCATCTCACTGCATGTAGTCTGAAAGCTTCATCACGCTAAGCGTAAATAGTACCTACCACGCGTTGACATCTTAATTTCCATTGCAAATTACTCGAAATCCGGAAACAGTCAACAGTCGCTCGCTCCACATCCTGCAGTGGGAGAGGGCGGCGACTCTCCGGGAGAGTCCTGAAGCCACAACAAACTGTTGCTTCAAGGTTTCCTGTTTTAGAACATGCAACATGTGCGCTGCGCAGACCTGCTATCCAGGTGATGACTTTTTAGCACAGGACTTCCTGTGGCGAGCGGGTTGTACATACAGCTGGACGCGGGCGGCAGACGACTGCAGCTCCAACACTGTTGCTTCGCTTTCAGTCTTGTACAGGACTCCGCTGTGTTCGGACGTGTTAAGTGCGGCTGGAGCTACTTAAAAAGCTGAAAAAGTACTTATAAATTTTGAAGTGATTGTCTTATAATAAGTATATTTGGCAAACTATTAGCTTGTGCAAAATTCAAAATAAGCGCATATTTTCATTTGCAGCTAAGAAAAGCAACTTTTTCTGCTTCAAATTGGACTCAAAATATATGCTGAAGATCTGCAGGCTTCAGTTGTCTGTGTCCAAAAATTCCTCTCGTGAAAATCAATAAAGTTACCTGTATTTACAAAAAGTTTACCACATTATAAGAATTAATTTCTTGTCATATATATGAAAGTGAGAGAATGTTGATCTTAAATTTAGAGAAAATTTACATATTACAGTGTTGATATGAGTGAAGTCGTTAAAAGAAAGAACCAGATATATACAAAATCCTGTAAATCGTGAGAAGTTTTTAAAGTCAAGCCTAATTTTTTCTAAATCCTCCAAAGTTCAGTATTATCTTTTGGTGCATTATAACTCATGAAATCATTGAAAATACAAATAAGAAATACGAAAGTCAAGATCAAATTTAGAAGTGAAGATTTCTAAATTACAGGTATCGATCTCAGCTCAGGAAGAATTGTAAATGACTTACTTTCTAGTTGAATACTAAGATTGTATTCAATTCCTATTAGGAGTTCAGTGAACATTTGTATATCGCCATGATTTGCAAAGTTTTTTTGGTAAAAACTCAACAATGTGAAGGAACACATTAGAATCCTTTCGCATAATTGAATTTCCAACAGAATATTTTGTTGTATATAAACGATAACAGATAATAACACCTGAATATATCAATGTGAGTTAGACCATTTTTGAAATTAAGAACATTATTAAATACGGAGGACCAAAAATAGGCAACAATTTTGATACAAGGCAGCAAATTGGAGGTGAAAATTTTATGTGATAACTTAGAGAGCCTGATGCAGATTCAAATGTGTATCTAAACATATACGTACACGAACACACATACACCCACACACACATGCACATGCACGAGGAAGTTTAGACACAGGATGAATACATTAATAAAATTTAACACAAACTTCACTGAATTTTGTTCAGTGTATCAAAGTCAAAGTTTAGGCAGTAAAATGGTGAAAATCTTTTCCCCGCTCCTCTTTGACGTTGGTAATGAAATACTGAGGGAATGAAATGTTCTAGGATTCTAATACACTAATTTTAGACAATACGTTATTTAATAATCTGCCATTTCATTTAGGATTTAATGCGAATTATACACAGCTTCCACCATTTCTTTTTAATCCATTCTAAAAGAGTCCTCACGTTCACGCATTAAATACGTCATCTACAACGTCATCTCCTGCAAATATTGCAAAACAGTTTCAAAAGTTTGACACATGATAAATTGAGTTGTGTCATAATTATGACTCTTGAAGTGGTGGTGACAATATCTTTAAACGGAATTTGCATTCGCCATTCAAAATATAATTATTTCAGTGAAACTTCAGCATGGACTGCAATGACATTCCTGAGTGGATATCAGTTTGAAGTAAAAAAATTTGTGATAGCTGGATCAACATTAATTCGCGTATTCAAAAAAGAAATACTAGCAATAGAATGAATTGTTAAGAAATAATTGATATTTTACAAATAATTCAACCGAGAAATACGCTTGAGATACCCTTCGTGCTAACTGAAACCCTTATTATAAAGCATAATTATGGCGAACACGCAATCCACCCCAAACTATATTCAAAGCGAGTCTCTTTTGTTCCCTTTCTGGCTTCTCCTTTTCGATGACAACCCTGAGCAGGCTTAGGAGGAAGCTGCAGGAGGGGGATGATGACGATTATAAGCGTTGTTTTGTTGTATTATCTAGATCAGAATCGAAGGGATTAATTTGCCTTTGGAATAAAGAACAAGCACAGTATTATTTTACAATCGGAAGAATCCTGTGGGGTTTAAGAATTTTTCAATTAAACAAATTGCCCAAAGGGTGAAATAGGGGAGCTTATTTTATCTAGCGCTTTACTGATTTATTTAGCAGATGTATTCATGTTTGTAGGTTTCACCGTAATCTATATGAAAAAACAAACCAAAATTTATATAAAGCAATCCTTTACATTCACTGATTTTACCTTACGTAAATTTCTCAACAGATAACGTTATTTTAATTACTTGAGAGGGAAGGAAAGTAGTATTTGTCGAGTATGCAACTATTTTCAAGCGCGTAGGACACGTAAATTTCTTTAAGGTTACTTTCTCTACCAGCTAAATTTTACTTATCTTTGTTATATACTTATAACCCTTTCTACATAACTATAACAAATCAGAAATCCTATTTAAAGCATTTAAGGGTTCCATGGAAATGTTTCTCATACTAATGAGAGTGTGTATAGCTTGGAATATATGGAAAATTATTACTTGTTGATATTTCTATGCATTATTATGACAATTTTATATGAGATTTTTGTAGACAATAATATTGGTAGTTATTATAAAAAACCTATCTTCAGCTATAATGACTCAGAGCCACACGCGATATCTTTCTGCCTCTTCATTGTATAATTCCGTTTATCCTACCTTATCATTTCAAGACATCCTACCATATGAACACACCATTTAACATAACATTTTAACATGTCGTAAAAACACATCATAAAATATCTCAATTATAATATTTACATTTATGAAAACATCAACTTTCCATTACCTCTTATTAGCTGCCGTAAGTTTGCAACCATAGAAATGAATTTCATATATTAATAAGTTTTTATGAGCCAATAACTATAAATGCAAGTAATAAAATTAATGATCCAGCGATGTCGAAATGGCGTGACAGCCATAATTGCCGAAAGCTAGAAAGGATACATTTAACACTGAGCACCGCAGAGATTTTCATACATATGCGAGTTATGTAATTTTGAATAGCTAACTAAATCACTGTATTATGCAGACAGAATATCTGATAGAATATCACCAACTTGAGTTGCCAACTTGATGCCTTGCAATTGGATTCTAACTATTGCAAATAATTTGATGGAGGTTTACTTTTATAATAGTTTTTTAAGCTCTTTGAAGAGAAAATCTTTTGTAAGCTCATACAGAATATTTACGACAGAACATTTAATCTTCTGCAAGATTTCATGTTTTCAACCAGCTGAAGTTTTTTAGTTGACTTCTTAATAACTAAACTTATAACTAACGTTGATGGGGTTGCTGGGTTTTGTTTGCTATACAGTATTGTTTCCTGTTGCTGAACTAGTGTGGGTGCGTGTTCATTCATAACGGAATCCATAACTTGTCGCTACCGGCACTGATTAACTGACTCGGGCAAATTTATGGTCGATTTAATAAAGTGACTGTCAACATCGTTGAAGTGTATGCGTGCGTGTAAATTATTGTGTGCGTAGATGTTCACACATATGTATGAATGTGTGAGTACTTTTACGTTCAAGTGCTCTTTGTGTTGCTTGAGGGGAAATCTTTAATTTATTAATGAAATATCATTGAAAGCGTTAATGACAACACGGCGTATACGCGATTTTAATTTATTCGCTTACAAGAAACCGTAAGAAAATCTTATGAAGGAATTAATGTTTTAAACTTACACTTAAAAAACTAATATATATTTATTTAATATATATTGATTCTTAAGTAAATTAAGTAAGTAAATTTCGATTTTTACATAATCTTTTAATTTTTTCTAAGTGGAAACAAGTGCCAGCCGGGTGTGTTTAAACGGAAATTGCAACTAAACACGGCCAACTACGATTTCATTTTAAATAGAGTGATTGAGACAAACTGCACACAAAATTTAACAACTGTTAACACAGAAGCACAAGAAAAACAACGAAGCGTGTGATCCAATTTCAAGGAGAAAAATTCAGTCTCAGAAAGTCGCAGCTGTCCCACAGACTCCCATTTCGTGCTCCGCCAGAAACACAGGTGGACAAGGGTGTCTATGGGTGCCGTCGGCGAGTTGGAGCAATCAGAGCAATTCAAACAAGGTCAGCAGCAACAGAAGCCGCCGCCGCAAAAAGTCTCCGCCACGGCATCTGCGACGAGGAACATTTCGCGTTTCGAGAGCATAGAAGAGCGGGGAAGCACAGCCGCCAGAAGCACCACTGGAGCAGGAAGCACGTCAAAGCCGGGGTCGCAGGGAGGGGGAGTGGGCGCATCCAATTTCGTTGCTGTTGCTGACCGAGGAGGTGCCAGTGTGGCTGCCGATGTTGTGAATATAAAAAGCGGTGAGGTCGCAGTAGCTGGTGACGCAGCAGCAGCCAGAGCGGCAGCAGAAAATAGAGCAGGTGGGTGGCGCACAAACGTCGGTGACGCGGGAGGTGCCATCATAGCCGGTGGCATTGCAGGCGGTTCAGTTGGTGTGTGCGGCAGCCCGGGTGGACCGCGCAGCAGACCATCCAGCTTCACGACAGTCTTTTCGAAGTTCATCGATGGTATGCCAGCGTCCGCCATGTTCGCGAAGTTTAAAAGCAGCGGCGGCTCGACGGTCTCACAGAATATCACTGACACCAACCCGATAGCGCAGTATTTTGAAATCGGCAGACAGGTGGCGAGTGCTGGTCCCGAGTTGGCTTGGAAGATACATGATGCGTATCGAAAGGCCGATGGAAAAGTAAGACGAAATCAGGGTGCTGAAATTCTGAAACGAAGGTAATTCTTCTTGCAGGAATGTTCAGTATTTATCTTCGAAAAGAAAGTCGCCGAGAAGCTACACAAACCAAGGCGAAAGGAAACCATCACTGAGATTCTGAGGGCCTCCGTCAAACAGTTGGAGAGGTTTCGACACCCCAAGGTAGAAATAAAGGCTTCTGAATTCCAGTCAAATTCATGCTGTACTGACAATCACTTTGACAATCAGAAATCCATTATATTTATTAATGAAGCGCTGAAGCTTAAATTGACTGACTTTTTTGCGGCCGCATTGCCACAAAAAGTTCGATTGAAGTATAAGAAATAAAAATGCCTGATTATTTATTCCAGATCCTGCAGACAATCCATACTGTCGAGGAATGTTCGGATACCTTGGCCTTTGCCACTGAGCCAGTTTTAGGAAGCTTGGCCAATATTTTGGCCTTTCATGTAAGTGCAGCTGTAAATGGTACCATTGTCAGAAATGTTAAGGCTCTAGCTCTTGGTGGATAAACAGCAGAGTAGAGATAAATATAGAAAAGTATGTATTCTTGCTTAGCATCACCTCCTGAGTCGATGCAGCGCGTCTGTACGTTAACGATCCACGATTACAGGAGTTGGAATAGAGGTACCGCGTTAAAATTTGGCACAAATATTCTTTATTAGGTGGACATTTATAAGTTTGACATTTATAATGGAAATGCGAAATCGGTTGATGACCATGCATATTTCTTATGCCAAACTCAGGCGGAAAAACTGAACCTACTTTTGATTTATAATTTAGAAAGCTAAGAAAGCTGAACCGATATGACCCTTATTACACAGTAGTTCTCAAAATTCTGTCCGTCCGAGCACAGGCAGGGAAATTACATTTTGTGGTACATCACGGCGTATAAGTAATGACGAAATTATCGTCCGGCAAAATGGCCATAACTTCTCTTCTGACGCTCTGAATTTTATAACATATGAAGTTATTTTTTACACCATATGTACGGGCACATCAGTTTAAAACGTTTACAAACGTTCACTTGATTTTATATATTAAAATGTCATTTTCTCTTTCGACCGATGTTCGGATTATACTCACAAAAATGGTTGTGGGTTATCCACTTTAATAGTTACAAAGGTTTTCAGAGCTTTTAAGAGTCTTCTAAGGCAGCCTTTTTAATCTTGAGAGTGTTGGGTATTTAACTTTTTGGCCCGGCCAAAAAGTAAGAAGGCTCTACAAGTTTAAACGTATTTTTCTTAGGAATCAACAAATTATAGTAACACTGTTGGACCAGCAAATACTAACGGCCCGCAACAACCTCAGCCACAAACACTGCCGCGTCCACAGCATGCCAAGGAATACTATTTTCTAGATATGGAGCTAAAATATGGAATTTTGCAGGTGAATTAAAAAAAAAAACTATTCGAGATCTCATAAGATTTCTAATGGAGCGTTAGAATATATCTCATAAGATCTCAAAGAAAAACTTGTTATTCAAACAGACCGTGTAAATTTTACTATGGAAAATTACAATATTTTTGCATAGCTTACCGAGGCGTTGGCGTATTTGCATTATTCTGGTCACGTTTTGCACCGTAATCTGTGTCCGTCCTCCATACTGGTGACGAAGAGGGGAACTTGGAAGTTGGCAGGCTTGGAGTTCTTAGGTGAGCACATGCTACACGATGGGAATGGTAAAAGGATTTGAATGGATATGAATGGCTGAAATCAATGAAATGTTGTTGGAAAGTTCCGAAATCATTGAATGCTACATTTTGTTTATTTCACAGAGAGGTTAAGCGAAACTGATCCCACCGACTCAATCATATGCCAACCTTGGAGTACAAGAGTGTCGAAAATGGCTCAGCCCAGTTTGGATTTCACAGGTACGTTTTCGAAAAGCTGTTTAGTGATTTTACCTTATTCGCTGTCTCCCTACTCAGCTCCGGAAACTCAATTACACTCAACTTGTAGTATACTGAGCGATATGTTCTCCCTCGGGATGGTGATTTGTGCGATTTTCAATCATGGCCATCCCCTAATACAGGCCGGAAATTCCTCCTCGAATTACATTAAGCAACTGGAGTCGGTAAGTTGCGTAATTTTATTGAAATATTGAAGCAAAAGGGATGGAAATTGGACGGAAAAGCTAAAGTGTCCTTCAAGAATAAACCAACCAAAGGACAACACTTTCCAAAGCGACTTGGATTAACAAACCATCTTCCCATTTACACGCTACCTAGCTTATTATTATCTCAGCGGAGTGCCAGGAGAATCGTTGAATAATATAGCGGAAGTGGGATGAGTTCCCCGAATGATAAAGGGTGAAAAACACGAATGAGAAGTTTTTTCTGCGCTCAAGTTGAACATTCAAATGTCTATTACGTATTTATTTTAATCCTTCCCCAGGCGTCACTATTAAAGCTTTAGTTAACCGAAAACATTTCTCGTTTTTTTCCTCTTTTATCCTTGCCGCCTCCACGTTGGCTGCTGGCTCAGCTGGACGAAAACGTGCACGCTATGATTTCCCGCGTTCCCATTCCATTGCAGGAGGCCGCCTCGCGCCTCGTCAGCCGCGATCCCACAGCGCGACCCACGGCGCAGCTGCTGCAACTGATTAAGTATTTCAGGTAAGTGTATTTCAGCAGACCATCCCCGTTCTGGGTGTCTCCTTTGCAGGGTTTACCGGGAACGTGTTCGCTCGCTGAACTTTTCTACAGCGTTTCTTCCCACTCATGTCCTCGAGTTAAAAATAAACTGCGTTAACCAGCCAACTCTTCAGGCGCCACTACAATTCACTTTAGCTTCTTGCTCGAGGTCACTGCTACTGCTGTCGGCTTCTGTCACAGACACTACGTGACCTGCAGAGGGACGCCGTGTTACTTGGCGAAATATGTTGTCCGTCAAATCTTCAGCCGTTACAAGAAATGTTATTAGAATTATAAAAAACATTCACAAGGCAAAAACGGTTTACTTAAATAACCGTAGTGTGAAGTTTAGAGAGAAATCTAATTTTTTATAGAAGTTTTATTTTGAACATAAGAACTTTCTTCTGAAAATATAGACTTCTAAGATGCAGAAAGTCCCATTTTTAATTTTAACAACGGTTTGTCGACCAAATACAACGTTTAAAGCAAAAACTATGCTGATTCCAATATACTGTCTTAATTCCAAGGGTGTGCATGTTTACAGTACCATCAGTTATCAGTTAACTCGGAATAAATACGGCGGCACTACATCGTTACGATGAATATATACGTCCACTGGAAGGATGCACCCCACCATTGTTGGATTAACTTAATTTTCCGTTACTTAGCGCGCCGTATTAGCCTGAGAAAGAAAAGGACAATTAAATTCAACCGTTCAAGTCCTGCTGTACCTGTTCGAAAAGAATATTGTAGGATTAGTTTTTAATTCGATTTATAGACAAACCTTTCTTTACATGCGTAAGCCTTTAAAATGCATCACTTTACTTTCTACATACTTTTAGTGACCCAGTAGTAAACGCACTGAAATTCCTGGACGTTATTAACATGAAGGATCCGTCACAGAAATCTCACTTTTACAGAACAACTTTAAAGGAAGTCATACATAATATACCGAGGGTGAGCAAAACAGAAGTTTTTCCTTAAATTTTCTATGCTGCACTTTAAGTTTTTAAGTTGGCTTTTAAAACTTCATAGTTAATTTGGTTTTATTCACCACTGTTCACTTAATTTCATTAAGAAACAGACAAACATACGCCTCATGTAGGAGAAGCTATTTGTTTTTTATTGTTATTATTTATTGCAGAAGTTATGGTGGCAACACGTGTGGCCAGTGCTAAAGGCGGAGATGCAAGCGGGTGAGGTGCTGGCGGCAGTATTGCAGCCGGTTATGTGGTTGGTGCAGGAATCCACGCCAGAAGAATACGAATCGCTGATATTTCCAATTTTAAGGTGAGCATTTTTAGTGGAAACAGCGAAAATAAATAAAAAATCCTCTTTATTTTGGTGCAAAGTGAATGCATGTCATCAAAAGAGATTTGATTATAATTTTCCATATTCCCAACGAAGGTGATGCAATTACCCGTTCCTCTTTCTAGAGTCGTGTTCGCATCACCCAAATCCATCCAAGCCACCGTCACCCTCCTCGAGCATCTGCACCAAATTATTGGTAAGACACCGCCGGACGAGGTCACCACCGACGTGATGCCCCTGCTATTCAGCTCGTTCGAAAGCTCCACAATTCAAGTGCAGGTGAGTGTTTGAAGCATCCTCTGCAGGGTGAAGCTCGCTATGAAAGCCGTTCTTTGTGATGTTCTGCAGAGTGCAGCGCTGACTGCGGTGGCAAATGTGTACGGCAACATAGACGAGGCATCCATACGACGCATGGTGATGCCGAAAGTTAAAATGGTGTTCGAGAAGAATCTCAACGACGTTAAAATTGTGACAAACGTGCTGACATGTATTGAACGCATCCTGGAGAAGCTAGACAAGTCCCAAGTGAGCGCAACAACAACTATAATAGACTGTAATATTCCGCGCGAGTGGAAAATAAATACATTTATTAATTTCAGATTGTGGACGAAGTTATACCGCTGCTCTGGGATGTGCGTTTAGCAGATCCGGACATTATTTTGCGTATTGTTAGTAAGTAAAATTGCGTGTGTGATTATGCGCTAAAGACTCATTTTAAACGTTTCTGTCCATCGCACACAACATTAGATATTTATCGCAAACTGATGACCGATAAAAGCTACGGCTTGACGGTGCATATACTGGCGACCAACATTATGCCCTCGCTCATACCGCACACTGTAAACCCTGCTATGAATCTGGAACACTACACGCGCCTGGTGGAGGTCCTGCAGGAGATGTTCGATCAAATCGATCGCCACCAACGCAACAAATTGAAACTGGACAACCTCTCCATTCCGTCGCCGGATCGCCATCGCACGCTGCGCCATCAATTCTCATCGGATAACATGCACGTCCCTCAGTTCAACATACCCAACCTGCGTATTGATCAGCGCAAGACATCAAGTGCTGAGGACATGGCTCGAAAGAATTCCGGAGGTGAGAATTTCGTAAAAATACTTTGTTTGAAAAAAACAAGTCTGAAATCATAGAAGTAATCAATAACACAAAAACTCATATTTTTCAGGTACAGGCATGCTGGGAGGCTGGTGGTTTGGAGCTTCTCCGTCATCACCGGACAGCAACTTTTTGCGGGTGGCTAATGCATTTCCCAATCGTCGTCTCTCCGATAACACTCTGATGACACCGAAAATACGCATCGCTCCATCCTGTGCGTCCTCGCCTGGCGGAACACCAGGCGGAGGTCTGCCTACACGTCGGCACTCAAGTATTGGCCCACAAGAGCGTCGAGGTTCCACAGTCAATTTGTCGCCGCCCACGGTAAGTTTTCGCTTAATGTTACTTCCTCATCACAATTGGAAGGGTTTAAGGTCGGTTATTAATTCACTGTACCGCTAATTACCGCAAGTTAAAAGAGCAATACCATTCAATTTATTATTTCTTAATTTTTAATAGTAATTTCCTTCATAGTTTATATATTTCTTTACTATAAATGAGGTTTCTTTTGAAATCGGGTACTACAGCTCAATATTTATACATCCATTATTTTTACATTTTTATTTAATTTTCTCAATTTACCACAAATTTTAATTCTTAACTTACACAAATACATTCCGTCCATTTTTGTTCTTAATTCCATTGCTTTCCATCATTAACTATTTCTATGAAAGCTTATATTTTAAATTTGAACACCTTCTCAAATCAATACTAATATCCATCGTGTATGCAAAATAGGCTTATGGTTTCAGTACCCGAGGGGGCTCCGGATCGAGTCTTTCTGTGCCTTCATCCTCCGTTTACGTTGTAAGTCTTGAGAAGTCTTGGTATGCTTTTAACTGTGCGAGTGCAAATGATATGCGAGGTGCAAAGGGTCACCCTTTGCTGTCAGTTGTTGTTGTAAGACGTCCGAAGAAATGAAGCCTTATTTTGTTAACTGTACATATATAACTTGTTTTAATTGTCTGATCGCTAATATGTCAATGCGTCTTCTTGTCATTCTATGAAGATAATGATTCTCCGAATTGTTGAGGATCAATGTAAATTTCGGTTTTATATTTTGATTTTTTTTCCAATATCAAAGGAACCGAAAACGCATGTAAATTTGGGAGATTGTGTAAGACAGTTATAGTTGCCCTCTTTGAGGCGAAACCCTAATATATGAGTACATGTATCTTACACGTCTTGTACAACTATTCTTGATACATACAGAACTTGAGGGGCGTAATGTATTCAGAGGTTTTATGTCTTTTTCTGTTCTGTTTTCCTTGGATGTATTTCGAAACTTGCTTGATATGGTTGATTGATTGATCATTGCTCGATATAGTATATCAAATCGTTCGATCAACATTTCTACAGTGGGCAGTTTTTCGACGTATCATCACGAAAAAGTATAAATCCGTTTGGCCTGAAGCTTTCTTCAATTATTTAAAATTACCTATTCTGTATATCTTAATTTCATTCTGCATATTTCTGATTTTATTAAGATTGTATCTATAGTTTTATTTGCCTAAGCCAATGTCGTCTTTATGATAACTTACGTTTCATGAAATAAATGTGGTTTTTATCTTTGTAATTCGTTTTGAACTTCTGGCTAAAATCGCAGCTTGCACGGAGCATGATCGTGAGTACACGTTTTCGCTTTGATATTACTAAAACTAAAACGTTCAGGACTGACAATATTTGAATTTATATCAGTCTGGCTATTTCCGCTTTAATTTTATTTGACGTCAGATCTTGATTTGGTTTTGACTTCGAGATACAGGACGAGATTTTGCCACTGCGAAGAAATGTCAAAATCGTCCCTCGTATTGCTTCTTGTATTGTTAAGAGTTTTGAAATTTAATAAATTCAGTTTTATTGTACAAACATTATGTTGTGTCTGATTTTGTCTTGTTGTTTTTTGTCTTGTTCCTTGGTTACGTTGAAGAGTTTTGTTAATTAATGGGACGTATTCTCATTCCTTTCCGAAGCTTTACAGCAATGAAGTATTTACTTGATATTCCTCGTTTTCAACTTATACGTATATTCAACTATAGTGCGGACGAAGCTTTTGAAAGCGAAAATTGTTGAATGAATGAATTCGTCCCGATGATATATTGTTAATGTCAGCAGCATCTACAGTTTTTTTGAACAAACACACTTAACAACGAAAACAATTTTAACGTTTTACAAAAAATGACTGTACTATATTAAGAGTAAGAAATAACCTGTCCAGGGTCAACATTAGAATTGTTTTCGTACACTTGCACGAGCACACCTCACGACAACCCACTCACACCCGCTTTCGAAGCCACTGCCTAATCTTCCAAAGAAATCTTCTTTATTATCTTCCCAAAAACAGGGCGGCTCCATGCCGAACACCTCCAGCAGCGTGCCCTTCCTACTCTCGTCCAGTATGCAGTCTATACGCTCGCGCCGCACATCGACCGTCTTGTCTTCGGGCCCGCTGGGCTCCGGATCTGGTATCCTGCAGCAGCTCGGCTCCGGAATGGTAAGACAACTGACTTCAGTGTCGGGCGCGGCTAGTCCCGTGCATCATTTAGCAGTCAATGGCTCGCGAAATTACGTCCGAAAGTGTCCGTCACTCAATATAACGTTTAGCCAATAAAAGCACATAAACGTCTCCGACGTGTTGTAGATTTCTAAATCTTTTTCAAATAAGGATTTCATCCTTGAAAATTATCTGAAGTAATATCTGAAATCGAGAAGCAAACAAGAGCAGATAACACAGTAAAACCTAAACCAAAACTAACTCTCGTATATCTGAGGCACAATAAATGGTTGTAAAATTTCAGATTCGTTCAAACCCTTTTTAAATGATCGATCGGAAGCAATATAGAAGGGCAGAGGGTTA
Source organism: Sicus ferrugineus (assembly GCA_922984085.1). Taxonomy (NCBI): domain Eukaryota; kingdom Metazoa; phylum Arthropoda; class Insecta; order Diptera; family Conopidae; genus Sicus; species Sicus ferrugineus. Next base: position 38,492,451 of record OV277350.1, read on the forward strand.
AAAATCTAGCTATTAACTTGAAATTCTAGTGAAAACAACGTTTTCGTCGTTTTTTTTAGTAATGTTTCTTCAAATAATTGTTTATAATATCTGTAATGTTTAAGTTATCAGAGTAGATTTAATATAGTGTTTATTTCTAGATTTAACCCTTTCCTACCTTAAATACAAACATTCAAATATGTAGTTTGAATTCAAGAAAAATGTTCCACTTAAAATCCCGTCGTATATCGCTTTATATAAATTTATTAATTCTAATATGTAGATACCTGCCCCTTCTCCACCGAAATGTTAGGTATATTTTCAGCTTTTTGCAGAACACTTCATTTTATATATTACAGACTCCTGTTCATGTTTGCATGTGAAATCGCATGAAATCTTATATCGCATGAAAGACTTATTTGCACATTTTTATACATATTTTTCAGCTATATTTTCAGTAATATTTTCCTATTCCTAGGTTAAATAAAATTCCTTGTTTTTTATTTACAAGTTATTTGGCTTTTTACCGATGGAAGCCGAAATTTATCAGTATTGGCTTATCAATGTAATCTTATTCAGTTCTGATCCAACGCACGAATAGATTAACTTGATCAACACCCAATTCTTTTAAAATCCTCTTCAGGCTCATCACTATTTGAAACTAATAAAGTTACCAAAGCTGATAAGTCAAAGTTATCAACTGATAAGTTTATCCTTTTCACCTTGATCACATATACCTGGTTTATTCAGGATCTTCTATAATTCCACTCGTTGTATTAGAACAATCTGAAATAATAATATCACAGGGTTTACATAAGGTAAGTCTCAATATTGTATATTATTTAAAAAATTATATGTTTGTATATAAAACTCTTTGTTTGTATAGAGATATAATGAAATATTTTCTATTGGATTGAGAGTTGTTTTCTTGCCTTTTTACTTCGTTTTATTTGATGGAAATCAACATTTGAAATATACATTTCAATTCAATTCCCTTTTTAGAATACTGCCACCTTGAATTGCATGGTAATCGTTGTATTTGCTTTTTACCATTTTTGCTGGCGAACTTATACTGTCTGCCCATCTGACATTGCATTTGCTGAAACACTTTTAACCTTTTAATTAAACGAGTATTTAAGAGAATGTAAAGCAAAAAATAAAGGATATCATAGTTCTCTGTCGAAATCTATGCTGAGAGGAAATCTCATTTCATATTTTGCTGAAATAAAAACGAGGAATTGAATGACTGACACTCAGAGGTACAATTTTTATTCTAAGCGATGCTCGAGTTACCTTTGCCAGTTTACTGCTTGCTTAACTGTCTGCATGAATTTAGGAAATGTGCTTGAAAACGTGGTATTATTATAATGTAACGGTTTAGATATCTAGAAGAATATGAATTATAAGTTGCGAGAAAAGTGTTAATTGGAGTTAATGTTACCAAAAATTCCCGGGGATTCGATAATTTCTTAATTATAAAAAATATATAAAAGTATATAAAAAATAAATACAATCGTCCTTACCAATAAACGATTTTAGCCTCGACGTTTTCATGGTTAAAAAATCGGCATTAATTCACAATAATTTACAATTTCGGTCTTGACATTGTGAATTAGTGTCGACGTTTTCAGAATCTCTACAATAAATCCCTATCTCCACAGAAATCTCTACATTAGAGTAGTTTGGTGGTTCGGTAAAATGTTCAAAAATCACTCCTATAACGCTTTCTAATAATTTGAATCGCGTTTTACATTTTGGTTAAGAAATCATCTCCTTTAATTAATGATTCATTTAATTGCAATTTAAATCTTGAAGTCTATATCTGTAGCACATTTTGTGTAGGAAGTAGTAATTCTCTGCTTGATATGTGATTTAACCTCACTTTAGTTAATATTGCCATATTAGTTATTCTGTTGTAACGCCAACGGAGCAGCGCGTATCTTTACTATTTTGAAGTTTTATAAGTGCCTTAAAATAACTTCACTGTGCAACATGACACACACATATACATATGTAGGGTATGTGCTTCCTTGTCTAATTCTATCCAATATCTGTTTACGGTTTCCACATTCTCAAAAAGCTGAAAATTCCTTATTTGATAAAACACTAATTAAACAATTTGAGTATTTTACTCTTCAAGCGTATATTAGTGATAAGAGCGATGCGTTCTAAGTGGCCAACAGTGTTATATTAAATACTGAAAAAAGACTAAACAAATATTCTGTTGCTATTATTTCTGGGAAATCGACTCTTTTATTACAAATGCCGAAGGATAAATGCACTGGCTGCTTTATTGGCATCACTAATAATTTAATCATAAATTTATTGTACATCATTTAATATGCACACTCACTGAAAATCGTTGCGGCAGATACTCAGCAGCGGGTATTCAAGTCTTCAATTTGCAATTTTTAATAAATCTCTCACTTCAATTAACTGCATACAAAATATTTAAATGTGAACTCTGTTGACAAATAAGTTTTTGTAAGCGAACTCTTTTTATTCCTTGGAAATACGTAAACGTTGCATGTAAATTTGTAGTTATGTTGTAATTGTTAGTATTAATGTAATCAACTCGGTAAATACACAATTTTAATAAGTACTTGATAGTAGTGGAAATGTGTAGTTAACCTCATTAGAATATCTTAGGTTTAACTGAATAATTAATGTATTTTTATTCCTCAGCTCGTCTTATAATAGTTTCAAAATCAGAGCTGCTGAAGTAATCCATATTTTTGTATTCACTATTTTTTTATTTCTATTACAAATAATCTAAAAGTCAGCTAGATTATCATGAAATCATTATTAGTATATGATTACTTCAAATATTCGAGTAATAATCCACTTTTGGTTATTTTTAAATAACTCAAAATATTCTAAATTTATTGTTTTTAGATTGCTCTTCCTTAACTTTTACTTAATCTAACAATAATAATACCAAATCTTGTTGTTCCCTAACATGTTTTTAGAGTTGTTAGAATTAATTGGAGGTAATTATGCAGTGTGGTGACGTGTTTTATGTTAGTTGTGTTGTAATATTTTAATTCCATGTGCTGCAAAGGTTTTCATTACTAAATATAAATCACCAAATTAAATACGAAATTGAATAAAAAGACTCTTCAATTTTAACTATCTTACAGTATCAGCTTTTCTCCGGTCGAAACTAAAAGGTTTCCATAGTTCTAATTGTTTTATGGTACCGAAATACGTATATCGATAGAAGTAACTGCTAATGGAATCAATATTAAAAGTACTTTGACCGTATTTTAATTCAACAGCAATTACTACTTAAATTCCCTGATACGCAACAACAAGTAACAACAATTGTAAAACAATACTAATTATGACATTTTAAGAAAAACAACCTTTCTGAACAAAGAACCAATGAAATGTGAGAAGATATAAAAATTCCGCAGATTTTGGTCGAGCTATATTGAATGTTACAAAGTGTCATAAAAAATAAATATTGATATTAAAGAAGAAATGTGGAAAATATAGAATCTCAAATGCAACCATTTTGAGACAAAATTTACCTACGTGCAAATATATTGAGCAAAAGTTATCAAATCAAATGTCAAAGTTTATACGTAAGTCTACAAATTTACATGATACTGAAACTCTCCAAACTGTATTTTAATTAATTTCGGGTGCCATAAAGTACAAATTAATTCGTCTTGCTATCAACTTGATTGATTTATACAATAATGTCAAATTTAATATCTAAAAACTGAGTCAATTGACACATTTTTCAGCTTTCAGAGTACTATAGAAATTACAAAACTAATTGTTTAAAACTTTGTCCAATAACAAATATTTATGAAAAGTAGTTCTTCAAGAAGCTCTTTATATTCCCGTCATTTATTTTTGATATTCGTAAAGCACTTCAATCATTTATTTAGTATTTGCCTTTTTATGACTTTAAAATTATTAGTGTAGGTTAAGAATCTCAACAAAAGCAATTGTAAAATGATTTCTTTTGATAGGAGTTTTGTTTGTAGCTTTTCCATCTTAGTATTTATACAACAGAAAGAAAACTACATAATATTAAACTATTTTGAAGAAATCCTACTTAAAATTTCCGAGTGGATTTCATATGAGTGTGCATAGATAAATGTTAACATTACATGTAATCTGCAAATACACTTGTTTAGCAGATACGTGCAAATATAACGTAGATTTAGAACGATTCTCAGTGTTAAATAAATACGTGGAAATTTCATACATGTAAATTTTACGAGAGAAGGTCGGGCCTCCTAAAGGTGAAGTGAGCCAGAAATTTGCATGGATACCTAACCCAGAAACAGCAGGTACCTGAGAATACGTGTGTAATACACTGTAATCAATCTCTTTCAATTTAATGAATTTCTTAATAAAATACTTTTTTGAAAAGTAAAACCTCTTGATAGAAAATTAAGACTCCGTAAGTTTATAAACTCTGCCCAGTTTATGAACTACAAAACATTTTCACATTAAACACTATAATTAAATGTCAATTCAACCAATTATGTAAACTAAATGTTGATTGTACAAGAAACTTTTGTCACTGTATTTTAAGTGTTGAACATCGATTTTTACTTGTTATCACAATAAGGTATTGTGGATGGCAGAGCAAAGTTTAACTTCCAAAACTACCAGACAATCACGTTTTGAGAATTATAAAATGTATATCCCTTTCTTCTCTACTATACACTGAAACATTCGATGAAATGCTGAATATAACAATCTAAATCTACGGCTTCCTGTGACAATCCTTTTAAATCTAAAACAAAACTAATTTCTTCACTATCTGCATTTTTAGGGAAGTAACACAGCATGGAAGAGATAAAAAATTAAATTTAAATACTCCAATTGCTAACATAATGAAAAATAAAAACATATCATTTTGTATGCATGAGCTGCATGTCAAGCACATATTTCAGTTAATTGAATAACTTCACAATCTTTTCCAAATCGAAATGCTCGCAAACAGAACTACATTTCAAGACAGCTCCAATTGAGACTGAAAAATATAATTTGCTATTATATTAATATAAAGAGACATATTATTTTAACTGCAACATACGACTCAAATATTTTTCTTCGATATCTTGAAAACCACATCTGAACAGCAAAGTCAGTGTGGCATCCTTGAAAATGCGTGCAGTTTTTTCTACTGCGTTTCGGTTTAGAATTTCTGCTTGTCGCGTGTAATTTTTGCTTTAGATAGATTAACCATTTCATGTGAGAGAAGAAAAAACACGAAAGTTTTAAATTAATGTAATTGTTTATACTTCCAAAACTAACGTGTACTTTCTCTTGTGATTGAACGTGTGATTAATTAGTTTTGAGCTGACGATTTGTTTACACTACAGGTTTTCTACTATCATATATAATATATAAAATCTTTCACCTCTAAAATGTAAAAACTGGTAATAAAAAACTTACAATTCATTGATTAAGTCGAAACCCTCTTTACATCAAATTTTATAGATAAGAACAAAATCCAATCCAAATACTTTTAAATGTTGAACTTTTTGGAAAATCTATTTACATACAAGTTTAAGACAACTATATTGACTTCACATTATATTACCTCTTTGAGAATGTTAAACATTTACATTATGTATATGCAAAATAAATATTGAACGGAATATATGTAAAGAATGTGGTGTTTCCTTTCGAATTCTGTAAATTTATGTATTAAATTGTTTATTTACATATACAAATCGAAAACTATATACAAATCGAAACCCTTTTCTAAAGTTTCCGCACCAAGTTTGGAACGACCCTGGGCTGAGCTCCAGTTAGTAGAAAATTTGTCTATATATCGGAAGCAAAATAGAACCACGTCGATAGAAATATCCATTTATTTTTGGTTTCAAATTTATTTTCTCTATGGTTACACACTAAACATCAACATTTACTTACTTAAATATTGTCAATTGTGTTTAATAAACATTACAAGAACTTTGTAATGTCTCCGTCAATTCCTAAAGGATCTAAACTAGTTTTGCCTCTTAATTTGCTTGTTTCTGCTGGCTGGCTGCAATCTTTATTTAAGATGTCCTTAATGGCTTTCGTGTGGTCTTCAGCTGTGCGCGTATTCACATCAAAGATCAAAGCCTGAAATAATAACCCTGAATTTAGCAATGAAAATATAATTTTGTGAAGGAGCGTAACGATTAGAAGGAAAATTAAAACTTTCGCTTCAGTTTTTCCAAGTATCCTTGTCTGAATTCTATATTTAGCTTACATCATCAAAATTCTTAATTTAGTTGTTTCTTTTTTAAAAACTTTAATTATTAAAGCTCTGTAAAATACATAACTCACACAATATTTATAAACGTGAAAGTTTATGCTTTAAAATTTTCGCAATAAAGATGGAAAAATATTTTTTTACTAATTTTTTGTATGTTTCAATTACCTCGAACTCATCAGAAAGGAATTTTGCACTTTCTGTATTTAGTTCAGTTTGTGGCAGACCCATTAAAGCGTTACCCAGAAATTTGTAAATGGATCTAAAGTAAATAAAAACAATTAAAATAATTTGCTGTTGTGAGCAACGATCATGCAATTCGTTTGCAGAGTTAAATGCCTTACTTTAGATCGATTCCTCCCAGTTCTTCAGGGCTCGGGTGTTCTTCATTATCAGCAATAGCTTTCGTAATTAACGCCGGTTCAAAATCGCAAAACTCGTGCAATTTGATATCCTCGAGGAAACTCAGCCAGGCATTAACATTTTCGAAGCAGAGTGACCCACACTCTTCGCCAACATGATGCTGCGCCAGTTTAGCCTTCTCATTGAAGAATTCTGCAAAAAATCAGAATGTTAAGCTGGGGCAAGAACAAAGTGTTCAAAGAGCTTCTCCAGCACTGACCGATAACAACCTCTGGATCTATCGAGAACCTGCTGATGGCTTCAGCGGTACTCCACGAGCTACACCCTAGAGTCATTAGGCATTTCAGGATTTCCAGCTTGTTGTACGGTGAAATCCGTTTGCCTTTTTCATCCATGGTGTTCGAGCAATTGGCTGGATGATTCTGCAAAGGATCTTCGTTTGCGCTTGAATTTTGTGCATCTTCAAGGAAAACCTCATTGATGGCCTGTTCCTCATCATCATTTCGTGTTGTTACACCGCCTTCATCAGCTTCGACTTTGATGGTAATTGAGGACATTCTTTGCAGCAATCACTCTACTAGTTTTTGCTTATATTTCCTTTATTTATTTCTAATTTCTTAAGTTTACAAAGTCCGTAGAAACTGGAAGCATAATTAAACTGTAAACAAAGCCTCACTGAACATACCCAGTGAGCACCAGTTGTTATCAGCAGAGAGTTTTATACAGAGTGTTCATAATATTATACAGCGTATTCAGAGTTACAAATCAGGTTCGCAGCAAAATTATCAGGTATCTTAGCAGAACAACTGCTGCGAAGCCGAACAACATTTTAAGACAACTTCATCAACTTGCAAAATTTCTATATATAATATAGGGTACTTGAAAATCGTGCTCCGAGAATAACGAGTGTGCTAATTCTTCTTAACTTTAGATACTCTATATATGCAATTCTTCCTGTTTTCAAAGTGACTTCATCTGCAAAGAAAATAGTCGAGGGCACGTATAGATAAAATCCGGTTTTGCGTTCCGTTAAATACTCGATGTCGTGTACACGACGCTGTAAGCGATGAATAAAACACGTAAACTTTCATTGTGGTTCTCTTCGTTATTGTCAAAAAATTAAAATTAAACCTGCCTGGAGCAACCCAAAACATTTACGAAGCCGACGCATTTTAAACGCATTTAACGTAAGATCTCATTTACATCGAGAATTAAGATAATTGGAAACTTCCGCATGAGTTTCTCTATTGCGAAAATATTAATATCACGTAAAATTAGAATTAATATCGCAACAAATCTATAGTACCTTTCATCACTAATTTCAGATTTTTGCTATTGATTTAGGGAAGATTTTTATAGTCTAATTTAAATGTCAGTTTATTGTTTGTTGCTCACAAAACTGTTATCAAAAGCACTTCTATTAATCTTCCTGATAGTTTAGATAGTCTATATTAATCGCAAATCAGTTTTAGTAAGAAGACACACACACACACACACATACAGGATATGCATTTAATTAAATTCACCTCATGCATTTAATCCCACCCCCCCCCCCCACTCCCATAATTACATCGATATATTTTAATCTTGGTTTCTATTGTTATAAGCCATCTTTACTCACGCTCAGCAGCGACTCTATAACTCGGCTAAAATCAAAACTCAGTTAGAACCTTCACCGCGAACTGGTTGGACCTGCTCGTTTCGTATACTTAATTAGTAGCCGATTAAACCCGCTAATTGTTGAGTGCGAAGTAAACAGCGTTGGATGAATTGTAAAATGTATGAAGAGCAAAATTCCAACAATCCATTCACGTCGGCAGCCAACAATGCGTTGTGGAGTTTGCAAGGACGGAATGTGAACAATTCCGCCAATCCTGCCATTCCTGCTTCACCCGCCAGTATACCACAAAATATCTTCACAAATCCTGCCATCCAACCATCGAGTGTGATCAACCTGTCGAACTCCTCCGATGTGGTCATTGGGCCCATGACGCAGTATCAGGGTCCTGTCACAATCTATCAGTACATGGATGCTACCGTTGAGGCGCGGTCGATGCAGGCGAATGGCGGTACGTATTTTGTAGGGACAAAGGAACGGTTTTGGTTTTCGCGCGGCAAGAGGTGCTTAGGGTTTTCCAAGAAAACTACTAGAATTGTATGAATATTTTGCTATATACAATTCCGAGCTTTTGTTCGGAATCGTATTGTATTTCTTTCTTTCTCAAAGTTACGTATTTTTCCCAGAAATGTATCAAAGATTTGTTTATCTGTTTGTACATCAACATCTAAATGATACTTATAATCAATCTAGAAATACAGAATACAGATACAGATGGAAAACATGTGCAAAAGATTGTAATCAATTCGTTTTTAAAGCATTAGCGTCGCAGTTTGGAATATTTACTCAAATTTAGTGAAAGTTTTAATAACAAAATGATAATTTGTAATCTTCGGAATGAAGTGCGCGACGTTTAGAATAAATATCTTTGTTTACAGCTTTCGCGATTAATTGCATTCGCGATAAATTGCTACCGTGATAAACTGCTTAGAGTTCTTGCGATGGAGATGATTGCGATTAATTGTTGTCGCGATGAGCTGCTACCGCGAAGAATTGCTCCACGTTTATTTATGTTAAGCATTAAGATTAAGAATTAGTGATAAATAGTTATTTACGAAAAGCTTTAATTAGCCTCTTTGCAGTGCGTCATAGATTTAATACGCGTCACTAATATGTGCGTCATTCAGAGTTGGTTTTAAAATCGTAAAGGAGCATGAAGATAATTTGTAGATTTGCAATTTTCAGAATGAATTTAAAATTTAAATGCAACACATCCGTCCATTTAGTGTATGCCGAGTGTTTGCGTCAACTAAGAGTTGAAACTACGATATTCCCGTATCCTACGACTTTGGAACACAAGAAAATGTTGAATAAAATAATATTTATACAATATATATAAGATATTTGTTTTAAATAAATCTATACTCATCCTTTCTCGTAAGAATTTAGTTCTTCCTCAAATTATTTTCTCAAACTCTGAAACCCTATAAATGTAAAAAACCCGGGTTTTTGGAACCCCTAGTTTAGACTAAAAGATTATTTAAATCGTTTATCCACAAGCAAGAGCAACAAAGAGCTGCTGGAGTGTTCGATACATAGCAGACGTACATACACACAATGGAGTGGATACACCCAGTTATATAGTCCGTCTGAGTGTCCATCAACCTAACAGTCTGTCCTCCCCACTCAGCCGCTCAGTCCAACGGCCTCATAAGTGATATCATTAAAAATTATTCGTCGTCGGCGAGAAAACGACAGCATACAAAAATTCGCAAAAAATATCAACAAAATTTAGTAAACGACTTGAATGACTTTAGTAACGATTTAGTTGGGCGCACGTCAGCCACAAAACTGTGAGTCGCTGCGAGCCGTCAACTCCAGTCGATTATTTAATTACTTAAAAACTGTTTTTAATAAATAACTGAGATTTTAACAATTTAGTGTACTTAAACATAATAACAAAACATGTTATAAAATAAATAGAACATACTAATTGAATTAAATTTAACACTAAAAAAAAATATTCCAGTGTCTACGACATTTAAACGGAAACATCAATTGGGTGTGTTCAGTAACGGTTAATAATAGATAAAAGAAAACAAAGGCATGCGCCTTTCTTTCTTGCGTCACAGGAGAAGATGTGAAAAACTCCGGAAATTTTACTTGGAAATTTATACATCATAATAAACAAAAAATACACAATTATATAATATAAATTAAATAATATGAGTTCATAAAAAACTAAAAATATGCTAAAGGCACCCGTGCACATTTATAGATAAATAAAATGTTATATCCAAACAAATAGAAGTTAAAAACCAAATTTTTTGTTTTGATTTTCTTGCAAAAGAGCTTAGGAAACACGACGAGATTAAAATAGAACTAATTTTTAATAAAAAATTAAGGGATTCTGTCGTTAAACACTTCGAAACTAAAAACGTTCATTGTAATCATTATGAAGCTTTTGTTAAAAATTAATTCGGCAAAAACACGTAAACGCCATCTTAATCAGGAGAATCATCAATGGAGTCCACCGTCAGGATCAACAACAAAAACAACAGCCAAAGTTACAGCAAGCGCTTCAAATCCTCTTACAAAACGTTGGTATCTGATTTATATTAATCTTAAGAAAATTTGAAGCAGAAATTTAGATTTCCAATTTTTCCTTCACTGAGTTTCTTTATTAATGTCTAAAATAGACCAGATATTGCGAACTCACTTTTGGAATATCGCATTGCATAACAAATAATCTGAAATGGGTCGTCTCACAGAGCTTTATCGGAATTCAAAAGTTATAATAAACTAAAAATTTGAATTATAAACAAGTTCTTTCATTACAAGTTGACATGAATTATTAATGTTTATATTAATGGAATCAGAGACTGTCGAATTTGAGAATTATTATGTATTCATTAACAAATTACATTTAGATAAATCACATTTAGGACCAAATTGAAATACAATATATAACAGAATGATATATTCATCATCTACATAACTTGAAATTGTGTTTTTATTTTTACACGATTTTCGCTTCGTAGGTATAAACGCATCAAGGAATCTGCAAACCTCTTCAGTGCTACAAAAACTCATCACGAACTCCAAATTGTTAGTGCTGATGTTAGTGATAATATGCGTTGCTGCCGCCGTAATCGTCTACATAGAAGTGAACAGGAAATCGAACGAATTATCACAACGTGGCCCCATTTTATTCAGCAACAATTACGAACACGGAACATGTAAGATGAATCAAAAATACTACCGCATTCATATGGTTTAAAGCCGATAATTACAATCCGCATATCACAGATTGAATTTTTATTTCAAGTATCTCAGTTCCGAATCTAGGAAACGGACATCTAATTGTGGACCGCGATCAATGGGGTGCCTCGGAGTTGGCCAAACAGCTCAACATACCACTGAAGCACCCAATTCCGTATGTCCTCATCACGCACATCGGCGTGCAATCGAAACCCTGCGAAAATATCTATAAGTGTTCGATAAAGATGCGAACCATCCAGGACTCCGCTATTGCTGAGAAAAATCTACCAGATATACAATCGAATTTTTATGTAAGGGAGAACCTCGGGGCGATTATGATTTGAACGGTTTGCCGTTTATCAACAGGTCGCCGACGACGGTAACATTTATGTGGGCCGCGGCTGGAATTGGGCAAATACGTATGCGAATGATACCCTGTCTGTAACCTTCATGGGGGACTATGGACGTTACATACCCAGCGACAAACAGCTGGAGGCGGCTCAGTTCCTGCTCGCCTATGCGCTGACCAATAAAAGTGTACGGCTGGATTACAAGTTGGTGGCACAAAATCAGGTTCGTCTGGCTGATGATTCCCGCCGTTCCTTCCTACCTTTTTCCTAAACTCGTAAATTTTTATAGACCAAGAGCACAAAGAGTCCAGGCGCCAATGTGTACAAGCGGATCGTGAAATGGCCTCATTTCTATCCGTGCGGAATGAATGGGAATCCGCATTGTGGCAGTGAGCTGGGGATGCCTGAGGTGTGGGATGCGAATATGTGAACCGCATTTTAACAAGCAGTTTTAAGATAAGATAATGATTTAATATACTTTAATGTAATAAATTTCTGTCAATCAAATTATTGATTTACAACATGACTGAAAATAAAGATTGCTATAAAAAGTTATAGTTAATGGCAATAACTGTATAATAATTTTGGAACTTTGAATTCCGCTGTTACTTCTTTTGTAAAAGGTGCTCTCTAAGAACGTGGAAGTATTTCTGAGTTGGTCCGTAAAAGTGGCATGAAAACCAAAGACTCCTGAGAACTAGGTTCTTCTGCGATAAAATGCTGGCTGAGAAAGCATTTTGGAACCCAATGGAGACTCACCGAATGGAACCGCGAAAGCTACCACCAAAATCAAGACATCTCAACAGACTTATAGAAAGTTCGCAGTTATGTTATTCCATGATAGTTATAATCAAATTCATATGAATCTTTCTATTCTAAATACTTGTTTATATTAATAACTAGCAGCCCCGGCGGACTTTGTCCCACCCAAAAATACAACGAAACTATTGCATTTTTTAAATAAAAAATTTTCTTTCCAAAAAATCATCTTTATTCTAGTACTTTGTGATACACAATATTTTTGGTTTTTTGTTCCGGTGCCAACACAAACAAAGCAGATGGCTTACCAACACGTGAACAGGCTACATACAGTTGGCCATGTGAAAAACATTCATTTTCCAAATTTAGACCACAAACATCCAATGATTGGCCTTGAGCCTTGTTGATTGTCATGGCGAACGCAAGACGAACCGGGAATTGAATGCGTTTGAATTCGAAAGGCATGTCTGTCGGTATCAAAGGAATACGCGGAATGAGAACTTGTTCTCCTTTAAACTTGCCTTTGAGAATTGTTGCGTAAATGATATTGTTCATGATTTGCTTTACAATCAAACGCGTTCCGTTACACAATTTAGGAGGTTGCAAATTTCGAAGCATAATCACTACTGAACCAACTTTAAGGTGTAAAATGTGTTGCGGAACACCAGGCAAATCCAAAGAATTCAAAAATTCAGTGGGGTAATTCGTAGCTTCATCTTCATTTACCACACAATCAACAGATTTGAATGAATGCATTGGACCACCAATTTGATTTTGAATTTTAAAATTAATCTCATTCACATCCTTGTTCTTCGCTGCCAAAATTGCGCGTTCACTTAACCAATCGTGATTCAACGTAACGTAAAGTCCATGTAAAATGGACAACAACGTCAACGTCAACAATTTTTTAGTCAACGTGGACACTGCCACCACACACGAAACAAAATTGGCTTCTCCATTGATCGAGAAAAGATGGCGTTAGTTTGCGTGTCTATCTGACAGTTCAATTGTTTAAAATAAATAAATACAAAATGAAAAAAAAATTTTTTAAAAAATCGAAAAAAACCTGTCGTAACACTCTTGGTTGTCAAAATAACACATTTTGAAATGATGATTTTTTGACCTTTTTTTCGATTTTTTTTTTCTTTTTTTTTTTTTTTAAACCCGTACTGAGAAAATACCTTTCCATCAAAGTACAAATCATCAAAATCGGTTCGGCCACTCTCGAGTTATGGGATTACATCGCTTCGGACACTTTCTTTTATATATATAGATAAGAAATACATATTTATTAAACTAATTTTAAAACAGAAAAGTTAATTGATCATTTTTCGTTTGCTTTTACGTGACTTTATTTTAAGTTTAAGAATTTCCAAAACAAAATTAAAAGGTTTTCAACTTAAAACGTGTTAAAAATTAAGAAGGTAGTTGTTTTTATTGTCGGTTTTTAAATGTTTTGCGTTATCTATAAATTTTATGCTTTTTCGTATTTTGTCATATTTTGTGAACGTTAACTTTTTATCTTTACCTACTCACTGGCGTAACTAGAAAATATTTTCGGAGAAGGTTTTGCCTTAATTTTACTGCGTGACTTGTAAAAGCTGAAAAAAAGCTACGAGTGCACTTGAAAAAGCTGGGTTTTCCGCACAAACTTACGAACGCTTAAAGATTTCCAGGCCTGGCTGTTAAAGCTATTGCGAGTAGAGTGTGAGAGGTGGAGAAAGAGAGATTGAAAGATGGAGAGAGAGGGAGACATAGAGAGAGAGGGAGACCTAGGATATGGAGAGAGAAAGGCTGAGAGAGAGAGAGAGAGAGAGAGAGAGAGAGAGAAATAGTTTTTCGAAAACAATTTTTAGGTTAAATGCAATCTTAATCTAAAATGTTTATATTTTCAAAATACAAATTATTTGAACTTTATATATTTGTTAATACGTATATATTTCGACGAAATTATGGCAGCCACTTTTCGAATACTATTTTGAATACCCATTTTTGAGCAATCAAAACCAGGACTTATCATGGTTTTCACTAATTTTTGACTTTATCTAAATTTTTACAACAAAATTGCTTCAAATCTTCTCGAATACGTTAATCAATAGTAGAAAAATGCTACAATAAATTCTAGATTTCGAAGATAAGAGCCGTTTTGAAGCGAAACTTAACCACAAACACTTAAACGAAAATTCTGAAATATTAACGCGTGTACAGCTGGGCTTTTAAAATCAATCTAAAAGTAGCGCTCTGTGTGTTTATTTTATTCTTTATTATATTTAACTTAACAACACAAGCGACTTCATCAGTGAAATGCGAGCCGGGAACGCTCTGAGCAAACTTACAGATACGAATGCAGGCAGAACAATTCAGTTGGTCGTAAGCATTCGTACGCGTCGCAGATAGTCGTCAGTCACGGCTGAACACTCTCGCGATCGAATGGATTGATTTGATATTTTAACTCTTTTTTATTTCAAGACTTAATCAAAGCTTAACTTTAACATTAAAAGTAGAAAAGTTGACGGATTATTAAAAGTTCAGATTTGATTACTGAAAGTTCGGATTGGTTGCATGTCGTGAGCTTTTAGTATTGCCGCGGAACGACGACGACAAAAAACGGGGCGCGCAAGCATCCAGAATACTAAGAAATAATTCCATGTGATAAATGAAGTTCTATATGAGAAGCAATTATTTGTAAATATAAGCTAATGTGAAAAAGCTAAAGCCTGATTTCAATTACAATTAGTTGTCGAGCAAGTAGCGTGGAAATGTGTAGTTAATAAGGTGAATAAAAGCAGTAAATAAACAAGGAAAGCAAATACAAACACGTTTTAAGATTATACTTCCTAATTTATATAATCAGCTCTTATCTGCCGATAAAACGAGCAGATTTTAAATGGCGAACAACTGAGAATTCAAATGTTTCCGTAGTAGTTATAAGTGGAGACAATAAATTTGGCGAAATGCCGGTGAAAGAAAAAATTAGCAAGTACAATACATCTAAATTGATTCCACGAAATAATAAATTTTATTATATCTACTTTAATTATTCGCATTGTAAAAACAGCCGCCATGCGTCTGAACCAGTTGTGATAAGTTTACAAAATCCTCAAAGTGCGATAATGACAGTGGAGCTAAAACCTGATTGGCGAATTTTATTTATATTTTATTTCCACACACACTCTTAATACATTTTTTTATACATGTTCTTTACTCGAACAATTTATCCATAACGCAATTTTCTCTCGTAGTTTAGCAGACTTTGAGAGAGAAAAAACTTTCTTGGTAAACCTTAATAATAATTTGCTATAATTTGCATAAGTGAAGTTTTGCTATAATAGTGTGGTTGACTAACAGAAAATAGTTCTCGAGATTAAAACAACTATTTTTAATTCGTCATATGTTTTTTTAATATCTTTTTAGTTGTTATTATTTCTACTTTCAATTTATTATTATTTCTCTCATGTACTCATCTTTAATTCTCTCATTTTGTGCTCTATTTGGCCCGTCGAGCTACTATCAATTGATAGCCGGAAATAATGCGCCAAACAGAAATATAGAAAATGTATTCAGGGACTTACACATGCTAACATATGGAAATGCATATGTATACTGCAGATATTTGTTATTATTTGTTATCTATTG
Organism: Sicus ferrugineus; assembly: GCA_922984085.1. Classification (NCBI taxonomy): domain Eukaryota; kingdom Metazoa; phylum Arthropoda; class Insecta; order Diptera; family Conopidae; genus Sicus; species Sicus ferrugineus. The sequence continues at coordinate 38,508,592 of OV277350.1, forward strand.
GCTCAACTTTATCTATTCTTGGCAATTGTAATTTATTTATTTCATTGCAATAAACAACTGAAACTTTTCCTTATTTACATTACTTTGAGGAACCTGTCACGTCAAAATAAGCCACACAATCAGAATAAAGACGGAAAAAAACTCGCTTTTTTCATAAAATCATTATGACATTTGAAAGTCTCACATTTTCACGAAAATCTCATTTCTCGCGTAGCATTAAAACATCTCACGATGCTCACATGAGTTTTAGACTAAAAGAAGCAACTGCTCACCAATGCTAAAAGCGGGATTTGAACCCGCGAACTCTGGAGTACTAGTCAGTGTGCGGCTGAACCCTTTGGTGAAACTTAAGGGGTCAGCCAACTTATGAAATAACAAGCGACTTTGCTGAGTCCCAATATTATGTGTATCTCAAATTGCTCGGATATGATACCGTAAAGGACGATCGCCACGAAACGAACCTTTCCTGCCACTAATATACATCTGTCCCCACTAATATACATCTGTGACAACCTTCTGGAGTTTCTAGTCCGAAAGCATTTAATGGCAACCGCGTAATGAAAATGCCTGAGATGGAGAAAAGTGCAAACATCAACCAAGCGACAGTTAATTTCAACACTTCATCCGATGACTTGGGTGTTATAATCTTCGATAACCGATCAGCACTGAAGGGCAAGGAGTCACCTGAAACCATGAAATCTGTGACTGATAGGCAACTACACCAGCAACAACAACAACTAAACAACAAACAGCCCAGTGATTGCAACAAATCCACAGATAACGCCAAATGTGACAACAATAAAAACAGCAGAGACCTGATAAACATACAGAATTTCATTAATATTACAAAAACAACAACAAATGGCAACAATAATCAGTGCAACGTACGGAAAACAGTGCCCACTGTCACCACCGCCCCTTCGAAATCATGGTGCTCATCGAAGAAAGCTTCGCCCACCAGCTCGATACGCAGCACCACGATTTCGATTACGTTCACAGATGAAAACGCAGCGGATTCCAGTAGTGTCGTCGATTCGGACTCCGATCTGGACGAGGGCGCGCCCAGTCAGTATATAGTAAAAAAACTGGGCCAGCAGACCACGTACGCGCCGGACAGCCGCGACATACCGGTCGTGGGGAAAGGCATGACGGTGCTGAGTCAACAAATCAGTCCAAATACCGCGCCCGGCTCGATACCCCTGCCTGACAACCTGCTCAAAGATGTTGGCAGCCTGTGTAAGGCGACGAGCGCAGCTCCACAGATTGGCAGCATCGCACTCTCCAACTCCACGGATGTAACGTTCGGCGACAAACACTTTTACGAGGGTCCGGTCACGATACAGCAGTTTTTGATCGACAGCCGAGAGAAGCGGAAAGCGACGGATGGTCATCGTACAGGGGCGGAGGGGCAGGACAATCCGATGTTCAGCCACTGTGATGAATTCAAGAAAACTGCAACTGACTCGGGTAAATATCTTTATTAGGTTTCGTTTCGTATTATTTTAATGTGACCTAACCGACTCGTTTTTATATTGTAGATAATTTAATAAACTTGTAGTCATTGTTAATTTTTATTGTTCTTGCCAAAATTTCCAACTATGGATTATTTAAAGTATTGGATAGAAATTTTTCTAATTTTCACCACCCGCGCATAAATGAACTTATCATTGATACTTGACAGCTTTCGTACGTTAATTTAGATGATTGTTTTAAATTACACAAATATTAAAATCTAGCATATTTCAAAATGCAGAAATCAATTCCGCCTTAAAATTGTGATTTTTCCGTTTCAGTTCAGAGATATGATATTATTTTTATAAACAAATTGCATTAAATGTGGTTGTGCGCCCGTCGGGGATTTTTATTAAATTAAGATAATCAAATAAAAACCAGTATTCATTCGGCTAACACGCATCCGCCATCAGAAATACCTCATTCAACCTACTTTCAGCGCTTAGTTCGCTGTAGACTTTTGTAGAAAACATACGAGTTCTTTTGAAACGACGTGAAAAATATATTTTCATTTAAATATGATAAACTGCGTAGTTTGTGGCAGTTTAATTAATTTAAATAGTGATTGCAAAACTGGTACTAGCATTTGTAGTGAAAAATGTCATCAAAGATGTACAGATAACAAGTTAAACATCAATGATGAGACAAACAATTTTCTCTCGAAGACCAATTTGAAATCTATTTTAGAAAGCGAAACATTTAGTGAACAAGTGAATTTAATTTTTGAAGAAAAATTTGCAATGTTTTCCCTGAAACAGCAAGAGGAACTTCGACGGTTCGAAAGTCGATTAAACTGCATCGAGGGAAAACATTTTTACAAATGTAAACTTAAAATAGAGAAATGAATAAATTCTAAATCTAATATATAATTAAAAATAATGAATCCTGAAAAGGGGGATTTACAAAAGCAACGGTGTGACGAAAAAGAAATTATTTAATTGAAGAAGAATCTCGAGTAAGCTCTCTAAAGGTCAATCTTAAATATACCGTGCAAAACGACAATACTTTCAAACACGATTGATAATATTGGTATGGCAAATAAGTTCGTTCGTTCTTTTAAAGTGGAATAAAACGCAATTTTTCATACACCTTTATCAATGATCATCTTTCGACCAACTTTACTATGCCGCGTTAGTCGTTCCATTTTTCGTCACCCGTCACAATTCGCTTCAAAAATGGGTCGTTTTCTTGGCGTTACCGTAGCGAAACGAATATTTTTATGTTAGTAATTAACTCGACAAACGAATTCTATCTACGATATATAAAGTAACTACAATATTATATATCGTAGGCATTATATATTGCATTAATATACATTCAAGCATGATATTGTGTACTCTTTGAGGGATTCCGGCTGATATTTTACTTGATGTCGAATCGCGCAAATATCTTTCATGTTCTTTTTTTTAATCTCATTACAGATCCCTCGCAGGGGCCCAACGTACCATCTAAGTATCTGCTCTTTCCATATGGTCTGAAATTGAACCGCAAAGCAGGCATCATTACAGCCATCATCGCCTTGTTGATCCTACTAATCGGTATACTCATTTTGACCACCAACAGCCTCTTCAAATCAGCACACCCAAGTAAGAAACTGGGGGACGGTGATGACTCCAGAAAGAATATACCAATCCATTCAAACATAGGTATTTTACCGAAATTATTGCAAATGTATGTAGGTGTAGATTAGTTTGGGTTTTCGGGTTTTGTAACACAATAAGTTAATTCGCCTATCCTTTCGGGTTTTCTCCATCGATGTTTCTTCGGGTTGAGGTTTTTGAGTGAGTGTTGATATAGCCGTATATAGGAGGTAACAACAGTGAACAATCTTCCAAGAACAAAAGTTAAGTTGAATGGAATTCTTAATATTATTTTTATCTCACACTCAGAGCTGTAAATTTTAGATTACGATTACTTATTTATTAGGGACACAAGGCAACCGTAATCTACTTTTTTAGAAACGCAAAACGGTAATCTAATTGTCTAATTCTTGATCACTTCATGGTTATTGAAAAATAATCTATAAGGCATCTCTTTTGATTGTTTTTTTATTTGCTCATCGAAAATAATCAAGAAGTAATTTAAACTTGGTTTTCGATTATTTTTTCATTACTTGCAATATAATAAAGTAAAACAAAGACTTTTTAAAATAATCTAAATAATCTAAAATTAATTAGAGAAATTACCTTTACATTTCTGAATGTCTTGAAATAACCAACAATCCATTTTAATTTCGTTACGTTTCTGAATATTAGTAATCGAATCGACCAAAACAATGATAACTTTTACAGCTCTGCTTACACAACAAACCTCAGATAAAGCCAAGATTTTCTAAAGCTGATCTTAATTTCTTAACTCCCTACAGCTCCAGGTGGAGATGACAACGATGCCTTCAACGGCACACTACGTGTACTGAGCAGAGAAGAATGGTCTGCTCGACCTGTCCGCAGCAATATGGATAGGCTACAGTTGCCCGTTCACAGGGTAATCATTTCACACACAGCTTCCGCAACTTGTGAGGAGCGTGTATGTGAGCATTTACAGTCCTGATTTCGCAAAGTTTAATCTCACAATACTTCGCAGGCCGTTTGCATTTTTCGCGTTCAGAGCATACAGAACTTCCACATGTACTCCCGTCGTTGGAGCGATATAGCCTACAATTTCCTAATCGGTGGCAATGGAGAGGTGTTCACGGGTCGTGGTTGGGATTTGCAAGGAGCCCATACCATGGGATTTAATGTGGACAGCATAGGCATCAGCTTCATTGGAACATTTGGAGCAATAAAGCCCACAGTGCAACAACTGGCAGCCGCAATGTTGCTGATCAAGGATGGTGTGCGTCTGGGAAAAATTGTTTCGGACTACAAGCTTTACGGAGCACGACAGCTCGTTAGCACCGAGAGTCCAGGCGATGCTTTGTACACAATCATTAAGTTATGGCCGCATTGGTCGGAAAAGTTCTGAACGTCGATGGATGGAGTGGGTGAAAATGTACTTAATAGGACACACATAGGTACGGCAACGAACAGTAAGACAACACAGCTCAAAGAACCTTTATGAAGTTGAGCTGATAAGATAATTCATTGCAATCAGATCAAAGTTCAAGATTATAGGTTAACCGAACGAATAATCTGCTTAAAATCCACCTGTTATAGAAGTTGTAATTTAAATTCATTTCTGCGCATAAATAAAAACATATACACTAGAATCTAGTGACTAGATAATCTAATAGTTGCGTGTCACATATGTATGTAATTCCGAAACCTGTTAGATTTCCTCCTATTAATTAAATAATTGAGAATCACTGAATTTTTTATAAAATATGAATTTTGTTGACTGCTAATAATAAATTTAGAGTAATAATTACGAAAGTAATAACATTTTTAGCACAAATCTGTGTATTTTTGTGATATAATGTATACGTAACTAAAAACTGAATAGAAAATAAAGATATTTATAGAGCATAAAATTTCTTATTGTTAAAATTCAGTTCAGTGGGGAGAGTTAAGATTGTTAATGTTATTTCATAATTTATATTCGTTTTTTGATGGTTATCACCTTATAGGAAATACTAAATAATTAACTTCTCTTCCAGCCATGGTTAATATTGGCGCTGGAAAAGTTCTACGTATAGTTCCCAGGGATGCCTGGCTTGCACAACCCCCGTCTTCTGAACCCATAGCACTTCATCATCCCATACATCGCGTTGTTATCATTCCCACACAAACGGACGTCTGCGAAACACAGGTAACTGAAATTACATTCATTGCACATTCAAAGATAGTACTTCGTCCATTAATTTAGTGATTCAGTTTTATCCTCAATTCCCGCATTCACTTCTTACAGGCGGAATGCACGTACAGGGTGCGCTTCATACAAACATACAATATCGAGTCCACGCAGTATGATGATATTATCTACAACTTTCTGATCGGTGGAGATGGTAATGTTTATGAAGGGCGTGGTTGGGACTATGTGGGCGCTCATCTAAAGGGCAACAATGACAACAGCATCAGTATAGCCTTCATCGGAACTTTCCGCAGAAACCAGCCAAGCAGTAAGCAGATGAATGTCACCGACTTATTGCTCAAAGAGGGAGTTCGTCAGCGTAAACTGGACCCCGACTATAGAATTATTGGAGCCAATAAGCTTGAGCCCACGCTGATAGCTACCTCGGGCGACGCTCTTTATGGCAGCTTTAAAGATTGGCCGCATTGGTCTGAACTCTGAGCAGAATAAAAACTAAGAATTCGTATTGAATATAAATTAGGATTAAAAACTGTAAAGTATGCTGAATAGTAGGAAGTAGATTTTTAGTTAAATGTAGAAAGGAAATATTCGAACTTATGTTACTTTACACTATTTATTTAAAATATTTTCCGCACACAATACTAAAGAATCATCTAAGAATTCTTTGAGCAGGCTGTAATTATATTGAAGTGATCAGAACACAAATACTTTTGGTTTCTTGCGAATTTATAAATTAAAGGTTACAAAAATCCACAACGATAAAGGAAAAAACCGACGCTGAATTAATCGCTTCAGAGCCTTCATCAAAGACAACGTTTAGGGTTTACTCTGAACGAAACTTACGTAAACCTGCTTGCACTCACGTGCGACTCGAAGTGCATGACTTCATTTCTAATCTTATGACTTCATGAACTGGAAAATCACTCTCCAAAATAGGCAAATATTTGAAAAATGCACCCAACGATTGAAGTTGACTAGTTAATAAGCAGTTTTTTATTTATTCCACTTTTATTTTAAATAATTTTATATCTATTCGAATATCTAATGCAGCAGACTGATCCTCTTATTTTAACAGTTCGTTCTAGTTAAGTCCTGAAATGTTCAATTAAGTAACTAACGATAGCAGCATTTGATGAACAATCGAATGTAAATTCTAAAATACGTGGACAAGTGCGTGTAAGAAACGTACATACTTATAATTTATAAAAACCGAAAGAAATCGCACCCAATGAAGTAATTCAATAAGCTAAAAGAATGAAGTAGTAGTATAATGCATTCCATTAAAAATCCTAATGTCGTACGACCAATCTTGGTGTCAGGAACCAATGAAGTCAGTTCTCTTGGGAAAACATATGTATGTATATATATATGCGTATGTGTGTGTGTGTGTTATTTGCAGTACTTTTTGCTTATTCTTGCTGTCGTGCCTGAGCCAAGTATTTCGTCAGCCACGCCTTTTTAGTTTGCCCAGCAACCGTCTCACCTCGCTGCTTGCCAAGGTAATGGAAGCAGTTGGTTTCCGCTACATATGGACGATTCGCTTCCTCCTCGCGGCGCTCCTCGTCACTGGTAAGCAGAATACAATCATCGTCATCGTCGACGACCTCTTCTTCTTCTTCGATTTCACAAATACGCTCAGATTGGTCGTAAAAGGTTTGGTCTGTCTTGCGCAAGAAATTGTACAACGCTACGCAGCCCAGTGTGATTTTTCGTGCATTCGCTGCGTCGATTCGCATCGGCTGTCCGAGAATCGGAAAGATGTTACTCAACATCTGCAAAGCATCCCAAGAATGATGATTGACGTTATCCACGGCAAGGCAATAGCTAGACTCGGGGTGGGTTAGTCTGGTGAAGGTGTAGGGTGGGTCTCTGCCCGTATGCATATAGTAAACTGTGGTCATGAGGTACGGCTTAAGAGGTAGCACACCATCACCCACAAAATAGCCAGAGGTGGTAACATCATCACCTGTCCCAGAACCAGCTGGCAACGGCAACTGATGGCTCTCGATTAGCTGAGCAATGTTCGAGTGCTGAAAAATCTCGTCCTTTGCTCTGGCAGTCGTACGTTCTACATCCACATACATGAAGTTGTTATTATTGTCAACGAGCGCAGTGAAGATGAGCGGTGGATTAGTGCTGAACTGTATATTGGCATCGAATTCCTCGTTCCGTGGATTCTTGTGGAACTTAATTTGCTGCATGGTGAGGTTACCGAAGCAGTTGGGCAGCTTGTACTTCTGCTGCAAGCCGGTGGCAATCTTCTGCCATTGTTCCTCAGTCTTTGGAGTGCAGACGAATTGATCCTTAAGTAGATCGTACATGCTCAGACAGATGTCGGCGATCATCTTTAGTATCACAGGTTTGGATGCGCGAAAGCAGTAGTTGCGGCAGGAATGTACCTCGCCTGCATAAGGATTAGGGGGAAAGTGAACCCATGAAAGCTTTCTTGTTTTATCTTACAATAGAGACTTACCCGTTGCCAGGTATTTCAATGTGATGGCCATGCGCTCCTCTGCGCTGAATGCCTTTTTCTTGCGATGTGGCTCGTAGCCGCTGATGACTGGTGCCAGCTTGGTAACCAAATAACGAAACTGCTTCTCAGTGATGTCGAAGAAGGGATTCAATGGATAGCTCTCGTTGATCCGAAACTGTATCTCCTTCTGCAGGTTCTCTTTAGTCATGAACTCAGTCTGGTTCTTCTTCAACCACTCACGAGTCCACTCGAGACGACGACGGCAGTTCAAAATCCCTGCCAAATCCAGGGCAGACAGCTTAGGCAACTGTCGGGCTACGTTGCTGTTGTTCGCATTGACGGCGCTGTCCTCGCGTTCCTTTAACACACCAATGACTTTGATTTTCAAGTGCTCCATCACGATGTAGAAGAGTCAAAGGGTAAAACTTTTTCGAAATTTGTATTTCGTCTAACGAAATCGATTTTCGACTTTGTAATTCTTTGTAGCTTCCTTCCTCTGGTTTATGACAATTTGAGGACTCTAATGAGGAAAGCGAGGACCGCTCTATCAGACGAAGTGACGCAATTTGTCTAATTTCCACCACCTGCAAAAATTTTTTCACATTCAGAACTTCCTCCCTTCGTTTTGCCAGAAGAAAAAATTTTCCAGCTGAAGATGAGAGTATTGCTATGTCGATAAATGAAATTTCATATGTATTAAATATCGAATGCCAGCTGTGATCTAATTTGCGCAGGGTTGTTTAAAAAGTATTTATATAAAATATTAAAAAGTACTTATTTCTGCCTAAAACGTACCAATCCATCATTGATGTCATCTTTCTAATATTCCTTAGTAAGCGAAGTTGTAATCGGAAAGTATGAGATCATCTGACGATTTGTCATCCTCTAATGTACGCAACTGTGTCACGCCTTGGAATTTGAAACAGCCAATTAAAAAAATTTCTAAATCCCTGTTCGGACTCTTTATGATATTTTAAAGTTAACAGTTTTCCTCAAGATATATATTAAATACGATTTTGTGACTGAAAGTTGTTTATAGCTGGTAATCGGATTTCAATCAACCTTTTTATACTTTATATTCCTACCTAAATTCACAGGCATATTTGTGTAAAGAGTACCTTTTTATGAAGTTTTTACCATATCTCTATATTTATGTTATATGAAAAGTGAGCGTTAAGTACTGAAGTGACTGGCCTACCTGTGAATTTGCGTATCAAATACCACAACTTGTAAGTATATCTCAAAGAGTAGGGTTTATAAACTGTTAATAATTTTGATCTCTTTTTGCGCAGCCTCAAAACACGGTATATCTTTCATTAATTCGTTGACCTTGAAGAATGCATACCGCAAAGCAGGACTTACGAAAAAGAACAAATTCATTTAGAAAAGCAAGCACAAAGGCCTTTCTTCAAACTTTCAGATGTTGGATGGATTGACATGAAATCACAATTTCAAGTTAGCTTTTACTCAAAAATCTAAAATCACATTGTTTACTGCTCACGGCAAATTTACTTATTAGTTTTCTTCGAAGCAGTATATTATTTTTATATGGCAATTGGCAAGTCTCTTAATTTGCGCGTTCCGTAAATGGCACCTTTTGGTTTTTGAGCCTATTGATCAAGGTGGAGATCCACATCCACAGTTTGTCATACCATCCCGAAAAGCATTAGTACTTTCGAAGCGCATTAACGGAGGACGCTGCCTTCATCTATACAGGAAAATGTCTTTCTGTTGTTTTTAAAATCGACATGAAGTGACAACTAAAGGCAGTTTTCTTTGCAGTTTTATGTTAAAATTCTTAGCGGACGCTCTTACCATATCGTCTCGCTGTTTTAGAATGCAGAATACGAATACAAAGCGTTTTCACTACTTGGCTCAGACCTGTAGTGTTGACCCGCCCGACAACCCCGCCGGATGTGGTCTTCGTCACACCCACTTCTATGTCCGTCCAACGAAGCAACAATAAAACGAAATGAAACATGTTGAAGAAATTTCAAGCATTTATTTTACTCTGCGTGAATTATTACAAATAAGTTATGTTTAAGATAAATTTGTTTATACGTATATTCGCACGTTGCAAATACATCTAATATGCAAATATGCAAACATTTATGTTTTTTCTAAAGCCATTAAAACTGTGTTCAGTTATATATATATGTAATATTAGACCTGTTGTTAGTGTATTATCAAAATTACTTACGAAATAAAATTATCAAGCAATACTGAGTATTTCTTTCAAAAGAATGTTTACTTTAAAAGCATTTCGATTAAGGCTTTAACAATATCCTTGAAAACCATAGAAAACAGTCACGGTTGAGATTTATTAAGACAGTCATGTACACAATACAATATCATCAAGAGCACTATATAATTTAATTTTTAAAAATACATACAGGATTATTATTAACAAAACATTTGAGAATACGCACACAATCTATAAATTTTTATAATTATTCTTTGGTTTCCGACAGACTTTATTTCTTGAATTTCAACTAACTTTCTTGAATTTCAACTAAAGTTATTAAAGTTAAAGTTACCAAATGAAGAATTTATGTACTCGCATGTGTACATATATTATATATAGTTAGCTATTGAAAATTTTTGCGTGGTTTCAAGATAAAATATTTCAAAATTGTTGTTCGAATTGTTGTGTTCAGCATATTAAAATTTGTAGACAGTTGTTGAGAGACAGTGGTGAGTATCATACATGGATTGAATAAAAAAAGGAACGCTCAATAGATCGTCGATTGGACGTTTCTCGCCAGTCAGCTAAAGGAAGCTTCAGTAGGTTTTTTATTCACTTTAAAAACGATGTTTTTCACTTCCTAAGATGCATTCAATTTCTCCTTCTATTCCACATGGTGCGTGTCTGTAAGAGAAATATTTAAAATTGTAATGTTAATTCTAAATAGAATATAAAACATTGATATCAGTTCTGTACCGTGTTGTTTATAAATCTATATTTAAAAATAAAATTAAAGAAGAATTTTGATAACTTATTTTTTCTTCCTGTGAGATACAAAATTAGAAGTATGTATTTACGCGCCCATAAAATTTTTGTTATTGAAAAAACTTAGAATTTTGACTTAGAATCTGAAGTTATTTTAATTTGAAAAAAAATTTTGCAGAACCATGATTTACTCGTATAATACATATTTAAGAATATCGATTTTCAAAAAAGAGACACGACACGAGGTTTCTTGTTTGACTGCCTTTTTGTTTGAAATAAGAAAGGACTTTTCGGTTTTTTGATTAGAATTTAATTTTATATTTAAGCTTTTTTTTCTGAGGAAAAAGTCGAGCTCTTTTGCTAACACTTTTTGCAAATTCTTACAGTTTTCATGAAATGTTCTTGTAAAATAATTGCATTCCAAATTACTACATTATTTGGCAGCTACATTATAGCAGCTGCCGAATAACAACAGAAATGCCAGAAAAGGAACGAAAAACGACACTGAAGATGGCACAACGCCGAAACCGGTTTGTCTACAGACCAAATTTGACGAGGGATGACGGAAATTCGTTCCAAAATACATCATCTTCCTACCCTGTCGGAAAAGCGACCGAACACCAAGAAATAAAAGAAAATCCTTTGCCTATTCTGTTATCTTATCCACTCCGTTCTTTCGTTTTCGACAAATATAAACAAGTCGTTCAAAACAAAATGGTTGCTGATAAAATATATAATAGCAATACTTCTATAGCGGTAGCGGTGCAACAGAATTGGTCGCATTTTCATTGGAGTAACTAAAGAAAATTGTCGGAAATTATCCGTTCTTTAAGAAACCGGTTGTCACTATTTGAAGCAAAAAACTGTGTGCTGCCTTGACACCTGATCATTGCTTCATTATCTCTGGCATTTTATTAGGCAACTTTCTTTCACTCCCGACAGAATGTAAAGGAATAATTTAGAAAAGTATGATAGCGACAAAATATTGCTGTTATAAAGCAACAGTGGAATAGAATGCGATCAACGTGACCAATAATAAAATGAGTCGAAATCATGAGTTGAACCGTCAAAATGGAAAGTAATCAGAACTTCAAACCACGTATGGCATACTCACATATGTGCAAAAATGCATGACTGTACTATGAATGATCACGGACCCCCAAGAATAATAGTTCGAAACTATAACACAGTAAATAATAAAATCATACTGGACACCGAATAATACCTACCATTGGTATCTCTCCATTTTCAGTGGGTCGCCGCCTCGCCCTGTTGTGAGTCCGTAGGTTTTTGCAGATCAGTTTCCCTGATACTTGACTCTCTTAACTCACTTCGCTGACCACTACTTACGACCGTGTTTTCGTCATGCGACCAATAACTGTTGGCTCCTGTAATGCTTGAATTCGCACCCGATGTAAATGAATCCTCCATCAGTGTGCTCGAGGCACAACTGGTAACACTTCCGGACATCTGAGAGTTACCGGCGCTCGTCTGGTAGGTGGCCGTTGTTCCAGCGGAGCTGGTGCTGTACTCAACACCACAGTACATGTTCAATGAGTCAACTGAACTATCTTTGATCATTTCATCCGTGGACACCTCAAGTTCGCTACCCCCACTTGAGATAGAGGTGGTTGTGACGATACGTTTAATTGTGTGCTCCTTGCTCGTGGTATCCGAGTCAGTTACATTTACAGTGGAGGTTGTAGTTGAACCCTCATCTGTGCACACGCTGATAGAACTCTTCTCTATTGCATGGGAATCTGCGGGTTCTGCACAGTCGCTGCTCTGGGTTTTAAGATGACCGCTCCCATCAATTAATGTTACTTCGGATTTTACTTCTTTGGAGAGCTCTGAGCTCTGTAGAATGCTTGTCTTAACATGGGCTGTACTGGTGGTTCCCATCGCAGAAGTGTCGTGCTTAATCGGACCCGAAATCCTGGGCAACTGATCGCAGTTTGCTAATCTCTGCTTCAGAACTTGCGTAATATTTTGGCCCGGTGCAGATTCCGTATGTGACACTTTTCGTGTTATGGTCGTACTAACCACTATATTCCCGCCGTCGCTGCTATTCGATCGATTAGACTCGTCGGATCGTGACAGCAACATAGCAGCTTCTTCCTTGGCCTTCACTTCGATCAGATGCGCTTCAATGCAGGCGTTCTCCAGACCTTCGAATTCCTTCAGACTCGACAGCGATATATCGTCTCCGCCAGCCGCTGTGCCGCTTCCACTGTGGCGTATTAGGTAGCGCCTGGTGAAGCTACCGTTGCTGGAGTCAGTCGATCCCTGGTGGACTCTGTTTCGATTCTCTAAGGAAATCGCCTGCTCCAATGACTCGAACTCCTGCAGGCTGCTCATGGAGATGTCGTCGTGTTCGCCCCGTGCGAAGTACTTGCGCCCTGCCAATACGTCGTAGTCGGGCGTACTGGAAAACGAGTCCTTAAAGCTGCTGATTCGACTACTACCCACTTCGAATTCGCCGTCTTCTTCTTTAATGTCCTCCAAGATGCCTCCAGTCAGGTCATACGGATACCGCAGTTGAGCTTCGGTCAATTGCATTTCAACCCATTTTTTGTTTGCTGCAGCGATATCACTCGCCTCATCTTGCTGCTCCACTCCACCGCCGCTACCACTATCAGCAGTCGGTGGACTTTCTTCGAACTCGAAATTCAAGTCATCGCGATAAAGTTGGGAACCCAGCTTCGGGTCGGCTGGCGCTGACTTAATTATCATTTTTTCCACTTCTTCATCGTGCTTGGATTCGTATTTGGTCGGCTTGATTTTAATACTCTGTCCGCCTAACTCCGCTTCATTTGCTTCCTTAGCTACCTCCTCAATAATGACAAACTCGTCCGAAATATCTGGCTGGTCCACCATTTCGAACGAGTCCGGCGAATCCGGAGCTCTATTCTCCTCCATATCTGAGTCTGCTCCCACCTCTGAGCGTTTTAGTTCAGCTAGCTTTTGCTTATACTGCTCCTGAACGCGTTGTTGAAAGCTTTCATCTTCTTGCGTCTTCTGATGTAACGGTAAATCAGGAGCCCTGTGCAACTGCTCCTGCGTTTTCACTTTATATAGCGTCTTCTCCGGAAATTTATCGTCGTCTTCTTCCATTCTAGGAGGCTTCTGTGCCTCCTCCGTGACAGTTATATCTGGAATATTCCCGTAGTTTTGCGTGTTTTGAGAGGGCCGCCGTTCTTCCACTATAGAAGTTTTAGCCTCCAGTTCTTCAGTGACGCTGTCCTCTACAATTACTTCAGCCACAAGTTGTGATGGCGTGAAAGGTCGTTTTTCAGTTTCAAAACTGTGTTCAGAGACCATTTCAGCCGCGGCTTGCTTCTTCTTTTTTGTTTTGCGCTCGTGCGGTGATCTAAACTGCCTGGCGTATTCCGACTCATAAGGATCTGTATCCGATTCACTTCCTGACTCTCGGCCTTCACTAAACGTGGGGGTTCCCTTTTCAGTAATTTCTTTGAGCTCTTCGCTAGAAATGGCGGTACTTTCCGTACGTTTGTGCCCACGCCGTCTACATTCCCCGGGTGGTGATACCGCACTTGCATCCTTTGGAGATGGCTCTTTGCTTTCCAGTTCAAAATCGAAGGTTTCTTCCGTTTGTAAGGACATGCTATCATCTTGTATTAATGCAAAGCCTTCGAAACCTGCAAGAGATGACGATCCCGCAGAACCGATCATATCTTCGAAGTTCTCAACAACTGTGTCAATGTTTGAAGTACTTGACATACTAACTGATAGCATGCTTCCTTCGTCCAAACTGGACGCTAGTTTCACTGCGTCTTCAATGCATCGGCGACTGTCGCCGTGATAAAGTAAAATATCATCGGTTTTATCTGGTTCTTCTTTAGGAGTCTCTACTGGATGCGCTAAGTCCCAAGCTTTCTCAGCCCCCTGCGGCTTGGGATACTCCTGCGTTGCTGAGGCTTCTTTTGCAAGGATGGTAGTTGGTTTTTCTTCGATTTTGCTATCTTCTGTCATTGGTTTGAAGATCATTTCCTGCGACCGTTTCATAAGAGAGTGTTGTATTTGTTGTTCTGTCATCGGGTATGCTGCATGCGCGATTTCTAAGCTGCTCTCACTGTCGACGTCATCATTGTCGGCATCCAAGTCATGCACATGTGCCAGTTCTTCGGCTTCTAGGACGTCGGGGTCCGTAGAGGAGGCTACTAAAGTTTCAGAGAGTTCGGACACATCGATGCTTCCCAAATTGGCGGATGTTTCCGAATCCAAACTTTTCATACTCTCGTGAGAAGTTATGCTCTTTCCACTGCTACTCTCTAAAGCGCTCACTGCACTCGCATATTCTGTGGCTTCACGGCAAACCGAGGAAGCATCGAGAGCTGTTTGAAAATCTGAAGAATGGGCCGACGTGAATGTACGACTTTCACTCTTTTCGAAACTCTTGTAATAGCTTTCGCTGGAGCTAGATTGCTCAATTTCGGGCACAGACCAACGGTTAGAAGCATCACCAGAAGTTTCCGCTTTGGTACGGTGTTTAACTTCATCAAAAGATTTCATCGTACGCTCGGAGCTAAATTCCTGAAAAGTTCCACTTGACACATGTATGTGAGAGTGGTTAGATTCATCTCTGCCTTCTGTCACTACACTAGCCGTTGCTAATTTATCCTGGTAATAATCTTCCATAGAGCTGAAATCTTCAGTTGTTTCCGTTGAAACGAATCCGAGCGATACATGTTCTTCTTTCACTGCATTTTCCTCAATAGAGCTGTAGTCCTCACCGGTACCGTGGGAAATGAAGCCTAACGAACTGCGGCTTTCTTTTGTGTTTTCCTGGCCATAATGGGCCATTACAGCTGCTTTGTTGAGAGATTCCGTAATGGTGGCTTCATAAAATTCACTCCGTTCGTCAACATCATGTCTCACAGTATGAGCTGATTCGACTATAGCCTCAGGAATTCCAATAAATGACGAGATATCCTCCTTCTCATTAAAAGATATAATCTGGGTCTTCTCCAGAGTTTCAATTGGATCGGGTTGATGTTCTTCCTCCTTGGCAGAGTTCACGGAAGAGGGAATACTTGTCGCAATGGTACGGAACTCAAATTCTGATGGCGACTCTTTAATTGACTTACCATCTTTAAGAACTTGTTTCAATTCGTCCTTTACAGCATCCAAAGACTGTTGGACCTCGTCCAATGTTTTCACGACTTCTTTTGCAGAAATCTGTGCAAAAGGTTGCTGTGGTGAGTGCATGACTATACGGGAGGGCTTCGAAAAATCTTTCTCCAAGGATTCTACTTCACTTTTTTCCAAGGAGGATACATCTAATGCCGTTGGTTTTACAATTTTAATAGTTTCATCTTTTTTAAGCGTTTTCTCTTCATCGTATAATACCAAGTCATTTGCTTTCTTGACATCGTCACAGTTAGAATTGGTGATCTCAGTTGACTGTGTTTCTTTCTCCATAATCATTGCAGTTTCCATTAGCAGTTCAGACTCCTGATCTAGCAAGTCATTTCTAGTCTCCGACCCCTGCCTCATGAACTTGTTATCAGAAGTATTTTTATTTCCCTGAGGAGTGATTTCTTCGTGGAACATATCCCTGCCTTCTTCTTCTTCTGTCGTCACATCGGAATCCACGGATTGTTCCTTCATTAACGCAACATCTTTCGCATCAATTATTGCTCTGAAAGGTTTCTCAACTACCTCCTGTTCATGTTGTTTAGTTGGAGTAGTTTTCATGATTATGTTATGACTGGATTCTCCTATGTAGAAGCTGGTTGTTTTTCCGTCGATCATTTCGGACCGTTCCGTGTCAGCATCATCAACTGATATCTCACTTGTTGGATCGAAAGACTCAGCCGGTTCCTCTGAGTATGTCGTGGTTGATATATGGTAATCAAATCGTTGAGACTTCGTTGAATTATCGGTGGAAACTTCTTCGGTTTTGGAGAGCTCGTCGGTGATGTCCAAACTGATACTGTCTCCTTGATCGGTAAAAGCTAATAAATTTTTAGATGAAGCAGATGGTTTCAATTGCGCTCGTGGCTTTGGTACGGGTGTGTGTGACATACTATCAGGCGCCTCCTCTTGCGCGCTGAGCTGTACCTTTACTTCCTCTGGCTCTACTGGTGAGGCGGGTTTACACGATCTTGGCTTTGGCGTGGGTACATCAATATTTGCCGTTGTTGTTGTTGTTAGATCGGTAATTATTTTAGTCGTAGTTGGAACCGGAGTTATTTCAGTCGATTTAATAAACTCTTCGCATGTTTCTATAAAATGATTTTGTCGAAAATATAAAGTAATAATTTAAAATTGATGTCGGAGGTACTTATGAAAACATAAAAGAAAATATAATCTTTTTAAATTCTTTAAAAATAAAGTTTATATTTTATTTAAGATTAAACTTTAGACAATAATTAAGCAATTTTTGCCCACGAGCAGGCAAAAACTTTTAATAAATTTGCGATATTGAAATTCTCATCTTTCTAAAGCTTTTTGAAATTGTGGCAATTTTGTTTGTTAGTTAAAAACAAAATAACAATCTTTTCGCAAAAATTAAAATTACTATTTAACTGTTATTTAATTCAAACAGCCATTAACCAAATTAATACTATCATGCATATAGAGAGTAAGAAAACGATAACAACTGCGAATAATATGCAAGTAGAGCTCAACTTTTTCGTGGCAGCCTGTTCTATAAAGCAGCAACTTTAAATGCTACATCAATAAAATATTCCAAGTATGCTTTTAACGTTACAAAACTCTGGAGTACATTTGCTTTAAATTTCTATATATAAATACTCTAAGATGTACCTGCTGTTAAGTCTTGTATATCGTTATCAGGCGTATTTTGTCCAATATCACCCAAGGTATTGGTCGTTGGCGAAACACTACTGTCGCAACTGATTTTGGAAAATTCGCCTTGTAAATTACTAATTTCGTCGTCTTGTACGATTTCTGCAAAATGTTCGTCAAACTCGCGGACTTGCTCGTCAATGTCTTTAAAGCCTGAAGACAGCTTTTCAAATTTACGTTCAATTCGACGATGTTTAACAGCATTACAATCTCCACCAGATACGAGTAATATAGCAAATTCTATTGCAGAGGAATTATTTGATGAGGCGTCTAAGGGTTATGGAAATTAAAAGTATGACTTAATACCAGTTAATGGGGTAGGAGTATATTAATTTTAAAATCGAATCAGAAGTGCTGATGTTAGAGGAGGTTTTTTAAATTAACTTTAGTGTACCAAAAAACAGTGTATGACCCATTTATTGACAAAGTATCGTGTATTTGAGGAGGATGGCTGGAGGGTAGAAGCGTGAAAGGACAAAAGGAGATTCGTTCTTTAGATTCATATTAGGTATTGTATACTGATATTAAAGTAAAAATATGATTGTACAACACCACTAAACTGCAGGCTTATATTATAATTATATATTTGAAACTACTTCCTTCATTATTTGTCTTTTAATGTTTCCCTTAACATAAACCGGAGCTAAATTGTTTGCGCCAAAATCACACAACACCAAATTTGTTTGAACATCTCTCCCCAAAAACTTCTATCTTCTCTGCAACCACTAAAGTAAGGCATACCTTTGTTTGCAACAAAATTATTTTCACCAGTTACCGCCGTAACTAGTTGTTGTTCCTGGATGGCTACAGTAACAGTAGCTTCAACCAGTGGGCCATGCGTTTGAGCACACAAACTTTCTTCGGTGAAGCTTAAATTGTCGTCGAACGATTTGCCTGACATCGACTCAATAGTCGGCGATTTGATGACATCCAAACCGTCGACATCGTCGCAAGTGATTGCATACTGGTCGCTGTCGGACGTATTGGAATCGTTCAAGCCATGCTTGCTGGTATCGAGAGTGTCGTGTCCCTGTGCAGGTTCAGGGCGATGCATCTGGCTGTGCTCATTTGCAACGTGAATACTCTCTTCCAAAACATTATCTACTAAAATGGAAGCTTCCTGACGTATTGCAGAAATTTTCTCATCGTTACCATCGACTATAGACTTCTGGCTCTTACCATCCGCATCACTTATAATGCCTGCAATATAATTTTACATTTATGTGCAAAGGCCTATAAGTAGGTGTGTCCAGAAGTATGTACGTGACAAAGTTTTGCGCGAATACATAAGAATGTCGCACAGAAAGCAATCGACAGTCAAGCTGAATGCACAACAAAACTAATGGTATGAGATGATTTGAAAAGCGTGCAATCGCAAATTTTCTTGCTAAGTACGGATACAAAATTGTGCAAATTTTAAGAAATAGAAAATTTATATGTCTAAAAAAAGAAATAATGCTCGAACTATTGAGAAGTGGATTATAAAAATTCATTCTAAATGAATTAATGAATTAAAGCGTACAACAAATATTGTATAATAACAACAATGTGAATATTTGATATCGCTGTTGCGATTTCTTACTTTCGAATGTGTGATATCGTTGCTGTGGTTCTTAAATATGGCAATGAGTTTTAAAAAGAATACGATGTTTTTAAAAATCAAAATTTCTCTTATTAAAAACTGTTCCAACAACACTTATTTTGAAATTGGTAACTTTGTTTTCAGTCGAAAATATTTTCCTGCAGTCAATAACTCACTTTTTTAAAAATAATTAATTAAATGAGGAGTTTCACGAACCCTTTGCATCCAACTACCAAAATTCTCGATCTCATATATTAGTAAAATATTTAGTATATTTTTAGTTGAGTTCACAAGTTTCTGAAATCATGAGGTCGCCAAGTCATTTGAGAGTGATAATATCGATTTGGGAATTGCTATAATTTGGCTCTTTCTTTATAATACATTCAAATAATTTACACAATTTCGGATATTCCTTACAAATTTCAAAAACTCTTTGCATCAAACTACGAAACTTATAAATCTCATTCATATATTTGTTAAATCTCTAATGATAAAATTATGCATCTGTGATTTGTAAAAGCTTGGTGATTTCGAAATTAAAATAAGTATTAATTTGGTTAAGGCTGTTCTCGTAAATTAAAAGCGATTAAAAACTATTGGTGAATAGTGATGAAAGCTCAATTAAAATAGCAGTAGCGTAAACGCTGAAGTCATTAAGGATTAAGAACAACTTACCATGACTCAAATCAATCGGGGATAATGGTGCGTGTGCTTGCTCTGAAGGTGTAATTTCCTCTTGAATTTCATGTATAACTTCTGCAAAGAATTGAAAATTTTTAAAATACTTTTTTATATTATAAATTTAAATTATTAAGTTTAAATTTTATAAAAAACAATAATACAATACAATATACTGCTACATCAATATATTACAGAGAGCTAAAACGAAGTGTACGTACATACGAATAGATATGAGATTTAATAATATTTCAAAAGATTTTTCGTTAGCAATGAATTGAATAGCTTTAAAGTGCTAATTATTTTCTTTCATTATAATAGTGTGTCTAGAATTGAGTCCTTCAGGAGGTTATAACCTAGGCAAGGGAAAATTTAATGGAGCCATCCTTCTTGAATTATATTAAAAATTATGAAAATCTGGGTTTCACACTTTCATACTGTAACTTTGAAATTACTGTGCAAGAAAAAAGTTTTCGAGCGCTTTGAAACAAATTTAATGAGGCAATAAAAAGCATTTCACTGCAAAATCGAAAAATTCCTACTTGGAAAAATTTTCTTTCTTTCAGTTGCTATTTTATTCTTTTGTTCCAAATCTGTACAAAAGCCCCATCCCTCAGACCAAAATTTGATCAAATAATTGTTTTTTTTTCAGTGATACTTTTCAGTGATACGTTTCAATGAGAAAAAAGTGTTAAACTCATCGAAAATAAGGAAAAAAAATAAAAAATATATTATATCTTTTTTTATAAATAAAAAGGAGATTAAAAACGAAAAATAATTACAACAACAATGCAATAAAACAGAGAGAACTTATTAAGTCTATATCTAAGTGTTCGTTGCTATTTTCCTTCGGATGAGTGGCCCTCTTCAACTAATTTTAGGAGGTACTATATATGGTGCCTCGAGTGTTCATATTCTATATTTAGTTCAAAGTAAAGCTTTTGTTTTTCAGCATATAAAAAGACACTGAACATTTTGAGAAGGAAGTGATTTCAATCGGTAAAGGTGGAATTACTTGGGAGCGTGAACTGAAACAAAGACTGATTGGATACAAGGTTAATGTTTGGGAAATTTCAGGCAATATAGGCGTAGACTACGAAAAGGACTAGGACTTGCGAATTAAAATTACTTAATTTAAAAATTATATTTTGCAGCAGTACTATACTTACACAAAGTAATCTTATAATAAATTTAATTAACACTGAAAGCATTTGTATAAATAAAGTTCTACTTTCCTACCACTAGCGTAAAGCTGCAATGAGCTTCCTATCTTTTGTGGCTCTTTATACTCCTATTATCCATCTTAAAACCAAGCACTTGCAATACTTACAAATATTATTTTAATTACAATTTTGCATTTAATTTGATATATACGTATGTAAGCAAATTTAGTGTTTTTTCATTTTATAGCGGTATTTATCTCAGTGTTTTTTAATTTCCTCCTCTAGCGACGGACTCGTCTGACTCCACATACTCAACATCGGTTAGGACATCACGACAATCCCTCACACCTTTTATGTGCAACTTTTCCGACTCCACGTCGAAGCTGCTGCCAGTTTTCTCGTGCACCACCGTACAGCTCTCATTGAGCATTTCGCTAAATTCGCCGAAACTGCAACTGCTCTCTTTGGCAGAGTCGACATCAGCATCGGATGTCATCAGTATATCTTCATTATCTGTAAGCTCCAGACTCATGTGTGGTTGTTTGCAGAGTGACTTGGTTTTTAAAGCAGTTTTGACTCTGCTCCTGCCCATCTGCAAGTCCTGACATTCCACAGAGTATATAGTATTCACACCTGCTGTTGCATAATCGGTCAGACTTAAAATATTTGAATCGATTTGCAGTTCATCGGTGTCGAGCGTTTCGAATGTGCCATCATCTGCAAAGTCTTCCACATCGGTAACCTTAGCATTTGCTTCAGAATTTTGATTTTCTCCCGACATCCTTTCTTGCGGGCGGTTGCTGTTACTAATTTTTACACTCTCCTTGCCATCATCGCTTAAATCCATATCTTCAATATCAGTCGTTCTGGTTTCGCTGACACTTGTTTTAACCTCAAGATGTTTGGCTTTACCTTTGCTGAGGCTTCTGGATTTTAACTTCTTTCGTCGGTTTGTTCCAGCCAGAAATATCTCTTCAACATCTGTGATAGACTCTGTGTTCGTATGGAGTTCAAACCTCCTCGTAGCGAGTTGCTTAAGCGTGTCACTTGAAACAGTGATTTCGCTTTCTATAAGACTGCTGTTCGGTATCGTATCCACAACAGTTGGGACTTTTAAATCACACTCTTCGGTGCACGAGAATTCCTCCGTATCTGTCAGCTGTTCGTCTGGTGAACGGCTGTAGATGCCAAACTGGTAGCCCTTATCCATGGGTTCGACACTCGCTGCAGTGTCACCATTCTGATTCTCCTTGAGTGTAACAACCTCTCGTTGAACTGGAGGCAAAAAATTAAAATCAACGGTGTTACAAATAGCATAAACTTTAGTAGCATCAGATGTTAGGTTTACTGAATCATCACCAGATATGTCTTCAATATCAGTTAAACAAGAGCCGTCATCCCCTATAGGTATAATAAATGCGCGCGGTAGGGGTCTAGCATCATCTTCATCGTCATCAAATCCATCCTCCGCTGCCGAATCATCGAATTTTTCAATATCCGTTAAAACTTCTTCATTGACGGGCGATACGTCAAGAAATGCTTTGTAGCTTTCTGGAGAAGGAATGGAATTTTTTCTGATTTCTCCCTGTACTGGAAAGAACATGACATCAATCGCCGGCACGTTTATGCTACTGGCACCATCGCACAGGTCATTTTCCTCGGACGAAGATCCTGAACACTCAATATTACACTCTTCTTCATCACCGGAAAGCTCTAATAATTCATCTTCGGAAGCTCCGCGAGAAATATCTGCATTTGCGTCTGATAGTGCACCATCGCTTACATCACTGAACTTAGAAACATCGCCACTTTCATCAGAGTCGTCAGCACATACCTTGGGAAATGTAACATCTGCTATATAAGTCTGTCCCTGGCCTTCTATGCTGGCACTGAAGTCAACACACACTGATTTTTCGACCGGCTGTTCAATTTCGGAATCAGTGTTGTAATCCTCGCAGTCTGTAAAGGAATCTAGCATGCTGTTCAAGTTTTGCGCTCGGACAAAATCTCCAGACTTGATTTCCACATGTTGTTTGGTATCATTGTTAACCTGAGTCTTTTCTTGCTGACCATTGCAAAGAAATTCCTGCAGAGACATTTGTAACTCGGGGTATGATTTACTCCTATCCTCTTCCTCAGCTTCCGAATCTCTATAATCTTCTACATCTGTGGAGTCATTTTCATGATCCCTTGAGGGTACACTAAGTTTGGCATAAGAGTTGTTCCTTAATGGTGGGTTGCTACTCAATGCCTGACTATCTAGATCTTCAATGTCCGTCAACGCAGACAAATCTCGGTCGTAGTTTATGTCCTTTTCACTGAAACTATGTTCAGACGATTCAGAAGTGTGATTATTAGTTACAGATATTTTTGGAAGTTCGTCACACATATTGTACTTGCGCCAAATCTTGTAAAAATTTAAATGTTTTCTATATATTCGTCTACACATTAAGGAATAACAAAGACATTGAAATAATTACATTCAAGGTTAGAAAAACATTAACAAGGGTTTAAAGATATTGTGTATCAAAATCGACCACGCTGGAAAGGTAGCTTAAATACAGTCCTACATAGAAGTAACTTACCATTAGGTAATGATTAATACTTCATTAATTTAATATGCTTGCATTTACCTTGTGTAATGTCGGTACTTAATTCAGCTAGGGAAGAAGTGCTACCGGACTCAACCAGTAAGTTTCCCGCCACGAATTGCTGTTGCAGAGTTGGATCCATGGCGAAAACTGTTGCTTGATGCATGCGCATAGTCTCGGCAAGCATGCCGAAGGGGCTCCTCGTTGGCTTGGGAGAACTAGGACTGGCCGCGTACAAGCGGTCCTGCTCAGAACCGTACATGGGCAGAGCGACTGAATCCGACAAACTCGAGTCTGTGGTATCGATGAAGCTCATGTCAAAAGCGTCTATACTATATTTTTGCTCATGCGAAGATGATCGCAGCATCTGTAAGTCCCGGTCTACATCAGGTTGCTTGTATATAACTTCGAATGATTTGCCAGGACCAAGTGTTTTAGTGAATACCTCACTCGTCATCACCAGTCTGCTACCCGATGAAGACGTCGAAGCGTTCATGCTATCACGTGACTTCACCGAAAGTATCACATCGGAGTCCTCTTCAATTAGAACCGTACTTGCCGCAGCAATGGCCATAGGTTCCCTATGCACCGTAACTGTGGAAACACGCTTTGTCATTGTCGGCTTAGGTTTCTTTTCGACTAATTTCAAATTCATTTTCTCCTTGTCTAATTTCTTGCTTACGTTCACACTTCTGACGGTCTTTCTGACACTACTGGACGATTTGTTAGAACCAGTACTTTCGTTAGCTAATGCACTAGATTCATTAATAGAGTCCTTAATATTCTTTTGCATTTTTAAATCATTTTTCTTCAGATGTTTCGGGTTATCTTTTGAGACACTTGATTTGCTACTCACTGCCTTACTTACGATTCTTTTATTGTCTAGCTGAGATCTGATCTCGATCGGCTTCTCCTTATTACTTCTAGTAATTTGACTTCCTTGTCTCGGTTTGGAAGACATGGTTATTGGGAACTTAGACCGTTGTGGAGTCCTGGGTCTAATTTCCTCTTTATTCCGATCTGAATTAGAGATATTCGTTATAGCTTGCTTTTTAGTTTTCTTGACTACGGATTTGCCGAAACTCTCTTTAAAGTCTTTATCTCTTGATTTTGAGCTCTCTCTTGAAGATGTGCTTTGTCTATAAATTTCCCTCCTCTCAGATTTGAATTCTTGAGGAACCATCCTAGTTTTAGCTCTGCTTAAACGGTTGTCATCACTTATCTCTTCAATAGTTTTCTTCTTAATGGCACTTGACTTTGGCATAGAAATTGTAGACTTTCTTGACATTTGAGGTACCGGTGATGTTGTTACTCTAAAGGCACTTGAGGTGTCAGCAGCTGTCTTCGGTTGGAAAGTTTGTCCAGTTCTCAAAGTATGCGAGAGTGTAGGTTGCATGTAGTGATGCATTTTTTTCGGTAGTGGAGTTATAGTGCGTATACTCTCAGAGTCTTCAGAAAATTGATTCTTTCTGATAACGTTAAATTTACTAGTTACAGCCTCTGTTACATCTGTTGTAGACTTCTTTATACGCTTAATATTTTGAGCATAAACACTTGTTATTTTCGAATAATCTGCTCTGGCTCGAGGTGTTGGACTTAATTTCCTCAAGATTACGTTAGTAGGCACGTGAGTGACGTCAGACCGCACTTTAGGCTTCGGATTGATGTTTCGCACGGCTTCCTCATTTACAGCAATGTTTCTCTCGGATCTCAGCATTACATTTCTTTGAGGACTTTTTGAATGTTTAACTATTGGTTCATATTTTATGCCTTTAGTGGAGCTGGACACTCGACTTGAACTAATCTTTTTATCTGATTGCTTTGTAAGAGTTTCATTTTTCTCGGTACAAAAAATTCGACTATCTTTAATGCTTGTCTTGTGTATAGTATTAACATGTCGTAGTTGGGGTTTGGGAACTGTCGAGTTGTCGTCGCGTTTCTTAGTTTGGAAGTCTTTTAAAGATTTATTAGGCAGCGATCCAAGCTTTTTAGTTCTCACAGACGGTTGCCTAACCTGTCCTGCAGTATGCAAGTTTACAGATGATTTACTTTTTTGCTCTTCAAGTTTTTTATCAGCTATTCTACTCAAAACATTTTTTTTCTGAACTAATTCTTTCTCAGCAATTACTTTCTTCCTATCATCTTTGATTTCTACAAAATAAGCTAGAGGGAGCGCACGAATCCGTTCCTTGTTATTCTCTTCTGTAACTAGATCAATACTAATTTCTGAATCATAGTCTTCGTCAGTATTTTCTTGTTTATGCAAAGAAACGGATTTGAAAGCGGAAATCTGATTGCTGAGCTTATTACTGTCAGAGGATTTCTCTATATAAATCGACTGAGTCAAATTTTCGGAAACCTGATTTATGTCTACACTAGAAGTAAAAGAATCGGGGGTATGCACTAAAGACAAACACCTATTTTCAGAGGTTTGAACAACGAAATCCTGTTTAAGCCTCTCTCTTATCATGTTTGGTTCATAAAAAGATACGTCTGGTAGTTTTATTGTTCTATCTTTCTTTTCTGAATACTTTTCCTGTTTCCTTTCAAGACTCCCTGTTACACCAGAATCAGGTAGAAGTTCTTCAGTATCATGTCTATTAGATAAACCTGTCAACATTTCTTGCTCTGATTGATCCTCAGATTGTGAACTGAATATAGCTTCTTTTTCTTCATCAAGATAATCCAATTTCATCAGTAAGCTCCGGGAATTTTCACCACGATTCCTAGTAACATCGTCCGGTAAAAATTTCATCACACTTGCCTGCTTCTTTTCTGCCGAAATAAGTTCTTTTGACAGAATGATAGGCATTGTTACATTCTCCATGCTTGGTTTGCCTCTTGGTTCTTGTGGTTCCTCGAGCTTTGCTACATAGTTCTTAGTGTCACCCTCGGATAAGATAAGTTCGTGTTCGGGTGACCTCGGTTCTTTAGACGGAAAGATAAGCACAGATTCCTTTATTTCCTTCCCATCGTCTTGTTTGTCTTTCGGTTTTTCTGCTTGTTCAGACGTTTCTGCAGGTCTGATAGTGTCATCAGGTAATAATTGCGTTAAATCTGTCTGTTCGTCCTGTTTGTCCTTTGGTCTTTTTAGTTGTATGGGCTTTTCTACAGGCTTCTTAGTACCATCGTCAGGTAATAATTTCTTCAAATCAACGAGTTTGTGTTCTGGAGACCAAGGTTCTTTAGACGGAAGGACGGGCATAGATTCCTTTTGTTCGTCTGATTTGTCTTTTGGTATTACTGGTTCCTCAAGCGTTTCTACAAACTTATTAGCGTCGATGTCAGGTAATAATTTCAGCAAATCTGTAGGCATATCTACTGGTGACATCGGTTCCTTCTGTTCGACCTGTTTGTCTTTCGGTGTTTCTGCTTGTTCAGGCGTATCTACAGGCTTGTTAATGTCCTCGTCAGGTAATACTTGCGTCAAATCTGTAGGCTTATTTACTGGCAACCTCGGTTCCTTCTGTTCGTCCTGTTTGTCCATTGGTCTTTCTGCTTGTTCCGGCTTTTCTACAAGTTTGTTAGCGTCGTCGTCAGATAATAATTTCGTCAAATCAACGAGTTTGTGTTCTGGAGACCTTGGTTCTTCAGACGGAAGGGCGGGCATAGATTCCTTTTGTTTGTCTGATTTATCTTTGGGTATTACTGGTTCCTCAAGCGTTTCTACAAACTTGTTAGTGCCGATGTCAGGTAATAATTTCGGCAAATCTGTAGGTTTATCTGCTGGTGACCTCGGTTCCTTCTGTTCGACCTGTTTGTCTTTCGGTTTTTCTGCTTGTTCAGGCGTTTCTATAGGCTTGTTAATGTCCTCGTCAGGTAATACTTGCGTCAAATCTGTAGGCTTATCTACTGGCGATCTCGGTTCCTTCTGTTCGTCCTGTTTGCCCATTGGTCTTTCTGCTTGTTCCGGCTTTTCTACAAGTTTGTTTGCGTCGTCGCCAGGTAATAATTTCGTCAAATCAACGAGTTTGTGTTCTGGAGACTTCGGTTCTTTAGACAGAAGGACGGGCATAGATTCCTTTTGTTTGTCTGATTTGTCTTTGGGTATTACTGGTTCCTCAAGCGTTTCTACAATCTTATTAGCGTCGATGTCAGGTAATAATTTCGGGAAATCTGTAGGTTTATCTGCTGGTGACCTCGGTTCCTTCTGTTCGACCTGTTTGTCTTTCGGTTTCTCTGCTTGTTCAGGCGTTTCGACAGGCTTGTTAATGTCCTCGTCAGGTAATACTTGCGTCAAATCTGTAGGCTTATCTACTGGCGATCTCGGTTCCTTCTGTTCGTCCTGTTTGTCCTTTGGCCTTTCTGCTTGTTCCAGCTTTTCTGCAAGTTTGTTAGCGTCGTCGTCCGGTAATAATTTCGTCAAATCAACGAGTTTGTGTTCTGGAGGCTTCGGTTCTTTAGACAGAAGGACGGGCATAGATTCCTTTTGTTTGTCTGATTTGTCTTTGGGTATTACTGGTTCCTCAAGCGTTTCTACAATCTTATTACCGTCGATGTCAGGTAATAATTTCGGCAAATCTGTAGGTTTATCTGCTGGTGACCTCGGTTCCTTCTGTTCGACCTGTTTGTCTTTCGGTTTTTCCGCTTGTTCAGGTGTTTCTACAGGCTTGTTAATGTCCTCGTCAGGTAATACTTGCGTCAAATCTGTAGGCTTATCTACTGGCGATCTCGGTTCCTTCTGTTCGTCCTGTTTGTCCTTTGGTCTTTCGGCTTGTTCCGGCTTTTCGGCAAGTTTGTTAGCGTCGTCGTCAGGTAATAATTTCGTCAAATCAACGAGTTTATGTTCTGGAGACCTCGGTTCTTTAGACGGAAGGACGGACTTAGATTCCTTTTGTTTGTCTGATTTGTCTTTGGGTATTACTGGTTCCTCAAGCGTTTCAACAAACTTGTTAGTGTCGATGTCAGATAATAATTTCGGCAATTCTGTAGGTTTATCTGCTGGTGACCTCGGTTCCTTCTGTTCGACCTGTTTGTCTTTCGGTTTTTCTGCTTGTTCAGGCGTTTCTACAGGCTTGTTAATGTCCTCGTCAGGTAATACTTGCGTCAAATCTGTAGGCTTATCTACTGGCGATCTCGGTTCCTTCTGTTCGTCCTGTTTGTCCATTGGTCTTTCTGCTTGTTCCGGCTTTTCTACAAGTTTGTTAGCGTCATCCTCAGGTAATAATTTCGTCAAATCAACGAGTTTGTGTTCTGGAGACCTCGGTTCTTTAGACAGAAGAACGGGCATAGATTCCTTTTGTTTGTCTGATTTGTCTTTGGGTATTACTGGTTCCTCAAGCGTTTCTAAAATCTTATTAGCGTCGATGTCAGGTAATAATTTCGGCAAATCTGTAGGTTTATCTGCTGGTGACCCTGGTTCCTTCTGTTCAACCTGTTTGTCTTTCGGTTTTTCTGCTTGTTCAGGCATTTCTACAGGCTTGTTAATGTCCTCGTCAGGTAATACTTGCGTCAAATCTGTAGGCTTATCTACTGGCGATGTCGGTTCCTTCTGTTCGTCCTGTTTGTCCTTTGGTCTTTCTGCTTGTTCCGGCTTTTCTGCAAGTTTGTTAGCGTCGTCGTCAGGTAATAATTTCGTCAAATCAATGAGTTTGTGTTCTGGAGACTTCGGTTCTTTAGACAGAAGGACGGGCATAGATTCCTTTTGTTTGTCTGATTTGTCTTTGGGTATTACTGGTTCCTCAAGCGTTTCTACAATCTTATTAGCGTCGATGTCAGGTAATAATTTCGGCAAATCTGTAGGTTTATCTGCTGGTGACCCTGGTTCCTTCTGTTCAACCTGTTTGTCTTTCGGTTTTTCTGCTTGTTCAGGCATTTCTACAGGCTTGTTAATGTCCTCGTCAGGTAATACTTGCGTCAAATCTGTAGGCTTATCTACTGGCGATGTCGGTTCCTTCTGTTCGTCCTGTTTGTCCTTTGGTCTTTCTGCTTGTTCCGGCTTTTCTGCAAGTTTGTTAGCGTCGTCGTCAGGTAATAATTTCGTCAAATCAATGAGTTTGTGTTCTGGAGACTTCGGTTCTTTAGACAGAAGGACGGGCATAGATTCCTTTTGTTTGTCTGATTTGTCTTTGAGTATTACTGGTTCCTCAAACGTTTCTACAATCTTATTAGCGTCGATGTCAGGTAATAATTTCGGCAAATCTGTAGGTTTATCTGCTGGTGACCTCGGTTCCTTCTGTTCGACCTGTTTGTCTTTCGGTTTTTCTGCTTGTTCAGACGTTTCTACAGGCTTGTTAATGTCCTCGTCAGGTAATACTTGCGTCAAATCTGTAGGCTTATCTACTGGCGATCTCGGTTCCTTCTGTTCGTCCTGTTTGTCCATTGGTCTTTCTGCTTGTTCCGGCTTTTCTAGAAGTTTGTTAGCGTCGTCGCCAGGTAATAATTTCGTCAAATCAACGAATTTGTGTTCTGGAGACTTCGGTTCTTTAGACAGAAGGACGGGCATAGATTCCTTTTGTTTGTCTGATTTGTCTTTGGGTATTACTGGTTCCTCAAGCGTTTCTACAATCTTATTAGCGTCGATGTCAGGTAATAATTTCGGCAAATCTGTAGGTTTATCTACTGGTGACCCTGGTTCCTTCTGTTCGACCTGTTTGTCTTTCGGTTTTTCTGCTTGTTCAGGCGTTTCTACAGGCTTGTTAATGTCCTCGTCAGGTAATACTTGCGTCAAATCTATAGGCTTATCTACTGGCGATCTCGGTTCCTTCTGTTCGTCCTGTTTGTCCTTTGGTCTTTCTGCTTGTTCAGGCTTTTCTGCAAGTTTGTTAGCGTCGTCGTCAGGTAATAATTTCGTCAAATCAACGAGTTTGTGTTCTGGAGACTTCGGTTCTTTAGACAGAAGGACGGGCATAGATTCCTTTTGTTTCTCTGATTTGTCTTTGGGTATTACTGGTTCCTCAAGCATTTCTACAATCTTATTAGCGTCGATCTCAGGTAATAATTTCGGCAAAGCTGTAGGTTTATCTGCTGGTGACCTTGGTTCCTTCTGTTCGACCTGTTTGTCTTTCGGTTTTTCTGCTTGTTCAGGCGTTTCTACAGGCTTGTTAATGTCCTCGTCAGGTAATACTTGCGTCAAATCTGTAGGCTTATCTACTGGCGATGTCGGTTCCTTCTGTTCGTCCTGTTTGTCCTTGGGTCTTTCTGCTTGTTCCGGCTTTTCTGCAAGTTTGTTAGCGTCATCCTTAGGTAATAATTTCGTCAAATCAACGATTTTGTGTTCTGGAGACCTCGGTTCTTTAGACAGAAGAACGGGCATAGATTCCTTTTGTTTGTCTGATTTGTCTTTGGGTATTACTGGTTCCTCAAGCGTTTCTACAATCTTATTAGCGTCGATGTCAGGTAATAATTTCGGCAAATCTGTAGGTTTATCTGCTAGTGACGTCGGTTCCTTCTGTTCGACCTGTTTGTCTTTCGGTTTTTCTGCTTGTTCAGGCGTTTCTACAGGCTTGTTAGTGTCCTCGTCAGGTAATACTTGCGTCAAATCTGTAGGCTTATCTACTGGCGATCTCGGTTCCTTCTGTTCGTCCTGTTTGTCCATTGGTCTTTCTGCTTGTTCCGGCTTTTCTAGAAGTTTGTTAGCGTCGTCGCCAGGTAATAATTTCGTCAAATCAACGAGTTTGTGTTCTGGAGACTTCGGTTCTTTAGACAGAAGGACGGGCATAGATTCCTTTTGTTTGTCTGATTTGTCTTTGGGTATTACTGGTTCCTCAAGCGTTTCTACAATCTTATTAGCGTCGATGTCAGGTAATAATTTCGGCAAATCTGTAGGTTTATCTGCTGGTGACCCTGGTTCCTTCTGTTCAACCTGTTTGTCTTTCGGTTTTTCTGCTTGTTCAGGCATTTCTACAGGCTTGTTAATGTCCTCGTCAGGTAATACTTGCGTCAAATCTGTAGGCTTATCTACTGGCGATGTCGGTTCCTTCTGTTCGTCCTGTTTGTCCTTTGGTCTTTCTGCTTGTTCCGGCTTTTCTGCAAGTTTGTTAGCGTCGTCGTCAGGTAATAATTTCGTCAAATCAATGAGTTTGTGTTCTGGAGACTTCGGTTCTTTAGACAGAAGGACGGGCATAGGTTCCTTTTGTTTGTCTGATTTGTCTTTGAGTATTACTGGTTCCTCAAACGTTTCTACAATCTTATTAGCGTCGATGTCAGGTAATAATTTCGGCAAATCTGTAGGTTTATCTGCTGGTGACCTCGGTTCCTTCTGTTCGACCTGTTTGTCTTTCGGTTTTTCTGCTTGTTCAGACGTTTCTACAGGCTTGTTAATGTCCTCGTCAGGTAATACTTGCGTCAAATCTGTAGGCTTATCTACTGGCGATCTCGGTTCCTTCTGTTCGTCCTGTTTGTCCATTGGTCTTTCTGCTTGTTCCGGCTTTTCTAGAAGTTTGTTAGCGTCGTCGCCAGGTAATAATTTCGTCAAATCAACGAATTTGTGTTCTGGAGACTTCGGTTCTTTAGACAGAAGGACGGGCATAGATTCCTTTTGTTTGTCTGATTTGTCTTTGGGTATTACTGGTTCCTCAAGCGTTTCTACAATCTTATTAGCGTCGATGTCAGGTAATAATTTCGGCAAATCTGTAGGTTTATCTACTGGTGACCCTGGTTCCTTCTGTTCGACCTGTTTGTCTTTCGGTTTTTCTGCTTGTTCAGGCGTTTCTACAGGCTTGTTAATGTCCTCGTCAGGTAATACTTGCGTCAAATCTATAGGCTTATCTACTGGCGATCTCGGTTCCTTCTGTTCGTCCTGTTTGTCCTTTGGTCTTTCTGCTTGTTCAGGCTTTTCTGCAAGTTTGTTAGCGTCGTCGTCAGGTAATAATTTCGTCAAATCAACGAGTTTGTGTTCTGGAGACTTCGGTTCTTTAGACAGAAGGACGGGCATAGATTCCTTTTGTTTCTCTGATTTGTCTTTGGGTATTACTGGTTCCTCAAGCATTTCTACAATCTTATTAGCGTCGATCTCAGGTAATAATTTCGGCAAAGCTGTAGGTTTATCTGCTGGTGACCTTGGTTCCTTCTGTTCGACCTGTTTGTCTTTCGGTTTTTCTGCTTGTTCAGGCGTTTCTACAGGCTTGTTAATGTCCTCGTCAGGTAATACTTGCGTCAAATCTATAGGCTTATCTACTGGCGATCTCGGTTCCTTCTGTTCGTCCTGTTTGTCCTTGGGTCTTTCTGCTTGTTCCGGCTTTTCTGCAAGTTTGTTAGCGTCATTCTTAGGTAATAATTTCGTCAAATCAACGAGTTTGTGTTCTGGAGACCTCGGTTCTTTAGACAGAAGAACGGGCATAGATTCCTTTTGTTTGTCTGATTTGTCTTTGGGTATTACTGGTTCCTCAAGCGTTTCTACAATCTTATTAGCGTCGATGTCAGGTAATAATTTCGGCAAATCTGTAGGTTTATCTGCTAGTGACGTCGGTTCCTTCTGTTCGACTTGTTTGTCTTTCGGTTTTTCTGCTTGTTCAGGCGTTTCTACAGGCTTGTTAATGTCCTCGTCAGGTAATACTTGCGTCAAATCTGTAGGTTTATCTACTGGTGACCTTGGTTCCTTCTGTTCGACCTGTTTGTCTTTCGGTTTTTCTGCTTGTTCAGGCGTTTCTACAGGCTTGTTAATGTCCTCGTCATGTAATACTTGCGTCAAATCTGTAGGCTTATCTACTGGCGATGTCAGTTCCTTCTGTTCGTCCTGTTTGTCCATTGGTCTTTCTGCTTGTTCCGGCTTTTCTACAAGTTTGTTATCGTCGTCGTCAGGTAATAATTTCGTCAAATCAACGAGTTTGTGTTCTGGAGACTTCGGTTCTTTAGACAGAAGAACGGGCATAGATTCCTTTTGTTTGTCTGATTTGTCATTGGGTATTACTGGTTCCTCAAGCGTTTCTACAATCTTATTAGCGTCGATGTCAGGTAATAATTTCGAGAAATCTGTAGGTTTATCTGCTGGTGACCTCGGTTCCTTCTGTTCGACCTGTTTGTCTTTCGGTTTTTCTGCTTGTTCAGGCGTTTCTACAGGCTTGTTAATGTCCTCGTCAGGTAATACTTGCGTCAAATCTGTAGGCTTATCTACTGGCGATATCGGTTCCTTCTGTTCGTCCTGTTTGTCCATTGGTCTTCCTGATTGTTCCGGCTTTTCTACAAGTTTGTTAGCGTCATCCTCAGGTAATAATTTCGTCAAATCAACGAGTTTGTGTTCTGGAGACTTCGGTTCTTTAGACAGAAGGACGGGCATAGATTCCTTTTGTTTGTCTGATTTGTCTTTGGGTATTACTGGTTCCTCAAGCGTTTCTACAATCTTATTAGCGTCGATGTCAGGTAATAATTTCGGCAAATCTGTAGGTTTATCTGCTGGTGACCTCGGTTCCTTCTGTTCGACCTGTTTGTCATTCGGTTTTTCTGCTTGTTCAGGCGTTTCTACAGGCTTGTTAATGTCCTCGTCAGGTAATACTTGCGTCAAATCTGTAGGCTTATCTACTGGCGATCTCGGTTCCTTCTGTTCGTCCTGTTTGTCCTTTGGTCTTTCTGCTTGTTCCGGCTTTTCTGCAAGTTTGTTAGCGTCGTCGTCAGGTAATAATTTCGTCAAATCAACGAGTTTGTGTTCTGGAGACTTCGGTTCTTTAGACAGAAGGACGGGCATAGATTCCTTTTGTTTGTCTGATTTGTCTTTGGGTATTACTGGTTCCTCAAGCGTTTCTACAATCTTATTAGCGTCGATGTCAGGTAATAATTTCGGCAAATCTGTAGGTTTGTCTGCTGGTGACGTCGGTTCCTTCTGTTCGACCTGTTTGTCCATTGGTCTTTCTGCTTGTTCCGGCTTTTCTACATGTTTGTTATCGTCCTCCTCAGGTAATAATTTCGTCAAATCAACGAGTTTGTGTTCTGGAGACTTCGGTTCTTTAGACAGAAGGACGGGCATAGATTCCTTTTGTTTGTCTGATTTGTCTTTGGGTATTACTGGTTCCTCAAGCGTTTCTACAATCTTATTAGCGTCGATGTCAGGTAATAATTTCGGCAAATCTGTAGGTTTGTCTGCTGGTGACGTCGGTTCCTTCTGTTCGACCTGTTTGTCCATTGGTCTTTCTGCTTGTTCCGGCTTTTCTACATGTTTGTTATCGTCCTCCTCAGGTAATAATTTCGTCAAATCAACGAGTTTGTGTTCTGGAGACTTCGGTTCTTTAGACAGAAGGACGGGCATAGATTCCTTTTGTTTGTCTGATTTGTCTTTGGGTATTACTGGTTCCTCAAGCGTTTCTACAATCTTATTTGCGTCGATGTCAGGTAATAATTTCGGCAAATCTGTAGGTTTATCTGCTGGTGACCTCTGTTGCTTCTGTTCGACCTGTTTGTCTTTCGGTTTTTCCGCTTGTTCAGGCGTTTCTACAGGCTTGTTAATGTCCTCGTCAGGTAATACTTGCGTCAAATCTGTAGGCGTATCTACTGGCGATCTCGGTTCCTTCTGTTCGTCCTGTTTGTCCGTTGGTCCTTCTGCTTGTTCCGGCTTTTCTACAAGTTTGTTAGCGTCGTCGTCAGGTAGTAATTTCGTCAAATCAACGAGTTTGTGTTCTGGAGACCTCGGTTCTTTAGACGGAAGCACGGGTATAGATTCCTTTTGTTTGTCTGATTTGTCTTTGGGTATCACTGGTTCCTCAAGCGTTTCTACAATCTTATTAGCGTCGATGTCAGGTAATAATTTCGGCAAATCTGTAGGTTTATCTGCTGGTGACGTCGGTTCCTTATGTTCGACCTGTTTGTCTTTCGGTTTTTCTGCTTGTTCAAGCGTTTCTACAGGCTTGTTAATGTCCTCGTCAGGTAATACTTGCGTCAAATCTGTAGGCTTATCTACTGGCGATCTCGGTTCCTTCTGTTCGTCCTGTTTGTCCATTGGTCTTTCTGCTTGTTCCGGCTTTTCTACAAGTTTGTTAGCGTCGTCGTCAGGTAATATTTTCGTCAAATCCACGAGTTTGTGTTCTGGAGACTTCGGTTCTTTAGACAGAAGGACGGGCATAGATTCCTTTTGTTTGTCTGATTTGTCTTTGGGTATTACTGGTTCCTCAAGCGTTTCTAAAATCTTATTAGCGTCGATGTCAGGTAATAATTTCGGCAAATCTGTAGGTTTATCTGCTGGTGACCCTGGTTCCTTCTGTTCTGCAGGCTTATCTACTGGCGATGTCGGTTCCTTCTGTTCGTCCTGTTTGTCCTTTGGTCTTTCTGCTTGTTCCGGCTTTTCTGCAAGTTTGTTAGCGTCGTCGTCAGTTAATAATTTCGTCAAATCAATGAGTTTGTGTTCTGGAGACTTCGGTTCTTTAGACAGAAGGACGGGCATAGGTTCCTTTTGTTTGTCTGATTTGTCTTTGAGTATTACTGGTTCCTCAAACGTTTCTACAATCTTATTAGCGTCGATGTCAGGTAATAATTTCGGCAAATCTGTAGGTTTATCTGCTGGTGACCTCGGTTCCTTCTGTTCGACCTGTTTGTCTTTCGGTTTTTCTGCTTGTTCAGACGTTTCTACAGGCTTGTTAATGTCCTCGTCAGGTAATACTTGCGTCAAATCTGTAGGCTTATCTACTGGCGATCTCGGTTCCTTCTGTTCGTCCTGTTTGTCCATTGGTCTTTCTGCTTGTTCCGGCTTTTCTAGAAGTTTGTTAGCGTCGTCGCCAGGTAATAATTTCGTCAAATCAACCAGTTTGTGTTCTGGAGACTTCGGTTCTTTAGACAGAAGGACGGGCATAGATTCCTTTTGTTTGTCTGATTTGTCTTTGGGTATTACTGGTTCCTCAAGCGTTTCTACAATCTTATTAGCGTCGATGTCAGGTAATAATTTCGGCAAATCTGTAGGTTTATCTACTGGTGACCCTGGTTCCTTCTGTTCGACCTGTTTGTCTTTCGGTTTTTCTGCTTGTTCAGGCGTTTCTACAGGCTTGTTAATGTCCTCGTCGGGTAATATTTGCGTCAAATCTGTAGGCTTATCTACTGGCGATCTCGGTTCCTTCTGTTCGTCCTGTTTGTCCTTTGGTCTTTCTGCTTGTTCCGGCTTTTCTGCAAGTTTGTTAGCGTCGTCGTCAGGTAATAATTTCGTCAAATCAACGAGTTTGTGTTCTGGAGACTTCGGTTCTTTAGACAGAAGGACGGGCATAGATTCCTTTTGTTTTTCTGATTTGTCTTTGGGTATTACTGGTTCCTCAAGCGTTTCTACAATCTTATTAGCGTCGATGTCAGGTAATAATTTCGGCAAAGCTGTAGGTTTATCTGCTGGTGACCTTGGTTCCTTCTGTTCGACCTGTTTGTCTTTCGGTTTTTCTGCTTGTTCAGGCGTTTCTACAGGCTTGTTAATGTCCTCGTCAGGTAATACTTGCGTCAAATCTGTAGGCTTATCTACTGGCGATGTCAGTTCCTTCTGTTCGTCCTGTTTGTCCTTGGGTCTTTCTGCTTGTTCCGGCTTTTCTGCAAGTTTGTTAGCGTCGTCGTCAGGTAATAATTTCGTCAAATCAACGAGTTTGTGTTCTGGAGACTTCGGTTCTTTAGACAGAAGAACGGGCATAGATTCCTTTTGTTTGTCTGATTTGTCTTTGGGTATTACTGGTTCCTCAAGCGTTTCTACAATCTTATTAGCGTCGATGTCAGGTAATAATTTCGGCAAATCTGTAGGTTTATCTGCTAGTGACGTCGGTTCCTTCTGTTCGACCTGTTTGTCTTTCGGTTTTTCTGCTTGTTCAGGCGTCTCTACAGGCTTGTTAATGTCCTCGTCAGGTAATACTTGCGTCAAATCTGTAGGCTTATCTACTGGCGATCTCGGTTCCTTCTGTTCGTCCTGTTTGTCCATTGGTCTTCCTGCTTGTTCCGGCTTTTCTACAAGTTTGTTAGCGTCATCCTCAGGTAATAATTTCGTCAAATCAACGAGTTTGTGTTCTGGAGACTTCGGTTCTTTAGACAGAAGGACGGACATAGATTCCTTTTGTTTGTCTGATTTGTCTTTAGGTATTACTGGTTCCTCAAGCGTTTCTACAATCTTATTAGCGTCGATGTCAGGTAATAATTTCGGCAAATCTGTAGGTTTATCTGCTGGTGACCTCGGTTCCTTCTGTTCGACCTGTTTGTCTTTCGGTTTTTCTGCTTGTTCAGGCGTTTCTACAGGCTTGTTAATGTCCTCGTCAGGTAATACTTGCGTCAAATCTGTAGGCTTATCTACTGGCGATCTCGGTTCCTTCTGTTCGTCCTGTTTGTCCTTTGGTCTTTCTGCTTGTTCCGGCTTTTCTGCAAGTTTGTTAGCGTCGTCGTCAGGTAATAATTTCGTCAAATCAACGAGTTTGTGTTCTGGAGACTTCGGTTCTTTAGACAGAAGGACGGGCATAGATTCCTTTTGTTTGTCTGATTTGTCTTTGGGTATTACTGGTTCCTCAAGCGTTTCTACAATCTTATTAGCGTCGATGTCAGGTAATAATTTCGGCAAATCTGTAGGTTTATCTGCTGGTGACGTCGGTTCCTTCTGTTCGACCTGTTTGTCCATTGGTCTTTCTGCTTGTTCCGGCTTTTCTACAAGTTTGTTATCGTCATCCTCAGGTAATAATTTCGTCAAATCAACGAGTTTGTGTTCTGGAGACTTCGGTTCTTTAGACAGAAGGACGGGCATAGATTCCTTTTGTTTGTCTGATTTGTCTTTGGGTATTACTGGTTCCTCAAGCGTTTCTACAATCTTATTAGCGTCGATGTCAGGTAATAATTTCGGCAAAGCTGTAGGTTTATCTGCTGGTGACCTCGGTTCCTTCTGTTCGACCTGTTTGTCTTTCGGTTTTTCTGCTTGTTCAGGCGTTTCTACAGGCTTGTTAATGTCCTCGTCAGGTAATACTTGCGTCAAATCTGTAGGCTTATCTACTGGCGATCTCGGTTCCTTCTGTTCGTCCTGTTTGTCCTGTTTGTCCTTTGGTCTTTCTGCTTGTTCCGGCTTTTCTGCAAGTTTGTTAGCGTCGTCGTCAGGTAATAATTTCGTCAAATCAACGAGTTTGTGTTCTGGAGACTTCGGTTCTTTAGACAGAAGGACGGGCCTTTCCTTTTCCTTTTGTTTCTCTGATTTGTCTTTGGGTATTACTGGTTCCTCAAGCGTTTCTACAATCTTATTAGCGTCGATGTCAGGTAATAATTTCGAGAAATCTGTAGGTTTATCTGCTGGTGACCTCGGTTCCTTCTGTTCGACCTGTTTGTCTTTCGGTTTTTCCGCTTGTTCAGGCGTTTCTACAGGCTTGTTAATGTCCTCGTCAGGTAATACTTGCGTCAAATCTGTAGGCTTATCTACTGGCGATGTCGGTTCCTTCTGTTCGTCCTGTTTGTCCTTGGGTCTTTCTGCTTGTTCGCGCTTTTCTGCAAGTTTGTTAGCGTCATCCTCAGGTAATAATTTCGTCAAATCAACGAGTTTGTGTACTGGAGACCTCGGTTCTTTAGACAGAAGAACGGGCATAGATTCCTTTTGTTTGTCTGATTTGTCTTTGGGTATTACTGGTTCCTCAAGCGTTTCTACAATCTTATTAGCGTCGATGTCAGGTAATAATTTCAGCAAATCTGTAGGTTTATCTGCTGGTGACCTTGGTTCCTTCTGTTCGACCTGTTTGTCTTTCGGTTTTTCCGCTTGTTCAGGCGTTTCTATAGGCTTGTTAATGTCCTCGTCAGGTAATACTTGCGTCAAATCTGTAGGCTTATCTACTGGCGATGTCGGTTCCTTCTGTTCGTCCTGTTTGTCCTTTGGTCTTTCTGCTTCTTCCGGCTTTTCTGCAAGTTTGTTAGCGTCATCCTCAGGTAATAATTTCGTCAAATCAACGAGTTTGTGTTCTGGAGACCTCGGTTCTTTAGAGAGAAGAACGGGCATAGATTCCTTTTGTTTGTCTGATTTGTCTTTGGGTATTACTGGTTCCTCAAGCGTTTCTACAATCTTATTAGCGTCGATGTCAGGTAATAATTTCGGCAAATCTGTAGGTTTATCTGCTGGTGACCTCGGTTGCTTCTGTTCGACCTGTTTGTCTTTCGGTTTTTCCGCTTGTTCAGACGTTTCTACAGGCTTGTTAATGTCCTCGTCAGGTAATACTTGCGTCAAATCTGTAGGCGTATCTACTGGCGATCTCGGTTCCTTCTGTTCGTCCTGTTTGTCCGTTGGTCCTTCTGCTTGTTCCGGCTTTTCTACAAGTTTGTTAGCGTCGTCGTCAGGTAGTAATTTCGTCAAATCAACGAGTTTGTGTTCTGGAGACCTCGGTTCTTTAGACGGAAGCACGGGTATAGATTCCTTTTGTTTGTCTGATTTGTCTTTGGGTATTACTGGTTCCTCAAGCGTTTCTACAATCTTATTAGCGTCGATGTCAGGTAATAATTTCGGCAAATCTGTAGGTTTATCTGCTGGTGACGTCGGTTCCTTCTGTTCGACCTGTTTGTCTTTCGGTTTTTCTGCTTGTTCAGGCGTTTCTACAGGCTTGTTAATGTCGTCGTCAGGTAATACTTGCGTCAAATCTGTAGGCTTATCTACTGGCGATCTCGGTTCCTTCTGTTCGTCCTGTTTGTCCATTGGTCTTTCTGCTTGTTCCGGCTTTTCTACAAGTTTGTTAGCGTCGTCGTCAGGTAATATTTTCGTCAAATCAACGAGTTTGTGTTCTGGAGACTTCGGTTCTTTAGACAGAAGGACGGGCATAGATTCCTTTTGTTTGTCTGATTTGTCTTTGGGTATTACTGGTTCCTCAAGCGTTTCTACAATCTTATTAGCGTCGATGTCAGGTAATAATTTCGGCAAATCTGTAGGTTTATCTGCTGGTGACCTCGGTTCCTTCTGTTCGACCTGTTTGTCTTTCGGTTTTTCCGCTTGTTCAGGTGTTTCTACAGGCTTGTTAATGTCCTCGTCAGGTAATACTTGCGTCAAATCTGTAGGCTTATCTACTGGCGATCTCGGTTCCTTCTGTTCGTCCTGTTTGTCCTTTGGTCTTTCTGCTTGTTCCGGCTTTTCTACAAGTTTGTTAGCGTCATCCTCAGGTAATAATTTCGTCAAATCAACGATTTTGTGTTCTGGAGACCTCGGTTCTTTAGACAGAAGAACGGGCATAGATTCCTTTTGTTTGTCTGATTTGTCTTTGGGTATTACTGGTTCCTCAAGCGTTTCTAAAATCTTATTAGCGTCGATGTCAGGTAATAATTTCGGCAAATCTGTAGGTTTCTCTGCTGGTGACCCTGGTTCCTTCTGTTCGACCTGTTTGTCTTTCGGTTTTTCTGCTTGTTCAGGCATTTCTACAGGCTTGTTAATGTCCTCGTCAGGTAATACTTGCGTCAAATCTGTAGGCTTATCTACTGGCGATCTCGGTTCCTTCTGTTCGTCCTGTTTGTCCATTGGTCTTTCTGCTTGTTCCGGCTTTTCTACAAGTTTGTTAGCGTCATCCTCAGGTAATAATTTCGTCAAATCAACGAGTTTGTATTCTGGAGACCTCGGTTCTTTAGACAGAAGAACGGGCATAGATTCCTTTTGTTTGTCTGATTTGTCTTTGGGTATTACTGGTTCCTCAAGCGTTTCTACAATCTTATTAGCGTCGATGTCAGGTAATAATTTCGGCAAATCTGTAGGTTTATCTGCTGGTGACCTCGGTTCCTTCTGTTCGACCTGTTTGTCTTTCGGTTTTTCTGTTTGTTCAGACGTTTCTACAGGCTTGTTAATGTCCTCGTCAGGTAATACTTGCGTCAAATCTGTAGGCTTATCTACTGGCGATCTCGGTTCCTTCTGTTCGTCCTGTTTGTCCATTGGTCTTTCTGCTTGTTCCGGCTTTTCTAGAAGTTTGTTAGCGTCGTCGCCAGGTAATAATTTCGTCAAATCAACGAGTTTGTGTTCTGGAGACTTCGGTTCTTTAGACAGAAGGATGGGCATAGATTCCTTTTGTTTGTCTGATTTGTCTTTGGGTATTACTGGTTCCTCAAGCGTTTCTACAATCTTATTAGCGTCGATGTCAGGTAATAATTTCGGCAAATCTGTAAGTTTATCTACTGGTGACCCTGGTTCCTTCTGTTCGACCTGTTTGTCTTTCGGTTTTTCTGCTTGTTCAGGCGTTTCTACAGGCTTGTTAATGTTCTCGTCAGGTAATACTTGCGTCAAATCTGTAGGCTTATCTACTGGCGATCTCGGTTCCTTCTGTTTGTCCTGTTTGTCCTTTGGTCTTTCTGCTTGTTCCGGCTTTTCTGCAAGATTGTTAGCGTCGTCGTCAGGTAATAATTTCGTCAAATCAACGAGTTTGTGTTCTGGAGACTTCGGTTCTTTAGACAGAAGGACGGGCATAGATTCCTTTTGTTTCTCTGATTTGTCTTTGGGTATTACTGGTTCCTCAAGCGTTTCTACAATCTTATTAGCGTCGATGTCAGGTAATAATTTCGGCAAAGCTGTAGGTTTATCTGCTGGTGACCTTGGTTCCTTCTGTTCGACCTGTTTGTCTTTCGGTTTTTCTGCTTGCTCAGGCGTTTCTACAGGCTTGTTAATGTCCTCGTCAGGTAATACTTGCGTCAAATCTGTAGGCTTATCTACTGGCGATCTCGGTTCCTTCTCTTCGTCCTGTTTGTCCATTGGTCTTTCTGCTTGTTCCGGCTTTTCTACAAGTTTGTTATCGTCGTCGTCAGGTAATAATTTCGTCAAATCAACGAGTTTGTGTTCTGGAGACTTCGGTTCTTTAGACAGAAGGACGGGCATAGATTCCTTTTGTTTGTCTGATTTGTCTTTGGGTATTACTGGTTCCTCAAGCGTTTCTACAATCTTATTAGCGTCGATGTCAGGTAATAATTTCGGCAAATCTGTAGGTTTATCTACTGGTGACCCTGGTTCCTTCTGTTCGACCTGTTTGTCTTTCGGTTTTTCTGCTTGTTCAGGCGTTTCTACAGGCTTGTTAATGTCCTCGTCAGGTAATACTTGCGTCAAATCTGTAGGCTTATCTACTGGCGATGTCGGTTCCTTCTGTTCGTCCTGTTTGTCCTTGGGTCTTTCTGCTTGTTCCGGCTTTTCTGCAGGTTTGTTATCGTCATCCTTAGGTAATAATTTCGTCAAATCAACGAGTTTGTGTTCTGGAGACCTCGGTTCTTTAGACAGAAGAACGGGCA
The DNA here is from genome assembly GCA_922984085.1 of Sicus ferrugineus. NCBI lineage: Eukaryota > Metazoa > Arthropoda > Insecta > Diptera > Conopidae > Sicus > Sicus ferrugineus. The sequence continues at coordinate 38,551,202 of OV277350.1, forward strand.
TAGATTCCTTTTGTTTGTCTGATTTGTCTTTGGGTATTACTGGTTCCTCAAGCGTTTCTACAATCTTATTAGCGTCGATGTCAGGTAATAATTTCGGCAAATCTGTAGGTTTATCTGCTAGTGACGTCGGTTCCTTCTGTTCGACCTGTTTGTCTTTCGGTTTTTCTGCTTGTTCAGGCGTTTCTACAGGCTTGTTAATGTCCTCGTCAGGTAATACTTGCGTCAAATCTATAGGCTTATCTACTGGCGATCTCGGTTCCTTCTGTTCGTCCTGTTTGTCCATTGGTCTTTCTGCTTGTTCCGGCTTTTCTACAAGTTTGTTAGCGTCGTCGTCAGGTAATAATTTCGTCAAATCAACGAGTTTGTGTTCTGGAGACTTCGGTTCTTTAGACAGAAGGACGGGCATAGATTCCTTTTGTTTGTCTGATTTGTCTTTGTGTATTACTGGTTCCTCAAGCGTTTCTACAATCTTATTAGCGTCGATGTCAGGTAATAATTTCGGCAAATCTGTAGGTTTATCTGTTGGTGACCTTGGTTCCTTCTGTTCGACCTGTTTGCCTTTCGGTTTTTCTGCTTGTTCAGGCGTTTCTACAGGCTTGTTAATGTCCTCGTCAGGTAATACTTGCGTCAAATCTGTAGGCTTATCTACTGGCGATGTCGGTTCCTTCTGTTCGTCCTGTTTGTCCTTGGGTCCTTCTGCTTGTTCCGGCTTTTCTGCAAGTTTGTTAGCGTCATCCTCAGGTAATAATTTCGTCAAATCAACAAGTTTGTGTTCTGGAGACCTCGGTTCTTTAGACAGAAGAACGGGCATAGATTCCTTTTGTTTGTCTGATTTGTCTTTGGGTATTACTGGTTTCTCAAGCGTTTCTACAATCTTATTAGCATCGAAGTCAGGTAATAATTTCGGCAAATCTGTAGATTTATCTGCTGGTGACCTTGGTTCCTTCTGTTCGACCTGTTTGTCTTTCGGTTTTTCTGCTTGTTCAGGCGTTTCTACAGGCTTGTTAATGTCCTCGTCAGGTAATACTTGCGTCAAATCTGTAGGCTTATCTACTGGCGATCTCGGTTCCTTCTGTTCGTCCTGTTTGTCCATCGGTCTTTCTGCTTGTTCCGGCTTTTCTACAAGTTTGTTAGCGTCGTCGTCAGGTAATAATTTCGTCAAATCAACGAGTTTGTGTTCTGGAGACCTCGGTTCTTTAGACAGAAGAACGGGCATAGATTCCTTTTGTTTGTCTGATTTGTCTTTGGGTATTACTGGTTTCTCAAGCGTTTCTACAATCTTATTAGCGTCGAAGTCAGGTAATAATTTCGGCAAATCTGTAGGTTTATCTGCTGGTGACCTCGGTTCCTTCTGTTCGACGTGTTTGTCTTTCGGTTTTTCCGCTTGTTCAGGCGTTTCTACAGGCTTGTTAATGTCCTCGTCAGGTAATACTTGCGTCAAATCTGTAGGCTTATCTACTGGCGATCTCGGTTCCTTCTGTTCGTCCTGTTTGTCCATTGGTCTTTCTGCTTGTTCCGGCTTTTCTACAAGTTTGTTAGCGTCGTCGTCAGGTAATAATTTCGTCAAATCAACGAGTTTGTGTTCTGGAGACTTCGGTTCTTTAGACGGAAGCACGGGCATAGATTCCTTTTGTTTGTCTGATTTGTCTTTGGGTATTACTGGTTCCTCAAGCGTTTCCACAAACTTGTTAGTGTCGATGTCAGGTAATATTTTCGGCAAATCTGTAGGTTTATCTGCTGGTAACCTCGGTTCCTTATGTTCGACCTGTTTGTCTTTCGGTTTTTCTGCTTTTTCAGGCGTTTCTTCAGGCTTCTTAATGTCCTCGTCGGGTAATATTTGCGTCAAATCTGTAGGCTTATCTACTGGCGATCTCGGTTCCTTCTCTTCGTCCTGTTTGTCCATTGGTCTTTCTGCTTGTTCCGGCTTTTCTACAAGTTTGTTATCGTCGTCGTCAGGTAATAATTTCGTCAAATCAACGAGTTTGTGTTCTGGAGACTTCGGTTCTTTAGACAGAAGGACGGGCATAGATTCCTTTTGTTTGTCTGATTTGTCTTTGGGTATTACTGGTTCCTCAAGCGTTTCTACAATCTTATTAGCGTCGATGTCAGGTAATAATTTCGGCAAATCTGTAGGTTTATCTACTGGTGACCCTGGTTCCTTCTGTTCGACCTGTTTGTCTTTCGGTTTTTCTGCTTGTTCAGGCGTTTCTACAGGCTTGTTAATGTCCTCGTCAGGTAATACTTGCGTCAAATCTGTAGGCTTATCTACTGGCGATGTCGGTTCCTTCTGTTCGTCCTGTTTGTCCTTGGGTCTTTCTGCTTGTTCCGGCTTTTCTGCAGGTTTGTTATCGTCATCCTTAGGTAATAATTTCGTCAAATCAACGAGTTTGTGTTCTGGAGACCTCGGTTCTTTAGACAGAAGAACGGGCATAGATTCCTTTTGTTTGTCTGATTTGTCTTTGGGTATTACTGGTTCCTCAAGCGTTTCTACAATCTTATTAGCGTCGATGTCAGGTAATAATTTCGGCAAATCTGTAGGTTTATCTGCTAGTGACGTCGGTTCCTTCTGTTCGACCTGTTTGTCTTTCGGTTTTGCTGCTTGTCCAGGCGTTTCTACAGGCTTGTTAATGTCCTCGTCAGGTAATACTTGCGTCAAATCTGTAGGCTTATCTACTGGCGATCTCGGTTCCTTCTGTTCGTCCTGTTTGTCCATTGGTCTTTCTGCTTGTTCCGGCTTTTCTACAAGTTTGTTATCGTCGTCGTCAGGTAATAATTTCGTCAAATCAACGAGTTTGTGTTCTGGAGACTTCGGTTCTTTAGACAGAAGAACGGGCATAGATTCCTTTTGTTTGTCTGATTTGTCTTTGGGTATTACTGGTTCCTCCAGCGTTTCTACAATCTTATTAGCGTCGATGTCAGGTAATAATTTCGAGAAATCTGTAGGTTTATCTGCTGGGGACCTCGGTTCCTTCTGTTCGACCTGTTTGTCTTTCGGTTTATCCGCTTGTTCAGGCGTTTCTACAGGCTTGTTAATGTCCTCGTCAGGTAATACTTGCGTCAAATCTGTAGGCTTATCTACTGGCGATCTCGGTTCCTTCTGTTCGTCCTGTTTGTCCTTTGGTCTTTCTGCTTCTTCCGGCTTTTCTGCAAGTTTGTTAGCGTCATCCTCAGGTAATAATTTCGTCAAATCAACGAGTTTGTTTTCTGGAGACCTCGGTTCTTTAAAGAGAAGAACGGGCATAGATTCCTTTTGTTTGTCTGATTTGTCTTTGGGTATTACTGGTTCCTCAAGCGTTTCTACAATCTTATTAGCGTCGATGTCAGGTAATAATTTCGGCAAATCTGTAGGTTTATCTGCTGGTGACCTCGGTTGCTTCTGTTCGACCTGTTTGTCTTTCGGTTTTTTCGCTTGTTCAGGCGTTTCTACAGGCTTGTTAATGTCCTCGTCAGGTAATACTTGCGTCAAATCTGTAGGCTTATCTACTGGCGATCTCGGTTCCTTCTGTTCGTCCTGTTTATCCATTGGTCTTTCTGCTTGTTCCGGCTTTTCTATAAGTTTGTTAGCGTCATCCTCAGGTAATAATTTCGTCAAATCAACGAGTTTGTGTTCGGGAGACCTCGGTTCTTTAGACAGAAGAACGGGCATAGATTCCTTTTGTTTGTCTGATTTGTCTTTGGGTATTACTGGTTCCACAAACGTTTCTACAATCTTATTAGCGTCGATGTCAGGTAATAATTTCGGCAAATCTGTAGGTTTATCTGCTGGTGACGTCGGTTCCTTCTGTTCGACCTGTTTGTCTTTCGGTTTTTCTGCTTGTTCAGGCGTTTCTACAGGCTTGTTAATGTCCTCGTCAGGTAATACTTGCGTCAAATCTATAGGCTTATCTACTGGCGATCTCGGTTCCTTCTGTTCGTCCTGTTTGTCCATTGGTCTTTCTGCTTGTTCCGGCTTTTCTACAAGTTTGTTAGCTTCGTCGTCAGGTAATAATTTCGTCAAATCAACGAGTTTGTGTTCTGGAGACCTCGGTTCTTTAGACGGAAGCACGGGCATAGATTCCTTTTGTTTGTCTGATTTGTCTTTGGGTATTACTGGTTCCTCAAGCGTTTCTACAATCTTATTAGCGTCGACGTCAGGTAATAATTTCGGCAAATCTGTAGGTTTATCTACTGGTGACCTTGGTTCCTTCTGTTCGACCTGTTTGTCTTTCGGTTTTTCTGCTTGTTCAGGCGTTTCTACAGGCTTGTTAATGTCCTCGTCAGGTAATACTTGCGTCAAATCTGTAGGCTTATCTACTGGCGATGTCGGTTCCTTCTGTTCGTCCTGTTTGTCCTTGGGTCTTTCTGCTTGTTCCGGCTTTTCTGCAAGTTTGTTAGCGTCGTCGTCAGGTAATAATTTCGTCAAATCAACGAGTTTGTGTTCTGGAGACTTCGGTTCTTTAGACAGAAGGACGGGCATAGATTCCTTTTGTTTCTCTGATTTGTCTTTGGGTATTACTGGTTCCTCAAGCGTTTCTACAATCTTATTAGCGTCGATGTCAGGTAATAATTTCGGCAAATCTGTAGGTTTATCTACTGGTGACCCTGGTTCCTTCTGTTCGACCTGTTTGTCTTTCGGTTTTTCTGCTTGTTCAGGCGTTTCTACAGGCTTGTTAATGTCCTCGTCAGGTAATACTTGCGTCAAATCTGTAGGCTTATCTACTGGCGATGTCGGTTCCTTCTGTTCGTCCTGTTTGTCCTTGGGTCTTTCTGCTTGTTCCGGCTTTTCTGCAGGTTTGTTATCGTCATCCTTAGGTAATAATTTCGTCAAATCAAAGAGTTTGTGTTCTGGAGACCTCGGTTCTTTAGACAGAAGAACGGGCATAGATTCCTTTTGTTTGTCTGATTTGTCTTTGGGTATTACTGGTTCCTCAAGCGTTTCTACAATCTTATTAGCGTCGATGTCAGGTAATAATTTCGGCAAAGCTGTAGGTTTATCTGCTGGTGACCTTGGTTCCTTCTGTTCGACCTGTTTGTCTTTCGGTTTTTCTGCTTGTTCAGGCGTTTCTACAGGCTTGTTAATGTCCTCGTCAGGTAATACTTGCGTCAAATCTGTAGGCTTATCTACTGGCGATGTCAGTTCCTTCTGTTCGTCCTGTTTGTCCTTGGGTCTTTCTGCTTGTTCCGGCTTTTCTGCAAGTTTGTTATCGTCGTCGTCAGGTAATAATTTCGTCAAATCAACGAGTTTGTGTTCTGGAGACTTCGGTTCTTTAGACAGAAGAACGGGCATAGATTCCTTTTGTTTGTCTGATTTGTCTTTGGGTATTACTGGTTCCTCAAGCGTTTCTACAATCTTATTAGCGTCGATGTCAGGTAATAATTTCGGCAAATCTGTAGGTTTATCTGCTAGTGACGTCGGTTCCTTCTGTTCGACCTGTTTGTCTTTCGGTTTTTCCGCTTGTTCAGGCGTTTCTACAGGCTTGTTAATGTCCTCGTCAGGTAATACTTGCGTCAAATCTGTAGGCTTATCTACTGGCGATCTCGGTTCCTTCTGTTCGTCCTGTTTGTCCTTTGGTCTTTCTGCAACTTCCGGCTTTTCTGCAAGTTTGTTAGCGTCATCCTCAGGTAATAATTTCGTCAAATCAACGAGTTTGTGTTCTGGAGACCTCGGTTCTTTAGAGAGAAGAACGGGCATAGATTCCTTTTGTTTGTCTGATTTGTCTTTGGGTATTACTGGTTCCTCAAGCGTTTCTACAATCTTATTAGCGTCGATGTCAGGTAATAATTTCGGCAAATCTGTAGGTTTATCTGCTGGTGACCTCGGTTGCTTCTGTTCGACCTGTTTGTCTTTCGGTTTTTCCGCTTGTTCAGGCGTTTCTACAGGCTTGTTAATGTCCTCGTCAGGTAATACTTGCGTCAAATCTGTAGGCGTATCTACTGGCGATCTCGGTTCCTTCTGTTCGTCCTGTTTGTCCGTTGGTCCTTCTGCTTGTTCCGGCTTTTCTACAAGTTTGTTAGCGTCGTCGTCAGGTAATAATTTCGTCAAATCAACGAGTTTGTGTTCTGGAGACCTCGGTTCTTTAGACGGAAGCACGGGTATAGATTCCTTTTGTTTGTCTGATTTGTCTTTGGGTATCACTGGTTGCTCAAGCGTTTCTACAATCTTATTAGCGTCGATGTCAGGTAATAATTTCGGCAAATCTGTAGGTTTATCTGCTGGTGACGTCGGTTCCTTCTGTTCGACCTGTTTGTCTTTCGGTTTTTCTGCTTGTTCAGGCGTTTCTACAGGCTTGTTAATGTCCTCGTCAGGTAATACTTGCGTCAAATCTGTAGGCTTATCTACTGGCGATCTCGGTTCCTTCTGTTCGTCCTGTTTGTCCATTGGTCTTTCTGCTTGTTCCGGCTTTTCTACAAGTTTGTTAGCGTCGTCGTCAGGTAATAATTTCGTCAAATCAACGAGTTTATGTTCTGGAGACCTCGGTTCTTTAGACGGAAGCACGGGCATAGATTCCTTTTGTTTGTCTGATTTGTCTTTGGTTATTACTGGTTCCTCAAGCGTTTCCACAAACTTGTTAGTGTCGATGTCAGGTAATATTTTCGGCAAATCTGTAGGTTTATATGCTGGTAACCTCGGTTCCTTATGTTCGACCTGTTTGTCTTTCGGTTTTTCTGCTTTTTCAGGCGTTTCTTCAGGCTTGTTAATGTCCTCGTCGGGTACTATTTGCGTCAAATCTGTAGGCTTATCTACTGGCGATCTCGGTTCCTTCTGTTCGTCCTGTTTGTCCATTGGTCTTTCTGCTTGTTCCGGCTTTTCTGCAAGTTTGTTAGCGTCGTCGTCAGGTAATAATTTCGTCAAATCAACGAGTTTGTGTTCTGGAGACTTCGGTTCTTTAGACAGAAGGACGGGCATAGATTCCTTTTGTTTCTCTGATTTGTCTTTGGGTATTACTGGTTCCTCAAGCGTTTCTACAATCTTATTAGCGTCGATGTTAGGTAATAATTTCGGCAAATCTGTAGGTTTATCTGCTGGTGACCTCGCTTCCTTCTGTTCGACCTGTTTGTCTTTCGGTTTTTCCGCTTGTTCAGGCGTTTCTACAGGCTTGTTAATGTCCTCGTCAGGTAATACTTGCGTCAAATCTGTAGGCTTATCTACTGGCGATCTCGGTTCCTTCTGTTCGTCCTGTTTATCCATTGGTCTTTCTGCTTGTTCCGGCTTTTCTATAAGTTTGTTAGCGTCATCCTCAGGTAATAATTTCGTCAAATCAACGAGTTTGTGTTCTGGAGACCTCGGTTCTTTAGACAGAAGAACGGGCATAGATTCCTTTTGTTTGTCTGATTTGTCTTTGGGTATTACTGGTTCCTCAAACGTTTCTACAATCATATTAGCGTCGATGTCAGGTAATAATTTCGGCAAATCTGTAGGTTTATCTGCTGGTGACGTCGGTTCCTTCTGTTCGACCTGTTTGTCTTTCGGTTTTTCTGCTTGTTCAGGCGTTTCTACAGGCTTGTTAATGTCCTCGTCAGGTAATACTTGCGTCAAATCTGTAGGCTTATCTACTGGCGATCTCTGTTCCTTCTGTTCGTCCTGTTTGTCCATTGGTCTTTCTGCTTGTTCCGGCTTTTCTACAAGTTTGTTATCTTCGTCGTCAGGTAATAATTTCGTCAAATCAACGAGTTTGTGTTCTGGAGACTTCGGTTCTTTAGACAGAAGAACGGGCATAGATTCCTTTTGTTTGTCTGATTTGTCTTTGGGTATTACTGGTTCCTCAAGCGTTTCTACAATCTTATTAGCGTCGATGTCAGGTAATAATTTCGGCAAATCTGTAGGTTTATCTGCTAGTGACGTCGGTTCCTTCTGTTCGACCTGTTTGTCTTTCGGTTTTTCCGCTTGTTCAGGCGTTTCTACAGGCTTGTTAATGTCCTCGTCAGGTAATACTTGCGTCAAATCTGTAGGCTTATCTACTGGCGATCTCGGTTCCTTCTGTTCGTCCTGTTTGTCCTTTGGTCTTTCTGCAACTTCCGGCTTTTCTGCAAGTTTGTTAGCGTCATCCTCAGGTAATAATTTCGTCAAATCAACGAGTTTGTGTTCTGGAGACCTCGGTTCTTTAGAGAGAAGAACGGGCATAGATTCCTTTTGTTTGTCTGATTTGTCTTTGGGTATTACTGGTTCCTCAAGCGTTTCTACAATCTTATTAGCGTCGATGTCAGGTAATAATTTCGGCAAATCTGTAGGTTTATCTGCTGGTGACCTCGGTTGCTTCTGTTCGAACTGTTTGTCTTTCGGTTTTTCCGCTTGTTCAGGCGTTTCTACAGGCTTGTTAATGTCCTCGTCAGGTAATACTTGCGTCAAATCTGTAGGCGTATCTACTGGCGATCTCGGTTCCTTCTGTTCGTCCTGTTTGTCCGTTGGTCCTTCTGCTTGTTCCGGCTTTTCTACAAGTTTGTTAGCGTCGTCGTCAGGTAGTAATTTCGTCAAATCAACGAGTTTGTGTTCTGGAGACCTCGGTTCTTTAGACGGAAGCACGGGTATAGATTCCTTTTGTTTGTCTGATTTGTCTTTGGGTATCACTGGTTGCTCAAGCGTTTCTACAATCTTATTAGCGTCGATGTCAGGTAATAATTTCGGCAAATCTGTAGGTTTATCTGCTGGTGACGTCGGTTCCTTCTGTTCGACCTGTTTGTCTTTCGGTTTTTCTGCTTGTTCAGGCGTTTCTACAGGCTTGTTAATGTCCTCGTCAGGTAATACTTGCGTCAAATCTGTAGGCTTATCTACTGGCGATCTCGGTTCCTTCTGTTCGTCCTGTTTGTCCATTGGTCTTTCTGCTTGTTCCGGCTTTTCTACAAGTTTGTTAGCGTCGTCGTCAGGTAATAATTTCGTCATATCAACGAGTTTATGTTCTGGAGACCTCGGTTCTTTAGACGGAAGCACGGGCATAGATTCCTTTTGTTTGTCTGATTTTTCTTTGGTTATTACTGGTTCCTCAAGCGTTTCCACAAACTTGTTAGTGTCGATGTCAGGTAATATTTTCGGCAAATCTGTAGGTTTATCTGCTGGTAACCTCGGTTCCTTATGTTCGACCTGTTTGTCTTTCGGTTTTTCTGCTTTTTCAGGCGTTTCTTCAGGCTTGTTAATGTCCTCGTCGGGTACTATTTGCGTCAAATCTGTAGGCTTATCTACTGGCGATCTCGGTTCCTTCTGTTCGTCCTGTTTGTCCATTGGTCTTTCTGCTTGTTCCGGCTTTTCTGCAAGTTTGTTAGCGTCGTCGTCAGGTAATAATTTCGTCAAATCAACGAGTTTGTGTTCTGGAGACTTCGGTTCTTTAGACAGAAGGACGGGCATAGATTCCTTTTGTTTCTCTGATTTGTCTTTGGGTATTACTGGTTCCTCAAGCGTTTCTACAATCTTATTAGCGTCGATGTTAGGTAATAATTTCGGCAAATCTGTAGGTTTATCTGCTGGTGACCTCGCTTCCTTCTGTTCGACCTGTTTGTCTTTCGGTTTTTCCGCTTGTTCAGGCGTTTCTACAGGCTTGTTAATGTCCTCGTCAGGTAATACTTGCGTCAAATCTGTAGGCTTATCTACTGGCGATCTCGGTTCCTTCTGTTCGTCCTGTTTATCCATTGGTCTTTCTGCTTGTTTCGGCTTTTCTATAAGTTTGTTAGCGTCATCCTCAGGTAATAATTTCGTCAAATCAACGAGTTTGTGTTCTGGAGACCTCGGTTCTTTAGACAGAAGAACGGGCATAGATTCCTTTTGTTTGTCTGATTTGTCTTTGGGTATTACTGGTTCCTCAAACGTTTCTACAATCTTATTAGCGTCGATGTCAGGTAATAATTTCGGCAAATCTGTAGGTTTATCTGCTGGTGACGTCGGTTCCTTCTGTTCGACCTGTTTGTCTTTCGGTTTTTCTGCTTGTTCAGGCGTTTCTACAGGCTTGTTAATGTCCTCGTCAGGTAATACTTGCGTCAAATCTGTAGGCTTATCTACTGGCGATCTCTGTTCCCTCTGTTCGTCCTGTTTGTCCATTGGTCTTTCTGCTTGTTCCGGCTTTTCTACAAGTTTGTTATCTTCGTCGTCAGGTAATAATTTCGTCAAATCAACGAGTTTGTGTTCTGGAGACCTCGGTTCTTTAGACGGAAGCACGGGCATAGATTCCTTTTGTTTGTCTGATTTGTCTTTGGGTATTACTGGTTCCTCAAGCGTTTCTACAATCTTATTAGCGTCGACGTCAGGTAATAATTTCGGCAAATCTGTAGGTTTATCTACTGGTGACCTTGGTTCCTTCTGTTCGACCTGTTTGTCTTTCGGTTTTTCTGCTTGTTCAGGCGTTTCTACAGGCTTGTTAATGTCCTCGTCAGGTAATACTTGCGTCAAATCTGTAGGCTTATCTACTGGCGATGTCGGTTCCTTCTGTTCGTCCTGTTTGTCCTTGGGTCTTTCTGCTTGTTCCGGCTTTTCTGCAAGTTTGTTAGCGTCGTCGTCAGGTAATAATTTCGTCAAATCAACGAGTTTGTGTTCTGGAGACTTCGGTTCTTTAGACAGAAGGATGGGCATAGATTCCTTTTGTTTGTCTGATTTGTCTTTGGGTATTACTGGTTCCTCAAGCGTTTCTACAATCTTATTAGCGTCGACGTCAGGTAATAATTTCGGCAAATCTGTAGGTTTATCTACTGGTGACCTTGGTTCCTTCTGTTCGACCTGTTTGTCTTTCGGTTTTTCTGCTTGTTCAGGCGTTTCTACAGGCTTGTTAATGTCCTCATCAGGTAATACTTGCGTCAAATCTGTAGGCTTATCTACTGGCGATGTCGGTTCCTTCTGTTCGTCCTGTTTGTCCTTGGGTCTTTCTGCTTGTTCCGGGTTTTCTGCAAGTTTGTTAGCGTCGTCGTCAGGTAATAATTTCGTCAAATCAACGAGTTTATGTTCTGGAGACCTCGGTTCTTTAGACGGAAGCCCGGGCATAGATTCCTTTTGTTTGTCTGATTTACCTTTGGGTATTACTGGTTCCTCAAGCGTTTCCACAAACTTGTTAGTGTCGATGTCAGGTAATATTTTCGGCAAATCTGTAGGTTTATCTGCTGGTAACCTCGGTTCCTTATGTTCGACCTGTTTGTCTTTCGGTTTTTCTGCTTTTTCAGGCGTTTCTTCAGGCTTGTTAATGTCCTCGTCGGGTAATATTTGCGTCAAATCTGTAGGCTTATCTACTGGCGATGTCGGTTCCTTCTGTTCGTCCTGTTTGTCCATTGGTCTTTCTGCTTGTTCCGGCTTTTCTACAAGTTTGTTAGCGTCGTCGTCAGGTAATAATTTCGTCAAATCAACGAGTTTGTGTTCTGGAGACTTCGGTTCTTTAGACAGAAGGACGGGCATAGATTCCTTTTGTTTGTCTGATTTGTTTTTGGGTATTACTGGTTCCTCAAGCGTTTCTACAATCTTATTAGCGTCGATGTCAGGTAATAATTTCGGCAAATCTGTAGGTTTATCTACTGGTGACTTTGGTTCCTTCTGTTCGACCTGTTTGTCTTTCGGTTTTTCTGCTTGTTCAGGCGTTTCTACAGGCTTGTTAATGTCCTCGTCAGGTAATACTTGCGTCAAATCTGTAGGCTTATCTACTGGCGATCTCGGTTCCTTCTGTTCGTCCTGTTTGTCCATTGGTCTTTCTGCTTGTTCCGGCTTTTCTACAAGTTTGTTAGCGTCGTCGTCAGGTAATAATTTCGTCAAATCAACGAGTTTGTGTTCTGGAGACTTCGGTTCTTTAGACAGAAGGACGGGCATAGATTCCTTTTGATTGTCTGATTTGTCTTTGGGTATTATTGGTTCCTCAAGCGTTTCTACAATCTTATTAGCGTGGACGTCAGGTAGTAATTTCGGCAAATCTGTAGGTTTATCTACTGGTGACCTTGGTTCCTTCTGTTCGACCTGTTTGTCTTTCGGTTTTTCTGCTTGTCCAGGCGTTTCTACAGGCTTGTTAATGTCCTCGTCAGGTAATACTTGCGTCAAATCTGTAGGCTTATCTACTGGCGATCTCGGTTCCTTCTGTTCGTCCTGTTTGTCCATTGGTCTTTCTGCTTGTTCCGGCTTTTCTACAAGTTTGTTAGCGTCGTCGTCAGGTAATAATTTCGTCAAATCAACGAGTTTGTGTTCTGGAGACTTCGGTTCTTTAGACAGAAGGACGGGCATAGATTCCTTTTGTTTGTCTGATTTGTCTTTGGGTATTACTGGTTCCTCAAGCGTTTCTACAATCTTATTAGCGTCGACGTCAGGTGATAATTTCGGCAAATCTGTAGGTTTATCTACTGGTGACCTTGGTTCCTTCTGTTCGACCTGTTTGTCTTTCGGTTTTTCTGCTTGTTCAGGCGTTTTTACAGGCTTGTTAATGTCCTCGTCAGGTAATACTTGCGTCAAATCTGTAGGCTTATCTACTGGCGATCTCGGTTCCTTCTGTTCGTCCTGTTTGTCCATTGGTCTTTCTGCTTGTTCCGGCTTTTCTACAAGTTTGTTAGCGTCGTCGTCACGTAATAATTTCGTCAAATCAACGAGTTTGTGTTCTGGAGACTTCGGTTCTTTAGACAGAAGGACGGGCATAGATTCCTTTTGTTTGTCTGATGTGCCTTTGGGTATTACTGGTTCCTCAAGCGTTTCTACAATCTTATTAGCGTCGACGTCAGGTAATAATTTCGGCAAATCTATAGGTTTATCTACTGGTGACCTTGGTTCCTTCTGTTCGACCTGTTTGTCTTTCGGTTTTTCTGCTTGTTCAGGCGTTTCTACAGGCTTGTTAATGTCCTCGTCAGGTAATACTTGCGTCAAATCTGTAGGCTTATCTACTGGCGATGTCGGTTCCTTCTGTTCGTCCTGTTTGTCCTTGGGTCTTTCTGCTTGTTCCGGCTTTTCTGCATGTTTGTTAGCGTCATCCTCAGGTAATAATTTCGTCAAATCAACGAGTTTGTGTTCTGGAGACCTCGGTTCTTTAGACAGAAGAACGGGCATAGATTCCTTTTGTTTGTCTGATTTGTCTTTGGGTATTACTGGTTCCTCAAGCGTTTCTACAATCTTATTAGCGTCGACGTCAGGTAATAATTTCGGCAAATCTGTAGGTTTATCTACTGGTGACCTTGGTTCCTTCTGTTCGACCTGTTTGTCTTTCGGTTTTTCTGCTTGTTCAGGCGTTTCTACAGGCTTGTTAATGTCCTCATCAGGTAATACTTGCGTCAAATCTGTAGGCTTATCTACTGGCGATGTCGGTTCCTTCTGTTCGTCCTGTTTGTCCTTGGGTCTTTCTGCTTGTTCCGGGTTTTCTGCAAGTTTGTTAGCGTCGTCGTCAGGTAATAATTTCGTCAAATCAACGAGTTTATGTTCTGGAGACCTCGGTTCTTTAGACGGAAGCACGAGCATAGATTCCTTTTGTTTGTCTGATTTGTCTTTGGGTATTACTGGTTCCTCAAGCGTTTCCACAAACTTGTTAGTGTCGATGTCAGGTAATATTTTCGGCAAATCTGTAGGTTTATCTGCTGGTAACCTCGGTTCCTTATGTTCGACCTGTTTGTCTTTCGGTTTTTCTGCTTTTTCAGGCGTTTCTTCAGGCTTCTTAATGTCCTCGTCGGGTAATATTTGCGTCAAATCTGTAGGCTTATCTACTGGCGATCTCGGTTCCTTCTGTTCGTCCTGTTTGTCCATTGGTCTTTCTGCTTGTTCCGGCTTTTCTACAAGTTTGTTAGCGTCGTCGTCAGGTAATAATTTCGTCAAATCAACGAGTTTGTGTTCTGGAGACTTCGGTTCTTTAGACAGAAGGACGGGCATAGATTCCTTTTGTTTGTCTGATTTGTCTTTGGGTATTATTGGTTCCTCAAGCGTTTCTACAATCTTATTAGCGTGGACGTCAGGTAGTAATTTCGGCAAATCTGTAGGTTTATCTACTGGTGACCTTGGTTCCTTCTGTTCGACCTGTTTGTCTTTCGGTTTTTCTGCTTGTCCAGGCGTTTCTACAGGCTTGTTAATGTCCTCATCAGGTAATACTTGCGTCAAATCTGTAGGCTTATCTACTGGCGATGTCGGTTCCTTCTGTTCGTCCTGTTTGTCCTTGGGTCTTTCTGCTTGTTCCGGGTTTTCTGCAAGTTTGTTAGCGTCGTCGTCAGGTAATAATTTCGTCAAATCAACGAGTTTATGTTCTGGAGACCTCGGTTCTTTAGACGGAAGCACGAGCATAGATTCCTTTTGTTTGTCTGATGTGCCTTTGGGTATTACTGGTTCCTCAAGCGTTTCCACAATCTTATTAGCGTCGACGTCAGGTAATAATTTCGGCAAATCTATAGGTTTATCTACTGGTGACCTTGGTTCCTTCTGTTCGACCTGTTTGTCTTTCGGTTTTTCTGCTTGTTCAGGCGTTTCTACAGGCTTGTTAATGTCCTCGTCAGGTAATACTTGCGTCAAATCTGTAGGCTTATCTACTGGCGATGTCGGTTCCTTCTGTTCGTCCTGTTTGTCCTTGGGTCTTTCTGCTTGTTCCGGCTTTTCTGCATGTTTGTTAGCGTCATCCTCAGGTAATAATTTCGTCAAATCAACGAGTTTGTGTTCTGGAGACCTCGGTTCTTTAGACAGAAGAACGGGCATAGATTCCTTTTGTTTGTCTGATTTGTCTTTGGGTATTACTGGTTCCTCAAGCGTTTCTACAATCTTATTAGCGTCGACGTCAGGTAATAATTTCGGCAAATCTGTAGGTTTATCTACTGGTGACCTTGGTTCCTTCTGTTCGACCTGTTTGTCTTTCGGTTTTTCTGCTTGTTCAGGCGTTTCTACAGGCTTGTTAATGTCCTCATCAGGTAATACTTGCGTCAAATCTGTAGGCTTATCTACTGGCGATGTCGGTTCCTTCTGTTCGTCCTGTTTGTCCTTGGGTCTTTCTGCTTGTTCCGGGTTTTCTGCAAGTTTGTTAGCGTCGTCGTCAGGTAATAATTTCGTCAAATCAACGAGTTTATGTTCTGGAGACCTCGGTTCTTTAGACGGAAGCACGAGCATAGATTCCTTTTGTTTGTCTGATTTGTTTTTGGGTATTACTGGTTCCTCAAGCGTTTCTACAATCTTATTAGCGTCGATGTCAGGTAATAATTTCGGCAAATCTGTAGGTTTATCTACTGGTGACTTTGGTTCCTTCTGTTCGACCTGTTTGTCTTTCGGTTTTTCTGCTTGTTCAGGCGTTTCTACAGGCTTGTTAATGTCCTCGTCAGGTAATACTTGCGTCAAATCTGTAGGCTTATCTACTGGCGATCTCGGTTCCTTCTGTTCGTCCTGTTTGTCCATTGGTCTTTCTGCTTGTTCCGGCTTTTCTACAAGTTTGTTAGCGTCGTCGTCAGGTAATAATTTCGTCAAATCAACGAGTTTGTGTTCTGGAGACTTCGGTTCTTTAGACAGAAGGACGGGCATAGATTCCTTTTGATTGTCTGATTTGTCTTTGGGTATTATTGGTTCCTCAAGCGTTTCTACAATCTTATTAGCGTGGACGTCAGGTAGTAATTTCGGCAAATCTGTAGGTTTATCTACTGGTGACCTTGGTTCCTTCTGTTCGACCTGTTTGTCTTTCGGTTTTTCTGCTTGTCCAGGCGTTTCTACAGGCTTGTTAATGTCCTCGTCAGGTAATACTTGCGTCAAATCTGTAGGCTTATCTACTGGCGATCTCGGTTCCTTCTGTTCGTCCTGTTTGTCCATTGGTCTTTCTGCTTGTTCCGGCTTTTCTACAAGTTTGTTAGCGTCGTCGTCAGGTAATAATTTCGTCAAATCAACGAGTTTGTGTTCTGGAGACTTCGGTTCTTTAGACAGAAGGACGGGCATAGATTCCTTTTGTTTGTCTGATTTGTCTTTGGGTATTACTGGTTCCTCAAGCGTTTCTACAATCTTATTAGCGTCGACGTCAGGTGATAATTTCGGCAAATCTGTAGGTTTATCTACTGGTGACCTTGGTTCCTTCTGTTCGACCTGTTTGTCTTTCGGTTTTTCTGCTTGTTCAGGCGTTTTTACAGGCTTGTTAATGTCCTCGTCAGGTAATACTTGCGTCAAATCTGTAGGCTTATCTACTGGCGATCTCGGTTCCTTCTGTTCGTCCTGTTTGTCCATTGGTCTTTCTGCTTGTTCCGGCTTTTCTACAAGTTTGTTAGCGTCGTCGTCACGTAATAATTTCGTCAAATCAACGAGTTTGTGTTCTGGAGACTTCGGTTCTTTAGACAGAAGGACGGGCATAGATTCCTTTTGTTTGTCTGATGTGCCTTTGGGTATTACTGGTTCCTCAAGCGTTTCTACAATCTTATTAGCGTCGACGTCAGGTAATAATTTCGGCAAATCTATAGGTTTATCTACTGGTGACCTTGGTTCCTTCTGTTCGACCTGTTTGTCTTTCGGTTTTTCTGCTTGTTCAGGCGTTTCTACAGGCTTGTTAATGTCCTCGTCAGGTAATACTTGCGTCAAATCTGTAGGCTTATCTACTGGCGATGTCGGTTCCTTCTGTTCGTCCTGTTTGTCCTTGGGTCTTTCTGCTTGTTCCGGCTTTTCTGCATGTTTGTTAGCGTCATCCTCAGGTAATAATTTCGTCAAATCAACGAGTTTGTGTTCTGGAGACCTCGGTTCTTTAGACAGAAGAACGGGCATAGATTCCTTTTGTTTG
Source organism: Sicus ferrugineus (assembly GCA_922984085.1). Classification (NCBI taxonomy): domain Eukaryota; kingdom Metazoa; phylum Arthropoda; class Insecta; order Diptera; family Conopidae; genus Sicus; species Sicus ferrugineus. Next base: position 38,567,824 of record OV277350.1, read on the forward strand.
TCTGATTTGTCTTTGGGTATTACTGGTTCCTCAAGCGTTTCTACAATCTTATTAGCGTCGACGTCAGGTAATAATTTCGGCAAATCTGTAGGTTTATCTACTGGTGACCTTGGTTCCTTCTGTTCGACCTGTTTGTCTTTCGGTTTTTCTGCTTGTTCAGGCGTTTCTACAGGCTTGTTAATGTCCTCATCAGGTAATACTTGCGTCAAATCTGTAGGCTTATCTACTGGCGATGTCGGTTCCTTCTGTTCGTCCTGTTTGTCCTTGGGTCTTTCTGCTTGTTCCGGGTTTTCTGCAAGTTTGTTAGCGTCGTCGTCAGGTAATAATTTCGTCAAATCAACGAGTTTATGTTCTGGAGACCTCGGTTCTTTAGACGGAAGCACGAGCATAGATTCCTTTTGTTTGTCTGATTTGTCTTTGGGTATTACTGGTTCCTCAAGCGTTTCCACAAACTTGTTAGTGTCGATGTCAGGTAATATTTTCGGCAAATCTGTAGGTTTATCTGCTGGTAACCTCGGTTCCTTATGTTCGACCTGTTTGTCTTTCGGTTTTTCTGCTTTTTCAGGCGTTTCTTCAGGCTTCTTAATGTCCTCGTCGGGTAATATTTGCGTCAAATCTGTAGGCTTATCTACTGGCGATCTCGGTTCCTTCTGTTCGTCCTGTTTGTCCATTGGTCTTTCTGCTTGTTCCGGCTTTTCTACAAGTTTGTTAGCGTCGTCGTCAGGTAATAATTTCGTCAAATCAACGAGTTTGTGTTCTGGAGACTTCGGTTCTTTAGACAGAAGGACGGGCATAGATTCCTTTTGTTTGTCTGATTTGTCTTTGGGTATTATTGGTTCCTCAAGCGTTTCTACAATCTTATTAGCGTGGACGTCAGGTAGTAATTTCGGCAAATCTGTAGGTTTATCTACTGGTGACCTTGGTTCCTTCTGTTCGACCTGTTTGTCTTTCGGTTTTTCTGCTTGTCCAGGCGTTTCTACAGGCTTGTTAATGTCCTCGTCAGGTAATACTTGCGTCAAATCTGTAGGCTTATCTACTGGCGATCTCGGTTCCTTCTGTTCGTCCTGTTTGTCCATTGGTCTTTCTGCTTGTTCCGGCTTTTCTACAAGTTTGTTAGCGTCGTCGTCAGGTAATAATTTCGTCAAATCAACGAGTTTGTGTTCTGGAGACTTCGGTTCTTTAGACAGAAGGACGGGCATAGATTCCTTTTGTTTGTCTGATTTGTCTTTGGGTATTACTGGTTCCTCAAGCGTTTCTACAATCTTATTACCGTCGATGTCAGGTAATAATTTCGGCAAATCTGTAGGTTTATCCACTGGTGACTTTGGTTCCTTCTGTTCGACCTGTTTGTCTTTCGGTTTTTCTGCTTGTTCAGGCGTTTCTACAGGCTTGTTAATGTCCTCGTCAGGTAATACTTGCGTCAAATCTGTAGGCTTATCTACTGGCGATCTCGGTTCCTTCTGTTCGTCCTGTTTGTCCTTTGGTCTTTCTGCTTGTACCGGCTTTTCTACAAGTTTGTTAGCGTCGTCGTCAGGTAATAATTTCGTCAAATTAACGAGTTTGTGTTCTGGAGACTTCGGTTCTTTAGACAGAAGGACGGGCATAGATTCCTTTTGTTTGTCTGATTTGTCTTTGGGTATTATTGGTTCCTCAAGCGTTTCTACAATCTTATTAGCGTCGACGTCAGGTGGTAATTTCGGCAAATCTGTAGGTTTATCTACTGGTGACCTTGGTTCCTTCTGTTCGACCTGTTTGTCTTTCGGTTTTTCTGCTTGTCCAGGCGTTTCTACAGGCTTGTTAATGTCCTCGTCAGGTAATACTTGCGTCAAATCTGTAGGCTTATCTACTGGCGATCTCGGTTCCTTCTGTTCGTCCTGTTTGTCCATTGGTCTTTTTGCTTGTTCCGGCTTTTCTACAAGTTTGTTAGCGTCGTCGTCAGGCAATAATTTCGTCAAATCAACGAGTTTGTGTTCTGAAGACTTCGGTTCTTTAGACAGAAGGACGGGCATAGATTCCTTTTGTTTGTCTGATTTGTCTTTGGGTATTACTGGTTCCTCAAGCGTTTCTACAATCTTATTAGCGTCGATGTCAGGTAATAATTTCGGCAAATCTGTAGGTTTATCTACTGGTGACCTTGGTTCCTTCTGTTCGACCTGTTTGTCTTTCGGTTTTTCTGCTTGTTCAGGCGTTTCTACAGGCTTGTTAATGTCCTCGTCAGGTAATACTTGCGTCAAATCTGTAGGCTTATCTACTGGCGATCTCGGTTCCTTCTGTTCGTCCTGTTTGTCCATTGGTCTTTCTGCTTGTTCCGGCTTTTCTACAAGTTTGTTAGCGTCGTCGTCAGGTAATAATTTCGTCAAATCAACGAGTTTGTGTTCTGGAGACTTCGGTTGTTTAGACAGAAGGACGGGCATAGATTCCTTTTGTTTGTCTGATTTGTCTTTGGGTATTACTGGTTCCTCAAGCGTTTCTACAATCTTATTAGCGTCGATGTCAGGTAATAATTTCGGCAAATCTGTAGGTTTATCTACTGGTGACTTTGGTTCCTTCTGTTCGACCTGTTTGTCTTTCGGTTTTTCTGCTTGTTCAGGCGTTTCTACAGGCTTGTTAATGTCCTCGTCAGGTAATACTTGCGTCAAATCTGTAGGCTTATCTACTGGCGATCTCGGTTCCTTCTGTTCGTCCTGTTTGTCCATTGGTCTTTCTGCTTGTTCCGGCTTTTCTACAAGTTTGTTAGCGTCGTCGTCAGGTAATAATTTCGTCAAATCAACGAGTTTGTGTTCTGGAGACTTCGGTTCTTTAGACAGAAGGACGGGCATAGATTCCTTTTGTTTGTCTGATTTGTCTTTGGGTATTATTGGTTCCTCAAGCGTTTCTACAATCTTATTAGCGTCGACGTCAGGTAGTAATTTCGGCAAATCTGTAGGTTTATCTACTGGTGACCTTGGTTCCTTCTGTTCGACCTGTTTGTCTTTCGGTTTTTCTGCTTGTCCAGGCGTTTCTACAGGCTTGTTAATGTCCTCGTCAGGTAATACTTGCGTCAAATCTGTAGGCTTATCTACTGGCGATCTCGGTTCCTTCTGTTCGTCCTGTTTGTCCATTGGTCTTTTTGCTTGTTCCGGTTTTTCTACAAGTTTGTTAGCGTCGTCGTCAGGTAATAATTTCGTCAAATCAACGAGTTTGTGTTCTGAAGACTTCGGTTCTTTAGACAGAAGGACGGGCATAGATTCCTTTTGTTTGTCTGATTTGTCTTTGGGTATTACTGGTTCCTCAAGCGTTTCTACAATCTTATTAGCGTCGATGTCAGGTAATAATTTCGGCAAATCTGTAGGTTTATCTACTGGTGACCTTGGTTCCTTCTGTTCGACCTGTTTGTCTTTCGGTTTTTCTGCTTGTTCAGGCGTTTCTACAGGCTTGTTAATGTCCTCGTCAGGTAATACTTGCGTCAAATCTGTAGGCTTATCTACTGGCGATCTCGGTTCCTTCTGTTCGTCCTGTTTGTCCATTGGTCTTTCTGCTTGTTCCGGCTTTTCTACAAGTTTGTTAGCGTCGTCGTCAGGTAATAATTTCGTCAAATCAACGAGTTTGTGTTCTGGAGACTTCGGTTCTTTAGACAGAAGGACGGGCATAGATTCCTTTTGTTTGTCTGATTTGTCTTTGGGTATTACTGGTTCCTCAAGCGTTTCTACAATCTTATTAGCGTCGACGTCAGGTGATAATTTCGGTAAATCTGTAGGTTTATCTACTGGCGACCTTGGTTCCTTCTGTTCGACCTGTTTGTCTTTCGGTTTTTCTGCTTGTTCAGGCGTTTTTACAAGCTTGTTAATGTCCTCGTCAGGTAATACTTGCGTCAAATCTGTAGGCTTATCTACTGGCGATCTCGGTTCCTTCTGTTCGTCCTGTTTGTCCATTGGTCTTTCTGCTTGTTCCGGCTTTTCTACAAGTTTGTTAGCGTCGTCGTCACGTAATAATTCCGTCAAATCAACGAGTTTGTGTTCTGGAGACTTCGGTTCTTTAGACAGAAGGACGGGCATAGATTCCTTTTGTTTGTCTGATTTGCCTTTGGGTATTACTGGTTCCTCAAGCGTTTGTACAATCTTATTAGCGTCGACGTCAGGTAATAATTTCGGCAAATCTGTAGGTTTATCTACTGGTGACCTTGGTTCCTTCTCTTCGACCTGTTTGTCTTTCGGTTTTTCTGCTTGTTCAGGCGTTTCTACAGGCTTGTTAATGTCCTCGTCAGGTAATACTTGCGTCAAATCTGTAGGCTTATCTACTGGCGATGTCGGTTCCTTCTGTTCGTCCTGTTTGTCCTTGGGTCTTTCTGCTTGTTCCGGCTTTTCTGAAAGTTTGTTGGCGTCGTCGTCAGGTAATAATTTCGTCAAATCAACGAGTTTGTGTTCTGGAGACTTCGGTTCTTTAGACAGAAGGACGGGCATAGATTCCTTTTGTTTGTCTGATTTGTCTTTGTGTATTACTGGTTCCTCAAGCGTTTCTACAATCTTATTAGCGTCGATGTCAGGTAATAATTTCGGCAAATCTGTAGGTTTATCTGCTGGTGACCTCGGTTCCTTCTGTTCGACGTGTTTGTCTTTCGGTTTTTCCGCTTGTTCAGGCGTTTCTATAGGCTTGTTAATGTCCTCGTCAGGTAATACTTGCGTCAAATCTGTAGGCTTATCTACTGGCGATCTCGGTACCTTCTGTTCGTCCTGTTTGTCCATTGGTCTTTCTGCTTGTTCCGGCTTTTCTACAAGTTTGTTAGCGTCGTCGTCAGGTAATAATTTCGTCAAATCAACGAGTTTGTGTTCTGGAGACTTCGGTTCTTTAGACAGAAGGACGGGCATAGATTCCTTTTGTTTGTCTGATTTGTCTTTGGGTATTACTGGTTCCTCAAGCGTTTCTACAATCTTATTAGCGTCGACGTCAGGTAATAATTTCGGCAAATCTGTAGGTTTATCTACTGGTGACCTTGGTTCCTTCTGTTCGACCTGTTTGTCTTTCGGTTTTCCTGCTTGTTCAGGCGTTTCTACAGGCTTGTTAAAGTCCTCGTCAGGTAATACTTGCGTCAAATCTGTAGGCTTATATACTGGCGATGTCGGTTCCTTTTGTTCGTCCTGTTTGTCCTTGGGTCTTTCTGCTTGTTCCGGCTTTTCTGCAAGTTTGTTGGCGTCGTCGTCAGGTAATAATTTCGTCAAATCAACGAGTTTGTGTTCTGGAGACTTCGGTTCTTTAGACAGAAGGACGGGCATAGATTCCTTTTGTTTGTCTGATTTGTCTTTGTGTATTACTGGTTCCTCAAGCGTTTCTACAATCTTATTAGCGTCGATGTCAGGTAATAATTTCGGCAAATCTGTAGGTTTATCTGTTGGTGACCTTGGTTCCTTCTGTTCGACCTGTTTGCCTTTCGGTTTTTCTGCTTGTTCAGGCGTTTCTACAGGCTTGTTAATGTCCTCGTCAGGTAATACTTGCGTCAAATCTGTAGGCTTATCTACTGGCGATGTCGGTTCCTTCTGTTCGTCCTGTTTGTCCTTGGGTCCTTCTGCTTGTTCCGGCTTTTCTGCAAGTTTGTTAGCGTCATCCTCAGGTAATAATTTCGTCAAATCAACAAGTTTGTGTTCTGGAGACCTCGGTTCTTTAGACAGAAGAACGGGCATAGATTCCTTTTGTTTGTCTGATTTGTCTTTGGGTATTACTGGTTTCTCAAGCGTTTCTACAATCTTATTAGCATCGAAGTCAGGTAATAATTTCGGCAAATCTGTAGATTTATCTGCTGGTGACCTTGGTTCCTTCTGTTCGACCTGTTTGTCTTTCGGTTTTTCTGCTTGTTCAGGCGTTTCTACAGGCTTGTTAATGTCCTCGTCAGGTAATACTTGCGTCAAATCTGTAGGCTTATCTACTGGCGATCTCGGTTCCTTCTGTTCGTCCTGTTTGTCCATCGGTCTTTCTGCTTGTTCCGGCTTTTCTACAAGTTTGTTAGCGTCGTCGTCAGGTAATAATTTCGTCAAATCAACGAGTTTGTGTTCTGGAGACCTCGGTTCTTTAGACAGAAGAACGGGCATAGATTCCTTTTGTTTGTCTGATTTGTCTTTGGGTATTACTGGTTTCTCAAGCGTTTCTACAATCTTATTAGCGTCGAAGTCAGGTAATAATTTCGGCAAATCTGTAGGTTTATCTGCTGGTGACCTCGGTTCCTTCTGTTCGACGTGTTTGTCTTTCGGTTTTTCCGCTTGTTCAGGCGTTTCTACAGGCTTGTTAATGTCCTCGTCAGGTAATACTTGCGTCAAATCTGTAGGCTTATCTACTGGCGATCTCGGTTCCTTCTGTTCGTCCTGTTTGTCCATTGGTCTTTCTGCTTGTTCCGGCTTTTCTACAAGTTTGTTAGCGTCGTCGTCAGGTAATAATTTCGTCAAATCAACGAGTTTGTGTTCTGGAGACTTCGGTTCTTTAGACGGAAGCACGGGCATAGATTCCTTTTGTTTGTCTGATTTGTCTTTGGGTATTACTGGTTCCTCAAGCGTTTCCACAAACTTGTTAGTGTCGATGTCAGGTAATATTTTCGGCAAATCTGTACGTTTATCTGCTGGTAACCTCGGTTCCTTCTGTTCGACCTGTTTGTCTTTCGGTTTTTCTGCTTGTTCAGGGGTTTCTACAGGCTTGTTAATGTCCTCGTCAGGTAATACTTGCCTCAAATCTGTAGGCTTATCTACTGGCGATCTCGGTTCCTTCTGTTCGTCCTGTTTGTCCATTGGTCTTTTTGCTTGTTCCGGCTTTTCTACAAGTTTGTTAGCGTCGTCGTCAGATAATAATTTCGTCAAATCAACGAGTTTGTGTTCTGAAGACTTCATTTCTTTAGACAGAAGGACGGGCATAGATTCCTTTTGTTTGTCTGATTTGTCTTTGGGTATTACTGGTTCCTCAAGCGTTTCTACAATCTTATTAGCGTCGATGTCAGGTAATAATTTCAGCAAATCTGTAGGTTCATCTGCTGGTGACCTCGGTTCTTTCTGTTCGTCCTGTTTGTCCTTTGGTCTTTCTGCTTGTTCCGGCTTTTCTAAAAGTTTGCTCGCGTTGTCGTCAGGTAATAATTTCGTGAAATCAACGAGTTTGTGTTCTGGAGACCTCGGTTCTTTAGACGGAAGCACGGGCATAGATTCCTTTTGTTTGTCTGATTTGTCTTTGGGTATTACTGGTTCCTCAAGCGTTTCCACAAACTTGTTAGTGTCGATGTCAGGTAATATTTTCGGCAAATCTGTAGGTTTGTCTGCTGGTGACCTTGGTTCCTTCTCTTCGACCTGTTTGCCTTTCGGTTTTTCTGCTCGTTCAGGCGTTTCTACAGGCTTGTTAATGTCCTCGTCAGGTAATACTTGCGTCAAATCTGTAGGCTTATCTACTGGCGATATCGGTTCCTTCTGTTCGTCCTGTTTGTCCATTGGTCTTTCTGCTTGTTCCGGCTTTTCTACAAGTTTGTTAGCGTCGTCGTCAGGTAATAATTTCGTCAAATCAACGAGTTTGTGTTCTGGAGACTTCGGTTCTTTAGACGGAAGCACGGGCATAGATTCCTTTTGTTTGTCTGATTTGTCTTTGGGTATTACTGGTTCCTCAAGCGTTTCCACAAACTTGTTAGTGTCGATGTCAGGTAATATTTTCGGCAAATCTGTAGGTTTATCTGCTGGTAACCTCGGTTCCTTCTGTTCGACCTGTTTGTCTTTCGGTTTTTCTGCTAGTTCAGGCGTTTCTACAGGCTTGTTAATGTCCTCGTCAGGTAATACTTGCGTCAAATCTGTAGGCTTATCTACTGGCGATCTCGGTTCCTTCTGTTCGTCCTGTTTGTCCATTGGTCTTTTTGCTTGTTCCGGCTTTTCTACAAGTTTGTTAGCGTCGTCGTCAGGTAATAATTTCGTCAAATCAACGAGTTTGTGTTCTGGAGACTTCGGTTCTTTAGACAGAAGAACGGGCATTGATTCCTTTTGTTTGTCTGATTTGTCTTTGGGTATTACTGGTTCCTCAAGCGTTTCTACAAACTTGTTAGTGTCGATGTCAGGTAATAATTTCGGCAAATCTGTAGGTTTATCTGCTGGTGACCTCGGTTCCTTCTGTTCGACCTGTTTGTCTTTCGGTTTTTCTGCTTGATCAGGCGTTTCTACAGGCTTGCTAATGTCATCGTCAGGTAATATTTGCGTCAAATCTGTGGGCTTATCTATTGGTGACCTAGGTTCTTTCTGTTCGTCCCGTTTGTCCATTGATCTTTCTGATTGTTCTGGTTTTCCTACAGGTTTGTTCGTGTCGTCGAAAGGTAATAATTTCGTCAAATCAACAAATTTGTGTTGTGGGGTCCTCGGTTCTTTAGACGGAAGGACGGGCATAGATTCCTTTTGTTCGTCTGATTTGTCTTTGGGTATTACTGGTTCCTTAGGCGTTTCTAGAAACTTATTAGAGTCGATGTCAGGTAATAATTTCGGCAAATCTGTAGGCATATCTGCTGGTGACGTTGGCTTCCTAGAAGGTAAGACGGCGAAGGTCTCCTGTCCGTCTGGTTTATCTATTGGTTTTTCTGGTTGTTCAGGCTTTTCCGCGGGGTGTTTAGTGTCCGCGTCACGTAATAATTTCGCCAAATCTGTCGGCTTATCTACTTGCGGTCTCTGTTCCTTCTGTTCGTCTCGTTTGTCCTTAATTTTGTCTGGTTGTTCAGGCGTTTCTACAGGCCTGTTAATATCATCGTCAGTTAATGATTTCGTCAAATAGATCGGTTTACGTAGTGGTGACCTAGATTCCTTGGAAGGTAAGATAAACGCAGTTCCCTTCTGGTTGTGAAGTTCTTCAGTTTTTTTAACCAACTTTATACTGCCAATGGTTACTGTAGGTAATTGAACCATCAAATCTGTTGGCTTATCTACAGGTGACCTCGGTTCTTTCTGTTTGTCATGTTTGTCCTTTGGTCTTTCTGCTTTTTCTGGGTTTTCTACAAGTTTGTTAGCGTCGTCGTCAGGTAATAATTTCGTCAAATCAACGAGTTTGTGTTCTGGAGACTTCGGTTCTTTAGACAGAAGGACGGGCATAGATTCCTTTTGATTGTCTGATTTGTCTTTGGGTATTATTGGTTCCTCAAGCGTTTCTACAATCTTATTAGCGTGGACGTCAGGTAGTAATTTCGGCAAATCTGTAGGTTTATCTACTGGTGACCTTGGTTCCTTCTGTTCGACCTGTTTGTCTTTCGGTTTTTCTGCTTGTCCAGGCGTTTCTACAGGCTTGTTAATGTCCTCGTCAGGTAATACTTGCGTCAAATCTGTAGGCTTATCTACTGGCGATCTCGGTTCCTTCTGTTCGTCCTGTTTGTCCATTGGTCTTTCTGCTTGTTCCGGCTTTTCTACAAGTTTGTTAGCGTCGTCGTCAGGTAATAATTTCGTCAAATCAACGAGTTTGTGTTCTGGAGACTTCGGTTCTTTAGACAGAAGGACGGGCATAGATTCCTTTTGTTTGTCTGATTTGTCTTTGGGTATTACTGGTTCCTCAAGCGTTTCTACAATCTTATTAGCGTCGACGTCAGGTGATAATTTCGGCAAATCTGTAGGTTTATCTACTGGTGACCTTGGTTCCTTCTGTTCGACCTGTTTGTCTTTCGGTTTTTCTGCTTGTTCAGGCGTTTCTACAGGCTTGTTAATGTCCTCGTCAGGTAATACTTGCGTCAAATCTGTAGGCTTATCTACTGGCGATATCGGTTCCTTCTGTTCGTCCTGTTTGTCCATTGGTCTTTCTGCTTGTTCCGGCTTTTCTACAAGTTTGTTAGCGTCGTCGTCAGGTAAGAATTTCGTCAAATCAACGAGTTTGTGTTCTGGAGACCTCGGTTCTTTAGGCGGAAGGACGGACATAGATTCCTTTTGTTCGTGTGGTTTGTCTTTTGGTAATACTGGTTCCTCAAGCGTTTCTACAAACTCATTAGCGTCGACGTTAGGTAATAATTTCATCAAATCTGTGGGCTTCACACACACAGCTGTGATGACTGGCGACGTCAGCTTCCTAGAAGGTAAAATGGCCGCAATGTCCTTCTGTCTGTCTGGTTTGTCTATTGGTTTTTCCCGTTGTTCAGGCTTTTCCGAGGGCTCTTTAGTGTTCTCGTCATGTAATTTCGGCAGATCTGTCGGCTTATTTACTAATAACACACGTTTCTTAGAAGGTAAGATGGGTGTAGTTTCCTTCTGTGCATCTTCTGTGTTTTCTGCTTGTTCTGATTGTTCTGATTGTTCTGATTGCTGTAGGTAAACAAGCTTCCTAGAATCACCGTCAGGTAGTAATTTTAAAGAATCTATGAGCGTATCTACTGGTGATATGGGTTCAATCAGAGGTAAGGCGGGCACAATCACTTCCTTTGGTTGGTCTGGTTTGTCTTTTGCTTTTTCAGATTCCTCAATCTTTTTCACAAGCTTCCTAATATCACCTTCTATTGATGATCCCCTCAAATATGTAGGCTTATCTGCTAGTGACCTCGGTTCCTTCTTTTCGTCTGGTTTGTGTTTTAGTCCTTCTAGTTCCTTGAGCACTTCTACATGCTGCGTGGTATCCCTGCCAGGTAATAAGATGGTCAAATTTGTAGACACATCTACTGATGTCCTCGATTTTTTAAATGGCAAGACGGTCACGTTTTCTTTCAGTTCGTATGATTTGTCTTTCAGATTTTCTGGTTCCTTAAGCCTTTCTACAATTTTGCAGCTGTCATCGTTAGGGAGCAGATTCTTAGAAAATCTTTTCATTTCAGTTTGCTCGAGCTTTTCTACGTGAGTCTTAGTGGAATCTTCGTGAAATAAGGTAATTTTCTTCGGAACTTTTGTAATTTCATCGACATTGTTTAAAGGGATATTATGTTTGCTATCTAAATATGCGTTAGGAAATCTTATCAATGAATCATGTTGCTTCCTAATATTATCTTTCGTGGTTCCAGTAATCTTGTTTTTGAAATATTGCCGTTCGGTATCCCTATGTATGATGTGATCGTAGAACTCCGTTGTCTTAATATTTTTTCTCACAAGCTGTATCTGTGATTCGAACACAATGCTATCGTGTTCTTTAAAAGTGGTTGCATCGTGAACCGGAAAATCTGATTCCTTCTCTATCCTAGTATTTTTCGATGGAAATTCGTATATATCACATTTGGTCTTCGTATTCTTCTCGGGTATCTCATCAATATATACCTTTGTACTGTCTTTACTATCACATTTACCTAAATCCGTTTCTGTTCCTAAAACTTCGGTGTACTTTGTTGGGTAATCAGGTGTGTTTTGAGGAATTTCTATTAATTTAATCTTATTGCACACTTTTCCGAAATCTTCTTCTTTACATTCCTGTAAACTTTCAGTGTCCTGTGGGTCTAAACTGTTCAAGACAGAATCAGTGTCGCTTGGTATCTGCTGATCTTGCTGATCTACATTTTTCATTTCTACTACAGAGGAACGAGGAACGCGTCTGCGTGGACTAAATGGAGTTGCCTCTAAAGGTATGCTGGAAACATTTTCCTCAAACGACCTTACCACTTCCCTTACATGGGGGCGTATCTGGTCAGTATCAATGCGACCTACTGCATTACTGTCTACACTGCAAACTACTTTATCGTTCATCAAAACTGGCCCACTGGAGGTTATACTTTTTTCCATATTTCCTGTAATTTTACCTAGGGGATAGTTTTCTACACTACGTATAGTTTTTATGGAAGGTCTTAAAATGTCTTCTTGCAAAGGGCTGCCTACTTTGTCTTCCATTAGCCCACCCTCAAGGGAAACTTCACTTATCCTGCGTTTGATACATATTTTCTCACAAACTTCTTCTTGAATTGAAAGCAGATCACCGTCACTTGCTTCCACCGGCACTTGCACAAACTGCTCGCAGGGGAGCAACCGATCTAAAACTAAATCTGTTTGGCTTAAGATCTGAGACTCCATCGTCGGTATGTCCAACTCTGTTCGAGGCGGTCCCCGTTTGTCCACAGAAAATGGTACTGCTTCCAGAGTGGAACTTGACAGCTTCTCCTCAATGCTCTGTATGACTTCCTTAACAAAAGGTACGCTGTCAGTGTCAATGTCAGTGGGAGCAGAGGCTTTTTTTAACTCATTTTCAGCAATGACTCTGTTCTCCAGTAGCCTTATTTTCCGCTTAACATCACCGCTACTTTTCCTAAGTTCTAAGATTTCTCTATCAGTGGAGAGAGGCTTTTCGTTAAGATCGGATGGCTGTTGCATAAATTTTATTTCAGGTTCGAATTCAACATGAAAATGTAAAGGTTTAAATATCTCCGAGTGAGTACCACTGACACTGGTTTCTTCTTCTCCTGTGGTGCTCTTGGTCTTTTGCAGAAATTTTATTTCCGGCTGGAATTCGACAGTAAACTGAGTGAGTTTAGTTATATCGCTGTGACTACTGCCACCCATTTCTGGAAATGAGGTAGTGTCTGTGAGGTTTCGGGTGCATCTGTTTTCGACTCTCTTGGGTGACAACTTGTCAGCTTCACCAGGTAAGGCATGGGGACCCGATTTTGTGGTGTGAATACTGATGTGCTCTGGCCGATGTTTTGCAGACAAATAAATTCCATTTGAGAGATGTTCGATGGATCCAAATTTTCGAAGGTATAAATAAATAGTGGCAGGAAAGTAATATTAAGGATTGTTGTATTTGTGAAAAGAGCAATATTGCCTGTTACTGACATGCATATCTACAGGCGTACATGTATTGAGTTGAGACTTCTTTGGAGCAAATCGATCATAACTTAAGAGTTCCAGCAGTAGGCGGATTAACTCAAGAAATAGAAGCACGAAAGCGGTGATGCTAAAAGTGGTGCTCCAAAAAAATCTCGTAAGCAGCGCATAATTTAGCAAACCAATTTTAAAAGTGTAAAACTGTTGCCAGTTATCGAAAAGATATGAGATATGAGGTCGTGGCTTAGCAAGCAATGAATGCGCTGTCAGAATCTCGTACTCGGAATAGACTACCCGGAACATTTCTATAACGCTTTTGCTTTAAGTACAATACTACAATAGCACAATAATTACAGTTAAAGTATTCACAAAGTTCTAAATTGAGTGTACAATATTTGAAGCAAAAAGCCGATTTCAAAGCTGAAAAACCACGACTTCACATAACATAGCGATAATATGACAATATGTGAAAAAGCATTTACATACATATCTTTCGAAAAGTGCAAGAACATTTATGCCTAGAAATACTAAATTAGAAGTGTAAGAGGTGAGGCAAATTAGCTTTAATTGAACGAACTCATAAACCAAACAAAATTAATGTCAGAGCGCAACAAAAAGTGTTGATATGTAGTCAAATTTATCGGACAACACTGCCTGACAAATCGGACTTTCGAACCAATTATAATATCGAGCCTTCAAGTGTTTTCACTGTGCGTTTTCTGATACTGGTTTCGATTTCAAATTCTGTTAATTTCTAAATCAACCGAATTTCTAAATCGTGTGAGGTAGGCTGTCAGGCAAATGTTATTAGACAAAGTAGTTGAATTTAAACTTAGCACTTGAATTAAGCTAAGCCCGGTAATGTCGAAATAACTGATACTCATGTGCAAATCTGCAAATGCAAATCTTTTCTTTAGAATAAATATTTCATGTCTTTATTGCTTGAGCAATATTGTACACTCAATTTCACTAAGATATTTTGGATTCATTGGATTGCTTTATGAAATATTTTAGTAAACAATTTTTTCTTTCACTTCAGAAGAAAACTCACAATTAATTTAGAATCCTTCGAACTGCAGTCAAAAAATTTCCGATACACAATATCTTTACACTCATTTTATAAATAAGTTATCTACAAATGACTTACCGTTTATATTACAATAATTACAATAAATGTTTCTTTTTAATATAATGCAGCTCTCAAAAGAGGTACAAGATGTAACTGTTTTTTTTTTTTAGTAATTTCTTTTTGAATTCCTGAAAGCTACTAATATACTTCCATCGTAATTTTATATTCCATATTAACGGTTAGAGATCAGAATTGTAACTAAAGCTGAATATCACTGCAGTGCCGTACAAGTTGTATCGATTAACACGAACAAATTGGATTAGTTGTGGATTTTACACATTTCATATGTATTAAAAACACGGGCGTATATGTGCACTTGCCCTTAACGGTATATGCGACATACATACGTTCTAGATACCGCGAAACAGTCTTTTTAGTGGCTATGTATATATCTGTTCTTTTTTATACCAGGTTATATATTTCAGAATTGTACCTAACAACTACACCGCAAGGTTCTTTAGGAACAAATTTACACTGTACACATACCTATGTGTAAACGTTTTTACATACATAAGTTTACCGTAAGGTGAGTTAAGGAACTGAGTGAAATTAAAGACGTTTTTGACGTCGAAGACTGACAGAATGGCAGTCTTTTAACAGCCACGTTAAATCAGTAATCTTCTCTGACAAGCAATATAGTTAAATAATTAAAATCAATATTTAGTTTTCACTTTTTCCTTGCTTTTTCATATTGAAGATTTTTTTTCTTGTCACATGTACGTAAATATATACACCGCAATATATTCGGTGTACATTTGCAGGAATAATTATTCTACTCTCGGCACATGTGTTTATACATCAGTACTGACATTTATTGCGTAAAGGAAGATTTTGTTCAATATTCTATTTGTGTTAGTCGATAAAACTTGATAGAACTATTTTGTATTACGTAGAAGGATGGGAAGCACACATATGTATTCTAGTTTGGGGATATAATTTTCGAATTATTGATGACAGATTGTGTTTACAAATGCATTTACATTTAATACAACCATTACACTGTCCAGGGTTTGACTAAGATAACTAGTGTGAAATTCAACACTTTATCTTTAACCTAATTATTAAAGTAATTATCATTTAATCCATTTAATTTACTCCCAAAAATGGCCATGTTGATTGCGAACTAATGAAATAGCGTACGAAAAATCTTCTGAAATTCATGTTAAATGAAAGCCGAAAAGAGTATGAAGAACGAATACCAAAAAGTAAATAAACTAGAATTATTAAAAGTGAAATAGAAACAAAACGCAATTTGGAAAATAATGCACTTAATAGAAGCCAGACATATAATTTTCACTATATTTTTTTACCAAAGAAAGTGAGTCCGACTTACCTATAGTCGAAAATTCAGACGCCTTCTTAAATATGGACTCTGCTGTGGTATGCAGAGTGGTTACTGTGTCGGCCAGCAACTCTAAAACGCAAGAACGGGAAGAGCGTTGATTTATTATTCTATAACAGCTAACGGCAATTGTTCAGATATTGCTCACCTTTCATATCACTCGGAGTAGAAATGCTCTCTTCGCTAAGTATTTGTGTTTCAATAGGAGTCGGTGGTGGAGTTTGAGAGTGAGGAATATCGGTGTCACCTACAACGAAGCAATAACATTAACTTTGGATTTTTCATAAAGCTTTATAATGGAACTTAAGTCAGCATTATCAGCTGAAGTCCTACATCAACCTATTATAGATTTAACTTACCTTCTGTTTTAGCAACTTCCTTCATATCAATTAACCCTTCACTCAACTTCCTAGTTATGGTTTCCTCCACCGACTTACAAAATTCAGCTTCCGTTAATGATTTACGAGGATCCGGCACGCGCGGAACACTTAAATCAACTTTTGTTTGTTGTTCCGTGTCGAGTAAATCGACCGCAAGTTCTTGGGATACCACAGCTTCCGGTCTTACTACTTTCGATCCAGTTGACTCCATTCCCGAAGTTAATATATCAATATTCTTAAGTTCATCAGGTTCGGAAGTTATAATCGTGTCTGTTTTTTGTGACTGTTTAATGACTGCTAGTTGCTGTTCTGTTTTGATAAAATCTGCTGTTATGCTTCTGACTTCAGTCGAGAACATTGGGTCCGTATCAGTTACTGCAGTTAATGTGGCTTCACTTGGCTTAGTTAATGCTGACGACATCTCCGCTCCCTTTTCATGTTCAAAACCGTGAGAACTTAGAACTGTCACTGTCTCACTTTTCGTTATGGAGGTTGGAATTTCTGTTTCGGTTTCCATAATGGAAATATCCTCGATGATTGCTGGTGCAATTTTCTGTTGTTCTGGAGTACTAACGGTTACTGTTTGAGTTTTAACGAAAGTGACAGGCGTTTGTTGTTCAGCTTTAGTGACTTCTGTCTCTGTCGTCATTGTTGGCTCAACATCCGTTAGTCCATTAAGATCTGAGCTTGAAATTGTTACTGTTTCGGTCTTCGTTGAAGTGACAGGCTTTTCTTCAGTTTCAGTGACAGCAGTTTCAGATTTCTCTACTGTCATCTCTTTTAAATCTCTTATTAGAGAAGGTGACTCAATATCGTGCGTTTCCTCGGTTGTGGTAGTTATAATGGTTACTGTTTTAGTAGTTACAACTTTTGTTTCACTGATAGCTGCGGGTGAAATTTTAACATGTTCTTTTTCAATTTTCTCTGCGTCCGGTAGAGGTGATTTCGTTACTAACTCTTCTTCGGAAAGCACTGTAGTTGTTGTCGTAGTTGTTGCTGTTGTCTTTTCGTGTGTTTTTTCTTTCAGTTTCGATTCAGCATCCTTCAATTCAAAAGGTGGAGAAGATGTAACGGTTACTATTTTGGTTGTCTCAGAAACAGTTGGTCGTTGATTTGGTTGTTCCTTGCTTATAAGATCTTCTGTAATGTTTTTAATCCATGAATCTTCAACTGTGATTTCAGATGACTTTATTTGTTCAGTAATTAATTTATTGCTCTTCTCTATGGTAGCCTGTTCCTCTTCTTCTATACTCTGTACAAATGTTTTGAATTCTTTTGATTCTTTTGTTCGATCCTTTGAGTCAATAATGGTTGGTTCCGTACTTTTATCCTTATTTGAATCGTGGTCAGCCCTTGGAATGGAAGAAGTTGTGTCAGTCTTTAAGACTACATTTGAGTCAATTAACTTATCCGTCAGTTTTTCTTTCTCTATAAGTACAGCGACGCTTCCCTTATCCTCGCTCTGAACCGAATCTTCTTTTTCTTGAATTTCTTCTTGTTTGATGACAGTTTTTTGATCTTCCACTATAGGATTTGTTGTAGTTGCAGCCACTTGACTTGTCGTATCTGCTGGTCTTTTATGAACTGGAAGAATTTGTGTAGTCTGTTCGTTACTTATAAAGTCGTGAGTTAGTTGTTTGACTGTAAACGGCGTAAAGGATTTTGCGTCATCGAGTTTATCTGAATCACTCTTGGTTGGTTGGGACGAAATAGCTTCATGTGGCATCGTTTCCACAGCTACTGGTTCTGCTACTTGTCCTAAGCCCACGGCTTCTGCAATTACTGCAGAATCTATCAAAACATTGGAAACCGTCTTTAACTCCTTAAATTTTTGCTGGCCTTCGTCGGACTTTACAAATTCTGAATCAATATTTCTGGAATCAATATCAGGAGTTGTTTCGATATTCCTTTTCGTACCCTCAATATTTTTTTCCTCCTCTGCTTTCTTCTCTCTAACTTGTTTAACTGCAGATTTCGTCTCTTCTTTAATTATCCTTTCAGATTTTTCTTCCTTAATCTCTTGTGAGTATTTTTCAGTTTGTTTTTTTATTAATGTTTCGTCTTTTATTTCACTTTTCTCCTTAAATTCTTCGACAAATTTTTCACTTATCTCCGTGACCTGATCCGGCAAATAGTTTAATTTTTCTGCAGCGAGAAAATCGTCTATCAGTTTTCTGTTCTCTTGGCTTACAAAAACAATCTCAGTTAATTCAGCAGTCTTTTGCGTAAACTTCTCCTTAATTTGAGCGGTCTTCACTGTAGCGTTTGAATCGTGGGTCATTTTTAGTTTTTCTTTCTCGAATTCCACTTGCTTTTGTTCAATTAAGGAATCATCCTCTTCTGAACTTCTGCAAGAAGTTCTAAATTTCTTCGTAAGCTCATTGTCAAAATCACTCTTACTGATCTCCGTTGTATCCATTTTACCCATCTTCATCTTAAATACCTGCTCTGGTACAATTGCTGACTTAATAATGTTATCCGTTGGCAATTGCATCATAATTTCAGATTCGTGTATCGCTTTCTTGTCTTCAATAAGACTCTTTCTCTTTATTTCAGTAATTTCCCTTGCAATTTCCCTTTTTTGCGTTGATGCAGGCACTTGCCTTTCTACAGAGAGCCGCTTGACAATCTTCTCACGTCGTTCGGCAACGGTTCGCTTCGAAGTCTCCTCATCTGATTCAGATTCTTCAACTTCTTTTTCCTCGGCAGAGTATTTGACCTCTTCGCGTTCATGGATTTGTTGTATTCTCTTACCTAGAAAGTAAATGGAAAGCGAACGTACTCAAATAAATATAGTGTACTATAGTATAGTGTAGTATAAAATAGGATAGGATAGGAGAGTATAGTATAGCATGATATAGTATAGTATAGAATATATAATAAAGTAGAGTATATAATAGCATCTATTGTAGAATAGGGTAGTATATTGTATATACAGTGTAGGGTAGTATATTGTATACACAGTGATTATGGTATATTGACTATATTTTGCCATACCATATTGTATAACCTAATAATTCTGAAAACATTTGCGTTCCCGTTGTACTCACTTTCTTCACGAACTAATTCTTCCACAGATTCTGAAGTCTTCATCATGTCTGCCTCATCAAAGTCGCGAGAATGCGACAAGCGTCCACTTTTGCATTTCTGCATTATATCCTCGCGGCCGATTGTCTTCAATGCAAGCTCAAGTGTATGAATGTCGTAGTTGGACTTATCTTTGAACAAGCGTATCATACTCTGTGCTTGTCTGGCAATACTATCTGTGTTCTGATTAACGATCTCATCAATCTCTTCGGAATTAATGCCGATTTCTAATGCCAACTGAATCCAATCCTTTCCCAGCAAATTCGAGAGATCGACAATGCGTATATCGCCAATGTAATGATCATTCTGGTGTTTGCTATGTCCGTAAAGCGATGTGCGATAACAAGTGGTGATCTTGTCAGAGAAAGCGTGCATGCCATCAGGTATAACCGCTTCGGGAAGCACGATGTTCAGTATACAGATGGGATGCTGTGGTGGTTCGCCCTTAGCCACTTTGGGTTCCTTCATGAACAGCGTGCGACCGACAATATCGGCGTGCTGATCCTTCACACGCACCGTGAACGGAAGTCTATTTTCGCGAAAAGCTTTGAATTGCAGTTGCAACTGATCGCCTGATTTGGTGACCGGTACGAGATTGCCAGCCATTTCTATATACTGCGGCTTCCCCTCCAGTACTTCGACATCACGACTTTTAGCCACCTCGGTAAAGAGTTCGTGTTTCTCGAGTGTTTTATCCTCTTTGTCGTCGGTCATGCAGAAGACACGTAGACGCGCTTCATATGGCTCCACTTTCTTGGCGAAAACCACAAATTTAGCCATGAACGGTACATGAATAACTTCCCTATAAGAAATTAGTCAGAAAGAATTAGTTAATGTTTGTAGAGAAAAATATTATTCAGATAAGTTCATTTAAATATGTTCACTTATATATGGTATATATCAGATATATTACTAACTTATATAATTCGGTGGCCATCTTTGTTGCTTCCGAAATATTTCGACAGTCCATTAACCAGAATCTTGCCGATACAGTAGTGGTAAACGAAACGCAATCATTTACAAAAGTCAAAGGAGTTGAGCCGGTTACATCCTCCCATTGAGCTCTGGAGGGTCCGCCTAAATCAAATGTAAAGGTTGATGTAGAGACTTCATTACCAATCTGCTAAAAAAAACTTAGAAAAATCTGCTAAATGAAAACGTAAGTAATTTTGAAAATTACATTAATAGTTTTCCTTTTTGATTGTATGAAAAACAGTGGCGACTTTGAAAATAATAAAGGCGAAGAATTGTCTTTAGTCGAATAAAATATATGATATGGTTGTATGAAATCAAATAGTAAACTAAGTCCATTAAATGTACCAAAACAGTAATTATAATTGAAATTTTAAGAATTATTTTCGATTAAAATGATATTAAACAAAATTATTAGTGTGATGTTATGTAATGAAAGTGTGGTGTGAATGATACGGAATTGAACAATTCATTTGAATATAAAATCTAATTGAAGCAATCATAATGTATAGAAAACTATGTAAGTGTTTATATGGTAGAAATATTTACAAGTGCTATGTAAGCTATGAAGAATATTACGGGAAGAGTTCAACAATATTTTAATTCCAAAATGCAAAGCTGTTGCAAAAACATGCTGCTCTTAACTAAACCTGAAATGTGTAGTGTTTTTGCAAAATCAAATTATTGTAAATAACCAATAGTTAGCTGAATCAAGGCGGAAAGTGTTGCTATCTTAATTATTATAATGCAACGCAATAGAAACAACCAAATACTAACTGAACTATGCGTACTCGTATGAAAAATAAAAATTAGGCTTCAAAAGTGAATTTTTTGCGTAGATATTGTAAAAGTATGATTGGATGTATGAAGCGTTGGTTTCAGAAAAGGTCCCTTCGGTGCGAAAAAAAACTATTTATAAATGTTTAGAAATTTTACGGCATTCGTTTTCTTTTGATTTGCAACTGTGTGTGTAATCGAAGAGGAGTCAAATACTTAGCGTAATATCAAAATGGCAAATGTACAAAGTTTTCAATATATCTTCATTCACATCTTAAAGAGTTTATGACTTTGAAAAAGTTTGGAATAGTTTTGTATGTTTAAGTTGAACACTTCTACAGTATATTAGATAATTTTTAAATTAATATTACACATTCTAAAATGTATGTATCGAAATATCAGAGCACTCAAGAGATTCCAGATCTAATAGATATACTTCGAATTTGATTTGAAATGGAGATGATATGCAAGTATTCAATAATTATGATATAAACGTTTTTAAAATGTACACAACAAAGAACAGATATATGTCACCTACTAGTAGGTCTATTCCAGATTTTTTGAGCGAAATTTAAATATTAGCATTAAGAATATATTTTTCCAAGCACCCGTGAGTGTACGTCAGCTTTCTTCCAGATATTGAATCACGAAGCGAGTTTATGTAAAACTTCTCCGTTTTTATAAAGAAAATGAAAGCCTTAAGGAAAATTCACTAAAATTTCCAAACAATTAGTTACCACAAATAGAACGAAAACGGAAAACTTCTCTTATATTATCAAATTAGAATTGGTGAATTTTAATAATTTATGAAGAAGGAAGAAACCAAAAAATAAAAATGCTCAGAAGCATAGATATTAGTAATGTTCTTATACATATAGAAGAAGAAACACAAAACATACAAATCATATAATTGCAGTTGTAAGTTCAAAATATTCAAATAGTATATGCAAAATTTCAAAATTATTATGTTATTGCTTTCATAATCATGACAAACTGTTGTTGTTTTCTTTTTAAATTACTGGTTGCCTTAAAAAGTATTTCTTTTTTTAAATCTGAATGAAATCGAAATGAAAATAAGATACTAATTGCAATTTTCTTATTGGTTTGATTATTCGTATTTTTGTATTGAGGTTTTTGCTGAAATTTCTAGTTACCTTTTAGAGATCTTTTCCGAAACACACCTTCAATGATGGAATAAAGAATGGAATGCGTGCACATATGCATTAACGCATTAGTACGAAATTAGACAAGTTTTGTTTTGGTTGTTGTACGTTTCTTTGAAAAAATTTACAGAAAAACACACACATTACGAACCAACATAAGAAGAAATAAACTTTTGCTAAATAAAGCAACAAACTTAAATCATCAGAAGTGAATTATTGAAAAACAGGAAAAATTAACACTCGGTTTGATGAATTTAATTTTTCGATGTAAAAAATTCATGAAATCGAAGGAATGTATGTCGAGAATAATGTTCTTGCTTGTCTTGAGTACACATATGTATGTAAAGTGTTTCTGAAAGAAATATCTGGAATGATTAGACAAATAATGGGTAGTATTTCTCCTGCGGAAATTGTAAATTAAAACAAGTCAAGTAGTAGAAAGAACACAGCATTTAGATAAGCGATCCACAAATACTTTCCAGTAGTAGGCTTTCCAGAAAAAGATTTCTAAGTCTTAAAGTAAATTTAGTACGCTGATATTTCTTCTTTTCTATTATAATCAAAGAAGGATACGTACTTATTGGTTAAAATAATAATAAAATTAATAGAATGAACAAATGAGATGCAAAAAAATCACCTACACACTAGAGCTACATAATATGTAAACAAACCTTTTAGATAAATACTGTGTGAACAGAGTGTCTTAAGGAGAATACTTCGCTACATATAACAATATAAAAATTCTTCTGTGCATATTTAACATAGTCGAAAATTTATGCTTTTCGAGTATTTCTGATATTCGATTACGCTATTATATTACGAGTACAGTATCGATTCCAAGTACAGCGAATACAATAAGTATTCTCGATACAACAGATACAGTATCTAGATCAAGTACAACGAATACAACTTCTATTCCGAGTAATCCAGGTAGATATGACTTTATGTGGCTATAAACGAGAAAACTTGGTTGTACCAATGATGTTCTTGGATCCATATAATCCATGAAAAGCCCCAATGATGCAAGTGGGAGCTGGCCAATTCCCATGAAATCCTTACTGGATCCATAGTGGATCAAGATTATGCTTTCCATAACATTGGCCACTGATAACAGGCTGAACATCAGATGTAATAGTTAATTAGAAAAGATACGGCTACTAGATTTTTATCTATAGAACTATTTTCTGGATTCACATATCTCTACAAATAGCTATAACCCGCCAATTTTTATATTATCATCCTGGTTTACTTGTTATAATAATTTAATATTAATCTATTGTAAATATACCTTAAACTTAAAATTCAGATTGTACATCTTCTAATTTAACTTTACCTTTGATTTTTGTGGTATTAAGACTGCTTAGTAATTTTTTGTAGCGTAGCATTAAAGCTTTTCAGTATTGAAGGCAGTTTTGATTTTAATATACTTACAATGCATATGATTGTGTGTTTGAAATTTGTCAAATTATGTTAATTCTTACAAATTTTGCTTCGCAAATGTTACCATACCTTTTCTGATTATGAAAGTATTACACTATATAAAACACTTTCCTGTCTAGTGGACTGTACTCAGTATAAACTTAGAATGACACTAAAATGTCGTAAAAAACCCAACATAGGTTCGCATTTTTATTGCGAAATTAAAGCTAGTATAAATAAATTTAATGTTGTTATAAGTAAACTCTGTAACATCAACTTTCCAAAGCAAGAAAAATCAAATTTTAATACAGATTTAGTAAACAAGTGCCAACAAGTTATGACCGTCTAACAATACATTAGATCTTCATTTACTTCAATGGATAAAGAATTATTTTGTATATCTTTTATTGTTACTACCAAAATCTATTCTAAACCATTCTACGGACTTAAATCAATCATTCCCTTATCATACGTAAGCAATAAATAAACACAAAATCGTTAGATGTACAATATTTAATAAAAAATCGATATAAGGTAAACATCAAAACAAAATAATTAATGTTTCGAGAACGCATAAAATGTCGAGAATAGTTACAGTCTTACATCTGAGTTGTGATAAAATGAAATTTGGAAGATGACACTTTATAAAGTTGTTCTATTCGCTAAACGAAGAAGTATGTAGATTACTATGTTGATGTAGTAACTGTAGTTGTAGTTATGAACAATTTACGAGTACATTTAGTAAACCAAAGGCGAACTTTACTCTCAAATTATGAACACAAGTAATTAATGGAAACCAAGTATACACTTCACTAATAAACTAAACCAACAAAGGATATCGAACGCCTATCATGTCTAGTTTTTCTCGGTAACCGCAGTCCCGGTTCGAGTGACGTACCTGTTATGGAGCACAAGAGACGAAGAGTCGGGGTGTTGCCAGAATACTGGTTGATCATGCCTTGGCTGTGAGCCTTCGGCGCCGGCATGCTTAACGTTATCGCCTTGTGGAACTTACGACGGCGCGGTTCGACGGTTACAATTGGGGACACTGCTACGCCGCGACCGAGGAGCTTAGCAGTTAGGTCGGAGTCGACGGGCTGTGCCTGTAAGTAGGTAGCACGAGAGAAACGTTGTGTTTTGTGGTTACCAAAGATATACAAAATGAATTTTCAACGCAAATAGGTGGCCACTTTAAATTGCTACATACGATCAGTTGAGCTAGTTTAACAAATTAAAAACTGGAGTAATATTGAATGTTTACATTTTGTAAATATTTCTATACTTCCAAGCATTCACATGGAAACCTTTTACACAATTGTTTTAATTTTTTCAAAAGCAACCGTTATATTTGTTAAATAAAATTGTATTCTGAGGGCAAATTAAGTTTTGGTGATTTTAAAATGGATGCATTTGAAAGATGAACTTAAGTGAAACTACTAAAATTAACCAGTCTAAAATAAAATGACCATATAACAATAAAAAAATAACAAGGAATTGTCAATTTAAAATATTAAAACGCATGCTAATAAAATAAATTAATTGTAAATATAGCAAAAACTTAAATTAATTCTTCTTACTCTTATTGCGTCAGTGTCAGAGATGCATTTAACGATTGTTAGAACGAATTTTATAAAAAAATAAAGATAAAAACCCAGAATCTATAATCTAACTTATAATTTTGTACTTTTATGATTTTTATAAATTATGATTACCATATCTTCGTGCCCGTTTCTCCCAATAAATTTAGTTGTCAAAAAGGCTTTTTTACTTAACTGCTGCTTAGTTAATCGAATAGTTCAAAACAGTTAATAAGAGTTAATAAACAATAAAATGCCAACATAGAAAAATCTAAACTAGACATTCACCAGTTTATCAAACTAAAACAATTATGTACTCGAAGAATAAGCAAGAAACTGAAAATTTGTATGTACGATTATTTACAAAATTATAGACAACCAAAGGGCCATTGAAAAATCATTTCATATATCTTATATTACAAAATATTGGCACATTCGTCCTGACCCAATTGTAACGACCGAATCAAGAAATGGAAAACAGCAATGGAATCAGAAATTAACTAAATCAAAAGTAAATAAAACATTTTCATATAAAGTTTTTCCGAAACTAAATTTATTGGGTACAATATATTCAAGATATATGCGGTTATCATGATTTTGTATATGCAAGTGATTTGACTAATAAGTGATAATAAGCATAGATAGATACTTAACGCTACCCTTAAATTTCGATAATAATATCAAGTGTATGTATAATGGATTTCTGCTCACATGTCATTTTTAGTAAATTTACTCATTTACCATTTTTAATAATAAGTTTCGATTATTTCATATCTAAAAATCTGCATACAATATATTATAATTGTCTTACTCCGTTATAGGATATTGGGTGTATATAACTAATGCATGTATTAAGCTGCAACAAAGTACTAAATGTACCAATTATCAAAATATTACTCATTGCAATATGAGCGGAATTGTTAGTTTTGATATTTTCAATAATTTTAAGAGATATTTTCAATAATTATATGGATTGCTTGCTAATCTTAGGATTTTTGATTAAATCACTGAAAAGTATACGAGTATAATGGGTTTTATTTCTACATGGAGATACACTTATTTTAGTTCTTAGCATAGAACTGTATTGATATTTCTGCAATAGCAACAAACTTTGTGATAATAATGATAAAAAAGCAGTACTCAGTATAAAGATCATTAGGACTTAAAATGCTAATATTTTGTACTAATCCAAAAAGGAAAATAACAATAAATTAATAAGTAAAAATTTCTAATAGTTAAAACTTAATACGACGTTTGCACTATTGTTAGTTTAAGCTTTAGGCTTTTAAAATTGCTTTTATATATACGATTAAAATTTCGTAAAGGAGAGAGTATATAGCAATCATATTAATTTTAATGACGTGTTTTAATTGAACCTTTTGAGACATATGGTTGTTTAATTGTTACAGTTTATCTAAAATAACTGTAACAACTTCTGATGGAGCTATATGCACATAAGACTGTTGGAAAGCAATGACGGCAGACTTTAATACTTAGTATTTCGTTTCTAGAATTTCTGTGCCGGTAAGTAGTAACATCATATTAATGTCAAATTAGTTCTCTTTGAATGCAGTAATCTTGAGAATCTCTAATTTTCTGAATAATATATTACTTGAGATTTCTATAATTATTTGCCCTTTGTTCTTTATAAATATTCAAATAAAATAAAATATTAGTATGCTTAACAAAATAATATAGATGTTTGATTTTAGCACAATAATTGCTTGACTAGATAGCTTGCGGAACCATTATAGCCCGTTCATCACCGCTTATCACCTACTGCTTTGAAGAATTTGTTCCAGCTAATAAAAAAGTTATGGCTTAAATCTACTCAAATTTTGAAAATTGTGCTCCGTTTTTTTAACATTAAAGTGGTAGCAGAGAACGTAGATTGAATTCACTTAATGAATGCTATTGTTTTTTTGGAAAACATTTGAAGTATATAAATATTTTGTTGGTAAACTTAAAAATCAGTTTTGAACTGAATTTTTTATGTACTAAGTGCGGTATTAACAAGAAAATAAAACGGCTCTTTAACACTTTAATAATATTTAGATGTCTGCTTAATAATTTTTTGGTAGCTTAGACTTCTGTTGCTCTTTTTCTTTACATTGAAATCCATTACTATGCATTACTATCAAATTTCTGTATTATATGATTTTAGTCGGTTGTTCTGATTATTTATTATTTTGAAATTTTTACCGTTGTTCTTTATACAATTTTGGCCAAATTAGACTTTAAATTTCGCGCTTGCATTTGTCTCCTGCGCTACTGTAAATTTGATATTCTAAAATGCATTCTGAGATTTACCGCCTTTAGAGTTTTACCAAATTAATGAAAAACGCTTCTTCTTTGGAACATGATTGACACTTATTTTGCGCAATTTTTCTGGTGCCACACCTTTGCGTGGTTTAAACAGATTTACCTGCAAGCCAACTTTAATCTTCTTCGTCAAGGCTCCTTGCGGAAAGACGGCTTGCACTTGCGGTACCACAGTGCTGGACACCATGCCACCCTCAGGCCCGATCGCGTGCACCTCCTGGCGTATGCGTGAGACAACCGCAAAATACTGTGGCAAATCGTAAGTGACGAAGCGACAGACATGAGTACCCGCCTGCTCCTCAAGCTGAGCGATTTCTGCAAAAACGAGAACACATTTATCTAAAGACACACAATTCGTCGTTGGGAAGTTTGCTCACCTTCCGGCTCAAAGCACTGCTGCATTACATCATGTATAACGTCTTCAGAATTATCAACGGTGTGTTCACGCCAGGTTTCTCCGTTATCGGAGCGCAGAATTATTATCTCTCGCTCCTTGCCACGCAGCGATGCAAAATGTGGCACCTCCATTACGACGGGCCCAATGAATTTGGTGGATACAGGACCCAACTCGAGAACACGACTTGCCAGAGCCTCGCCCTCCATCAGCTGTGGTGGATGCATGGTACGCTGTGGTTTCACGTAGCGACAGGTGACCCGAGTCGGTTGGCATGTAGCACGCGATGGAATGATGATACGTACTCCACTGTGACGGCAGCCGCGCATTGCACCTCCACGAGCGTCGACCAGGAATGACACCAGGAAGCTATTACATTGGAAACGATTGGAAATGTTAAAAAAAGACGAAATCGTTTTGCAAAAACGACGCTTAAATTTTTTAATCCATTATACCTAATATTCATCCAAACAATTCTAGTTTTTTACGGTATTTTAACGTGCCTTTCTGTCATTTGTATTTAGCAGTGACCTAACCCACTTTCGATCTTAGCAGAGAACTATACAACTAACACCAAAGTTGCCAATTAAAACTTCTTATACCTTTACACATTTTCAAGAGGATAATTCGATGAAAAAAAATTATTCACCCTATAATTTATCCCGTAAAATCTATTCCGCATTCAAAAATTTCAATGACACGATAGGTATGTTTTTCGAATCTCTGAACACAAGTGTTACTTTTGAGTTATATATATTTCTACTTACTTCTTCCACGAAAGTTTCCGCCTGTGTATAGACATGATATATTAAAGAAAAATCATTCATAACGTATGAGAAAATCTATATTTCGTCTCCAAAACTTACCCAACATGAGGCTCTTCCTCAACGCCGCTAGTAATAAAAAGGCCATCCACGGCACTTTTGCCCATGCCGTGAACCTGAGCCTTGTGTGGACTTATAAGCTCCTCCGGAATGGTTTGCTGATGCACACCACCAGCGCCGTATTCGGCACTCTGAGTCATGCGATTTGAATCGACGCGCTCATCACGGGTCACATCTATCGGAAGCGAATCATCGCCTAGAGATTTCATTTCATCAACAGTCAAATATCGATAGGGTTGATCGGAAAGCATGTTATCTTCGCCTGAAGAGTTGTGTGTTAGATTTTGATTTTGTTGCGATGGCGCAGTGCATAGAAAATAAAGAGATATCGTAATGCAATGATTAATTTGGCTGTTGCGAATTAAGTACGCCACATGCAGCTGGATTTTCTGTGATAGGATTGAAATGATTTTAGCATGATATGAACTGAATAGGCAATTTACAGATTTTAGCGCTGTAACTAATGTAACGCTGTAATTAACTTAATATATTTTATTGGAAAATTAATAAAATCAGGAAACTAAGCAAACATAAAATCTTCACTAATTAGTCGTTAATAATTTCCAGTGAAGGTTTTCCATTTCGAAACTCTTCTAATGACAGCTTTACGGCTCTGAATTGTAATCGCCAGTTTACATTATCAGTCAAGTTAGTACCACTCATTCCTGTGGTATTTCTAGCAGAACACGAATCTAAAGCAATAACAAGGGTGCAGCAACAATTTTTGATAGTGTGAACTGGCTCCAACAACCTATACTATGTTCGCATTGATCCGAAATGAGGTAATTTTTACGTCGTATTGTTACGTATATCATAAGCGAGTTAATATACAATAGTGTGCGGTTAAAATTGTTTTGCATAGAGTGACCTGTATAGAGGTCAGGATCTCTTAGATCTGATCATAGCTGTTAAATGTGACCGCCTAGAAATAGGAAACTTTTAAATCAAAACTGGAAAATGTGATGTGGTCACTTTTAACTACTTAATTTTGAATTAAACGTAAGCTTTTAAACCAGATTTATGTATTTTCTGAGAAATTGTAAATTGTTCATAGAAAAAGAAACATCGTGATATATTGGAATATCGAAACTTGGCAAGGACATTTTTGTGGAATCTTAAATCCGATGAATGAGTATGTCATTGATGGCCTCTGTTTGCGTGCGAAATCATATTGTCACGGTTTCTGACTTCTGTGAAAAACCCTGGAATCCCCTTTTACTTATCCTTTATTTTAATTTTGGTGACCTACACTTAAATGAGGCGGCATATTAAGTGCTTTCTTTTGTTAGCGGTTATTTATATATGTAAATGGAAAACTTGAATTTGGTATTTATGTGAAGTATCAATATGAATGATATACAAATGTATGTATGTTGTACTTCCAATTTTTGTGGATGGTGGCAATAATTCCTATTTCAGTTATTTACTTCTTCGTTGGATTTGAAACATAATAAAATCTTAACGTTCAAAATAAATACATGTAAACGCATATTAAATGTTTAATTTCATTAAATATATTTCTAAAACAATGACGAAAACTGATATTATTGAATATATAGAAATAGTTTTCAAACAGGCATTAAACATTTACATACACGTTAATAGTGATTAATAAAACTGTTTTCTTGATTATTTTTAACGAACAAATTCCTGGCGTGCAATAATATTATATATTACTAAGTTATATACAGAAATTTATGTGTTTCAAAAGAAGGCATATAGAACAGCCGATAAAACAGTTTTAAAAAAAGATTTACAAGAAATCTGATTTCGCGGTAAATTCATTTTATATTTCCAAATTTATCATGTATTTAAAAAAAATAAGTTTTTGTAAAAATTCTTTTTACATTGTAAGTGGAAATCTTTAATTTCATAAGATAGGATTCAAATCACAATTCAGGAATAAACATACAGTAGAGATGAAGGGAGAGTAATAGAGAGAGAGAGAGAGTGTGTGAGAGAAAGGGGGAAAGAGAGAGAAAGAGCTTGAAATATTTCGCTTTTTAGTTTTTAGATTAAAAAGCTTTTTTTTTTAAATAATTGCATTACTGAAACTGTTTTCACATCGGTTTTCGCTATCTACTTTCATACTTATATAGATATTATACAGCACATATAATATAATTTATATACATGTCTCCAACTTTTATATTTCTCCTTAAAATGATTACATTCAAATTTGGCTGCTATTTTGATTTTGAACTTACTAGTAATGAAAAGTGATTCTCCATGATAATATGGAAGATAGACGTGGCTATTCATTTGGCGGTCACCTTTAATGCCATAATAAGGATCCAATTCGGTTGTGTCACCTGCGACACACATGGATATTCAATGGGTTTTAAGTAAAAAAATTCGTAGTAAGATTGTCTAATATTTTTTCGTAGTATTGTATGTTAGTGGAAATTTTCGTATGTAAACAACTACATATATAATATATTAACCAATTTCAATAATTATTAGCATTGATTACAGAAAAAAGAATTTTTGTAAAACGAAGTAAATTTTGCATTTTATATACAATTATTTTGTACCTGCCTAAAATATTTACGAAAATATGTTTAAGAGGTTATTTAAAATATGTAAAAAGATAAAAACTTCAAAATTATCATAAACGAAGCATCAACACTAAAATAATTTAAACTTATTTTCAAAACCTTGTTATTAAATTATCACATAAATTTGATCAACTTAAAAAAAACCTCTGCTTTCTTTATAATTATTTGGAAATTCTTATTATCGCTTTTATTACGATTTACAAAATGCAATAATAAGGTGAAAAAATTCCGGAATTTCCCTTTTTCTCTTTTCCTTTTTTCTCTGCATTACAAACGGAAGAACAGTAGGTCTGAGATGGAGTTGCCATATCAGAGGAATGTCAACCCAGATATTTTCCCCGGTAACTTAATTTTTCCGCAATTATTTAAAACAATTGTTAGCAAGATTTAAGAAAATAAGAAACAAATGTAATACCAAAAAAGAAAAACTAAACTTTCTGTGTTAGTTTGGCGTTTGCATTTTTTTATATCCTAAGTATGATATATTTACAAGTTTCATCATGTATATACGTGTTATGTTCAGAAGGCAAACTGATGCAGATTGTAGTTAGTGGAATACCTGAATTACAAGCGATTTAAAGGAGATACTCACCTCCCTCCTCCTCGGAGTCCGACATGAACGTCTCATGCATAGCTTCGGGAGCCACCACGCGATATTTTTCGTCCGGGTGTGCTACTGGAGAGGCTTCGTCCTCATTAGTGATGGACTTCAGAGAATCCAAAACACTGATGTATCCCAACTTGCGGGCAATATGTAACGGCGTCTGGCCGTTGACAGTCTGCGCGTTGGCGTTGGCCTTGTGTTCCAGCAGCAGCTTCACAATATGGCAATGTCCCTGCTGAGCGGTCTGATGAAGTGGTGTGTAGCCGATGGCCGTGGCCGCATCCACGTTGGCGCCATGTTGAAGCAGGAAGCGCACCATGTTTGCCTGCCCGAAATGGGCGGCTACGTGCAGTGGCGTGTATCCAGCCTTGGTGACCATATCAGTGCGAGCGCCGTTCCGCTCCAGGATCTCAGCTACATTTACGTTGTCCTCCTGAGCGCACAGATGCATTGGTGTCAAGCCATTTTTGGCCGGATGGTTAACGTTTGCCTTGTGTTCGATCAGCAGATTTGAAATCTCAGCATGGCCCTCCTGCAGGAATGAGAAGAGTCGTGGAAAGTTAATTTTTGTTGAAAGTGGAATTCTACAAATTCTTCGAAATTTCGCACCTGGCTGCTGAGATGTAGTGGTGTAAATCCGGCTTTGCTTTCAGCACTTGCTTGAGCTCCATACTCGAGCAGAGTGGTGGCGATGTCCATTTGATTCTTGCGCGCCGCAATGTGCAGAGGGGTGTGGCCATTCTTGGCTGTGGCGTGTGGACTGGCTCCCTTCTCCAACAACAGCAACGCGACCACCTGGTTGTCGTAATGACAAGCCACATGCAAGGGCGTAACGCCGTTCTTGCCCTGAGCATCGACATCGGCCTCTTTCTGCAGCAAGAGCTGAGCGACTTTAGTGTGTCCGTACTTGGCGGTCAGATGGAGGGGCGTAAAACCTTTCTTGGTGGCAGCATCTAATGCGGCACCGTTCTCGATTAGAACTGCAGCAACCTGGTATAGGGAAGGAATCAGTAACAAAATTTAATGTCCATATAATGTAGACAAGTCGCAATGTTGTTGTTGCCATGTTGAATGAAAGAACGCTTCAAAAACCAAAATAAAAATTCGAAAATCAAGTAGTCTTCATAAAATGTTCATCTAAGTCGAGAGATTTTTCTGGAGAGCTCTTTTGAGAAAAATCATATAAAGATTTGTGAAAGTACAAATTCAGACTATGAAATAGTGAGAAATATTTCAATATTTAAATTTCTTCATTTGAATAATGCAATTCAACCTAAGAAATTTCTAAATAGGAAACCTATGAAATTCTAAAATGATATCGACCGAAATCCTTTCATAGCGAGACACATTCTTCAGCCGAAAGCAAGAATGAGACTCAATAATTAGAAATTAAAAAAATACTCAATAAGAATTTTAAAATAAACCAACAATTATTTACTACAATAATAAACAAATTAACAATTATTTACTATATTTTCAAAAATAAAATTTCCATAATTATTTCAATACAACAAAAGTATTTTTAAACAGAATCAAAACACAATCAAATCATGTATGATATAATTCAAAGACAACAAATTATATTTAGTAAATCTAGTAATTAAATTAATTGAATTAAACTAAATAAAATCATAAAATACAACCAACACAGATTGTAACAAACAAAATCAAGGCGTTCAAATGTAAAACTCCTGATGTCGGATCCAAAACAATTGCATCAAGTACACCGTGTCAATGTGGTCCATAATCTTGCGGGCTATCAGCTGCCTTACCTCGTCCTGGCCCTCCTTGGCGGCGATGTGCAGCGCCGTGTACATGTCCTTGGTGGTGGCATCCACCTGAGCGCCGTGCTGGAGCAGCAGCATTACGATGTCCACGTTGCCCAGGCGCGAGGCGATGTGCAGTGGTGTCTGCTGCTCGCGTGCGCGTGCGTCCACCTGTGCTCCGTTGCGCAGTAAAATACGAATAATATCAGTCTGCAAAGGAAAAGCATTAAAACTTCTGATATTTCTGGACAGCTCCCTGCACACCCACCTGATTGGCTCTGGCTGCCAAGTGGAGTGGCGTCTCGCCGCGCACGGTCGGCACATCGGGGCTGGCGTCGTGCTGCAGCAGGTAGATGACAATGTTCATGCAGCCCATGAATGCGGCCACGTGCAGCGGCGTCAGTCCACTCTCTGTGGTGGCACTGATGCTGGCGCCGTGGCGCAACAGCAGCTCCACCACCTTGATGCGATTCTTTTTGCAGGCGATGTGCAGCGGCGTAAATCCGTTGAGGGCGCGTGCATTGGCGTCGGCATTGCGATCCAGCAGAAGCTTAGCGACACGTACGTGTCCGCAGTGGGCCGCCACGTGCAAGGCAGTCAAATAGTCCACAGTGACTTCGTCGACGGGGGCGCGATGGTAAAGCAGGATGCGCGCGGCATCGACGTGCTCGCCCTGAGCGGCCATGTGCAGGGGCGCAAGACCATTCTTGGTCTTGGCGCTGATGGGGGCGCCGCGCTCCAACAGCATGTCGACCACTTGCTCGTGGCCGGAGCGCGCAGCACAGTGCAACGGAGTCAAGCCGTCGCGTGTCTTCGCCTCGATGTTGGCGCCCTTCTCCAGCAACAGCGACACCATGTTTGCTTTGCCCCACTTGGCAGCGACGTGCAAGGGGCTGATGTTGTGTTTGGCCGAGAAATTAACGTCGGCGCCCTTCTGTATGAGAAGATTAGCGATGGCCTGGTTGCCGTAATGCGAGGCGATATGAAGCGGCGTGAAGCCCGACTTGGAAGTAACATCAGGATTGTGATCGTTCTGCAAGGAATTGAATTGTATGTTTATTTAAAAATCGATTTCCCGCACACCCTCCGGCTCTGACTCACCTCCAGCAATAAAGTAGCCGCCTTGACATCGTCCTTCTTGGCCGCGATATGCAAGGCGGGCAGGCGTACCTTGCCGCGCGTATCGCTCTCGAGCAGTACAGCGACGACCTTGTCGTGGCCTTGCTGCATGGCCACAGCCAAGGGCGTGAAGCCATCCTCCGTGGCCAGGCTCTGGTTGGCTCCGTTGGCCAGAAGCAGCTTCACCACAGAGTCGTGGTTCTCTTGAGCGGCCATGTATAGCGGTGTGAATCCATTCTGCGACTGCACATTCACGGAAGCGTTGTGCTGCAGCAGCAGGCGCACGACCTCCTCTTGGCCGGCCAACGACGCGATGTGCAGAGCCGTGTTGCCCTTTTTGGTGGCACTGTCGACGATGGCGCCACGCTTGAGCAGCTCGGCAACAACGTGAATGTGGCCATCTTTGGAGGCCAAGTGAAGAGCATTCAAGCCGTTCTGAAAGCATGAGAAGGAGTTTAGAAAATGCAGCGAAATGCGCTGGGAAGACGTACTGCATTGCTGGTATTGATGTCAATGTTATTCTTTAAATGTTCCAGAACCCGTTCCAAATTCCCAGCTCTCGCAGCTCGTAAGAATGATGTGTTTCCATCACCCTGTAAGGGATGCAAATTAAGATCGAAATTAGCATCACTCTTCAGTCCTTAATAACGAACTTTTAAACAATTGTAAGTCAAATAAAAAAGCTCGGGTTTTAACTTTTATTTCATACAAAGACAAGTTACTCACAAGACCAAATAACTTCTCGAGTTACTTGATCTGAATTGAAAATCGACTCGAAAGTAAACACCCAAAACAAAAACAAAACTTTTGTGCTCTAATTTACAAATAAAAGAATGTATAATTTTATTTAAATTTAAAAATATTAATTTTAAATTTAAAAATATTAAATAATTAAAATTTAATTTAATATTAAATAATTAAAATACTTAGTAAGTTTGTACTTTTTCATTCAAAATTTCAAAACAATGATTTTCATCATTGATTTGTTGACATCTTGCTGTTGACATCTTTGCAGATCAGCTGATTGCGTGATGCATTTCGAAAAAGAGGGGCATCTGCTCTTTCAGAGAGAAGCAATTTCCTCTCTCCGAATTTTCCTATTCTCGAAATGTCCACCGCTCATCGATTTGATGTTCGAAATGAAGTAACCGCTAACTCCATACAGAAAACCGAAAAGTCGAAAATCGCTGACGCAAATTCGTATATAAATTATGAAGTGACGCAGTAAACTCACAAGAGAAGTTAAACGAACTTTCTGATTTCTTTCACAATTAAAAATCGCTTTTAAAAGTACTAAAAAAATTAATTCTAAATTAAAATATTGTTATTAAAAGCAGAATATGTTCTTGTCTTGTGTTCTTTTTATACAAATATTATTTCCTCCTTTTAAAAAGAAAAGCTGATCTAAACATAAAATTTATATTTTACTAAATCGCAAATTTAAAGAAATATTGAAAGAGCTTTATATTCATATTATCTTTAATCAAACATTTTTAACTTAAAATATTATTTATAGACCTTGAACCACGCCCAGTTTATGGTCCATATTGTTAATTATAAAATAAAAGAGTTAATTTTATATACTTCAACAATTTTCTCTTTCACATAATTCATTAAAATTTGTTTATTATGAACCCAAATTTTAATTTTTCCAGAATACGTCCTTACATAATTTTTGCCCCTTTTGAGGAAATAAAAATCAATACAAATGGAAAAATGGGTGGGTCCACTTTGGGCCCAAAGTGCCAAATTTCAAGTCAAAAAGACTTTTCAGACTTTTTCAAATTTAATATTTAATATTTTTTATAATATTTAATATTTTTTCTTTAAATATAGCTTATTAAATTTTCTTTTAACTTTTGAAACTACTTATATAAATTCTATTGCAAAAACGGGGGTGGGGTTGAAAAATCGATAAAGTCTAACCGGACGCCATTTTGTCTACTAGAAAATCTTAATTTTCGCAAAAATTCCTCATTTTCCAAGCAAATTTTTCTTATTTTATCAATTTCAGTTACCTGCGTTCCATTTTCAGTAACCATTTTGCAAAATGTGCTTCAATAAATGTGATTTTAAAATTTTTCCGATATATAGTATATATAAAATTATAGCCCAAGTATGGCGTCACTGCTTAGTCATGATTTTCTCTTTTTATAATTTTTTTCTCTGTGTGTTCAGCAAATTTAATTTTTTGCGATTACTCTATTCTACGAAAGCCTTTTGTGCAGGTTGGCTTATTAAAATTGGTGTTGACTTGCTTTAAAATCACTCAAGTTATCCTTTTTTAAAAATCTATACTATGTATCATAGGTGTGTATATATAATGGAAATTTTCTATGGCCGAGACTTTTGCGAAAAGTTTGCAGACTGTTTGCTTCCGAACACCTTAGAATGTAACTCCGGACTGGAGCTGCTCGCAACTCCCGAACATCCTTGCAGCTTGCAGTACTTGTGACCAGCACAAAGGATATTCGAAGGACCTGCGCACTCAAGGCATTGATTGATTTTTCGAAACCAAGCTCCTGACTCGAAACAAGTGCCGGAGTTTAGGGTGGCGGCGAACTTTGGAAGGGTGCTTCTGAGCCGTAAGGGATGTTTGCAGACGAAAACAAAACATGCGGAAGTGCAAGTAACAAAGGCAAAAGTACAAGTATACAAATATATATGCGCAGATAGTTGTGTCACTGTGAAAAAAAATTATATTTTTGTTAAAAGTTTATATTAAAACCACGTTGATTTAAAGTAAATTTGTAAAATTTAGACTAAGATTACTTTTTAGCACTGAATGCCTAGTAATCGCTTTGCAACTTAAAAATTATCGTAATCTAATTCATAGATTACGACGATACAAAGGCTAAAAGTCATCTGATTACTTTAATCATGAATATTTTACTATTATTGGACAGTAATTCCTTTTTGGTTATTTGTGTACTTTCTCATTCCCCATTTTTATTTAGATTATTGAAAGTAATTAAAATTTCATTATTTTTGAATTCTTTTAGATTCTCATATTTAGAATCCAATTAACACAAATTAACAAAATTGTAATTAATTTACTTCACTTTTACGCTGGAACTATTGAAAATAACGAAGTAATAAAATTAAGATTACTTTTTAATTACTTTCAAGTAATCAAAAATAATGGAAAATTGATGATTTTAGGTTGTTTTAAGAAATCAGACAAGAATAAAAAAAAAGACAAGAATTCACGATAATCAATTACCTTTTGGATTATTTATAATCGCAATTTGAAAGTAATGTGATTACATTACTTCCTATAATTATACAAAAAATACGTAACAGTTTAAATATAGTAAAAACACTGCAAAAGTAATATTCTACTAATTTCGGTTTGCCTGAGGATGAGGTCAATCGTAAATTATTCTAATCGTGGTTTGTTGATGTTTTAAGAACACCTTTTTTCAACACTCCAACCTAGAATGACATCATAACCTTATTTTCGTGGTGGACTGCCAAATCTTCTGGAAATAAAGGATATAGATATACATAAAGGAGCCTTTGTATGTTTATCGTTTAGTATGTACTGCAACAAACTAAGAAATCGAATTTTCTGTTGAGCTCTTATTTCTTATTGTCTATAAACAAACGCGGCTTCAGCACGTGACTTTCGAGTACATTATTTATTCGAGGCTTTCCTTCAGCAAGCCATACTGTGCTAACCTTCACACTCTTCTAGCTGCAGACAATAATAGCATGTTCGAAATTCGAACTGCCAAAGAAATACTTTCCCCAGTAACAAGCACCCTCTTCCACCCCATGTTGCATAAGCCGACACAAGTGACAACAATAGCCGGCCGATTGCCGCATTGTGTCCCTGCGTGAGGGTGCAATATTGGGCGATGCAGAAAATCATATATATGAAAATAAAATTAAATTGCAAGTAACATGTGGCAAAAATTGCATAACTACTTGCATCAACTCTATTCAGGTGAGCTCAACTTAGTGAATCCAGTTTTAATTTAATAATTTGATACGCATGACAAGTAAATACTTGTAATTTTACACCCACCTCGCACTTTTCGTTTCTCATTAACTTCGTTTGCATGTTCGTGGATGATTCATGTTGCTTCGACTAAAATAGCGTTTTGAAAAAAGTCCAAAAACTTTAAATTAAGTTCAAAATACCATAGAAGGTTTAAACTTTAATTGTTACCTTTAACTGGAGGTTTTTATTATATTATTATGTTATATGGAGTGTGTTTGGAATCTCTAGAATAAACAATCCCAAAAGTAGTTAAAGTATTAAGATTTTCAGTGTAATTTATTTTTTTGTCTTATTGGCTTCATTCAAAAATAATTTATAGTAAGTGACGAGACATAAAGACCCCTAGCTCATGAAGAACTAGGAAAAGATCACTGCTAATTATTTTGGTCGACCTACAAACTACCTTATCAATCCTCTCGACTGATCACTACCTGAGAAACACCCTGTATTTGAGTTGAGGGTCACAAGGTGGGTAATGAAACCTTAAACTTTTACCTCTACTTGCGACTTAAACCTCTATAAGTCACTCAAATGACTGTAGAATCTTCAAATAAGTGAGAGAAAATGTATTCATAACTTTATAATAAATTGCATTACGATACCAATTGGGGAAAAAGTCAGATGAAATTTGTCTAAATAGAACGAACAAATATAGTCTGTCAGCTTTAAAAGTTAACGTCATGATGAAGCAACAGCCCATTATTTGAAATCAGTATATTCTCTGCCTAGCACAAAATTATTTCGGGCTCATTGTGGCCCGATGGCCCATTAAAAAACTGATTCATAGAGAGTCATGCAAACGTCAACACACTAAGACCTTGCTTGACTCATGCGAATATACCAATCTCTTCAATAAAATATTTCTAGAACTCGCAAATTTGAAAGTCTGACAAAGTTTGGAACAATCGATAACACTAAAATAAATACTGCAAATTATTATTATTCCTCGCTTAGGTTCGAAACGTATAGAAATGATATACTTAACTCAGATATTTTCAGAGGATTTAATATATTTCCTCATAACGTTTTGAATAATGCAATTTCTCCAAAAATTTCTAATATTTAATTGTCTTTCTTTCAGTGTATAAACACTGCACACACATATGTACGCACACATATAATTTCCTGCAAATACACACACACATGTCTGTCTCATAAAATTTAGTGATTTTGGTTGCAGTTACTCAATTTTGATTCTTTAATAAATAGGTTTTTCATGGATTTCATACGCTTATTTTTTACTCATCCTTTCTACAATGAAGAATTTGTATTATAGAATTTATGAAAATAATAAACAACTTACACCCAAACTTTGTAGTGACGGAAAGCGTTTTTTTAAGGTCAGCATCAGTTTAAAAATTCATGTGAATATTTTTCACTTTCAAACGATTAACTGAACTCGAATCATTATATGTATTTCGACTTTTCAATTTATTATTTTCTGCTAACGTTTTAAATAAAAATGTCAACTTTTAAATTTTTTGCTTTATGTTGCTTGCGAAACTCTTACAAGCTCAACCAGGCCAACACCACACACGACTGAAAATTCGATAAAAGCGGCTATTTTAAATTGCCTTCAATGCCGGGCGAATAAGTTAGGCATTCGAGGAGAGTGTTGGCTGTGAGCATTTTCTTAATGACGTACACATGAACGTATCTATTTAAATTCTATATAAAACTAATAAACAAACTAAAACGAACGTTCGTTTAAATTCACTACATTTTATTCACTACCTTTTCTCTGGACTGACTGATGTATTGTGTTGTTTGTGGTGTGTGTTTAAATACAGAGAAGCCATTCGTAGATTTTACGAAAATGTTCCGTTCCGAATAAAGGTGGCTACAAAAGTTTTCGAAATCTAAACTTGAAATAACGTTAATAGCCGCTTGTAATTAAGAAATATTATTGCTTCGACGGCAGTTTTCTGTTTCTACATGCAGCTTCAAAAGTCAAAGATTTTAGCGATTCCTAGCTAACGGTTTTATTCAGATAATAAAGATTACGTTTTTATTACGTGTAAAAATTTAAACGTCATCCCTTCGATTACATCATTTTGCAAAAAATTTCTATTCAACCCAGGAATAGATACATACATGCTGACACATATTGCCGATTACTGGCTATAAATTCTGAGTTAACGTACCGAACTCTGATGACCCGATGGGCAGTGTTCGTGCTTGTTAAGATTCTTAGCCTGTGGATGAGGTTGGCTTTGCTGCGGTGACGTATGCTGTGATGGTGGAAGACTTTGGTTCTGTTGCTGCTGCTGCTGCTGCTGCTGTTGATGATGGTGGTGTTGATGGCCGTGTGGGTGGCTGTGGTTGTGTGAAGTCGGTGGTGACGGCATGTTGTGTCCACTATGCGGCAGATGGGAGGAGTGCTGCACACCAACCTGGTGCCCATGATGATGAGGGACATGCCCTTGCGATGCTTCTAACAGTGTTGGTTGTATGTGGGTAACAAATTGAGCCATTACGAACAAATATTTATTGCAATCAATCAATAGAAAACCTTTAATTTTAAATATTTTCAGTTACTTTTCTATCTCACACAAATACGTGAGTTTTCCACACACATTTTGCACCGCTAATATATAAAATTTATGGCAAATTCTTCCTAATTTTTTGCTAATGAAAGTTCAGTTTAAAACAACAATTTTTGCAAGAGTTTGCTATTCGAAGAAACCCCATTTAAATACTGCACTTCAGCAAAAAATCTTCTGGATTTTCTGCACTCGATGAATCATTTATTTGACCCCTTTTTTGGTATACCGAAATGGGGTAGGAATTTTAGGCGAAAATAAATTATTTCCGCTTGTAGACAAGAGACAACCGTTTAACAGGAACAAAGTCGGATAACTGATATCTTTAAGATCCGATTTTCTCTACTTTACCGCTGGCGCTGGAAAACTAATTTTCGGTATCTACACCATGCGAAGGAGCAACTTATCTATAAATGTTGAAGGACAGGAACTAATGCGCGAATGTAATCCCAAAGGACTGCAACAGAAGCTTTCCATGAGCTTTCAGCCGGCTTCAAACCGGCTGTCGAAAAGCTTCCCTGAGATAATATTTACTCAGTTTAAACTGCTCTATTTTAAACTATTAATAATTATTACATTTATTTTCAAATATCAGATGGAAATTTAAATGCAAAAATTCTCCTTTTTGAAAATAAAAGGAAAATTTTCACTTTAATCTAATGCATGGCAGTTGCGTTGCCATTATGTTGCTTGATAATTTCTGGAATTATCATTGAAATGAATGTGTGTGGAATGTTTCATTGAAATGAACGTGTAACTAGGCCAAGCAATATCGCTAGAGAAATATCTACAGATATCTAGAGAGGAGCGATGACATTTATTTGCGCAATGTTCAATTTGAAGATACGTTGGTCTCAAAATTCTTTAATTGTTTGCTTTCTTCGCCTTTTTCAATACGCATTCTTCATTTTGGAGTCCACTTTGTATGATTTACTTATTACACGTCAAAAACGTAGTGAAATATTTCTGCTTGAAAATATGTTCTGTCTAATTCAATTTCAATGTCTACGCAGATATTATTTGAAAGAATTTCAATTAGTTTTTTCGTTTACCAAATACCAGTTCTTTTCAGTGCAAGTTTTTTGCTTTATTCATACTTCCTTAAATTAACCATTAGTTTGTTAACCTTGTTTCTTTGCTTCCTATCCAAATGACAATCCCTAAATGAATGATAACGTAATCATCAGCCCAATCATGCATCCAAAGAGTGTACGTTTTGTGATATACGAACAAACCAATGGACGTAACTGTGGCGAAAAGTGACGCTGGGTTAGAAACTCTGGCAACACTAAAATCTAGCGTGAAGCCGACATTTCCTCTAATTTACCAGAAAAAATCGAGTGTGCTTTATGTAAATTGTATAATTTTTCTTCTGATAAGCTTCAATCCTAAATCTCGTGGAAGATCGAGAGTTTTTGAGAAACAACAATTCGAAGGATATTCTAAGGAAATCGGGTATATATCAGTGAGGCTTTGAAAAAAAGTTCGCCAAGAAATACTGAAGATGTCAGCAAAAAATTATGCCGGATTCAATTACAATGGTGGCGCACAATATGTAGCTCCATCCACGGGCCCGGTTGCTCCTGGATACAACGCTGCTGCCGGGCAGGCAACATATCCGGTTTTACCTAACGCCGCTTACGGGAATGAATACCAAACTGGAGCGTACGCAGCTGCTGGTGGTGCTGCTGGGAGTTCTGCCGCCCCCTACGGATACGACTACAGCCAGACATACTACCAACAAGCTTCGGCAAACTACAACACCGCGGCAACCGCTACGGTAAGCAAGACTCACTACTCCGCGCCGCCAGTGAAGAACATCAACGCTGGTGCAGCCAAGGCAGGTGGGAAGAACAAGGCGAACGGCACTGGCAAGCAAGCCGGATCATCAGCTACTACAGTGGCTCCTCCCGTTCCATACGTCAACTACGATGCTATTTATAGCGCCGCGTCCCTATATGTTCAGCAGCAACAACAACAGCAGCAACAGCAATCGGGCAAGGCGGTCAACAATACTGGTTATGGAGGCAATTGGGGACAGTTCAGAGGTGGTCGGCGTAATATCCCTGGTGGTAACCGCAACGCTGATCCGACCAAGAGTAGACTGCACTACTGTGAGGTCTGCAAGATATCTTGTGCCGGGCCACAATCATACCGCGAGCACTTGGAGGGTCAAAAGCATAAAAAGAAAGAAGCCGCATCGAAGCTGCAGGCAACTGCACAGTCCACAGTTCAGAATAAAGGAAACAATCAGCACTGCGAATTGTGCGATGTTACATGTACCGGAAACGACGCTTACGCCGCCCACGTACGGGGCTCCAAACACCAGCGGGTTCTCAAACTCCATCAAAAGCTGGGAAAGCCTATTCCAGCAGATGATCCCAAGAAAATTGAATTTGTGGCCGAAAAGGAGGCCGAAAATAAATCTTCGTCTGGGGACGGCACTGCGGATAAGGGAAATGCTGAAGCAGATCGTGAGTAGAGAACATTATAGTTTTAAGACGAATAGATTATTAACCTTGTGATAAAATAAATCATCAGCCAACATTAAGCCAGTTGGAGGCGAATATATTGAAGAAATCAAAGATGAAGAGGGCAAAATGATCAGCTTTAACTGTAAACTTTGCGACTGCAAATTTAATGATCCCAACGCTAAGGAAATGCATATGAAAGGACGTCGACACCGCTTGCAATATAAACGCAAAGTACAACCTGACTTAGTTGTGGACATGAAGCCCACTCCGCGCCAGCGTTTCCTGGCTGAATCACGCGCTCAGCGTGCTCAAAGAGGCCAACGCTACTATCAAGAACATGACGGTGGCGGCATGTTCTGGGATGAACAACGCGGTGGTCAATACGGTATGAATGATTACGGTAACTGGCCACCTCGAGGCTTCGCAGGTATTGAATAATTTCATTTAAAAGAAATCTTATATGCTTTGTGTGGAAGCCAGGGTTTCATGCGAAAAGGTACATTCACATTCCAATATGATTGCTTTAATTTATCGTAACAGGAAATTTACTGTTACTGATCTTTCCAAACATTTTATAATACTTGCATTCGTTTACACGTAAATAGATTTATTAGCACGCATTCACTTTACTTTTCTGTCGAAAACCACATGGCCCTGGTACGCCAAAGACTGATTTGAGGTTACAAAAAAATTAATAAACTTTAAGTCAAATCAAAGTTCTTAGTTATTAAATTTCCGCTTCGTACATGTGCTTATAGGACCTCAGCGTGGTGGATATATAGGTGGACGTGGTAATGGTCCACCACCACCATTTTTTGGTATGATGCCGAGTGGCCCAGGACCTCGCCGCCCGGAAAGTACAGATGATCGGCATGCTATTGCACGCCATGCAGAGATCTACCCCAAAGAGGAGGAACTACAAACTATTCAACGGATTGTATCGCACACTGAACGTGCCCTCAAGCTTATTTCCGATTCATTTATTGAGAACCCTGAAGATACTACGCCACCAATTAAACAGGAGAAACCTGACGATGTTCCGGCTGCTAAAGACAAGGGCGATAATCAAATGTTCTCATTCCAAAAGGACGCCGACGCAAATAATGCGCGCATTTTGAAGGGTGTAATGCGTGTTGGCTTCCTCGCTAAAGGACTTCTTCTACATGGCGATAATTCTGTCGAACTAGTCGTGCTGTGCGCTGAAAAACCAACAGTTGGTTTGCTTAAACGAGTTGCGGCTGAGTTGCCGAATAAACTTAAGGAGGCCGTAGGTATGTATTGCAGTATGTTTCGCGTATTTTAGATGAGGGTACCCAGTAGAGCTGAAGAAAAACTAAAAAGCTGTATATACGAACCCAGTTTCATTTTGTGGCGTAGTAAGGTGACTTTTTCCAGAGGAATACCTTGTGTCGACTTTTTTGAATACATAAATTACAGTACAATAAGCGTGAAAACATGCTAGATTTTTCGATTTTGGCGTTGGTCTAATTAATTTTCAGAGCTTTTAGCATGGCCAACAATATGGCGGATATTTATAGACAATACTAAGCTGGGACTTGGAAATGAAATATACCTTTGCTGAGTTCCCATACAAAA
This sequence comes from Sicus ferrugineus, assembly GCA_922984085.1. NCBI lineage: Eukaryota > Metazoa > Arthropoda > Insecta > Diptera > Conopidae > Sicus > Sicus ferrugineus. The sequence goes on from OV277350.1 coordinate 38,612,613, forward strand.
TTTGTCTGAAAAGTCGACTGCAATAGATTTATTTTGGTGTATGAATATAGCCAATTTTTTCTTTTGATATTTATTTAAGGAGAGATCTAGAAAAACGCACCCAGAAAATGTACGAATTATTCAACACTAAAAACGTTTTCAGTGTTTTCAGCTGTTTCTTCTCGCAGGATATGCCATTTGACGTTCATTGATTGAGTTTCTTCGACTTTGGACGAACCTTTCGTAGTCTCTGTGCATTTTTGCAGACTTCTGGTGGACTGGAGCACACGGTAACACGACCTGCGCATTCAAATGTGTGCTTAACGTCAAAGGAATATATTTATACAAAGTTATACCCTTGTACACAGGCTGTAGAGCCCTTGCTTTTCTTTTTACTGCTCTTTCCAAAACCCCTTATATTCAAACATTCTCCTAAGCTTTGTGTAAATAAAGTCCTTTGATTCAAATCGAAAGTGATAGTAATTATATATCATGTCCAAACCAAAGCGACCTAATCTTCCACCCACGATATTTCGAGGAGAATGAGCCGATAGAAATTCTTTATCCATTATTTGATTCAGTTAATCAGCTTTGTGTGATATATGATTTCTTTTTACAAATTCTTTTGACCTTCCCAGTGGTAAAATATACCTTAAAGTACATTCAGAATGATACATTTTCACATGTGGCACCCTGGACTGGTTTCTGGTCCTTTAATATCTAAAATAAGTTTAAGAAGTTGTGTTCTTCGATCAGGAGTCATCGTTCTCGTTCTAAAGTATGTGGAAATAGAGTCGATGTTCACATAACCAGTATGTGGAAATAAAATCGGTGTTCTCAAAATCGCACACTCGCAATAAATGAAAACTACAGAGAAGGAGTAAATGTTTTATCACTGGGTTTTAAAAGGCGTTAGTCAAGTATTTTGCTTTATGCAAAACTTATCAAGATTCTTTTATCCCATTTCGCGTTGCATTTCTTTTTTATCCTTAAATTCGCTGTAAGATATCAGCTTTAATTTTTTAATACAAACTTATATTACAACAAATTGATCACAAGGTTTATAATAAACAGTTTAGCTTACAAAGCTTTCGGCATTCAAAGCTGAAACTCTCAAGTTCTAATAAAATTTTAAATTGCAAATTAAAAAATGAAGTCACATTTCAGTGTTCGGAATCAATCACGAGCAGGCGACTGAAAACCAGAGCTGATCTTGAAAATCAGACTCTGGAAAATTCAGATTGTAAACTTCGATTCCTTAATTTTGAGATTGTAAGGCCGCTCACGTAAAAGTGATGATTTTAAAATAATTTTCATGTACTCATTAAGATATTTTGCAAGGATTTTAGGTGATGACAGATTTCAAAATTTTTAATGAGAAAAATCTCACGTAAAATTTCTAATTAATTATGTGAGAATAATTAGATTATGGGACATATCTGGCCGAAACCACTCTAATTGGGAAAAGGCTTTAGGGGCCACTTATAACCTCGAATTATGTGTTTACTTCCACTTGAACTGCCAGTTAATCAAAACAAAAAGAATGACTGTCAAAATTGGCCCAGAGATCGTGAAAGTGGTCCCTAAATTGGAAGACTTACCTTAGGCCGGAATACTACACCTAATAATGATTCCACCATGGTTGAAAATTCCTCCTGTCCATGGCTTAATCGTTATAAGGCTGAGTCGTGAAGGAAACCAGAGCACACCACCAAATCCAGAACAAAGTCTGCCAAACGCTGCTTACCATAGTTAAGTGGCGGATGAAAGCAGGAGGAAGAAACAAAAGAGGAACATTACTTTCTAATGCCCGGCTAGATAATTTAGCCATGTTTTCGTCGATAAAGTTCGTATAGCCGCTATGTTCGTGACCAGTATATAAATGAGAGCAACCGCGAGCGATCACTATTTTCTTTGTGGTTTTGCTCGGCGGTGGCTCTTTTATTGTCCTCTAATTCGTTTAATGAGAGAAAAATTCCGAACCCTGTTATCTTGGAAATGAAAAAAAAACCGTGCATACTTTGGCATTTATATGCATCTAATTGAAAAAATTGTTCCACCAATTAACACAAATTATTGAAATTAACTAAGAAAAAATGCAAAGTTTAAAATTATCCTAATTTCATTAATATCTCAGATACAATTCGAAACGCTGTTTCAATTCACACTTTATTCCAGGTGATACAAATCCTATTGACTATCACGTTCAGATTAATTTGGACGAGGCTACAATTAGTGTTTTGGACGAAACTGTCACCGTGTCAATTTGTCTTACCTCTCCATTGATTCGAGAAGCTGAAGATAATGCAAGTGTAGACACCGCAGCTACTGGAGATGATGCTTTGCTCCCTCTTCAACCATGTTTACAGGCAAGTTTTTCTAGGGACGTTGTTACATTTTGTTAATCACAGTGTTGTTAAACTGGGTTTTGCAATTTCTTGCGTTTGTCTCCTTTTTATAATATAGGCTCTGGCCGAACTGCGTCGTGCCAAGTGGTTCCAAGCTCGTGCGACTGGGTTGCAGTCATGTGTTATGGCAATTCGACTTTTGCGTGATCTTTGCCAGCGCATATCTTCGTGGCAGGCTTTGCCTCAGTGGCCTTTGGAGCTGCTTACTGAAAAAGTTATATCATCATCTGGTTTTCCTTTGTCACCAGGCGAAAGCTTGCGCCGCATCATGGAAGCCTTGTCTACAGGCTTTCTTATCAACGGTCCAGGCCTTTCTGATCCTTGTGAGAAAGAACCTAAAGATTCTCTCGTCGAGTTAACCAAGCAGCAGAGGGAAGACTTAACAGTAGCAGCTCAACAATTTCTGCGCTACATAGCATTCCGTCAAATTTACAAAGTCCTCGGTATGGAAGAATTGCCGTCTCCGAAACGTCAATGGCAGTTGAATCGTAAGAGGCAGCGCTCCACTGGAAACAATGGCCAGTCGGGAGATAAATCCGACACCGATGACAAAGCTACCGAGGTTAAGGTGGCTAAAATTTAAGGACACAAATTCATCCACACACTTCAAATCAGATACATATTTACATAATTGATGAATACGATGTATTAAATCGGTTACATTTACTTTAATGAATAATTAATTTGTATTTGCCACAATTTTGAACATGTATGTTATTAACATTAAATACATATGAACGGGAAATAAATGTTCCATATGAAAAACCAAATTGGTGTATTTAAGTCTGCGAGTGCGATACGATGCGACAGTACGTGGGCAAACATCAAATCGTCAAACTTGAAAGCCAACAGAAAAAATCGCTCCAAAATACTTTAAATATTATGAATCACTGAAAACCAATTCGTCCGTAGGTATTTTTAAATTGGTGTAACAACATTGCTTAAAAATATAATCGCCCAAAATTAAAATTAACCATTCGCTCGAACAACTTTTTGAGCGGTTTGTAGATTTCTACCAATTCCGACTTCAAGAATATGCCGATTCTATGGATTTTAGTAAAGAGAACTATACCTAAGTGACTTCTGTTATTCCATATCTAGAAAAAAATTTCACGAAAAACAAACCTACGAGTTCAGCGACTCTCATCAATTTTAGCATTTGCAAACGATTTCAGCGACTTTAAGTGATTTCTGTGCTTTGTTAAAAAATTATAAATTATACAAAATTTTTTAACGCAGGCTGTATGTTGCTATCGCCTCGTTAGTATCGATATTAATGTCGATCTCTAGCTACACACTGAATGAAAATAGTAATGAAATTAACCTCTAAGTCCAAATATATCTATATTTTGCAAAAAAATGGAAGGAAAGTTTATATTTTTCAGCATTTTATTTTTCCAAAAGAAGTCTGAAGAAACACTGATGATATTCTTGCCTTTTCCGGCAGGGTAGACTCCATTTTATAGATATACATATAAATTGCTACATACTCGTATATTAACTCTGTTCGGCTTCGAGCAAATTTTCATCAGTACACGAGGATTGTGTATCATCAATGATGCACTATGAAGTGTAGGGTTAAGAGTTAATCATATCATTGATTCTTTTCTCTTCTCAACAAAGAATAAGAGCTGAAAACAAGTTTGCGAAAGTCCAATGTCCAAATAACTTGACTGCAAAACAACCTTTTTATTCCTACCCAGCGGCATTATTCAGTGCAACGTCATACAGTGCAGAATTCGTGGGCTGAAGCTGCTGGGTGGTTTTTCCTTGTGAAAGTTAATATAAGACTGCAAATTCGGAAATTATCATAAATACATTTATACGCACACATTTATTCGCAAAATGGCATTATTAAATAAAGTAAGTAAAGAAGAGCTACTATTCTATGTGCTTTGCAGCAGGTTTTATTCTAAATTGCTTTTTTAAACCGAAAGATGAACTCGTGAACCTGTTCAACTATTTTACATTGACCTCAATTGTGAAAGCCGATTTATATACAGGTCGCATGACAATATGAAATGAAAAAATTTTAATGAGTCCGAAAAACTACTACTAATACTTTCATTAGTTACTCCGATACGATATCATAGAATCGTGAAGCCAAAAAATCCTCTTAAAATCTTCAACAAAAGCTTTTCTTGAAGATCTCTTTAGAAAACAAGGTCATCGTACTTACAAAAATTTGATCACTTATTTATGTTACATTAAAACAATAAAAATGGCGTTTTACTTTTTTACTGGAAGAACATTTTATAAATATATGCACAGAGAAGCGCAAATAGAATTGGAGACTGGAAAAAAGTTGCCCTGAAATTCCAAAGTAGTATTCTTGAAAATGGTTTCCAAACTTTCCAGCTATTTAACACATATGAAGTAAACATTTATTATTAAAAACCCTAAATTTATATCGGCTGCACATTTTGATTTTTTTAGTGTTTGCCACGCTATATAACAAATTATTAATATTAAAACTTTAAAGTCTATTCATCTACATTTAAAAAAAATGTTAATGCATAAAATTTTTCGATAAGATACAAATTTTTGACTGGCCTTAAAGCAAATTTAGTTTTCCTATAAAAAAGATTACGAGTTGAGGCATATATGTACACAATAAATTATATAATTTCCAGTTACATAATAAATTATATAATTTCTTAGTGTACGGATTGGACTTTAGTATTATCAATGTCAATGACATTTATTATTAAATTTTTACCAAACGAACTGCCAAAATTTTATCTCTTTAAATAAAATTATTTTGTATTGAGGTTCACACCTCCCATTCAACGCCCAAAGTGCAAAGTAAACGTAGACCGACCCTTACTGATAACAGCTATCTCCTTATTGATAAAAGCTTCTATCTAAACCTTGTCTAGTAATTTTCAGCCGCTTGTTTAAATTTTAATGAATCTGGTTGGCAAGAAAGTTTCTAGTTCTACCACTCAAACAGTTTCGCAAACTTCGAAACAAATGGCAGAATCTAGCAATTCTGTCTGTTTTTCTTTGATTGTTTCTAGTTTTATTAGTTATTGACAGTAAACATCTCAATTGATCATCTGGTTCCTTGAAAGATCAAAATACACAACTGGTATCAAATGTCAAAAGGAAAAAATCACACACTAACAGAAATTCCTCAAAACAATCACAGCGCTATTTATCTGTGGAAACCGCTTACACTTTTTTGCCAATCTAATATTTTTGTACACAGACACTGGACACGCCTACTGCTGATCAAAGTCTTTGCTGCTGATTGATAGTCTCGCAATCTAAATAAAGGTCCCTAAAATCATTTTATTTCAGACGCAACTACTACCCACAATATGGTCTTCACACCCAAAACGTACGTTTTCACATATTGAGACTAAAAATTCCTTGACTTTCTTAAAAATAACAGAACGGTTTTAAAAAAGGCTTTAACTACGTAACAATTTCTATGTAATTTATTATAACCTTTTTCCACAGCTTTTGGGATCTTCCGCTCGCCAGATAGCTCTCAGAAGTTATTCTGCGGCTGTGTCGCATGTTTCGCCAACAGGACCCTGCTTCGGTATTACAGAGGAACAAAAGCAAATGCAAGATTTAACGCGTAAATTTGTCAAAGAAGAAATAATACCAGTCGCGCAACACTATGACAAAACCGGCGAATACCCTTGGGATATCGTCAAGAAAGCGTGGTCACTCGGTATCATGAACAACCATATTCCCCAGGACATTGGCGGCATGGGTCTGGACGTGTATACCGCCTGCATAATAGCCGAAGAATTGGCCTATGGCTGCACCGGTATTATGACAGCTTTGGAGGCCAGTTCTTTAGGTGTAAGTTACTCTTCACTGATGGTTCTCTACACATAAAATTATGATTTTCATATAAATAGCAAACTCCCGTGATTATATCCGGCAACACAGCACAGAAGAAGAAATATCTCGGGCGCTTACTGGAAGAACCTCTAGTTGCGGCATACTGCGTCACCGAGCCAGGCGCTGGTTCCGATGTGAATGCCATTAAGACACGCGCCGAAAAGAAGGGAGACGAATACATTCTAAATGGACAGAAGATGTGGATCACCAATGGCGGCGTGGCCAATTGGTATTTTGTTTTGGCGCGTACCAATCCCGATCCGAAGGCGCCCGCCAGCAAAGCATTCACCGGCTTCATAGTCGAACGTGATACGCCTGGCGTAACGCCCGGACGTAAAGAACAAAACATGGGCCAACGTGCATCGGACACACGTGGTATCACGTTCGAAGATGTACGCGTGCCCAAGGAGAATGTTTTGATTGGCGAGGGTTCCGGGTTCAAGATTGCCATGGGTACATTTGATAAGACACGTCCACCAGTAGCTGCTGGAGCAGTTGGACTGGCGCAACGCTGCATGGATGAGGCGTTGAAGTACTCAATGGAGCGCAAGACCTTCGGAGTACAAATCGCCTTTCATCAAGCTGTACAATTTATGTTGGCCGATATGGCGATCGGTATAGAGACTTCACGTTTGGCATACCGTCTAGCTGCATGGGAAATCGACCAAGGTAATTTTTCGCATTTCGCCACTACTATTCGGTTGAAATGTACGATATGTTTTCCATGGCTTTATTTCAAGGTCGCCGTAACAGCTACTATGCATCCATCGCTAAATGCCATGCTGCCGATATGGCCAATAAAATAGCCTCAGACGCAGTACAGATCTTTGGCGGCAACGGATTCAACACCGAGTATCCGGTGGAAAAGCTTATGCGTGATGCTAAGATTTATCAAATCTACGAAGGAACATCACAAATCCAACGTCTGATTATCTCGAGAAATATGTTCGAAGCAGCTCTACAGTCTGATTGAATATAAGTGTAACTAATACAGAGTGAAATATAAATGTAAATAATGCGTACTGAATGCGTGTTCATATATATTACAAAATTTATTATGTAACGTTTTATATTTTCTGAACTAAATAAAAACATAGGCGAAAATTCGAATAAAACCGTTTCTACAAATCGATTTTAATACAATTTCGAAGGATATTTAATACAATTTTGAAGGTTATAATATAAAACATGAAAAATACTAGCCAATATTTCCATAGAATTCAGAATATATAGAGTACAGACGTAGAACCCAGATGCTTCTCTGAATTTAATAATCCGTGAAATAAAAGTTCGCCATTAAACCTCGTTGTATACATATATTTCATTATAATACTTTTGTAACACAGGAAATTATTCTAGAACTTAAAACTACGAGTATTTGAACAATAATTGAAAAACAATACTTTAAAAACCACTCACGTCTTTGTCGCCGACATGTAATTCAATATAACGGCCAAATACTTTAACTTTACCCTGATTACCCCAAAACGATTGCCAAAAATTACGTAAATATTCTAGTTGGTCTGCTAGAATATTCAGGTCCTCGTTGAGAGTAACAGCCATAAAGTGAGGAATACTGCTTGTTTGCGGCAAATGCAGAGAATCTCGACTTATCAAACGAGTGCAATTAACGATTACGATTTGCTTTAACTGTGGTATTTCTTCGAAGATATACTTTAACGAAGCTGCGGACAATTTATGATTCTCGGATATATCTAGAACGTTCAAATCATTTGATTTGCTTAAACACTGTGCAATTGTGAAAATATTAGAATCACTCAAATGACAGCCGCTTAGTTTGATATGACTGAACTTTTCACAAGTACCACTTTCCATAAACTGTACAATTCGTTCTGCACCCTCGGTGGTATTTCTGGGATCTGCAGATGTTAGTGTGAAACTTAAATCTAGATACTGCATACGACAGGCGTTCAATTTCTCCAACAAATATTTTAATGCGCTGTCCATTAACTGATTGTAGCTGATGTCAAAGTGGGTGAGGCAAAAGAAATTGAGATCATAGTTATAAAAATTCGTAATACCACAATTAGATAGAAATAACTTTCGCACAGATTTGCCGCCTGCATTGCATAATGTATCCAGAATTCTTAAGCTATTGTTTCCCAATGGGTTTTGACTAAGATCCAGTTCTTCGAAATCGTCAAGTTTATCGATGCCGGAGCATAAGGCATTAAGGCCATCGGCGGTAATGAAATTTCCCTTTAATTTCAGCGACTTTAGGGACTTTAAGGTGGGCAGGCATTTTGCCAGTTGACGACAACCTTCATTCTGTATAAAATTATCGGAAAAGTCAAGTACACGCAAGGAATTTTGATGAATAATACATTTGAAAATCGGTTCGGCCAATTGTGGTAACAGCCAGTGACCACTAAACTCTATAATATTCGATATTTGAGCTTTCTCAAGCACGGCAGCAATTTCAGCATTCATTTCTGAAATTAATTAAAAATTTAGTTTTAATCTTTTTGTGGTAAAGTGTGTATACAAATACACCTCTGTTCAGCTGATGACACATCTCCTCGTAGCGTTGCGGTAGTGGTGCTATTTTCCATTCCAATACTGTACCCAAGATCATGTTTTCTTCAATGGCAACATTAACAGGATCGCTTTCTTCGTAAGCGAATCCATCTGATGTCTTAAGTCGTAGTACTGGCTTTAGTCCTACCGTACTATAAAATTAAAAGTGAAATTATTTTATTATTTCAGCAGTCAGACCCGCGAAAGTTTGGTATTTAAAATAAAAAGGCACAGATTCTAATTACAAATTGAGAAAAGCAAAGTGAGGTTTGATTAATATAAGTCGGGCTATCATTAAGTAGACGTGGTTATTATTAAGTAGGCGATTTTTCACATTTTCATTTCCAAACTGAATTAAAAAGATAAACAAGAATACTTTATCGCTATATCTCTTTTCGGTCTACGGTAATCGTGATTTCAACAGACAGACGGAAGGATAGTGCTAAATCGAAAATATATATATAATTTTCTATATCTAGTCTCTTCTGCGTTACAAACGGAAGAACAAATGAATATACTTATTCCTTCGGGTGTATGGTGTAATAAAGAAAAAAGTTATAACTCTACCACTTATCAAGTAAATATAGTAGGGGTAAGTAAATATAACGTACTTGTAATAACGTCTCGCTGCTTCTTCGGCCAACCAGCGAATATTTATTTCATTTAATTTTTTACGTTCTATCGGTACCAACAGCAGTTCATTTTCTACTCTAATCCTGAATGAAACCGTGGGCGCAACAGTTAGGGTCACTTGCTGTTTTATTGGAGAGGACGACTTGGCGGGTGAAGTCAGAATAACATGCACGGAAGTAGTTGTAGAATCCGGCTCAACCGTACGTGAGACAATATCTGTGGATTCTTCACTCGATAGTGGACTTTCACTCCGAAAACGACAAAAGCCGCTATCAAGTAAGGATGCCTGTTTACCGCTACGACTTGGACCGGACAAGTTCGATGAAGTGCTTGTCATACTTGAGCTGCGAGGTAGACGAAGTTTGGATGTCTGTTTGCGTCGCTCTAACTGATACCCGGAGCTCCCCGATGTCGATTCTAGCAATACGTCGAAAGCGTTTGCTCGGGGTGTAAAAGAATCAGTATCTGCCCCGTAAATTGTAGAATTATGCTGCAGGTTATCAATGGACGGCGATTTAGAGAAACTATCGGAAGGTGACCGACTGCTTCGTTGGTTTGTCGAAGAGAGGACAGTGTATTTTCGTTTCTTTTTCTCTGGTCCGATGTCGTCAATTAACCACGAGTCAACATCAACCTCATCGGACTCAAGTAACGCTGAACGTTTTTGCTTATACATCATCATCTGATTGGTGCTTGAAGTGTCATCAGCTGCTATATTTACTCTATTTGGATGCTTCAACTGCTCCATAACAGTTTTGTAGTACTGGCCAGCACTCGGCGAGGTGTAAGAAGATTTTAGAAAAGAATCCTTTTTTACAGTAAAAACAAATTTAAATTTAAATATTACCGGAATAATTCTAGTCTCGTTTTGCATAATATGTATGTAAATATTTACTATAATACATATACTGCTGAAACATTTTACTATAATCTCCTACTTACTTTGTTACTCGCATAATCCATAGACCGATTTTTATTATAACATGATTTTTTTTTGCTGCGAATCAAATCCTCATCTGCATCATCGCTATCGGATGATTTGCCGGATATCTGAGAGCAATTATCACTAAAGATACGTTCAGAATTTGTTAGTGGAGCAGCATTACTTTCCGCACTACAAATTCCAACTTTAGATAGTCGTTCCAAAATAGCTGTACGGAGCAACTCATATTGTGCCTGTTCACCAGCGTTTAGCGTAACTCTCCGCCTCCACTTGTCTAAAGCATCGAGACATGTGCTCCCGAAGTCATTTTTCAGCGTTGCATCAGCCCCTCTTTCTAACAGCAACTCAACCACATCCAAAAAGCCATTCGAGCAGGCGTCGTACAGTGGTGTTATACCGTCACAACTCGTACCGCCCTTGTCGTTAATGGCACTCAAGGCACCTCGGTCAAGCAATAACTCTACAATATCACGGAAACCATGATTGCACGCCTCATGCAATGGTAACCAGCCAGCATGGTCGCGTACATTAACTATGTGTCCTTGGTCAAGCAGGCGTCGAGCCAGCTCAACATTTCCAGCAATACATGCTTGATGCAATTGCGTTTCGCCCTTGTTATTGCGCTTAATATTCAAAGAGCGAGTACCACGGGTTACACGATGCGGACGCGGTTTTTCAGTTTCATCCAAATCGCTCGTATCAGAATCTGTAAGATCTTCCAGGCAGACGTCGTCTCCATACCCTGGTGTATTTTGTCCATCAGGTAGTGAGTCACTATCACTGTCATCGTCCAAAGAAGACAATTCAATTCCTAAGAAATATGAATTGAGACAAAATTATTTTATGAATACTGAAATATGCAAAATCAAAATTCTTTTTTTTTTTTATTATATGTTTAGTCTCTTTTTTGCAATATAATATTAAAAATAATCAATGCTCCCAATCAAGTTTCCATACCTCTGCTCTTAGCCTCTTCTTCCAGTTCCAGCACCAGTGTGTTCATTTTGTGCTTAAGTTGAAGTTTCCTTGAACGCGCGAATGCAATCCGTTCCAATTTAGTTCTGGCAGCGCCCGATTTAGCGGCTTGTTCCTTTGCTTTCACATAAACATCATGAACTGTCCAAAATGGTTGCTGCTGCAATTCGCACACATCACCGATTGCACAAAGTGTTGTGAATGCCTCCTCCGGTTCATCTTTGTTGAGCTCGAACTCTTTCCAGAGGTACTCCAATGCTTCGTCGTACTGCTTGTTATCCTTGTAGGTTTCATAGAGACTGACATAAATTGGTATCAATTGTTTGTCAGTCTCTCCATTTAGTTCGGCACAATTAAGCATTTCCTTATAATATTCTAGAGCTCTTGAATAGATTTGCAAATGGCAACAGCCGTCTCCAAGTTTCTCATATATAATTTTACGCTTAGCGTAATCATCAGAACTTGTTGTAATTAATTCATCCAATAACTTGCAAATTTTCACAACTGTAAAAAATCACAAGATTGAAAAGGCAATTAAAATTAATTAAGAAGCATTAACAAAATTGAAAATTTCAAAGTAATCTTGCTTCATAATATCAATTAGAGTTTTAGAAATTATCTCTCTTAGTTGAATTAATTATTTACCAATTCGTAGCGTCTTTTCTATGGTGGTGCGATCATTTTCATCTGGCGTATTCTTCTTGTAAGCTTTGGTAAGTATCTGTTTAGCGCTTGCAAAATCACCTTCTTTAATGAGTATTTCTGATTTCGTTAAAAGAGTTTCACATATTTTCTTGACCCTATTTGGCAAACGTTTAGCAACATCTAGTGCTAAGTTGCAAAAGCGTAGTGCCAGTGTTGGTTCATATTTTTTACAAAGATATAATAAAGTCATCGAAATATAGCATAAGTGAGTCAATTCGAAGAAATCATGTGACTTGCATATTTTTATTGCTTTTTCGATGTAAGTTACAGATTCTTCATACTCCTCCCTGTGCTCTTTCACAACTCCAATATTAAGATAGCAACGTGCTTGCATATCCAGTTGTTCCAGTTTTGAAATTTGTCCAGACAGCCTATATTTAGATTATAGAAGCATTAAGAAATTTTATAAACTTGTGTTTAATCAATACATTTTTCAATTCCAAAATCAACTGCAATAGTTACTGTATTTAAATTGTAAAATTTAAAATTAAGTTTTAAAATTAAGATTGTAAAAATTTAGAACTTTTGTTTGGTGAATGTTTTTGATTTTTTGTAGCTTGTGGACTTCACATTCAGAGAATTAGAGAACTTACTCCTTTATCAGCAACAAACTTTTCAAGAAGGTTTTCTCAGCTAACTTTAGCTGTTCAATGGCCTTGCCCGCAGACACCTCCCCAATGCTCTGACCATACAGCAGATATGCACGTCCCAAGGTTGTGTAGGCTCGCTGTTCCTCTACCTTGTTCTGTAATTGCTTAGCTGTCCCTGAAGACGAAGAAGTTGTAATTGCATGTGGAGTTTCAGTGGACGACAAAATATCCTTGTAGCTATTTACTTAAATATATGTTGATGTGCTCCGTGGCATTCTCGAATTCGCTCAGCAGCATGAACATCTCACCAACCATACGGTGTGCCTTGGCCATTTCTAGGGAATTTGATAGCTTTTTGTAAGCTTCCGCCTCCTCTTGATATTCCTTTACAGCATCCATGTATCTACCTTGCTGGTTATAAAGGTCTCCTAGATGCTTGCAGCTCACCGCCAAAAGTTCCAAATTGCGTTCCGCAACAGCTTTTTCCTTACGCTTTATATAACCTGGACGGAAACGAATTATTCTTTCAACGACATTGGAGTAATATAATATTTACGTTTTGCATCCATCGTGACGTATTTATTTAAAAAATTTTAAAATAAATAATGGTAAACAAAATTCGCACAAATCAAAGCGATAAGTCCATAGCACAATTCACAATTAAGCAAATGGAAATATTCACAATATGAAATATTTATAAGCTATTTTATACTGTGAAGTGTCTTTAACCGAATTTACACTTATTGAGTTTACCCTCTATGTTTACCGCTCAAGTTTCTTGAAATTGAAATTATTTTTAAAAACTAGACTGGTAATCATAAAAAAGAGGCGACAATTTTATCACATTACAGAACGTTTTAGATTTTATTATATTTTTTTCTCATAGAATTAATAAAGACGTATCGAATACTTAAAATAAATCGTATGGATTTAAACATTTCCAAAAGGTGTCTGGAGAATCTTTGAGCATATACATTGGAATAAAAGTCAATACTACAATTTTTAAGAATAGTTTTGGTAGAAATTATTTATTAAAAAATTTTAACCTTTTTATTTTCTCAATAGTTCCTATCCTTAAGTTTATTTATACCCGTTTTCCTTAATTTTCAAGGAAAATCGCGTGATCTCCGCGAATGTGACTAATGAATTAAAGTTAGTCACAGTCGCACTTTTAATTTTTTAAATGGAACAAAGCCATACAAAAAAGCCCAAAAATGCACTTTAAAATTCTGATCACCCAAAATTCTCATTTCCTTGTTCTTGTTTTCAAGTCAAGTTATTAGGATAAGCGAATCAATTTTTGCATAATAAAAATTGCGGTCTATATAAAATTTAATTTTTTTTTACAAAAACTGCAATTAAAATTTTGTAGAACCTCATTAAGTCTTCAGTACTTTTATTTTATATGTTTGTGCATGTATGTGTGTATGTTCATGCATGTAGTGTAACAGCATCCCTCCAAAGTAATTTTTTTTAATTTTTTAGTCAAAAAGTTTTATTGTAACTTTACTATTAAGTCTTATTACTTAAGGTATACGGAATAGATGGTCTATATGGATTACGTTAATATTTGAGGTGGGGAAGAAGATATGACAAAAGTGTATATATTTGATAAATAATTTAAAAACAATAAGATGTGAACTTTAATAATTCTATGAAAATTTATTTTAGAATTTCGTAGACCTTAATATCAAAGTTTTCGATTACTAATTATGAGACCTTAACAACAGTTTTTAATTAACATAATGGCCCTTGATTAAAAGCTGAAAATATTATTCACACATAATTTTATAGTGTATTATACATAAAAGTAAATCTTATATATTTATAAATCTGTTATTAAAATATTAAATTATACATATTAAATTTCCGCATAAACATGAGAAAATAATAACAATTAAAATTAGAAAATATAGAAGGAAGTATTTCGTTATTTCATTAAGTCCTAACTAAAATTATAGGGTCTTAATAAAAATTCTTCTAATTTCCAAGAAAAGTTGTAATGGGTCCAAAATTATATTTCTTCAAGTTGTCAGAACTTTGTTTTGAGAGTGTAAATAATCACCCATTTTGCTGTCGAAGCGTAAGTCTCGAACTGCACTCTGTTACTCCGCTACGTACGACTTATCGTGAAGAACCTTAAGATGAGTTAAAAATATGTAAATATATAAAAACGGCATAGAATGCATAAACTCGCTATTGTTAATTCGCCGTGTTTTAAGTGGCTTAGGTCGCCTTAATAAAATATAATTAAAGTCCAGTGTCAGAGTGGTCGAGCCACCGTCTCGTCAAAGGCGACACCGTCTCGTCGAAGACGACAGCTACAGAGATAATGACACTCATTATGATCTTTTTGTACACTTTAGCAGCATATGTAATGATGTTCCGCAGCCACGAGTGAAGTTTCGTCGTTGAAAATGTGCATATCCTTATCCTTATGCACTTTCCTCTCCTTTTACGGCTGAAGAATAACTGGGGCCTGAAGTATTTGATTTCGCATCATCACCAACGCCACCTCCACCCAGTGGCTGAGAAGAGTCCACTGGAAGTACGTGTAAATATTTTACAAATCTCACGTTTCAGGGAATAACATGTTTTCGTACGCACCTTTCACGTCCAGAGCGTAGTTATCGACCGAACGTAAATCATGTTTCTTGATCAGGTGACATTCAACTCCCTCAACAGGTGGTATTGAGTAAACATATAAGAAGCCATCTTGGGAAGCAATTAAAAGTCTAAATACAAGCAAAATTTCAGTAGTATGAAGGCTTATGCATTTCATTATATTGAAATAACAAACCTTAATTGTTTTTGTATTGTGGTAATAGCACAAATGCGCTTGATTCCTGCCTCGGGCAGAGTAACGGAGGCGAATGCTCGCCCCTGACTAAAAACGTCTGTTACTTTGGATGGCAGGTAACTTGTTACCGTCTTACTTAAGAATCTAAAAATGTAATTTGGGTAACTAAGGAACACAAGGCAACAATTAAAAGAAACAGAATAGAAATAGGTAAAAATGCGTGTGTAAATATATATTCAAATGTGTTGATAAAAGAAATAAGTACAATAAAATTAATATTATATATAAAAAGATTACAACTGAATTTTGTAATATAAATCATTAAGAAATGCAGACACCAAATAATGATTTATTAAATGCAAACAAAAATATATAATAGAAAAGAGAAATGCGTATTTACCCCATCCAGTCGTCCGAAGACTGTTTTTGCTCTGCATGCTCAGCTGCACTGCGATCCAATCGAAATATGTGCACAGTTTCGGTATTTGAACTGGAAACTAAATACTCAGCACAGGTGCTAAACGACAAGGACGCAATCGAAACGCAACGCTTCAAACCACGACGTAATTCGAACAGTCTGGTTCCATCTAGTGACGAAAAAACTCTAATCACAGTTCCCCTTTCGCTGGCCGTCGCGATTTCAGTTCCCGATGGACTGAAAGCAATCGCCGCCAATGGGGTATCGTGCGCCGAAATCATTGTTTTGGCGTGCAAGTTAATAGCGTCGAATATTTGCACTTCTCCGGAAGTAACACTGCCCGGATAGGCCAAGTAGCAGTGATCTGACGAAGATGAGAGAGCGCACAAGCCAGTCGAATTGCTCGGCGTGTCGCGAATGGTGTGCACCACTTTCATGTCTTGTATGTTGTGAATATAAAGACTCTCTTCAAGACAGACGACCAAACGCTCGCGATTCAACTTCACTGTTAGGATCGTATTCGAATACGAGTAATTGCATATTTCACTTTGCTTCTTAAAATGGCAAACCTAAAAAGGACCAAAAGTAGTTCTGAAAGTACTGACGAACATATAATACCAGGAGCCTGACCTTTAATTTTCTAGGTGATCTTTGTGAGACAATGGCAACTAATGAACTTTCGAAGAGACGTTCAATTAGAAATATTTCCTCTGTATCCCAGCTGTATATTTTATCTAAAGTAGAATCGATGGATCCCAGGCTGTATAAATGATAACCGGATTTCGATGCGACAGCCAAAGAGCTAGAAAATTCAAAAAAGTGCAAAATATTCAACATTATAAATGGTTCACATATATACGTACGTGACATTCTGATTGAAGTTTACGAAAAAATCAGAATCCTCTATGTCTGGACTACCCAGCAGACTCATAGCGTCAATACGGTTGTGTAACTCCTGAGATTTCGGTGCAAATGTGTACAGACTCCTAAATAATCTAAACATTTCGGACCAAATTACTTTAAAAAATAGTTACAAGTAATAATGATGTCCAATAAAATAAAATAAGCTATTTGGATTTCCTTAAAAAATAAGCACAGCAATAATTATTTTTGAATTTTTACAGAAAAACAGGGTTACTTGAGATTAAAAAATTTGAAACCTTACTGAAAACTCGCAGCACGAAATTTGGAGCAGGTTGTAGAGCACTTTCTTCTTAAAATTACAAGATTTTTAAAATTAAATTTATCGGCTATCCAGTCTGGACGCTTTCTGAAAAACGATGATTATGTTCTTCAGACAGTTGCATTTTTTATAGAAAGAGAGGAATAAATATTTTGGTCTAAAGAAAGTTGGGAGGAGATAAGCTACATCGAGGGTCAATGAATAGATAAAGGAATAAATGGTGTGGCCTTAGTATTCTGCTACCTACAATTAAAGTGCGTCGAAAGAGATTTTAACACTCCTCGTCAGTAGCTGGGTTTAAGCAAATATAGCAATTAAGGGCAGCTTGATTTAGTTTCTATTTATTTTGAGCAAATAAGTACTATCATCCTAAAAATAACTACATACACACCACAATCTTCACATTCACTTTAATTATGCGTATTAACTAATTATGTTGTCTTTATGAACTCAGTACTTATTTTGAAATAATATCTCTGATTTTTAAATCGCGCAGTATTTCTGATCAACACATCCCCAGTCAACAAATAGCAAAACAAAAGAACTGCACCAGAAATTTGAACCAAAGCAAAACGTCAAACAGATGTTTTTGTTTTCTTTTGTTTCACCTCTGAAAGCAAAAATTACTACTTCAGAGTACACAGAGTTTGTTAAATGCTGAGGAAATTTATTTACATTTTCTTAATATATATCTTTGTTGCAGTTAACTCAAGAGGGCGTTAATATGATTAAATTTTATGAAACTATTTCCCACTTAGCCTGAGATCCGTAGTTGCCAGCCAATTTTCTAATTTTGAGGATGTTTTAAATACCCGAGGGATATCTTAGGTTTTTTAGCAGACTCAGTGTTCGGTATGATACGGCTCACAATGATGCTATGTTTCCCAGCAGTAAACCTCAACGCTCAGTATTTTTATTCTCCACCATCAGAAGCGAACGCAAAGCCTCTGATTTTTCGCAACACTTGGCATTTCATGAAGGCTATATTGTTTATTTACGAAGGTGTTAGAATAAAAGCGAAATAAGCTATGAAGCTGAAACTGAAGTGAAGTATGCTATCAGCGGAAATTTTTAACTTTTCAAGAGTTTTGTTAATTCCGGTTGTGGGAAATTAGGCTGGCAACTATATCCAAATGAAATTTGACAAGCAACAAAGGAGAATGAAATAGTTGCCAATAGTCCAATTTTAATTCTATTAGCTTGTGAGTTACATTTTAGACGTATGCTACAATAGTTAAGCTCATGCTAAAATAAGTGTAAGGTATCAAAAGTCTGTAAAGAAGTAAAAACTTTGTCTATTAAATGTCTATGTAACACGGACTACAGATTATTCACCTTACATGTAAAAATATTGTATTATTTTCAAATTCGTACGTCGGTAATTTTGCTTGTTTTTAATAACTACTAATTTAATGAAAAAGCGTAAAAGCTAAACAACTTTCGTTCTGGAGAACGGACCAAAGGTCCAACAAGATCGACCATGCCTGCGTGCGACCACAGAAATATACAGAAGTCAAATTATATAATATCACTCTCATTCAAGCAGGCAGAAATTTTGCTCCAAATCATATTTTATTATGCCTGAAACACAATTGGCAGAACTAAACACTAAATATTTTAGTGTTCGAAAATCTTTATCTAATTTTCTTACAGCCAAAATATAATCACAACCCACGAACAAAATACAAAATCTGTCATTTGAATCAATTCCTGTGTTGAAATGTAAACAAAATAATAGCGAAAGAAAAAGAAGAAGAAGAGCACTTCGTATGTGTCTAATTAGAAATAAATCCAACCCGAAGACATTTGTCTTTTTTTCTACGAACAATTGTTCTCAGATAAGTGATTTTTTTCTAGCTTCCCCATAAGAGCCTATGAAATTTTGTCAGTTGATTTTGTGTTTAATGTTTAGTGTTTCCGCTTGTATTTAAAGCATTATTTTGTAAAATTATTAAATTGCTAAATCAGCTCCGGAAAGCGTTCATAATGCTAAAATGCTGATGGTGAATTAAAATTTGTACCCTATTGCGGACTACAGCACTACTGAAACTTTCCTGGACCTTTAATGTAAAGCGAAACAGTTGTAATTGTGTACCGACCGTGTAAGTTAGCCAGTACACCCCAATATCATATAATCGATTTTTTAATAGTATGGGGCGCCATCTCTGACATTTCATTGAATTCTAATTTTGACTTTCGAAGTATTTGATTTTGTCAATCCCTTCGTGGTAGGAAAAATGGAGAAAGCGGAGGAAGAATCTAATGTTTTGAACGATCTTCTTGAATGCGCATCTAAAGCAATCAATAATTTAGATACAAACGATAGGGAAGACGCTGCAATAATACTAGGTTTACTGGAATGCTGCCAAACTGCAATGATGCTACCCGCCAAGAAGCGGAAATGGGTAAAGGCATACAGAGAAGAAAGAAAACTACTTTCCTATGCGAACGAAATGGAGAGTTTGGGAATCGATGAAGAGAACTCCGAAATTCTGCTGTCCCTGGTGAAGGAAGATCTCACACGTAAGAATACATTAATGCGTGGAGCTATTCCGGCAGAAGTGCGACTGTTAGCCATCGTAAGATCTGTTATAACGGGAGAATCATACAGAGCAACAGACGCTTATACAGGTCTGTCGCAATCGTTTATTTGTTGTGAGACCCCGAGGGTCTGCCAGGCCATTTGGAAGAATTTGAAAGACACCTACTTGAAGGTAATTTCAGAGTTTACTGATGGTATGTTTATTTGAAGAATTAGAGTGTTTAGATACACAGTTTAAGTACTAATTTGTATATCTAAATTTTTATGTTGACACTGCTTGTCTTTTTGTAGATTCTCCTGTAAAACACTTTGAATTGTCCAACAGATTTGTTCTCGCTCGTAGTCATCCTGAATATTGCAGACTTCTTCAGCAACTCTTTTACCAAGGCAATAGTATTCACTATCAACTGCGGTATTAAATATTTCTTTGAAATCCAACACTTTCCTCTCCACGTCCTTTAGCGGATTGTCTTCCTGAAAACGATTTATAGTAGTTTAGTTTTAATTAAAAAAATCTTTCGGACAATATTTCATGATTTCAGATCTACAAGAAAGCGAAACTAATTCATTGAAATTTTGCATTCATTCCTCAAAAAAATTTTTTGGGGGTGGAATTTCCCAGTCCATCTATGTTATTGTATGCCACGCACAGATGTTTGGCACAAAACCAAAGTTCTTAATGTGTTCCGAAGTAGATTTCTAATAAATTCTGAGAATCTGGTACCATCTGCGAAGCATATAGGGAGGAAACTACACAACTTTTCTTACACCCAATAGAAATAACATATTGTAAATTCAGTTATAAGGTTAATCGTAATAACGAATAAGAAAAATTTCGAATCAGAATACAAATGTGTGTAGAATAAAAAAGAAAATAGAATAGCCATAAACACATTCGTATACATATATTATATTTTACACTCACATCATTTTCTTCTGTTTTGATTTTCTTCTTCGTCACTGAAGGCTTGGTGTTTGCATTTTCCAAAGTATCCTTGTCGTTTAGTTTTAAAATGATCCGAATAGTTTGAACGGTCTCTTGTCGAATAGTCTCATCCTCAATCCTGCTAATTTTGTAAACAAGTTGTTCTGCCAGCCAGTCATAGCTTTTTGGCTTTTTGTTTTTGAGGAGCTTCTTCAAACGCAGCAGTTTGCTCTCCGCTTCTATAATCGACTTCTTCTTCTAAAATAAGAATTCATTTAATAATTCAATTTTATAATTTGTATTTTTAGTTTCCGTCTACTACAGCCGAGTGGGAAGCAATTGCAAAAGAGTTTGAGGACAAATGGCAGTTCCCGAATTGTATTGGAGCTCTGGCGGGAAAGCACATAAGCTTTCGTTGTCGCCGCACAGATGCTTCCTTTTACCAGAACAAAATGGGCACAAGCAGCATTATTTTGCTGGCACTGGTCGATGCGAATTTCAGGTTCTTGTATGCCGACGTAGGTTCCAATGGAAGCTTAAATGATTTTGCCGCTTTTGAGCAGAGCACGTTGAAAAAAGTGTTGGAAGACGAGGGGACAAACTTACCGAGCGATAGAAGTATTGGTGCGAGTAATCAAAGAAAGCTACCTTATGTGATGTTAGGCGGAGAGTCGTTTCCACTGAAGCGACATTTAATGAAACCCTTTGCCATCAATCGCTCACAGACAGAAGAACACTGGGAAGACAAAAGAATTTTTAACAAACGCCTTCATCATGCACGGGTAGTAGCTGAGCATGCTTTTGACTTATTGTTTAGTAGATTTAAGATATTCCGGACCATTTTGAATTTACGCGTGGAAAACATCGAAATCGTAACAATGGCCTGCTGCGTGTTACACAACTTTTTAATACAAAATGATGATAACTACCAACAATGCTTTCAAGACATGATAGAGGAGTCTGCTGAAGGCAACTGCACAAGTAATACTGCTTATGATTTCCATCACGAATCCGAAGAGGCTGCGAGAATTCGTTTGGACTTTATGACATATTTTAAAGAAGAAGAAGAGGAGATTTGGATCGACGGTGAACTGTAGATGGCGCTGAACTTACCTTCGGAACTTGAGGTGTGGTTTCCCCGGAGGTGTTTAACTCTTCAATACTTAACGAAATGCTTTGTAAATTACACGAGTTATCCGTCTAGAAGCAAAAATACAATTCAATAAACGGTTTAAATATAGACTGCTTGGATAGAAAATGTTTATTACAGTATCGATGTTTGAAATTGAAGTCCTAGGATTTGGTCGATTTCGCAAAAACGATAACTGTTGGAAGCACCATAGCTGAGGTTCATAACCGTCCACAGCCTTCAAGCGTTTAAACTCGTTGGCGTATTGGGAGCACAGGGTACGAATCTTCTTGTGAATCGCTTTCACCGTGACAGTGTTATCCAATTTTTTCAGCTCCGTAAGAATATCAAAAATGGCTTGGTCCTTCTTGTTTTTATCTTTGAAGTCCTTGTGATTAACGTCGTATAAAATATCATTTTGTTGCCACAGATATATTAACACTTCGCACAAATCCCTCGTCCATCTAAACCCTTCCATATTGAAGGTATTTTTCGGCCAAATGAGGGTTGCAACAGTGATGAGAAAATTGCTATTTGATGATTGTGTGATTATTAATGTACAGAACAATCGTTTCTGTAAACTGAAGTGGTTTATTAATCGATACAGCTGCTTTTGACTGGTGCCACCCGGGGAATTTTCATGCAAGTACAACGGCAGCCTGTTGCTAAAACACAGTGGGGAAGAGTTAAAGATTTCAGAAAATTTCTGCCTTCTTCGATCAGGTTGAACACTAATAAATACACATATGCTTAAACACTAATTCTTCAAACAAACCTATACTTTTTTGTGACAGCACTTGAGTTTAATATGGCATGGAGGAGCATAATTTGTGCTTTCTGCTCATCCCAGGTGTAACATGGACCATTCACAATATCAATCACCGCTTTTTCATTGCTGCTTTCCGTTCTAACGGGAAAGCAAAAATGACATTATCATAATGGTCAGCTGACTGGTTAACTAGCTGCTGTTTGCGCATTTCAAGCGAAATAATTTTAATCCTCAGTTGATATCTGAAAGCTTTAACTTAAACTTTCAACTAATTTTTCCTTTTTAAATTTAAACTTTATGTTGAAATGTCTCTTTGTTTTTAAGTTAGTAGAGAAGCAAATTCTTTCAAATTTAAAACTTTAACAAAATTAAAAAATTTAAACTTACACAAAATTTAAACAGAGAAACCAAGCTTAAAACTGTGTTATTACAATTAACAAAATGCGAATGATTTTTTATATAAAATATTTATTTTATTTGTAATGGATATCGCGCTATAGCTAAAAATTACTTCACAGAAAAAATTTAGTTCGGTTATCGGATTTATTGTTATAAACGTAAGAAATCATGCGTTCCCTATGTTTTTCTTCAGGTAGTGCGTACGGAAATGTTTATCCTATTGCCGACACAACGTGGCATCAATTTTTTCCAGCCACGGTAGAGCACTCTTCAGTTTGAAACGATACATTTTGTCCTGTGCTAACGGATTAGCCTCCAGGTAAATTGTTTTCAGGGTTTTGTTCTCCTGCAGAACGTCTACGTTGCTCCAGTTGTCTATTTGGTTATCATTTAGCCACAGCTCTTCCAGCTGCGTCATTCCTTGAATATTTTCAATGGTTTTTAGGCGGTTTTTAGCCAAATCGAGTGTCTCAATCTGCGTGTTTTTCTCCAGATTCTCAATTTTTTCGATGCCATTTTCTGATAAATACAGCTCATTTAAATTTACTAATGAGTCCAGGTTATCGATCTTCACAATACGATTTGCTTGTAGACTAAGGCATTCAAGATTCACCAGCTTATCTAAATTTTCTATTTTTGCAATCTTATTTTTGCCCAAGTAAAGCGTCCGTAGATTGACGAGTGTGTCCAAATTCTCAATTTTCCTGATTTTATTGTCACCCAATTCCAGCATGGTTAGATTGGTAAGCATCTCAATATTCTCGATTTTGGCGATCTTGTTGGCACACAAAAAGAGTTTCTGCAGCTTCAACAGGCTACCCAAATTCTCAATTTTCGTAAGACGGTTAAAGCTAAGATCTAGGATTTCTAGATTCACAAGCTTGTCCAAATTTTCAATTTTTGTGATTTGATTGTCGTATAACTCCAATTCCACTAAAGTGGTTAGCGTATCCAGGTTTTCAATTTTTGTAATTAGGTTCCAGCGCAAGTAGAGGTGCTCTATCTGTGTCAGAGGCTCAAAATTTTCCAGCTTATCAATGCGGTGGTGGTTCAGATCAAGTTCCAAGCAGTTTGGATCAATAACAACAATTTCCTCTATTGTGGGTAGTGTCTCCGTTTCTATAGTATTCGTGCTTACAGCATCCGAATCACTGTTGTTTTTGTTTTCATTTGATTCCGACATATTTTATGCCGCTAATCAAAGAAATTTTGTAAATAGATGCGAAAATGCTCTACTACCCGTGAAATAAAATCCGACCAATGTCAATTAATACAGTTTAAAAGGGACTGAATATCGAAGCGCAGCTAGATTGCCAGCTTCTTGGAAAGAATCTAAGCTATAGAGATATTCTTAAATATGTCGTAAGAAAATAGATTCCTGTGAATTATTCTAATTTTCGATAACTTTTTAATTCTATATATCACCATACATTTTAATTTTAACGTTAACGTTTATATTTCGAATAAAAATTAATGCTGAGGAATTTTTACAAAGGCAATATTTATGAATTTTTTACGAAATTTTGTATTTATGAATATAAACGGATAAAATGCGCCATATAACTAGACAATAGGATTTTAAATTTGAATAAAGTGTAAGTGTATAGACAAACTACAAAATAAAACCGAACATATCCTAATATTTATAAATTATGTAATCACAGTACCAGTATATAATTAGTATTTCTGACAAAAATTTATATCTTATACAAAATTCTTTCACTTGTTTGTTAAAAATGAAAATAACCTACGAGTTTCTAAAATATCCTTCGGTTGTTCTTTGTATCTATCAATTTTTTAAATCTTCGAACAAATTCTTAATGTAATAGGATGTTTTTTTAGAATATAGAAACATAATCTAAATGCAATATTTCATAAAAATTGCACAAATTTTTTCATTAATAAGTGTTCTCGTATAATTTGTTAAGTAAAACTTATTGTGGTTGTTGAAGTTCTTGCAAGAAAAAAATTTTGTATAAAAATGCAAAATATATATATTTAAATTTAAATTACGGGTTTTCGGGTTGCTAAATTTTCTTTGGGGTACGTTGGCAATCCCCTTAAAATGATTATTTAGATAAAACGGCTTAATTTGCCAATACCAGTTTCTTTGACATTTCTTCCCGTTCTCCTTGCTCGCAAATTTTTGTCAAATTCCTAAAATACCTTATTTCTAATAAAAATTGAAAAATTAGGAAATTAATCTAATTTGGCAAATTTATTAATGCTTAATAACGCAAGATGCTTGGCCAAGCAGTTCCGGAGTTATTAGTGGACGTGTAGAAAATTTATTGCTGAATTGAGGAAGAGTGAGGAGCGAATGTGGTCAATTCAATCTAATTGGAAGGTGGGGTGCTGTATGCACCCAGAAGCGAAGTCAAGTCGGACGGAGAATTTGGATTGTAATCTTACGTTGGGCGCGTACTAAACACGGTACAGACCTCGAACTTAACTATTTTATGTTTACCTATTTCTAGACAATTTCGAAGCAAATATTTCAGTGCTGGGCTTACATATGCATAATAAACAAAGTCGTCCGAGTGCAGTCAGTTTGTTAAGACTTTCGCTAATTTTTTGATTTGTCATTTATTTATGTAAGTTTTAATTTTTATCACCCGATAAGATTAGATGCTCTTGCTAATGTGGGTTTGCCCACATCGTTAATTACCTAACTGCAAATTTGCAACGTTTAATTTTTATAGCATTACGGGCAAAACAAGATCTGTATGGGGCGCTGTGGTTGTATTTGTACTCTACTTTAATTATTCAAAAAGCAATTGGGAGCTTACTATGATTAGATTATTTTTTCGATATTTTGTAATCGTTATTTTGGTGTAATGATTACAAAAATATGGTAACCAGCTATACCGATTTAACTACAACTTTTTTTAACAAGACGAAATGATAAGTTAATTTTATAACTACCCGGTAAAGTTTAGCGGTGTTTTACCAGTGATAAATGTACTACTTATCTTCACATTTTTAATTTCATTTGCTTGCTTTGTTCCATAAATTATTTTCACTTATGTGCTTTGTGCTCTAAGTGCACCATTGTCGTTTCAGCCCCATTCAGTCATGCAGAACCCCATAGGAAAACCAACTTAAAACTATCCTGTTAAGTCTTCTTTAAACGCTAGTAGAATCAATTCCGGATTTTTCTCATAGAACAAACTGACACTTTAACACGGCGATAGCCTGGGAGTAAGAAAAGAGTTCTCTTGGTATTTTTATTTACTTTGTTTTTAATTAATTTTAAATTAGTTTATTCTAAATTAGCTTACAACTAATATCTTTTCAACCAGAGTCTAAATATTTGACAAAAAAGTTGTATTTATGATGTAATAATTGTATTTGCTGGGTAGATAATTTCTAATTGGAAAAAGGAAGACATTAATTAGTGAACTCATAATTAATGAAAGGAGTAAGGAATTCTTCCTCATTAAAAATATGCCACCATCAAAAAAAGCCGCATTATAAGAGTTAATTGAGGCTCACAAATATACTTCATGTTAAAATAGAATAAATCATTGAAATACGATTGCTTCTTGAAAATTCCGCATTCGATAATGTGCCGATCGGCATGGACTGCTCCCGCTCCCCCCCTAAGCGGCTGCAAGGTGGGGTGGTGGTAATCTGCTTAGATAACGAACACGTGAGTTTGCTATAGAACTTGCTCTGCACATTTGCTGTTATATTTTCTCTTTATACCAATATTTTCTTGAACTATCGCAAATATTCTACAGAACGGAAAGCTTAAAGAGCTTTAGTTGCGTGTTTGTTAAGAACCAAACACAGTAGGTAACTAAAATTAATTGTTTACCCCATCCTTTTTCTCACTTTTAACAGTCCTAAAGCACAAAAAAGAATTTAATAGGCACTCGCAGTGTTTTATGTACTCCAGTACATTAAAAGTATTGAAGGCGCATTCTGTTCCCGAATAAAAGGAAATCCTAATCGATTTCGCAATGATTGTGTATCTGTTATATAATCCTAGAGTTCAAATCCTTTTATATTTTTTCCATTCCCAGCTCAAAACCCTTTTAAGTGAGCATTTTCAAAACCAGGAAATTTTTACTTCATACAGTGCATAGGATTAAATTTTGCCTGGTTGCAGTCGCACATCAACTTAATTCCATCATAATTACACAGATATTTAGCTATTTATATTGAGTTTGAAAATGATAATTTTTTTCGTTTTCTTTTAGAATCAGCAATTTCTAGTCTATTATGAAAATAGTTTTTAGTTTTGTATTTCAGGCAGATTTATTTATTCTGTTGTGTTTTTATTGTTACTATTTTAGTATTTTCATGTTTTTATTACTCGTAAGCCTTTTCACGTTTTATAATTGTAACAGAATTTCATAAATTTACTTTAACTATCAACTATAAGAGCGTAAACATATCTTTCTTAATTAAATTCAGCTAAATACGTCATTCAGCTAAAGCACGACATGATTTATTACTGCACAGAATTTATGCCGTCAATTTAATTGTTTCGGCACAAACGAATTTTAGTATTTTATTCAACTGAATTGTTTCATATGAGATCAAAGTTTTTTACTTTTTCCAGTTTCTTTGCTACCCCGGGTCGTTTCGCAGCTCATGATGGCAGACAGTGTTGGTAATTCTGTACTGCATATAAAACAGGAACATGAGGCCAGCTCGACAGCAACAACCTGTTGCAGCCCCACTACATCCTCAACTCTAGGGATCATTCGATCGAATTCGTATTCTCACAGTATAGGTAGCGGGGTAGGAGGAGGAGGGGGAGGGAATACTTCTTCGATGCAATTAACTACCTCTTCGACGTCCAGGGATAACAAATCATCACCCTCTGTCTCGCCGGAGCGACAGCTGTGCAGCTCAACGACATCACTGTCCGCTGATATGCACGGAACAAGCTTCAATTGCTCCCCCGATGGCAGAACGAACTCCAGTTTAGTTGCTTCCGGTAGCGGACCCATACGCGACGAATTGCGGCGCATGTGCTTGGTGTGTGGTGATGTAGCCTCAGGATTCCATTACGGTGTGGCTAGTTGTGAAGCGTGCAAGGCCTTCTTTAAGCGAACCATTCAGGGTAACATCGAGTATACATGTCCCGCGAATAATGAGTGCGAAATTAATAAGCGGCGACGGAAAGCATGTCAGGCGTGTCGCTTCCAGAAGTGTTTATTAATGGGAATGTTGAAGGTATTGTGGATCCAAACTCATAAATTCAAGTACACGTACAAATACAACTGCAAATACCAAGTATTTAAAAGTGATTTAAAATTTCGCAGTTATTTAGACATATTTGAAAGTAACTGTATTGGAAAAAGTACTTGTTATTTGAAGCTAATTATAATTGGCGTGTTTACGTACTAGATAGTTGTATTTTATATTTTTCATGTACTTCGTATTTGCTACTCGTTTCGTTGACTTGCAGGAGGGAGTTCGTCTTGATCGTGTACGAGGCGGTCGTCAAAAATATCGACGAAATCCGGTCTCAAATTCCTATCAAACCATGCAAATGCTATTCCAGTCAAACACGTCCTCACTGGACGATGTTAAAATTCTTGAGGTGCTGAATTCCTACGAGCCAGACACACTAACAGTCCAACAAAATCCCCACACGACTGCCGGTGCAGTAGCCGCCTCCTCCGATGATTCCCAGCAGTCATCAAACGGAGCGTCACTGCAAATAAAGGGCGAAAGCATGAATTGCCTTTCTTTACGTGCTCCAGCGTGTATTTTTCAGAGCAATAATAACGTTGGTGCACGTGAGATTCTCTGTGTGTTGGCCGATCTCTACGATAAGGAGCTGGTCAGTGTAATTGGCTGGGCCAAGCAGATACCAGGATTTCCGGATCTGCCTCTCAACGATCAAATGAAACTGCTGCAAATATCTTGGGCTGAGATACTCACGCTGCAGTTGACTTTCCGTTCGTTGCCGTTCAATGGCAAGCTGTGCTTTGCCACCGATGTTTGGATGGATGAGCTGATTGCCAAGGAATGCGGCAACACCGAGTTTTACTATCACTGCGTGCAGATAGCACAGCGTCTGGAACGCTTATCGCCGCGCCGAGAGGAGTACTTCTTGCTAAAGGCTCTGCTCCTGTCCAATTGTGATATTATGCTAGAAGACCAGACATCATTGCGCTCCTTCCGGGATACCATTCTCAATGCGCTCAACGATGTCGTCTACGTGTTACGTCACAGTGCTGCCGTGTCGCATCAGCAACAGTTACTGCTACTGCTGCCATCGCTGCGGCAGGCTGACAATATAATTCGTCGATTTTGGCGAAACGTTTGGCAGGACGGTGGAGTCACCATGAAGAAACTTTTTCTGGAAATGTTGGAGCCAGTGTCGAGATGAAATGTTTGGGCGCTCTAAAACAAGTAGCGTTAGACCAAAATGTTTTATTTTCCTTATATTTAAATCCATATTTTCCTTAAATTGAAATTAAACAACAGTTGCGATTTATAATCAAATGGTCCCAAAAAATTAACATTATTATTTCTACTTAAATTACCGTGAATGGCAAGCTAAAAACTTAGGAATCTAAAGAAAGCTGAAGGACCATATATATACATACATATATCTTCGGCACACCTAAAAAAGCCTAAAGTAACCGTAACTCAACATTGGCCGTGGCAATATAATACCTCATTTAAAACAATTCAAAACATATATATATACATATATACAACAGAGTAACTAATTAAAATAAATATGACGATATACATATAGTTGCAATCCAAATTGCCATAGTTGGTCTAATTGTAAATGTAATTATTTAAATGTAAGCTTTAACTGTAATTTAGTAACTTTGCAATATCATTGAATGAACAGAACGAAGAAGTCTTTTAACAATCTCGCTGCTATTGCTGTGCGGCGAAATATTTTGTTGATGTGAATTAATGTTTTAAGCTAGAACGAAACAAAAAATATACATTTATATACATATTTTATATAAATTACGAAGAAAACCACCAATAAAACCCTTTTCGACGAAAAACTGCATGTTGTTTAGTGTTATCCGACCGATATGTTCCCACAATGGAACGTAACTTTGTCGACAACATGTTTCATTGTGTGTGCTCCAAAATATTTGCAAGCATTACAGAGAAGTTTCTTCCCAGTTTTACTTTAAAAATTTATTATGAATTTTTTAACTTCTACATCTATTTTCAGGTTTGCACTTTTTAGTTTTCCAGTTTGACTTCAGAGTTTTCATCTGTGCTTCCGAACTTTTGTTCAGTCCTCATAATTTTTAATTTTGTCTTAAGCTTTGCTGTTTGACTAGAGTCATTCGCTCTATTAGCTCTTCAAAACTTTAGAATTTCATCGATTTTAGTTTCATGTTCAAAAGGTTTAAAATCTCGACCTTAAGTTTGTCTTTTGGACTTTAGAACTTCCATTTGAAGATAAGAATTTTTCATTTGATTTCAGAGCCTTTAATGTCAACTTCAGAGTTTTTCGTCTGGACTTGAAAACTTGTATAATAACTTTATTTATATTTTTTGCAATTTTGAAATTAGAATCTAATTTTCATTTTAATTAGGGCTTTAAGCTTTAATTTTATTATCTGCGTTATTTTTCGGAACCAGATATCGACAAATACCGTTCGGTAAGGTAACGTAACAGGATGAATAAATAGCAATCATAATATTTATATTTATCAGGTATGCTATCGAGTTTGTCACTCTGAAGCTGAATAAATAAATAGTCAATAAAAAGGAAAGAAACACAATACCGAATACTATACTTCGGATCTTTATTTCACATAAAATTATGTTTGTAAATAATGTCTAGTGGTGGCGGGGCCCTAAATGCACACATCTTAACTTAATCCATATAAACTGCTTATTTACATTACGGACTAGAATTGTTTTTCTTTAATTTCCATACAAAATACACCATTACCACGGCAAATATAAGACCATTTGCTTCATGCTGCCAATAAGCAATTTTGTAAGCGTTACGAGAGTTTTATTGTTAATAAGTTTTTTGCAGTAGTTTCTAGATTTCTTTATTAAATATGTACAAAACGGCTGAGTATTTTTACGTCCCTTACAATGATTCTATAAACGATTGTAAAATGGACACTTTCTTAGATTAACATCTTCATTTTTCATATTTAATTCTTTTAAGATAACTTTCTGTTTTGGGGAACTTTTTACAAATTTTACTCTTCATCGTGAAAAGTGGTTTTTTTACTCTTCATCGTGAAAAGTGGTATGGATTTAATATTTAACAAATATTGGGGAGTTATGAAAAGAAAACGTATTTACAATAGTTATTGGGAGATGTTTGCAAACAATTTTAAAAGTAATCTTATATTCCACGTGCCCTTTCGCTTATTTACAATGTTACAAAGGATTGCTTTGCAACAGTTATTTAAATCAATTGTTTTCAATCAATTAATTTGAGAAAATTGTTTACTGGGCAGATGTGCACTAATCCTCACCGGGATTAAAATTAAATCTACTTCGACTACGTTTTATATCGGGTGATTCGAAATAGTTGTTGGAATTTTCCTGAAAGCGGTCGGAGCGTTCCAGTTCCTTACGGAAGTAGTCGATAGTTTCCAGCAAGCCCTTTTGTAGTGGTACCTTCGGTTCCCAATTTAACCACTTTCTCGCTCGCGTTATGTCGGGCTTACGTCTCTGTGGATCATCTTCGACGGCATCGATTCGCACCATTTCACTCTTGCCGCCCACCAACTGTTTTATAATCAAGGCAAATTCTTCGATCGTGTGCTCCACAGGGTTACCTAAATTGACGGGCTGCGAGTAGTTGGAATCCATTAACGAAATGAGACCATCTACCAGGTCGGAGACATACTGGAAGGAGCGTGTCTGCTTCCCGTTACCGTAAACAGTGATGCTCTCATTGCGCAGGGCTTGAAGTATAAAATTCGAGACAACGCGACCATCATTCATATGCATGCGTGGACCATACGTGTTAAATATTCGTGCTACGCGGACTTGCACTCTTTCCTAAAAATTTATCAATATCAATTTAAAACTGATCAATCAATTGAAGGAGGAATTTACATTTGAGTAATTTTAAAGTTTTATAACAGGAGTCACGTGTAGTTGTTTTTGCTTTAAGAAACCCAGGGAGTAAATGTGTTTAGACTCCGAAGTTTTCTGGTGACTCCAGTAATTCAGCGATTTCATCGATTAATCAAAATCCGACCATTAATTAATTACTGGACTATTAATCGAAGACTGATTTCTTTTACTTTTACATACCAAGTCTTCCTTACCTGCTTTGCGTAAGCGTAGCTTAAGGTTTCCGATACACGTTTGCCCTCGTCGTAACAAGCACGCGGGCCTATCGGATTGACATGCCCCCAATACGTTTCCGGTTGTGGATGAACTGTTGGGTCTCCGTACACCTCCGAAGTGCTAGCAATAAGTACCTTTGCCATGACCCGCTTTGCTAGTCCCAAAACGTTGATGGTGCCCATGGTGTTTGTTTTAATTGTTTTCACAGGGTTGTACATGTAGTGTGGTGGGGAAGCGGGTGACGCCAAATGATAAATTTCGTCAACTTCAATGAAAAGTGAGTTGACGATATCGTGATGTATAAGCTCAAAATTTTCGTGGCCCAACCAGTGCTCCACATTGCGTTTGCGACCCGTAAAGAAGTTGTCCACCACAATCACTTCATGTCCTCGCACCATAAGATCGTCTACTAAATGTGAACCGACGAATCCAGCGCCACCAGTGACTAATATGCGTTTGCGATTTTTATAGTTAAGATATTTCACTTTGGGATACTTCCGCGGTGGGTTGGACTGCAGTGCACTAATTTGTGCTTCCAGTCGTGTTAACTTGTTTTTAGTGAGCTGCAGCTCTTTACTTTGCTGCTCTATTGTTAGTTGTTGCTGCCTATAAATTGCATATATATCACCACCCTTCAGCTCAACGGAGGGATTCCTAGATTTCTGCTGTAGGTGCTCCATTGCATGTGGAGACTGCTGTTGGTCAATGCTTTCGTCCTGTTTGATTACAAATTTTTGATGCAGATTATCGATACTTTTCTTATCTGCTAATATTTTGTAGAGATAAAATAAAATGATTAAGGCAACCACAGCGATGGTCCAAAGTTTTATTCTTTTCCTGGATATCGTCATCCCGATACTTTTTCGCTGTCTGTTCTTGCCGTTTCCAATGGGACATAAGACTTCTATCATCTACAGCGGAAACCTGTTTTCTTTTCAAAATTAGTTATTATTGGAATACATAATCTGTGCATGAAAAACCTTGTATCACAAGTACGATGTCAAACAATTATATAGTCGTTTTACTTTTTAAAGCTTCAGGTTAAAACCTGAAATTTTGTTTGATGCCGTTTAGCTGATATCATTCTGGATTATCACCATAAAAACTTGATAGACAACAAATATAATTTTCTTTGCTTTAATTTCGTTTTGTTTTCAAATTCAAATGTATTTCAGCATTTATTAAAATCCAACAAGATTTCACCCCCTATTTTGCCAAGAAGAACAGCTGATCCATGGTGCCCACCAAAAATCCCGCAAATTTATTTAAGGGAGACCTTTTCCCGACAAACTCTAAGAAAATATCACAGTACTTAATTTCTAAAAACATTTTATTCCCTTTTGAATATCTTAAAATTATCAAATATCGCATATGTTTCTTAAAAAATTTTACAAATGTTAAATTTACTATTGGCTATCCGAGATCTTTTATTTTCATGTATAAACTGTGATAAAAAGGGTAGACTTAGAAAATAAGTCACTCTTCAACATAAAAATATATTCTTTTTTCTACTTTTTAAATTTTAAACTTCGATGGGAAGGATCCCATTTAGAATAGAGCAATCCAATTAGAAAATCTTTGCGAGTATTTGAGGAGATTTTAAAGAATTTCACAGAAATTAAAAAAAAATTATAAAACCTCACACAATGTTAGACCTATGAAGTCTTCCACTTATATGCTTAAAAAAATTGGTATTCATTTTACACCTCGGTTGATCAAGGTCATACATTTTATCTCATGCGTTGGCAACCTAGGGCGTCATACAAGTTGCCAAACTGGTGGTGGGAACGATTTTTTTCTCGTGCGGTGGCTAATCGCTCCAATTAGGGAATTTTCGATATCAGCATATTTTCTGAAAATATTGAATTGCCGGCATATAAAACCAGTTCAGTGATAGGTAAATAGATCCAATTTAGTAATAGCTAAATTGGTAAAAAGTGTGAAAATGCCAAACGAAAAAAGAGCAGCAAAGAAGAACCACGAGAAAAACAAGGAAAATGTGGAGAAAACCTTGTCTGGAGTAGAAGCGGTCGCTGCGGCAACGGAGGCTTTGATGGCAGTATCCATTGCTGGCGGGAGTGACGGCGATTCTAAATCCAATAAGGACGGAGCAGAAACACCGAATGACACGGCAAACGAGAATGGAGTCACAGATATAAGTAAGTGCTTGGGACAAAAAAGGAGCAGAGTTATGTAGATGGATGGAATGGAAAGTCTTTGTTTATATCAAATACTTTGATGCAAATTTGTAAGATAGCATATATTCGAAATTTGTGTTTGGCTCGCTATATCTACTGGTTCCAAGGTTACGATACTCTACACATACTTTGCGGTCAGCACGGCGCCGAAGTAATTATTTGCAACCGCCGGAAACGGATGGAAATAAAAGCCGTCGTCAAATGATTGGGAATTCATATGAGAATCATAGTTGCCAACCTAATTCTCATGAAGAAAAAATTTATAGAATGGCACGGGTATTTTATTTAAGAATTTCCATACAATTAAGGATTTAAATTTCCATGGAAAAAATGCAAACTTTCACGATCTATGTAATACCTACGTTCGTGGCTTGTAATCAATTTAATCGAAATGTAAAACTGCAGTGCCCATGCTTTGAATTTTGGTACATTGTATACTTACGGGGATTTTTCGGAGGTTCGATTTGAACACAGTTTTCACCGTTTGATTGCAAACATAAACCTTGTTTTGGGCTGTAGTTCATCAGTCTCGTAATCGACATCACAAGCATATCGTAACCGCTTCTGCGTGAGCGTGAAGGGATTCTTTCCCTTAAGCGATTAGTTAGTACGAGTAAAAACTTAAGAAATCACCAATAACCAGAAAAGTGTTTAAATAGAAAATTTCTTCTTTTTCTTTTAATACTTGTAAATATGCCTTTCTCCACTTGAATTGATTGATTTTATGTTATTGCTCCTTATAAGAGTTGTTTGCAAACGTAACTGATTTTTTTATAGGTTTACTAAACAGGCAAGCTTTGCTGCAAGCTGTATCGGAGGCTGTTGCAGCAGGTCGCCAGACGAAGACCTTCACGTTTTGGTCAACGCAACCCGTACCGAAGCTAAATGAAGACATCACAACAAATGAGCCGATCGAGCAGGATAAAGATATCTCGCAAATACGTGCAGAGCCGTATACACTTCCCGATGGTTTCAAGTGGGACACGCTTGATTTGAATAACACTGTCGATCTCTCTGAGCTGTATATTTTGCTTAACGAAAATTACGTCGAAGACGATGATGCAATGTTCCGTTTTGACTATCAGCCGGAATTCCTAAGGTGGTCGCTTCAACCCCCGGGTTGGAAACATGAGTGGCATGTGGGTGTACGTGTGGTGAAGTCTGGGCGTTTGGTCGGCTTCATTTCTGCCATACCCAGCAAATTGCGTACTTATGATAAGGTAATCAAAGCTGTGGAGATAAATTTCCTCTGTGTACATAAAAAGTTGCGCAGTAAGCGTGTAGCGCCAGTTTTGATACGAGAGATCACACGCCGCGTAAATCTAACTGGCATATTCCAAGCTGCCTATACGGCTGGCGTAGTACTGCCGAAACCAGTATCCACATGTCGTTATTGGCATCGCTCTTTGAATCCAAAGAAATTAGTGGAAGTAAGCTAAAAGTTTGCACACTTTATGCACTCCGTTGAAGTGGTGAATTTCTTTCAGGTAAAATTTTCACATCTTGCTCGTAACATGACCATGCAGCGCACTATTAAATTGTATAAACTACCTGATAAACCAAAAACCAAAGGTTTTCGCCGCATGGAAGACAAGGATGTGGACAAAGCACACCATCTCCTTGAGGAATATTTGAAAAAGTTTCATATTTGTCCCGTGTTTACGAAAGAAGAGTTTCGGCATTGGTTCACCCCTAAGGAGGGTATCATAGAATGTTTCGTCGTCGAGGATGCAAACGGAGAAATTACGGATATGGTTAGTTACTATAGTCTGCCATCGACAGTGATGCATCACCCCATACACAAGTCTGTTCGTGCGGCGTATTCTTTCTATAATGTGTCAAGTAAGACGCCATGGCTGGAGCTGATGAATGATGCGCTTATCTCTGCCAGGAATATACAAATGGATGTTTTTAATGCCCTCGATCTGATGGAGAACAAGAAGTTTCTAGTGCCATTGAAATTCGGTACAGGCGATGGAAATCTACAATATTATTTGTACAATTGGAAATGTCCAAGCATGAAACCAGAGGATGTCGCTCTAATTCTAATGTAGTTGTTGCGCAAATCAGTGCAAATGAATACACGTATGCGAATACTAGCAACCTAACAAAAATCAAAATAACTCTACTTTGCTTTCTCGTATACAATCGCACAATTCACATAAATTGCATTAAGTGCTACATACCAACATGTATTATCTAAACATGAGTTATTTAAATTTGGATGGCTTGTACAATTAAAGTTCTAATCTTATTTTAGGTTTTTGCTAGATACTTTTAATAAGTCGTAGTTTCTCTTTTAATGTACGTTTGTATTTGTGTACTTTTATGTTTAAGCTCTAAAGTCACATTCTAGTGTATAATTAATTCAGTGTGCTTGCAGAAATTCAAAATCACAATAAATAAATTAAAATACAAAAGGAAATATAATTATTAGCTTTATTTTGTTAAAAATTTGTAAAATTAAAAGGGATCCGCGTCCTGCATAGTTATTATACGGAAATTTTTCTTTCTGATATTAAATTGTGAAATATATAAACCTTTTTATTTTGTGGAATATATAAGAATTGTTAGCCATCAAAGAAATAAAATAAACAGTAATAAATAATAGTAATAATTGGTGCATGAAGACATTTTTCATATGTTTGTAAAATTTGTGATATGTTTTGGGTTCACTTGTTTATCAAGCATACACTTAAAATCAGATCTGTTTCGCATTCATATTTCTAAATTTCCAAGCGAAAGCTTGATTAATCTAGTTAAAATTTTTACACAATTCTGGGTCCCGTGCTCAGAAAATTTCTTCTGGATGAAAAACATCAGCTATTTTCATATGATTGTGTAATAACAGACGTTTTCCACCGTTTGTAAGAAACACTTAATGATTTTAATTTGAGTTTCAATGTTAGAACGAAAAGATAAATAGAATACAATTCCTTGTTGTTGTTTGCATACTAAGAGAAAAACAGTATTTTTGTCTGTCTTTACTACGGATTTTGACAATCTTCATTTTTTTCTGCCATAAAAGTAAACGATCTCAGTTATTAAACAAATGCATTTTGATTATGAGCTACAGTAATCCAATAAAAACTAGATCTCTAGAAAAAGTGAGAAGAGTTTTTGTTATTAGGGGTGTGAATTCGAACTAATTAGCACAGTATTTTTTTCAGAGCATTGGCAACTCTGCTACCAAATATTGCCTTTACTCGATGGGATATTTTTTGGCGCGAGTTTCTGACACTTTGAAAAGGGAAGAAAGAAGTTTTGTTTCCTGATTTAACATGGACGATCCCCTTTTTCAGCAAAATTATCAGAAATATAAACTAAAAGTAAAATTATGGGAGAAAGATTTTAAGGAAAAATACGGTCGCATTCCATCGAAGGTATGAAATAATTGAAACTTCTGTGGAAACATAAAAATATTGCTTGATTTTGTAGTACGATATACGTGAAGCTTCCAAGGAAATACGGGAATCGTATAAAATGTACTACAAACTGAAGACTTCGTTACTAGAGAATACGCTGAATGATGTTCTGTCGGAAGACGGGTTCAGTGTACTCGAAGCAACGCATACGGACAGCTGTGATATCTCATTCGATGAGAGCGTCTGTGAGAACGCAGCCGGGGTACCCAAGTTGCCTCTGGATATCTCAGCCATTGCAATGGCCGCCGGAAGCAACGGTATGGATAAGTTTTCCAACTTAAGCGATACGGACAATAGCACGAAGATCACTCTGAATGATCAAGACACAGTCGCAGAATTCGAGCCTGTAGAGCATTTTGCCCTGAACGAAAAAGCTTGGGGTAGCAGCGTGAGTAAACAGCCGGTAATACAGAACGAAAGAAGTGACAAATGTGAGAAGAAGCCACTTAATTTGAGCTTGGCCAAAAAGCTATTTCAAGGAACTTCATTCTCTAAACGTAATCCACGTAAAAAACTGTCACGTTCTGCTTCTGGTGCTTCTCTTAGTGAATCAAGAAATAATCTAGCCACTGGCAAACTTGAAATGCCGCGGGAAGTGCTGCCTGATTTTGAAACGATATTG
The DNA here is from genome assembly GCA_922984085.1 of Sicus ferrugineus. Classification (NCBI taxonomy): domain Eukaryota; kingdom Metazoa; phylum Arthropoda; class Insecta; order Diptera; family Conopidae; genus Sicus; species Sicus ferrugineus. The sequence goes on from OV277350.1 coordinate 38,650,931, forward strand.
TTGCAGAAAGCGTCAGAGCAGTCAGCTTTAAAAGAGCCGCTTCTGTTTGTCGATAAATCTAAGGATGCAATAAAGACACGTGTTGACGAGGGCTGGCTTAGTCGTAACACTGCTATGAACGGCAAGATGGAGAGTACGAACGATTCAAGTAAGAGCAAGGGGGAAATGTCGTCTAAAAAACCAACGTATGGGCTCTCCAATATAACTGTTACAGCTGTTATACAGCCGGCGCCTCGGCCTAATGAGGATTCGAAAGCGAAAGGAACCGAAACAGATGGTCTGATTAAGAGACAACCAGCTGAGCAGATAAGAAATGAATCTACAAGCAGCGACTCGGACGCAGTGGTTGCCAATAGTGAAGATGAGTGCGAAACCCAAACATACCGACACATCGTTAAACGCAGACGCATTTTAAATAAGTCAAATGAAATTAAAGCCGATAGTTCAATGGAAACACAGATTCCTACGAATTTGAATTCGAATGGGGCTCGCGGCCAGCCATCTTCAACTGATGAGATTAATAGTGAGAACAGAACAGCCCAATACTCTGTGGAAGAAAGGGATTTTTCTGCAGATGATGACAAAGATAAAGATTATGTTCTTGAAACTGAAAAACCAAAACGTAAAAAAGTAACTGTGAAACGAGTTCAAAAGAAATCATCAACCAATAGATCACCTAGCAATTCAAAAACAGAGAAGAAACAAAAGGTAAAAAAATCTGATGTAAAGCAGCCAAAATCTCAAACGAAAAAAAGAAAAAATAAGCTTGAACCCGAGAAAGGAACTACGGAAGAAGAAAGTAATCCACTTAATCCCGCAGACCTCAAGTACATGTTAGCACTGGATAATAGCGATCTCGTCGCAGTTCCACGAATTGACGTAAATGATTTTGAATCTGTCGATAACGTGGCACAGCGGTATATCAACACGTTACCCGTTGTTAATGCTACTCAACCAGTTAAATCGGTCATAAACGAAAAAAATGAAGTCGCGCGCAAAAAGTTGCAAGATAAAATCAGCAGCGGAAAACTGAATGAAAACTTTGTTACGATTAACATACAAAAGAAAACATTTGTACGCGGAAAGAAAACCATTAATTATTCCAAACACAAGAAGAAGCTTTGGAAACATAAAAAACGCTTGAATGCGCTCACTGGGCCTAATATGGATATGGGTGGCTGTGACGGTGGTGTGCTGACATGCTTTACTTGTGGACAGGTGGGACATTTTGCGCAAAATTGCAAAATAAAAGGAGACACATTGTTGCCTTTGACAGCGGAGCTGGAGGAAGATCCCTCCCCCTTTCCAACACTGGAAGAAGCAGAAAGAATGGCAATGCAAAGCGCTGTAGCCGTACACAGTCGTAATATTTCCCAGCTACCAGCAGCTGCTAATGCTAAAATTTATAGAAATGAGAACAACGAAGACAAAGACGAAGTATTAAAATCTGATGGCGAGCAGGATACAAAAGCCCCAGAATCAGATCGTGATACTCAGGAAAGTGGGTGCAGTGTGGAAGAGTTAGTAATTGAAACCGATGATGAATTAGAAGCTATGGATTTTACCACTGCTGAGGACGAAGCGAAGAATTCGTCGCCTATAAAGAAATACATTGGTCACAAAATTCCTGAAGACTTCCTTCGGCAAGCTGGCCTTGCTGCGCATGACAGTCCTGCTGAAACTCAGCGATTTGGGGGCGTTAAGCCTCTTTATGATCTGAATTCGGACGGTACAGTTAAGGATGTGACACCTGAGGTCCTTGAAACTCTGCGAATGTTTGGTCACACCGACTTTCGGAAAGGTATTACGAATGACAGGTTTAGTATGGAAACCTAACGTGAATCTGGTTTTACAGAACCAATTGCACAAAATCCAACTAGTTTAACGATGCGAATAATTCGAAGTTTCGAAATATTTCAATATGAGCATCCCGCATTTTGTATCCATCAATGGATTTAGAGGGTTGATGACTACAAAGTGAATTTTGTGGCTGGTTAATTTTGCTTTCTTGGCTGATGTGAGCGTCTGCTTATATCTAACATTATTACTCTTGATTGTAGGACAGGATCGCGCTGTTATGCGTATTCTCTCCGGTCTGTCCACATTAGTCACACTCAGCACCGGTAGTGGCAAATCCCTGTGCTATCAGCTGCCAGCATACATGTACAGTCGTCAGAAGAATTCAATCACGTTGGTGATTTCCCCACTCGTTTCGCTCATGGAGGATCAAGTGACGGGCGTTCCACATTTTTTACGTGCTCATTGTTTGCACACCAATCAAACGCCCCAGCAGCGCTTGAAAACCCTGCAGTTAATTAGTGATGGCGAAGTCGATATTCTACTCGTTTCACCCGAGGCCGTAGTAGCAGGCGAACGATCCACAGGGTTTGGCTCCATACTGCGCCAGTTGCCTCCCATAGCTTTCGCTTGCATCGACGAGGTCCATTGTGTCTCGCAGTGGAGTCATAACTTCAGACCGAGTTACCTCATGATCTGCAAGGTGCTGAAGAAGAATCTCGGTGTTAAGACCGTTCTGGGTCTCACGGCCACAGCTACATTGCCCACACGTCTTAGCATTATCAGCCACTTGGGCATACATGATGGGGAAAGGGGTATAATCAGTGATGTTCCATTGCCGGATAATCTGATACTTTCGATTTCAAAGGATGAGAACCGAGAAGCAGCTCTCATACAGCTGTTAAGTAGTGAAAGGTAAGAGTTGCTGTATGTTAGGTCGTAGTGTTTTTCGAGATATAAATTACGTCCTAGATATAAATTACGTTCCAGTTATGGTATTTGTTTTGTAATTAACCTCCTGTTAAATTATCTACTATATACATCGGGCTTAAATAACGCAACAATTGTTAATTTTTTTATTTTAACCACAGATTTAAAGTTTGTCATTCGATTATCATTTATTGCACCAGGCGTGATGAATGTGAACGCATTGCTGGATTCATACGAACTTGTTTGCAGGTAAAGCCTTGTCAATGTAGTTTTTAGGTTTTAAGAATAACTCCTTAATTATCAAAAGAGGCCAGTAATTTGCTTTAATTCTGAATCAGGAGAACAAAGCTGACGATGCTGAAGGAGGCAAAAAGAAACGTAAACGCATCAATTGGAATGCGGAGCCTTATCATGCCGGAATGCCTTCGTCCAGGCGTCGCACCATACAGAACGCTTTCATGACAAATGAATTGCGCATTGTGGTGGCAACCATTGCATTCGGAATGGGTATCAACAAACCCGATATACGCTCCGTGATTCATTACAATATGCCACGCAATTTCGAGAGTTATGTGCAAGAAATCGGACGAGCTGGTCGTGATGGTAAGCCAGCGCACTGCCACTTGTTTCTCGATGCTAGAGGTGGAGATCAAAACGAGCTACGACGGCATATTTATGCCAACTCAATTGACCGTCATGTAATACGTAAACTGTTGCAGCGTGTATTTGTGCCTTGTTCTTGTGATAAAAATTTAAAAAATGAGTAAGTCGCCCGTTCGTACCATCAGCTTACTTGTACTCACACAACCCTCAAATCAGTAATTTCTCAGGATACCAGCAAAAAGCTGTAGATGATGAAGTTGATGTACAGAAACTGTCGGTCGATGCTTCAGACTTTAGCACGTCATCTGCGCCGGTTCGTAGACATATATGTCCGGGACACGAAATCGGCTTTTCTATTGAACAGACTGTAGAGATGTTAGACATACCAGAGGAAAACATATCTACGTTATTATGTTACATGGAATTGGATACCAGATGGAACATCAGTGTACTGAGCTCAGCATATATAATGGCAAAAGTTATTTCTTACGGAGGACCAAAATATTTAAAGTAAATGTTGCTATTTCTATATTCCTTATATATTTATGTCAGCAGTTCCAATAGGTGTAAGTGTCAGGATTCAAAACCAATGTAAAGAGAACAAGAAGACAAAGTTATTATCCCTCCATAAGGAGGGACTCCCTCATCTATTTTTCCTAGAAACCATATGAATAGGGATTTAGAAACACTCTTTCTTTCGAAAAACTCTCTCAATGAAAGCCTGATTCAAGTCTCTTTTGTGAATACAAATGATAAATCTTAGACGAAAGTTAATAATTACATCTTACATCAGGCGTGTAATATTACCAATTAAAATCCTGAAAAACAGTTCTCTAAAAATGGTAGGGTTGGATAGGAAATTGTACACGCTGAGCAGTCTAGTTTCATATTCGCCCTCAGTTTTTCTCTTCGCTAGCACTAAGTTATTTCGAATGAAATAGTTCCTGCCTCTTTCAATTCCTTCCGATTTCTTTTCAGACACGCAGCTAAAGAGTGCCCACCACTTGCAATGGCAATTGCACTTGAAATAAAGAATAAATCCTTCAAGGAGGACAGCAGTATTATAGAGTTCTCTGTCGTCGACATCGCTGCAGCTATTGGTTGGAATAGCGGCGTGGTTAAGTATCAATTAAAAAACTTGGAATGGGTTCAAGGTGCGTCTGCAGAAGTCATTGGCAAGAATGCTTAATGCCGTTACTCTCAAGTTTCTAAACTGTTTTCGTATTGAGTTCTCATTGACCAACTGAATATATTTTCGTTCTTCAAGTCAATGGCTTTCCAAAGCGTTCCCCGATTTCGGTACGTTTCCACGATTTGGGATTTCGTATAAAAGCCCCTGGCGATTTTACTGCTGAAGAAATCGATGATGCCTTGGATACACTTTACCAGCGCTCTGTAAAGCAGGAGAGAACACAGTTAATGCAGGTTAATATATGCACAAATTCTATTAGTGCACAAGAAGTGCTTTCAACACCCATTCTATTTCAGTTACAATACACTTTTCAAGGCCTTTCTGCAGTTGCCTTCAACACATACGCTCCCTGCACGAAAGAGAACTTCTCTCACGATCGTTCCGATCAGCTGAAGGCTATAATACGCGATTACTTCTGTAATGATTACCCAAAAGAATTGAAACTAGAAGTTGAAGTAAGTTCAAAACTGTGTAATGCATTGCCTTTTATGGTTTTTGGCTTTATATGGAAATTAAAATTATAATACCTAACAACTTAGGATTCCGATGTTTCCGATGATCACATCGTCAGTGACGTGCACGCTATGCTTAACTTGTATCCAGAAAACAATTTTAGTGGACGCAATCTGGCGCGTATTTTCCATGGGATTTCTAGTCCTAACTATCCAGCGGTTATGTGGGGTCGCTGCAAGTATTGGCGTGCTCATTCAAAGGCCGATTTCAATCGTATTGTACGGTTAGCCAATGCAGTTATTGTTAAGTCAAGAACTTGATGTTAATATATGATTTTTAAAGTATAAAATATATAATTCTAAAGGTTTAAGAGTTGAAAATAATTGGTTAACGAAAAACCGCTCTTTTGTAATGATCACATTATAACTTTTAAAATTTCAAAAATTCAATACTTCTACAACTTTTTAAATTACGCGAGATCAGGTTATAAGAACTTTTAGTAAATATTGTAATCGTAATTTGTAAATAGCTTCTGCTAGTAATTAAATAAATTAAACAATTTTCGAACAAAATGCAACGCCAAATAAATCCCGGCCAAAAGTATCGACAGCAACTCCGTCCGCCGAATGCGATTATTGACTGGTTCGATCACACATGATAGAGAAGACCTCGTGATGCGTTTATACATGATAGAAAGGACGTGCGAACTTTAAAATGTTTATTTCAATTGTAATGGAAATGGGAAATACACGGCGAGATATTTTAAAGAATCAACCAAAACCGGAAAAAGAACCTTTATAACTATATCTATCTGGTGTTGAACAACGTAAACAATCAAATTCACCACAAACTGGTTCAAGCAAAAATACCACAGTTAGGTCGTTGCCTGTGCTCGCGAAAAGGTGTGTTTAGTACAAACGCTTGCCAGACGTGTTTATTAAGAATTTCAATGATATCTGTAATCAGTTGAATGTGCTAGCAAAAGGTATTTATTTGAAAAGATATTCGAATATTGAAAGAGGTTTATCAGAATTTGAATGTTCTTAATTTTATAGCATTTCTGAACTTCAAAACCTATATAGAAATTTTCTTTAATTCCTATCATCAAATTCTTTATTTGCTTTTATGAATGAAACAGCTTACAATTACTAAAAAAGTTATCGTAATTATATTGCGCTGAACTAGCTGACCTCCACGGAGTGCATAATTTATATGAAACCGTTCATCATCTGCGTAAATCATAGCAAAATACATTTTCGAAGTCAGTATTGCTAATGTTAAATTGAAAAGAATTCACATTAATGTTAAAATTTCAAGTACTGTGTATTGTGCAATAATATGAAAATTATATATATAATAAATTGTGGAATAATTTTAAAAAACGTAGCTAGAAATACTTTTAAAAAGTGTTTTAATTAGCTGCAACTTGATCCCAAGGTTGTGCAACATTGAATAATAATTACTTGAGAATGTAATTATATTGTGTGCATCGTAGTAGGCTGATATATCGAGTGTCAGATGAATATAGCAGTTCTTAATTATTCTGTTGATTTCGTGTTCCATAAATTTTATTGATATCTGCTTTGGAGATTTCAAGGCGGCAACTTGATGAAATTAACGTAATGCATTCGTGATTTTTCCCAATTTTAACATAATTCACTCAGCCAGTCAGGAGGTTTCATTCAACGCAAACTTAAAAACCATGGATGATGAATGTCAATGGAAGCTAGCACAATATCACAGATACCATCTTCACTCCAGCAGGCGGCAACGAATTCAACATTTGTTGAACTCGTATCAGCCTGCTGATTTGAGATGGGTTCTGTGATGCTGTGCTAGATGCATTGACAGTCAACATCCGTGTGGTTTCTAAGCTTTCGTTGAAACCTCCTCGCTCGTTTGCTGTTGCAGACTCCGCAGAAGCCGTTTGTATTCCGTGGCACTAAAAATATCGAGGTCGATAGTAGCGCTTTACGGTTTAGATTCGATTCATTACTTGATGGAGTTCCTGGTTCATCCGCCGCAACAAAACATCCACAATATCTTCAGCAACGTTGAGCCAATAATAATCCTTCTTAGTTGATTGCAATTTAACAATTTCCATTTGTTCAATATAACAGAATATATATGTATATAAATGAACCGTATTTACCGATAATTTGCAACGTTTGTTTTATTAAGTTGAAACACACTGAAGGTTTCAATAACCGCTGAACATTTTATGCGGTTATTTAGTCTTAGCTTCGATTTGAGTTGATTTGTTTCCATTGGTTTCTGTGGCGGCATTCAGTACTCGCCTGGTGCGAATCTTCTTTACTGCGTAATCACGTAGCAATTTGTAGACGCAAAGTAGCCAAAAGTAGAGCAAACAAATGTAGAATATGTGAGAAGCAAGCGTCAGGAGCGCCCTAATGACCTGCAGAATTTTGCAAGTGTTGCGCTGCTTATCAATCCAGCTGTCGTCATAACTGGTAGGCACTGAAAAGGGTACACAATTAAAGTCAGAGAGTGTGAGAGAGAGAGAGAGAGGGAGAGAATGAGTGAGTGAAAGAGGGAGAGAGATCTGATCAGAGGCGTCGGTTAGATGATCTGATCAGAGACGTCGATCAGAGGCGTCGGTTAGACGGTAGACTTGCTTCAAGCTCACCTCGTACAGATCCCAGTTGAATTAAGGAGTCCGGATCGATTCCCAAACAGCGGAAGGCTGAACTCCACTGGCCAGAGGCTGCCATGGCGGCCAAATTACTTTTGCAATTCATTGTAGATGCTGCTGCTTCCACACAGATTTCCGTGTGGTGGAATCTTGTAAAATCTTGAGCTCCTTGCAGTTTCAACAATGAAAAACTAAATGAATTGTATTATTTTCCGTTTATCGAACTTTTATTTATTTCGACAGCCTTGTGAGTTTCTATTCGACTCGAATTCGATTTGATTCTCAAACGCAAATGTCAACATTTACAGCATTTTAATTTTCCGTTCAGCAGTTTCCTCAGTTTAATTGAAATTTTTTTGATATAAAAGTTTTTCTACGTACAGTAAAAGTTGAGTTGAGATTAAATGAACAAATTTAATTGATGGCAGATGGCATTTCTACAAATCCAGCGATGATTTAAAAATGATGACAGAGAAATATCTACAAATATACATAAATTTAGATATAAATAATTCCATGGAATAATTTTGAGATGTTATTCTTAAATAGTTAGTAAATAATAAAAAGACATTGACGAATTAGTTTTCTGAATTTTGGCCATTAATTTCCGCATCCATGAAAACAAGCAAAAGTTATAATAAATCAAAAAAAGTGTCAAATGAGAACACCAAATAACTTTGTCTAACCATGGTTGCCAGTTCTGGGCGAAGAATCTCGTCGTTCGTTCTTGTTTTCTCTTTTACTATAAATAAAAGCAATTTTTTCAATGCACTACAATTCGGTCTCACTGAAAATGCAATATCTTGACAAAATAGCTCTGAAGCACCTTTTTTTTGTAAGCTTGAGGAAGAATTTATGCAAGTTCAGTGCAAAGTTTACCGATGAGTATCAGCTTAAATGAGTTATTAAAACAAAGACAAAGAGAGAGAGAGAGAGAGAGAAAAAAAAGCTATAAAACCACAAGGTAAACAATGGACGCTTCATTCAGCTGCATTTCGTGCTCATTTAAACGTGACAAACTCTACATTTCAAGCTCAACAAATAACACTTCGTTCAGCACGTTGCGTCGTGTCGTTGATTTTCCTTGTGTCCGCCGACCACCAAATCTGACTCATGGCAGAAAATAACCAAACAAAAGCAAAGATTTGAAAGAAAACTTAAAGCAAAACAGCTGAATCTGAATCCAAAGTAAAATGCGAATTCGCGTTCGTGTTTCAAGTATTTTTGTGTTTCTGCGAATCTCTGAAGTGTTTTAAATAACTTCTGAAAATATTCATTTTTTTAAGAAATAAAAAGTTGCCAACGAAATGAGATGAAATAAAATAAAACTTGAGAAATTGAAGGGAAGAATAAAGTGAAGGGAAGAATAAATTGAAGGGAAGAATAAATTGAAGGGAAGAATAAATTGAAGGGAAGAATAAATTGAAGGGAAGAATAAATTGAAGGGAAGAATAAAGTGAAGGGAAGAATAAATTGAAGGGAAGAATAAATTGAAGGGAAGAATAAATTGAAGGGAAGAATAAATTGAAGGGAAGAATAAATTGAAGGGAAGAATAAATTGAAGGGAAGAATAAAGTGAAGGGAAGAATAAATTGAAGGGAAGAATAAATTGAAGGGAAGAATAAATTGAAGTGAAGAATAAACTGAAGCAGAATAAATTGAAGCAGAATAAAGTGAAGCAGAATAAATTGAAGTAGATTAAAGTGAAGCAGAATAAAGTTTTATGTAGAAGTAAAATGAGATAAATTAAACTTGTAATATTCTCGAGTTGCTCCAATTATTGCAGTTCACTCCTTCTGCATTCGGTGAATTTAAGAATTTACATAATTTGCGACAACAAACGCTGCCTCGCCAACATACAAAGTTGCTAATTTAGCCATTGGAACTCCATTTCGAACACAAACACATACACATAGTCAACACACATACACATAGAACACACACACATACACATAGTCAATTACATGTGGCTGTAATATCAACGACGCTGTAGTTAGCGCGGGCAGCGCCAGTAATTTGAAGCATCAAGCGATGAATTTATTAAAAAGACTCGCAGCAACTCGTAAAAGAAGATAAAAAATGCATTCCAACAGCAGCAATAATTAGCGGCAATAATATTATGTGTGTGTGTGTGTGTGTGTGTGTGTGTGTGTGTGATGGCTGCGCGTGTTTAACATGCAATTAAAAACGCTTAATATTCGCTAACTGACGCTGACGCTGAGGGGCTTCAATGAGTGACTTGCGGCGCTTCAATGAGTGACTTGCGGCGCTTCAACTGCGCCAACTCAACGCCAGCCAAGTGAATTCAGAAACACAGAAAAATGTGTTGCTGGCATGCGGGTCAAGCATGCGGTTTTTGTTGCTTTGAATGCTCAGCTTTGTTGTTGCCACCGTTCTTGACGCTTCCAGCTGGTCATTGAAAAATTCATTGATGTCATGAATGAAAATGGTAATGAAAATGGAATGTTTTGCGTTTGTCATGACTATTTCAAGAAGTTCTTCATGGACCGAATTCGAGGAATTTTCATTAGAACGAATTATATTGCAAGAAACTTATAAGGAAAAAAAATTAAATTATAAGGAAAACTTATAAGGAAAAAAAAATGTTTTTTTTAGTGCACTTTAAACCCGAAGACTTAAGACACGAACGCGTTTATAAAGCAGAAAACTTTTTAAGCAGCAAAAATGTGTTGTTTTTTTTTTGGTGGTCGTTAGAAGTTTATTTGGAGTTGGAAAAATTTTAAGTAGTTTTAGTAGATTTAATTAAGCTAAACTTACACTACTAAACATCACCTACACTACTAAATATTCTTTCAAATTAAGCCAGCCTATTAATTTTTATTGAAAACTAATTGATTGCTTTTCAAAATACAATACATTGAACATCTAATGGATTAATGAATAACATTAATTAATAACACTAATTAATCCCAAGTTGCCCCAAATACATCAAAAGTTGGTTTTGACATTGAAATTTCGGAGGAGCGAAAAAAAAAAACGCGCTCATTAATTCCCGATACTCGGAATGATTTCAACACGAACTCCAACGCTTACAACGTTAAATTTACTTGTTGCTCAATTGTCAACCGGGTCGCTGGTCGCTGGTCGCCGCCCCTCAGGATTTCCTTGACGACCCCCAGCTAATTGATGGATTTTCGTCTATTGTCTCGGCACGCAGCTTAAATTAATTAGTTGCGCGTAACAGCTTGAAAAGCAATCTACGCTCTCAAGTTAATGAGAGCGCAGCGAATCGCGCTGAGTGTTATGCAAACGGAGAGGGGAAAAAAGTTGTGCGTGAGGGTGAGAAGCACGACACACGAGGCAACATTCAGCTTTATCTCCCAACTTCCTTCTCCATCATTTACTCTCAGGCGCTGAAGAATTCTAATCACTCTCCCGCGGCTACCATTTCGTTTCATACTGTTGTTGTTGTTGGTGGGAGAGCTCCATCAACATTCAAACTCTTTCCTTCTTTTCTGCCCTCTCTCTCTCTCTAACACTCTTTATTTGCCTACTTTTCTTTTTCATTCTTTCTCTTCTTGAAAGCTTTGCTGTTGTATTTTCTTTAGCAGAAAAGAGGAAAATGCAAAAGAGGAGAAAAATGCCAACAAAACTTCATCGCTACAAAATGAAAATGAAACCAAAACAAAAGCCAAGCAGAGCTGAGCGAGCGAAGCGCATCGTCGTGTTAAAGCGGAGACGTTCATCGCGTCAGTGTAGCTCGTGCCTCCAAAGTGTTTGTCACGTTGTATTGTCGTGTGCGCTTCGCTCGGCACGGAAAACATTTAAAGCGAAAAAAAAATATTAAAAAAAGACTCTACGAAGTAACTGAGATTTAAATTTAAAAAGCCATCAATTTTCTTCTTTGCATTGCGTGCTTTTTTTTATTGTAATAATATTTTCGTTAAATTGCTAACGAAAATCATTGGATTGGTTGAGAGTGGATTTTTAGTGCATTTTTTCGAGTCCTTTTCGTTTGTGACAATTTGGCGATCCTGTCTGTGTTCTCGCTAGCAATCCGGGCAATAAATGTGTTTTTTCTCATACTAAGAAAATTGGAATTAAAACATTTTTCGTACTAAGAAAATTGGAATTAAAACATTTCGAATTATCACTTGCGATTTTGTTTCTTTTATTCTTTTCTCAATATAAAACTTCACAACTTTACAGAATTTTAATCAAACCGACGACCACAAGCTTCTTGCTATTTTGTTGTTGTCGTCGTTGTTGTTGTCGTTTTTGTTGTTGCTTCTCGTTTCAGAATGCAGGTCATCAAACCTCAACACAGAAACACACAAAAACCACCAACGATTTCATCAGCATTTAAACGTTTTGAAGACGAGTTGCATTTGAAATGTGAAAAGCGTAAAATTGCAAGACATTTTCTGGCACAAGGTGTCGCCGGCCACAGCCAGCTGGGCTGCCAACGCATTTTGATTTAAATGCTCTTGATTTACAATACCTGCAACTCGGTAAAGGCAAACGAAAAAAAAAAACAACCGAAAAAGGTCAAGCTTGTGTTTTGTCGGATTTTGTTAGCTGAAATCATGCTAAAAATTGTCTGAAGTGCAAGGAGAAGCGATTTTTACTCTTTTTCGTTCTTTCTTGTGAAAATTTCTTCTAGATTATTTTATAATTATTTTTTATTATTATTTTTTTTATTATTTTTTTTATTATTTTTTTTTATTATTGGTTTTTATTATTTATTTTTAATTATTTATTTTTTATTTTTTTTTTTTATTTTTTTATTTTTTTTTTTTTTTTTTTTTATTTTTTATTTTTTTTTTATTTTTTTTTTTATTTTTTTAAAAAATATATTTTTTAAATTCATTTTGTCACTACATATTATACAATTTTTTATGTGTAAAATTGCCAATTTGATTGCCTGTTGATTCTTGAATTCCAACAGCGCTTGTAAGTCTTCGCTGGAATTCGGTTTCAAGTGCCTGACTTGCTTGCCTCCGAGGAAGAATGGAATGAAGCGACTTCAGACTTCAGTGGAATCGATCTGATTTAACACGCATGAATGCTAAGCAAAGAGAATTCTTTGTGCTCTTCGAACTTGTCGTGAAATAAGTGTTTGTGTGATGAGAGGAGATGAGAGGAGCGGTTACGGGTTCTTGTTGTGTTCACTGGATTCCCCTTCGTTGGCTTCCCCCCTCCCCGCGCAAACTTAACAAGTTGGTTTCCATGATATTTTGTATGGTGAAGCGTACCAAGTTTCCTTCCTAAATCTTTACTATATTCACAGTTTTTTCTCTCACCGAACTCTTTTTTCGCAGTCTCTGATGGGTTTTCAATTGTGAGTGCCTGTGTGTGTTTGTGTATTTTATTATTTTGGTTAAGTAGTAATTTGAGCAATTAAAACCGGAGCTGCCGCAACTAACTAAAACGGTATTTAAGTGCTTTCAGTTTGTCATTAAATGGCATTCGGTGACTATAAATTTTAGGCAGGGTGCGCTTAACTCGTACAATTCATCAATTTGTCGCTTACATTCGCACTTCGAGTGCAGTCGGTGTAGAAGATGGCGTAATTTTGCGCCATTTCTGGGGAGAGCAACGAAATGTCGAAAAAAGCACAACACTTGCTGCTCATGAGAACAGAGATCGAACAGGGAGAGAGGGGGAGAGAGACTGATGGGGAGAGGGGAGAGAGAGAGAGACAGTGTGTGTGTGTGTCTGTTGTTGTTGTATTCCTCTGTCCACGCAAATTGTGTCGCAAGCTGAATTAATGAAATTTTATATTTGTGTCTTTTTTCGCTATTTGTAATTTAATTCAGTGTGCGAGGCATAGAATTTCATTGCAGATTTTTTTTTTGCTGCTGCTTGTTACACGAGCTACAATATTATCAAACTTTTTTGTTTGTTTCGTGTTTCCTTTGTTTTTGCATATTAAGATCAGCGTGTTGTTGCTGCATGAAACACCAGCAACAGCAGCAGCAGCAGCAGCGGAAGCAGCAGCAGCAACAGAAGCAGCAGCAGCAACAGCAGCAGCTCAGCAAACTTCTTGCAGCACCTTAGAAGTCGCAGCGGAGTCAAAAGATTTTTTTAATCGTCTTTAACAAAATGGTAAGTATTTCAAATTATATTGAAATTATTGAACATTAGAAAATGTTAAAATTCGTATTAACTGAGAAACTGAAGATAGCTAAATAATTTTTTGGTGATTTATTAACTCAAGCAGCGCCTGAGATTAATAAACTGAAACTCAAGAGGCGGTGATTTTTTGCCATTTGAAATTTTATAACTGAAACCAGTGGGGAAAATTCTATTAATGTTAATGAAACTCGCAGCAGAAAAATATCTTCTTCCTCCTCCTCCTCCTCCTCCTCGTGAAGTCGGAAGTCGGATTGATTGACTGATTGTTTTCTGCGGTTTTATTAACCTTTTTTGCTCTTCGCTTTCAAGGCTGAATGCAAGTTTAATTGAGTTAACAAGTTTGTGGTTAACGGTTTCGTTTGCATACCTTCAAATTAGTTTGACATAAATTAGTTTCATAAATTAGTCCATAAATTAGTTTCATAAATTAGTTCATAAATTAGTTTCATAAATTAGTTCATAAATTAGTTCATAAATTAGTTTGTAACGGGATCTTTCCCTAGTCCTGTGGTCTATAGCCAGGGCGTGGCTCGCCGGCCAGTGTCCAGTCACAGAAATTTATAAAACGCAAGTGGCCCTCTAGACTTGATGTTATTATTTTATTTTTGGGTATCAGATTTCTCGAGCTGTGTGTATCTCGGGGTCCAAAAGGCCCCGTAGAAGATGTGGTGAAGGTTTGGTGGTCACTCCAACTGGGCAAGATGATTTAAATGACTGCGCCGTGTGGCTGACTTAATCAAAATATATTAAATTTACAGGGGTGCGTTAAATAAGTGCCCCCCGCGAGAAGCAATCAGATAACGGGTAACTTATGTAGCCCTATATGACCTACGTTCCTTAAATTTCTCGACAAGATGATTAACTATAGTCAATTACCCTACTTGTCATTTTCCGTTTGCGCGTTTATCCCAGCAGTGAGTGATCGTCAAGATTGCACTCACCGAGTACGGCTTACTTAAATATACCTTACACTGCGTTCGATCGTCGAGATTACGATACGCAATGAAGGAGATATTTTCGCAGACCAGGGATCCTATGTAGCCTTGTAATCCTACTAGAATCTCCTAATTGTCTTTGTCCGTCTGCCCGTTTATCCCAGCAGTGAGTGATCGTCAAGATTGCACTCACCGAGTACGGTTTACTTAAATATATCTTACACTGCGTTCGATCGTCGAGATTACGAAACGCAATGAAAGAGATATTTTCGCAGACCAGGGATCCTATGTAGCCTTGTAATCCTACTAGAATCTCCTAATTGTCTTTGTCCGTCTGCTTTTCCACTATCTGCTAAACCCTATGTCCTACTACCGAGCAATCCAATTATCCGACCGTCCAGCTTGCCTGTCCTCTACCAACTGACTTGTTGCTCTCCCGCGTTTATTTTTCAACCACTGCTTGCTTGTATGTTCTCTGTTCGTCGCTGCTTGCTTGCTTGCCACTCTTCTTTTCGATACCATTTGCTCGACTCCTCGCGCTGCCCAGCGTTGTTTGCTCGCTCGCCTGCTCTTATCTTCTCCACATCTTCTTCACAACAAGAGCCATATTGTCTCCCTCTCTTTTCTCTTAATCTAGCTACTCTTATTCTAATACAAGGTGTTTACGAACTATTTACTAACTATTCAAATAACATGTTGACAAATGTAAATTAATTTTAATTGTAATTCATTAATAATATATTAATTCATATAAAGAAATTAAAATATAAAATAAAATATCAAATTCAGTATGTTGTTGTGTTGTGTTTGTGTTCTTAGTTTTGTGTTGTGTGGACAAAATTTGCTCTCGCCGAATTTTGGTCGTCACACTCCCCCCCTACTTTGGGTTGGGTGAAAAACGAGTAGATACCTTGCCCCTTCGTGAAATTCGGATTTGGACCGTCTGCCCATCAACCTCTCGACGAGCATTCAACAAACGTCCAGGCCGCCATTTTAGTTTTAGTTGGGCGATGACCTCATTCAGTGTCGATGATTCATGGCTCACGCCATCACCGATATCTATGTTCTTCCCTTCGGTTCCTTGTTGTGGGTCATCTGGTAGAAATCCCTCATTGTTGTCCCGCAAGTAACGCTCCAATTCTTCGATGATGTTGTTGTCTATTGAGATTGCATCTTCCATCTCCGTAGTTTGTGACACCAAATTGTCGATGTAGCCAGATATGCCAATATCTAGCGGTTCAAGCTGTATATCATTATTGTGGTCCGCTCTGTCCAATTCGTCGCATGCAGGAACCTGTATGACACCACTGCCGGATGGCGTTCCATCAGTGACAAATGGTGGCTGGTCTCTTGTGGCTGGTATATTATCAGTCCCAGTAATTGGTAATGGTAAGTTCTTTGGCCATCTAGTAGCGCTACTCCAAACTTCTTGGTCCGGCATTGTTTGGATCACTTGGAAAGTCGTTACATGTTGTATATAGCCAGGTATACGCACCACTTCCTCTTCGAATGTCGTAGTCACCCACTCTCGATCCGGCTGGTTTTCTGATTCCTCCTCTTCAGGGTCACTCGCATTTTGAGGTTCGGGTTCGGCGTCCTCTTGATGGGAAGGTCCCTCATCTTCATTATTCACGCCGAAAGCCTGGTCATTTGGTTCAGTTGCATCGCTGTCCGCATTTGTCTCGTTTTGCAATTGGGTTTCTAAATTTTCTTCAGCCTCATTTCCCTTTTCGTCTGCCACGCTCTCTTCTGGTTGTGTTACCACCTCGTCCTCTTGCTCATGTAGTTCCACAAATATGACATCATCGGATGATGACGAGCACTCCTCCCTTGTAACTATTTGCTCAGTCTCCTTCCTTTCCAGTGGGGGCTCCAAAGGTGTTACACGACTGAGAATGATACGTTCGCCTCTTTGTCCCGGTACTCTTTTGGACTGCCATTCTTCTCCTAACATCTGTGTCCTTGGAATACGTTCTTCCTCTTCCATCATTCTCTCTCTAAATCTTTCTGCACTCCTCTTAAATTTCTTTTCACCTCTGCGGTCATCCATGTCTAGTGTCTGCGTTGAAGGTTCACTAATGACTGTAATCTATCGCGAATTAGTTTAATTGAGTTGAGGATTGACTACGGGTTGCCAATTTTTATTGAGTTGATCAATACTTTGCTAGCACTATGTACTTGGGATAGCTTATTGGGGAGCAAACTCTGATTCATTGTATAATTATGCTGCTCCCTACTTTCTTGTTCTGTAAATGCAGCTGAGTAAAAGTTTTTGAGGTCGCTAATATGGGCGGTTTTAGAAGTTCTCCCGTTGATTGGCTTGATACGTACAATTACTGGAGACACATATTTTTCAACTTTAAAAGGGCCTCCATATCGTGGTGCGAGTTTGGCCGCGAAGTTATCTGATGCTTTCGAGAGGTGGTGTAGTTTGACCATAACTAATTGTCCAATTTGGGGCTTCCATGGTCGGCGGCGGAGATTATAGTATTTGGCCTGTTTTTCTGACGCTAACCTCATGTTTTCTCTGGCAATTTGAAATACCATTTTGAGTCGATCGGCATGATTCTTTATTGTAAAACGTTCCGTTCCGGTGCCAAGTGTGAGCTTGTCGTAAATAGTGTTAGGTAAACGTGGCTCCCTTCCTTGTACAATATATGCTGGACTGAACCCTGTTGATTCCGACACACCTGTATTAATGGCTAAAGTGAGTTCGGGTAAAAGTTCATCCCAGGTAGTTTGCTTGTTCTCTGAAAATTGCGCGATCATGGTTTTTATCGTCCGGTTGGTACGTTCGGTGGGGTTTTCTTGTGGCGTGTAAGGGGCCGTATACTGATGACTTACTCCCATTTCATTAAGGAAGTCCTTGAAGGCCTTACTGGTAAACTGGGTGCCGTTATCTGATATGAACAGTTTAGGTACACCGAACCGTGCTAAGATCCGTTCTCTAAATGCTTTAATCAGATTTGTACTAGTAGCTTTCCGACACGGTACTAACTCCGTCCACTTAGAAAACTTGTCTGTAAAGACCATTAACGTGTTATTACCGTGAGTGGACCGAGGAAGAGGTCCCACAAAGTCGGCGCTAACGATTGCCCATGGTTCTTCTGCAAATGTTGTAAGCATCTCGCCTGCTGTTCGTTGTTGTGAAGGTTTGAATTTCTGGCAACTTTTACAAGATCGTACGTAGTAGCCGGCTTGTCTAAGCATACCTGGCCAGTAGTATCTCTTCGCTAATCGACTGCGGGTTTTGTGTACGCCCAGATGGCCGGCACTCGGGGCGTCATGGTTTTCCTTGATGATCTGCTCTCTTAAGTGGTCGGGCACACACATTTTCCATGGGAAGCAATCTGTGTTCCCACCTAACTGATGGCGATAGAGGTTTTTATTTTCGATGACGTAGTCGGGGAATTTCTCCGGATTATTTTCTACTTCTTTGTACTTGTTAGCATACCACGACTTTTCTTTGTTGGCTCCCACTTGTATACAACTGAGTGTTTCTATGGGTTGTCGGGACAACGCATCTGCAACAATATTTTGCTTACCCCTTCTGTACTTTATGTCATAAGTAAATTGCTGTAGCTCGAGAGCCCATCTGGCTATCCGACCTGAGGGACTTTCGATTGAATTAAGCCATTTTAAAGACATATGGTCAGTGACTATGGTGAACTCGTAACCTTCGAGATACGGTCGCATTTTCCTCACTGCCCATACAATGGCTAGGCACTCCTTCTCTGTGGAGGAATAGTTCTTTTCGGCATTGTTAAGGTGACGGCTAGCGTAAGCTATTACTCTTTCTTTTCCTTCTAATGTCTGAGTTAGTACAGCTCCGAGCCCATAGTCGCAGGCATCTGTTTGCAGAATGAATCGTTGGTTGAAATCGGGGCATGCTAGAATAGGTGCCTCCGTCAGCCTTCGTTTTAGAGCTTCAAAGGCTTCTTGTTGCTCCTGACACCATTTGAAATGTTTCCCCTTTTTTAATAGCGACGTTAAAGGATATGTAATTCAGGCGAATTCTGGTACAAATCGTCTATACCAGGACGCAATACCGAGATACTGACGAAGTTGGCGCACATTTTGTGGTGGTTTTAATTCCCTGATAGCTGCTATCTTTTCCGGATCCGTGTGTATTCCTTTCTCGCTCACCATGTGTCCTAGGTATTTTATTTCCTTCCTGAAGAATTTGCATTTATCTTTATTTATACGCAGCTTGGCTTGACGTAAACGTTTGAAAACTTCTTTAAGGTTTTGCATATGATCCTCCAACGTACTGCCAGTAACGACGATGTCGTCCAAATATGCAAATGCAAATGGTTCGAGGTCAGCACCAATCACACGGTCGAGGGCTCTCTGAAACGTTGCGGGGGCGGAATGAAGTCCGAAGGGCATGACTCGCCATTGAAACAGTCCGCGCCCTGGAACCGTAAATGCCGTATATGGTTTACTGGATTCCTCTAAAGGGATCTGCCAATAGCCGTTTTTCAGATCGATACTACTGATGTAATTAGCATTTTTCAAACGTTCCAAAATGTGATTCATTCGGGGAAGTGGGTATGCGTCGGGTACTGATTTTGCATTTAATTGGCGATAATCCACACATAGGCGCCATCGTCCATCCTTCTTCCTCACTAATACAATAGGCGCGCTGTATGGACTTTGTGATGGTTCAATACACCTCTTTTCCAATAGTTCCTCGATCTCTTGATCGATAATTTTTTTGCATTGCCGGATTACGCGGAAAATAGCGTTGCTTTATGGGTTGATCGTCCTTCATTATTATTCGATGCGCTGCTAAATCTGTTATCCCTTTAATGTTTGCGAATTGACTGAGCTCGTCTTGCAAGAATCGTTGTATGTGCTCCTCTTCTGTAAGGACGACTCCCTTCGAACTATTGCAGGAGACTTTTGCGTAACTTTGGTTTGTATTTCGTCTGTTTAATTTAACTGTGAGATTCCCGCATCTAATTTCGGTTTCAATGCCTGTCAAAAAGTCGAAGCCGAGAATAACATTATCCACTACTTCGGGTATTATTAGAAATGTGATATTAACGCTTCGGTTTCCTAGTGTTGCCTTAGTTGTAAATGTTTGACACACTTCTTGAGCGTGACCGTTCGCCATAGATACTTGCATCGTGGTAGGCTCGACTTTGCCTACACCACGGAGTTTTTCAGCCAAACATTTGCTCATGAAGCTACGGGTCGCGCCAGTATCGATTGTTGCCTCTATTGCCGTATTTCCCAATGATATGGTAGCAATAATGCGTTGGCCCTCCATTCGTAGTTGTTCTAATGGTTTCGAGGCTTTGGAATGTCCTGCTGACCGGCTCCTCGAACTGACGGCCAGCGACTCGCGTTTCCCTGCTCTCCACAGCATGCATTAGTGCGTATGTTTTTCCGGCCGCACTGCCAACAAAAAAGAACTTGAGTATTTCGGCAGCTTCCTGCGTAATGACCTTGCTGACTACATCTTCTACATGCAGAGCGTGCATTCGTGATGAATTGATCTTGCTTGTCCACCACTTGGCGATGAGTGTCTGATGTTACTTGGCGAATTTGAGAGTGTTTTGAGCCATGGGCATGTTGTGGTGGATGCGTGTCTATCCGTAAATTCTCCCAGTCACCTGCTAAACCGATTAATTCGTTTAATGTGGTGAATTCCTGACGCTTGATGTAAAGTTGAATCTCCCTTCTACTATTCTTGTATATTCGATTTAACCGCTCCGGATCTGACAATTTGTGTGGCGCATGAGATTTTGGAGTGACAAAACATAATCTTTGAATTTCTCGTTTAGTCTTTGAGTTCTCTGCCTTATTTCGTCTTCGAGACATTCAAAATAGCGAGATGGTAGGAAAAATTCGAGGAGATCTTGTTTGAATGTATTCCAAGAGGTCCACCTTCGATTGTTATTTCTAAACCACTGTAGCGCCTGATCAGTTAGGAGCTGCGGCATTGTTCTTGGCAGCGAGTCTGGGTCAATACTGTATAACTGCGTAAGCTCCTCCACTCGTTCAATGAATGCTATCGCATCCTCTTTTCCGCTATAGGTTATATTCCACTTTCTTATGCGATCAATAATATACGGGCTCGGTAGAAACTGGTTGACTTGGGGCTGATAGGAGTAATTTCTTCCTATATCATTTGCTCTATCCATGTTAGAATTTGGTGAGCTTGGTTGTCCGGCTAATGACGATGCAGTGGTTTGCCCGTCAGGCCCTTCCAGGGTGATATTTATGTTCTCCTTGACGGGTTTACTTGACTTGGGCTTAACTTGAACTGGTAATGTGTCAAGCCCTGCTCCTGGTGATATGCTGCGGCGGTGTTCCGCCTCTAGCTCGTTTAGACGACTTACAATATTCTTGTCTAAGTTTTCGTCTCTTGCAAATGCAGCGAAATTTCTTCGAAGTTCATCTACTGTACCGCTGGTTTCTAGCTGAAATTCTTTCGCGTAGGTGAGAAGCTCTTCTCGACGAAGTTCGTGAATCCACCCTGTTCTCACCATTTTGATTCAAAGTATTCGGTAACTTACTAGGCTGAGAAATCACGATTTAATATTATTTCTAGAGGGTCCCTGCTCGGGCGCCACTGTAACGGGATCTTTCCCTAGTCCTGTGGTCTATAGCCAGGGCGTGGCTCGCCGGCCAGTGTCCAGTCACAGAAATTTATAAAACGCAAGTGGCCCTCTAGACTTGATGTTATTATTTTATTTTTGGGTATCAGATTTCTCGAGCTGTGTGTATCTCGGGGTCCAAAAGGCCCCGTAGAAGATGTGGTGAAGGTTTGGTGGTCACTCCAACTGGGCAAGATGATTTAAATGACTGCGCCGTGTGGCTGACTTAATCAAAATATATTAAATTTACAGGGGTGCGTTAAATAAGTGCCCCCCGCGAGAAGCAATCAGATAACGGGTAACTTATGTAGCCCTATATGACCTACGTTCCTTAAATTTCTCGACAAGATGATTAACTATAGTCAATTACCCTACTTGTCATTTTCCGTTTGCGCGTTTATCCCAGCAGTGAGTGATCGTCAAGATTGCACTCACCGAGTACGGCTTACTTAAATATACCTTACACTGCGTTCGATCGTCGAGATTACGATACGCAATGAAGGAGATATTTTCGCAGACCAGGGATCCTATGTAGCCTTGTAATCCTACTAGAATCTCCTAATTGTCTTTGTCCGTCTGCCCGTTTATCCCAGCAGTGAGTGATCGTCAAGATTGCACTCACCGAGTACGGTTTACTTAAATATATCTTACACTGCGTTCGATCGTCGAGATTACGATACGCAATGAAGGAGATATTTTCGCAGACCAGGGATCCTATGTAGCCTTGTAATCCTACTAGAATCTCCTAATTGTCTTTGTCCGTCTGCCCGTTTATCCCAGCAGTGAGTGATCGTCAAGATTGCACTCACCGAGTACGGTTTACTTAAATATATCTTACACTGCGTTCGATCGTCGAGATTACGAAACGCAATGAAAGAGATATTTTCGCAGACCAGGGATCCTATGTAGCCTTGTAATCCTACTAGAATCTCCTAATTGTCTTTGTCCGTCTGCCCGTTTATCCCAGCAGTGAGTGATCGTCAAGATTGCACTCACCGAGTACGGTTTACTTAAATATATCTTACACTGCGTTCGATCGTCGAGATTACGAAACGCAATGAAAGAGATATTTTCGCAGACCAGGGATCCTATGTAGCCTTGTAATCCTACTAGAATCTCCTAATTGTCTTTGTCCGTCTGCTTTTCCACTATCTGCTAAACCCTATGTCCTACTACCGAGCAATCCAATTATCCGACCGTCCAGCTTGCCTGTCCTCTACCAACTGACTTGTTGCTCTCCCGCGTTTATTTTTCAACCACTGCTTGCTTGTATGTTCTCTGTTCGTCGCTGCTTGCTTGCTTGCCACTCTTCTTTTCGATACCATTTGCTCGACTCCTCGCGCTGCCCAGCGTTGTTTGCTCGCTCGCCTGCTCTTATCTTCTCCACATCTTCTTCACAACAAGAGCCATATTGTCTCCCTCTCTTTTCTCTTAATCTAGCTACTCTTATTCTAATACAAGGTGTTTACGAACTATTTACTAACTATTCAAATAACATGTTGACAAATGTAAATTAATTTTAATTGTAATTCATTAATAATATATTAATTCATATAAAGAAATTAAAATATAAAATAAAATATCAAATTCAGTATGTTGTTGTGTTGTGTTTGTGTTCTTAGTTTTGTGTTGTGTGGACAAAATTTGCTCTCGCCGAATTTTGGTCGTCACAAGTTTCATAAATTAGTTTCATAAATTAGTTTCATAAATTAGTTTCATAAATTAGTTTGACAGCAGCAAAAACCAGCGCGCTGCAATTAATTTTCATCACTTTGCCAGCTCAGTCTGTAATTCTCGTTGTATTATTTTCCTTATTTTCCAAGAGGAACGAAAAAGAATTCGTTGGAATTTGAGAGAGAAATTGGAACAAAAATTCAATGGAATTTCAAGTGGCCAAAAATTGAAGCGACTGCAGTTGCTTGAATTAGGTTTCTGTCTTAAGTCTTCGGGGCAAGCAGCGTCTCTTTTTTCGCCGCGCTTCTTTTTTCGCCGCGTTTCGCTATTTGCGAATTCTTACCGAAAATTGTTCACGCGATTCATTCACTTGCAACACCCGCAAGTCATTTATTTCGGAATTATAAATTGCCAACAGCCTGCCGGAGATGGCGGATCTAAAAATAATTCATTACGTCTTCTCGAGAAGTCAGTCGTTCGCTTGTCAGCCATCGCTAATTTAAAAAATATAAAAACTCACGTATTTTTTGCACCCCAACTACTTCCAGCACCGCAGGCGGCTCGAAAAGCAAACAGAAATCATTAATTCGATAATTTGCGAGAGCTCATTGATTTGTCAGTCCGTAATCACTCAACACTCAACTGCTTTTCCTGTTTTCAAAATGCTTCGCAATGAATGCTGCGAATCGAATCAAAATTATTAAAGAATTATTGCGCGCAGTTGCAATTTCAAGTAGACGCTGATTGATTGCTTCACGTGTTCCTCGTCTTCTCGCCGCCAACCAAAAGATTTCGGCTGTGGATCGCGTTAATCGTGGCGGCTGACGTTGCTTCAACCCAAAAACTGCGCTGAACTTTCCTCGTTTTTTTCCCCAGACTTCTTGGCTGCACGTTTCGCTTTTGCGCCCGTGGAAGTTGAGTTGAGTGGTTGAGGTCTACTTAAAGTAGGCGTGGTCGCTATGTAATCTAATTGTAATCAAATTGTTTCGTCGATAATTCACTGAAAACGTGCAGAAATTGAACGCCGCATTTTTGTTCACTTTTCCCGCATTTTCAAAATCTTATTTTTCATTTTCTTTTGTGGTTTTTGTGTCTCTTGTGGTTTTTGTGTCTCTTGTGGTTTTTAATAATTTTTTTTTGTCAGTTTTGTAGTCATTCATTTTTGTAGTCATTAATTTAATTGTAATTAATTGTTTTTCCAAAATTTCGTTTATAATTTCGCTTTGAAGTTTTTAAATTTAGTTTTTTAATTATCGACAAAATTTTGAATTTTTTCTTTTTTGCCTTCATTTGCTTATTCGGTTCTCGTGACGCTTGCGGGTCACTGGCTTCTCGCGATTTTAGAGCGCATCTTTTATTTCAGATTTTAATTGTTGAACGACAGGTTGGCTGTAAAAACTCAAATGAGAAAAACACGTGAAGAGACTGAATTGAATTTTATTCACCCAGTGAATATTTAAATGCCATTAATATGTAAATTACACGTAATAAAGTTTTACTGTCTCTGCATGCCACAAAATTCGAGAGTCAAACGTAATTAATTCTTCAATTTAATTAACTGAGAAATGATGCAGATTTTCGAAAATATTTCATCAGCCGCGTTAAGGGGAATCAAATCAATTTTATTCTCATCACTGACTTCAACTACGAAATTTAAAATAAATTCAATTTTTTTTTATTTTTTTTTTTAATTTTTTTTTTATTTTTTTTTAAATTTTTACTAAGTTTGGAGGGGAAAATTAATAGTTCAATATTTTACTTTACTTTTTAAGCGTAATTTCTTCATTTTTACATGCAAATTTTAATTTATACATATAGAAATTTTGAATTATAATAAAATTTCATTTATTTATAACCTTCAAATTTGGATTTAGCGAATATTTGAAGCTTTTAGCGAAATCTGCAGAGGGATTCTATGATTTTTCTATGATTTCTATGATTTTTCAATTTCCTTCATCGATTTCCAGTTCTTCTCACATCAACGTCTCGCTCGCCAGCCTTCCAGAGCGCGAACTGCTTCTCGCCGCGACTTCTTAACCGACCGTCGGCGGCGGCCCACTCGTCGTGGTTCCTCGCGTGTGTTACGGTTTCTCGCTGCGCTGACCGTGAACTTGTAGACCGTTATTAATCGCTCGGCTGATTGAAGTAGTTGTTTGTTTGTTTTTTTTCGTCGCCGTTCGTAGCGGAGATTAAATTCAAAGCGATCAACGGAAAATGTTGCTGCTTGAAATAATCGAAATTCTCATTATTTTATGTTTGCGTTGCTGCTTTTGCGTTTGTTTTCATTAAAAAAGAATTCAATTTCATTTCGATTCTCGTTTTAATCGCCGAGTTCATTCAACTTCTTTATTACTTTTTAAGCTTTACAATCAATTTTAAAATAAAGTGGGCGAAAAATATCCCGAAAAAATCATCTACGTTACAATGTTGCTCAACTTTTGACTTCTTTTTAGGCTGCCACAACTTTTGCGATCAAATCAAAATATTTTCACAATTTTCTCAGTCATGAATTCGATAAATTTGGCGATAATGATTTTTACGGAAAATACGACGCTCGATTTTAAAGGCAGACAAAACTGCTGCGAACATTTAAATCGTTACGTTAAATTTAAATCGTGCAATCGTTACGTCATGCGGCGGCGAGAAAATGATTGGCGGCGAGAAAATTTTTGTATTGTCAGAAGCTGGCATTTTGTTATTGCTGTTGTTGCTGTTGTTGTTGTTCTTATTGATACCGGTGGCCGGTGGGTTTCTCACCGTTTTTTTCACAATTTTTTCTAAAGAGTGAAAGCTCAACAAATTATAATTTCTATTGTTAGAAGGGAAACTTGATGGAAAATTAGAGGACAAAAAGGAAAAAAAAATTGTAATTAGCACAAATTTTACATTTAAGTTCAGGGATTTCCGTAAATTACAACAACAACACACCGACAGCAATTAAAAAGTCAACCTTGCGGCACAACATGTCACGAGAGAACAACAATGAAAAGCGCTCAAGAAGCGATGAGCAGGAACGCACAACAACAACAACAACAACAACAACAACAACAACAACAACAACAACAACAACAACAACAACTCCACGATTTACATTCTCAAAGTTGTTGTTGTTGTTGCACGGATAGCATTGCTGGCAGAGTTGCCATCAGCAGTCATACAAAAAAAAAAAAAAAACAATGCAAAATTACGCAACCG
The DNA here is from genome assembly GCA_922984085.1 of Sicus ferrugineus. NCBI lineage: Eukaryota > Metazoa > Arthropoda > Insecta > Diptera > Conopidae > Sicus > Sicus ferrugineus. The sequence goes on from OV277350.1 coordinate 38,677,070, forward strand.
TGATGATGTTCGGGGAAAAATGAAATCATAAAAATGAACAAAATATTGCAAAGTTTGTGACTTTTTCGCGTGTTTAACGTGATTGAAAATGAAGGTTTTGTTGCTTCGGAAAAGCGTGAAGTGGAAAATCACATAATTGAATAAAAATATTCAAATCGAATTGAATTCGTGAGCTTTCGTGAGTTGCTTGGTTTGAAGAGGCAGTCGTCTATTTTCCACTCTGATTTAAAACAATAGACGAGGTAATATAAATTATCAAAAAGTATTCCAAAGTTAGTTTGTGGGCTTTTTTTTTAAATATTGTGGACTATTAATTCCCGATCGGTGCGGCTGAATTTCTACTGCTGAAGGTCACATTAAGAGACGCAACATCACTGCAGCTAAAACTCAACAAACTGGTTAAAGCAACATTTAAAATTTTTATTTAATCATGAAAATCACTGACCTCGACCTAACAACAACACCAACAACAACAACAACAACGACAACAACAACAAGGAAATGACAGGGTTAAGCATTTTGACACCAAATTTTTTTTTTTTTTTTTTTTGGAACTCTTCAAACCCTTCGAACTCCACGAATCCCAAAACTCAAACTTGCGAAACTGCACGCTTGCGTGCCGCTGATCTTCTTAAACCCGCGCGAGAGTTGCGTAAATACCGCGTTTATATTTAAATTAATTAATATTATGTGCATTCATTCCTCCGCTGAAGCCGAGTATCGCGTGCGGAGATCTTGAATGCCTCCAGAAGGAAGGCAGAAGAAGCAGAAGGTCTCCTCCCTCCCTCCCTCCTTGCAAAGCCTAACAATTCATTTTAATTGTTTTGTCGGTCTAAGCATTCGTAGGTGCGAACTCTGGCGTAAACTTTTACACACTCGAATATACACAATAATTGGTGTATTTCGGGGGGGGGGGAAAAAAGCCCTACAAACGAAGGTTTCCACATTTTCAAGCCCATCATTAGTTTAATTCATCTGAGCTTCTCTGACAGGCCGTTGATTTGTAACTTCGTATTTGGCTGCGTGACGGTTACGCTGACCGGTTATGACCTGACTGACGCGTTATGACCTGACTAAGGTCACGCCTTCAGAGGAATTCAATTCCGCGGAGTGAATATTTTGTGATGCTGAAGCCATTAGGCGGCGCATATTTTTGATAAAAATCTCGTTTTTGTTGAGATGATAATCGCTTTTTAAACGGTTACCAACTACTGTGGGAGTTGTTGTTGTTGGTGGTGGTGGTGGTGTTGTTGGTGGTGGTGTTGTTGTGGTTGTTGTTGTTGTGGTTGTGGTTGTGTTGTTGCTGTCATTATTTATTTAGTGGGTGAGGGTCGAATTATAAATTTCCCTTAATACACAAAAATACTGAAGAAGCAGTTAGAAGCAGGAGAAAAAAACCTTTTTTTCCTTAAAATATAGAAAACTCCAGCATTATTTTTGACACAGAAAATAAATATTTAAGTGATGACTTACACAGTAACAAAGTTAACCGAAGTAATAGCGATGAAAACCCCATTAAAAATTCTATCAGCTGTCAAATTCGATCCAACAAAGCCAATCAATTCTAGCCAACTTTTTGGAAGCCTCTTTGCAAATGAAAACCCAACAATCTGACGAATTGTTTTTGCTGTTATTGTTATTATTATTATTGTTGTTGTTGTTTGTTATTATTATTATTATTATTGTTGTTGTTGTTGTTGTTGTTGTTGTTCTTGTTGTTATTTCGTTATCGTTATTGCATATTCGGATTCACTCATTGTGTTGTTAACTTTATGACTTCAAATTATTATTAGTTGCTGCTTTGCTATTCCATTCTAATTGCTAACAAGCAACAAGACCGACTTTTAAGACATATAAAGTCAAGAATTTGCCTTAAATTCTCCTGCAGTCCTCGTTATATCGTCAGCAGTGTGCTGCTTCGACACTATTAATCACTTCGAACGTAGACTTCGAAATTCTCGTATTCGTAGCATAAATTGTTTGCACGCAAAATAACACAAACAAACAAAAAAAATTATTATTTTGTGTCAAGTTTAGCAGATGTCGTTAATTAAATGAGGCAACGTGAACCGAATGCACGCGAGACGCTGAACTGCTGATGGCTAGAAATGGCCATTTTAATTGGAAGCCTTGAAATCATTGCGATGTTTTGGTTTGGCAGCCAAATTCTGCTCAGCTGGCAGAATTCTTGTTTTTTTTTTTTTTATGTTTGCCTTAAAGGTGTTGAAACGATTTGATTTCTTAAATATCTGACAGCTGATTACAGTAATTAGTTGGTAATTTTAATAGCCTGTTTTTTTTTTAATTAATCACCTTAAAAAGTAAGAAACAAACGACTCGAGACTCAAGCGATTTTCGATTTTTTCCTAGCGAGCAACTATTCGTTCCATTGTTCTCGTTTGTTCATCTGCTCGTTGTTTCCGATTGAACGCTCGAATTATCTTTCAGCTGCGAGTTGTGAGCACTCGGTATGCATTGCGAACGCCTGCGTGCGCGTGGCTCACTTCGAATGAGCGTCAGTGGATGTGAATGCTTCGAATTGTGTCAATTGTATTCACAAATCAAAGTCGGTGGGCTACAAATATTCGCGAAATATTTTTTATAAGCGAGAATTACGTCGCACATAACTTCGGCCGAATAGAACGCCAGACAAGCGAGAAACTCTAGAAAAACCGAGAAACTCTAGAAAAGCGAGAAACTCTAGAAAAGCGAGAAATTCTAGAATTTACCAGGAATTAATTCTCTTAATATTTTTGAGCTTTACGTTCTGTATGTAATTTTAATTATAAGTTTATTTAGAATGAATTTCCTGATAAGTTTCACGCTTTTATTCTTCCTCTCTAAAATCGAAAAAAAAGAAGACTCAAGAAACGAACTTGCTGGCGTTGTATTGTTGAGTTGGAGTATTGAAATCACAAGACTTAGGAAACAAACGCGAACTCCACACACTTTCACACGAAAACTAACTCGTTTCTCATCACGTTTTCTCTTCGCCACAGATTCCACATGCATTTTTTCTGCTAGTCACTTGCATCGCAACACTTTCGAGCGCGATACGCGTCGATTGGAACACCAATAAGGGACCGATAGTGCCACCGCCTCCTCCGCGCCCCAGCGTGCGCCCGCGACCGCCATTCCGGCAGCCGGCACCGGTTTGGGAGGCGCAAAGCAACGACCTACCAAATCCGAATCCTTATGTGTAAGTTAAAGAGCGGTGAAGCGTGTAGAGATCTACACGCAACCGAGAATTAAAAAAAAAAAATTAAAAAAAAAAAAAAAATTAAAAAAAAAAAATTTCAAAAAAAAAAAAAATTTCAAAAAAAAATTAAAAAAAAAAAATTTCAAAAAAAAAAAATTAAAAAAAAAAAAATTTAAAAAAAAGAAACTCGCGCATCAAGTCAACCACAACTTTTCAGATTTCTGCACTTCTCTCACAATCTTTTCCCAGCTACGTTCTGCCACCGCCTTCACGACCTCGACCCGCCACCAACAACTATCTGACCTCCGATCGACTACCAGTCACCGCGACGAACTACAACGAGTACAGTAACCACAAAAACCATGGCAGCATTTTATCAGCCGCGGATGTGAATTCGTATCGGCCGGCCGGAGGAAATGCGGCGAACGCGCTGGTGGTGGTGGCTGCGCTTGCGCCCAAATATCTACCGAATCTGGGCAGGAAATACTACGCGGTGGTGCCACTCGGCGGAAAGGCGGCGAGCTACTCGAGTGCCAAGCCAGCCGGCTACTCATTCGCGGACAAGCTGCAGGGCAAGTTCAACGTGAAGACGAAGAAATACAAAGTCTACGAGAAGGTCAAACACAACCCACTGCAGCCGAACTACGTAAGAATCTACAATCAGCGTTAATTCTAGTTTTAGTTGAAGAATTTGTGCCCTCAATTCAGTAGAGCGCAGAAAATTAATACATTTATATTAAAAAAAAAAAAAAATTAAAAAAAAAAAAAAAAATAAAAAAAAAAATAAAAAAAAAAAAAAAAAAAAATTAAAAAAAAAAAAAAAAAAAAAAATTTTTAAATATAAGACTCCCAACCTGGTCTCTGATTCAGAGTGAAGTGCTTTTTGTAAGCATTTACGAGGCCATTACGAGGAATTCTGAAGCAAGATTTTGTTATGGTGGATGCATCGCTCATCTCATTTCATTACCTGCCATTTTTCCGCCTTTCCCTTCACGTCTTCTCTCCTCACTTTCCTTACAGTCTGCGCACTTCGGCTTCCATCGGCCGGAACAAGAAGAACAGGAGACGCAATCTCATCCCGAGACTTGGCTGCACTCACAACAGCTGCCCCTCCTGCAACCGGCGAAACCCTTCAACATCGCAGAGCCTGCAAAACTCCGGCTACAGCAGGAGCAGCAAACATTCGCTTTTAAAAACGAGGACAGTGAAACATCCGAGATTAAAATAATGAAAGAACAGAAAATCGCAGGCTCTTCATTTTCCGCGCAACGGACGGAAAACTTAGACAGCAGAAAGCAGAGATGAATTAATTAAATACTTAAAAATAAAACTTAAAAATAAAACTTAAAAATAAATTTTAAAATCTTATTTCTTTCTTATAATTTTAAGTTTTTAACAAATGTTACAATTTTCATTTCTTCTTCTGTTCGCTGCCATATTTTTTGGTGGTAAAATAAAGTTTTGCTGGTAAAATAATTGCAAGAAGAAGAAACTGAGCTCTTCGCAATTTTTACTTTATCTAAATATTGCTAAATATTTTCCTGTATATTAATATAAAATATGTATGTATATATTTAATAAATGAAATTCGTGAAAATATGACAACTTAATTTAATAACTTTTCGCACAAGCATCAGCATCAGAATATAATTCGATCGACTGGAATATCATAAAAATTTCGCGATTTCAGCCGGAAGTAAAACGCATAAAATCAGATTAAAACAATGAAATATAAAACATTTTTATTCAGTAATAATATATGTTTTTTTTTTTTGCAAATTTAGCCATTCATTTCCCTCTTCTTTTCAACTCGCCGATGCTGCTGCCGTTGCCGCCGCTTCAGAGAACAAATGCGACCGGATCGGCATGACGTACTGGCTGCACCGGTTGTGCTCGTCGCAGCTGATGGAAGTGATGCGTGCGGCTGGCGGCGGTGCGCGTGCGCACCATCGAGCGAAATCCTTTGTCGCCGTCGACCTCGTAATGAACGTCGCGCACGAAGCCGCCGGGCTCGAGGAGGCCGTAGTGACCGGTCACCCGATCGCCGCGCCGCTGCTCGCTGTGAGCGAGCTGCACGTTGGCGGCTGCAGCGTCCACGTAGTAGCGAAAGGAATAATTGATCTGCAATTAAGGAGAACCCAGAGCGCGATCAATGAGTCGCAGCAGCGAAATAAAATGCATAACTTATGACAGCAATAAACTGAAAGGCCAGACGGAGGCCGCGCCGCCGCAAACCGCGTCGATTTGAATGCCTTGCTGCAGCGCTACAAATCGCTCTTCGCTTTAGATTTGTGAGATGTAAATTTGGAGTTCTTGCGAAGTCTCGGTCTGCGAAGTCTCGGTCTGCGAAGTCTCGGTCTGTGAAGTCTTCCTCGGTTGCTCAAAGATTGCCGAATTAGTATTTTTAAAAAGTGAACGTTTTAATTATTTTAATTATTCATTAAAATAATATTTTATTAAATTAGCTATCTTGTGGCATCAGTTGGAAGAACTGCTTTCCAGTTCTGGCGGATGCTTTTGTACGCTTTTAAGATTTTTGAAACCGACTTTCAAGGTGACGTCGTTGTCCAGCTAAAGAGTGAACGTGAACGTGACCGGAGTGGTTATCGGCGTGTTGATGGTACTGATAATGTGGACGGCGCGAATGATGGTTGGATGACAATTGCGACTGAGATGGCTGTCGAGATGATGGAGTTCCATTGTGTGGCTTGTGACCGACATGGTCTGGTTGTTTACTGGTTATATCTTGTGATGATCACGCCAACCACGTCATGTCATAATTTGGCACACCTCAATCTCGGTGCTCGTCGCGATTGACTCGAAAAAGTCTGACTCGATCTGTGTTGTCTCGATGCGTCTTGCATAAGAAAATCCTGCTTGAGATTGCGAAAGGACTTTTTTTATTCATGAAAAATTCGTCGCGACGCCAATTACTGCCTCGAATTGGAAGCGTTTATCGGTCGGTAACGAGATTTGGGACGGTAGTGATGGTTATAACGATGAGTATGGTAACCGTGATGGTTAAGGAAGTCCTAATGATAATCACAATATTGCTGTTTCTATTAATTCATAATATCCTCACTGCTGATATTCTTAATATTAAAATGATAATTAAAGATCGTCATAGGACTTTAATCAGCATAAGAATTGAGGAATCGTGATTGCCATCGTTTGCAGTCATAGAAACAACCACGCTTTGGCAATCCAGTAAGCGTCACCTTGATCTTGATGACGCTAATGATCACGCCGTCCACCAGCGCCTTTCAGTTTACGAACCGATGATCACGATAGCTGTGGGGGTTTTTACGTCAGCCATCCCAACCACAAATGTCAGCCGCTGTTAACCTTGAGTTCTTACCTCGTCTTCAATGTGATTCTTCTTGTAGTCCGAATAGAATTCCACAAACTGCGACTGCGGGTGCGACTGGGACTGCGACTGCGACTGCGCTTGCGTCATGACGTGGTGTTGCCACAGCAGCGAAATGTTGAGCAGTAAAAACCACTGAAGCGTGCGCATCATGATCTGCAGGAGGAACACAGAAGTTGAATGAATGACGATGTTAAAGTTGTGAAAATTTTAATTTTTTTTTTTTTTTTTTTTTTTTTTTTTTAAATGAAAGTAGCGCTGCTAGGATCTAAATATTAATACGTATCTTTGCTGCATGTGTTACCGCATCACAGCAGAGATCGTTTGAATAATCTTTGCATTTTCACCGCTTGCACGGTGCTAAAACTCGCCCTACGAGCAGAAATCGCGTCTCGAACTTTTGCTATTTTTTCCCAAAACGTTTAATTTCGGGTTCAGTGCACTTAACCCCCCTTTCGCCAGAAGTTAAACTCCTGCCAGCGTATTTGCTGCCTATGGTGGCAGACCGCAACTCACTTCAATATTGGCAATCGCCTCAGAAAACCCAGTCACGTTACCGTGCTGTGCAAAGCAAAGATTTGATCAAGGCAAAGTGTGAAATTACATTGGATACCCGAGTGTAATGGAGAATTATCTAACGATATAACGGTAATGAAGTGTTTGAGCGGACGTGTTGTGGGATTTCTAACTTGCTAACAGTGCGAAATCGCCAAAATGTTGCCGACTCAGTGGGCAACAGTAGCAGAAATTTCGCGGAAAAGAAGTGCTATTAAAATGGACCTATAAAATCAACTCTTAATACGATTATCTTCCTCTACTTCTTTCGGAAATCCTTTCGTGCACCCTGTATTTTTATTGTTATTATTATTATTATTATTATTATTATTATTGAATCATGCCGTGCTTTCGAAATTTACGCCGCTAGTATCGCTCGTTGTTGCCTTCCGATTGCACAGCTAATTAAAGCGACTGCAACTGCAACTGCAACTGCAACAACAACAAAAACAACAAAAACAACAACAACAACAACAACATATCTTGGCATGCGCTGATCTGCGATGCCTAGCGCGTTGTCAACCCGTCAGAAAGACACATAAAATTATAATAAAATTACAATGAAATAAAAGCGTTCATCGCATGAAATTCTTGCATTGTTTTAATAACCACTGGCGGGACGAGAAAGGGGTGGGAGGGTGCGCCTGTACACACTTAGCTAGGCATCTGAATAAATTAAATAATCTAGCAAAACACGTTATTTGTCGTCTCATGGAGGTTCTGTGCACACGCGTCGTTATTGTTGCAGTTGCGAGAAGTTGCTTGCTTGGTCCTCTTCGAATTGTTAACGATACCCTACATCCGAAGAGACGGAGAATTGGATTTATGACTACGCTGGCAACACAGAAGAATAGAAAAATTTAATATACAACTTGCAACTCGAACTCCTGCGTCGATGTAACTCGAATCGTAGTCGCGCTTGGCTGTCTGTCTGTCTGTCCACAGGACGGTCTGTCTACAGGACGGTTTGTCTACAGCACGGTCTGTCTACACAGGACGGTCTGTCTACACAGGACGGTCTGTCTACACAGGACGGTCTGTCTACACAGGACGGTCTGTCTACACAGGACGGTCTGTCTACACAGGACGGTCTGTCTACACAGGACGGTCTGTCTACACAGGACGGTCTGTCTACACAGGACGGTCTGTCTACACAGGACGGTCTGTCTACACAGGACGGTCTGTCTACACAGGACGGTCTGTCTACACAGGAAGGTCTGTCTACATGACGGACATGTTTGTCTGTCTGTTTTGAGTCTGTCATAAGAATCTATCATAACTTTCATAGCTAAAATAGTTTCTTTTTCGAATATTCAAATAAAAACCCCCTGAATTCTATAGTAAAATGAAAACTACAGAAGAATGCAATGGCATATTTTTTCAGTGTATGGCATACATGGTTGCCACACTGGTTGCCGCACAAACTCGAGCACCTTACGAGGATTCGGCTAAAGTGCGGAAGCAGCCCAACTACATTGTAATCGCAAGTACAATCGGACCGAAACGAGGAGAAGAAACAATAAACGTTAATAAGCAAAATCAGCCGTGACTTTGTTGCTCTGTTGTTGCTTTGTTGTAGATGTTGTTGCAGCAGCAGTAGTGGTTGCTGTTGTTGTTATCGTTATCGTTGTTGTTATCGTTGTTGTTGTTGTTGTTGTCGTTGCTGGAATTGTATAAGAATCGCATTTAGCTGACCATTAAAAGGCTGAATGCGGTGCAGAGCAATTGAAAACGCTCGCAACCGATGAAGTTCACGGCAGCCGGTCGCTCGGCCGGTCAATAAATCAAGAAAGCAACGTTGATTATGCAAAGCAACAAGCAGACAAACAAGCAAACAAGCAAACAAGCAAGCAAGCAAGCAAACAAACAAACGAGCAAACAAACAAACAAACAAACAAGCGAGCAAACAAACAAGCAAACAAACAAACAAACAAACAAACGAGCAAACAAGCAAATAAACAAACAAACGAGCAAACAAACGAGCAAACAAGCAAACAAACAAACAAACGAGCAAACAAACAAGCAAACAAGCAAGCAAACAAACAAACAAACGAGCAAACGAGCAAACAAACAAACAAACAAACAAACGAGCAAACAAGCAAACAAACAAACAAACAAACAAACAAACAAACAAACAAACAAACAAACAAACAAACAAACAAACAAACAAACAAACAAACAAACAAACAAACAAACAAACAAACAAACAAACAAACAAACAAACAAACAAACAAACAAACAAACAAACAAACAAACAAACAAACAAACAAACAAACAAACGAGCAAACAAACAAACAAACGAGCAAACAAACAAGCAAACAAACAATCAAACGAGCAAACAAACAAACAAACGAGCAAACAAACGAGCAAACAAACAAACAAACGAGCAAACAAAGAAACGAGCAAACAAACGAGCAAACAAACGAGCAAACAAACAAACAAACAAGAAACACGCTGTTCATGCGGAAAATATGCAGTTGAAAGTCTTGTTTTGAATGCCATTTAAGAGGAATTTTGCGGATTGTGAGTGGAAATCATTTCGGTAAGGAAAACCGATTAAAATTAATAAATTTCGCCGACTCTGTGTTTCACTTTTCAGTGCAATTTTATGCAAATTAAATGAAACTTTCATGATTTCTTACCTTTTCCGCTGTCGGCTTCCTCGTGTCCTCACTCGCCGTCAGCCGCCGGATGCCACAACCGCGTTTTCTGCTCAATCGACGCGACCTGAAATGCAGCTGGAGATGCTGCACGTCGATTGCGCAAGGAATCCCTTCGACTCCACTTGCTGCCGCGCGGCGCTCAGTGCGGCGCGAGATACGTTCACTTTTCGTTGTTGTAGGTGTTGTTGTAGGTGTTGTTGTCGGTGTTGTTGTCGGTGTTGTTGTAGGTGTTGTTGTAGGTGTTGTTGTCGGTGTTGTTGTGGAGCGCGGACGGGAGCCTCTGCTGCTGTCGCTCGCTGGATGGCTGCCGCTACTTTATTGCTGTTCTAGTTCGGCGGCTTTTTTCTCCCTCTTTGCAAATTATGGCGCTCATAAATTGCTACTCTTGTTGTTTGGTTGTTGTTGTTGTTGTTGTTGTTGTTGTTATAGTTGGTTGTTGGTTGCCTTTGTTGATTTCTATTGTTGTTGTTGCAAGTCCAACAATTGTATCGCGTGTTTCTGTTCTGATTTTCCTTTTTTTTTCCTACTCGTCGCACTTTATACGAGTAATCGAAATTCGTTCACGCAACTCGTTAATATTTCAACATTCGCTGCTTCAGCGTTTTGAAGCAGCAGCAACAACGACAACCACAACAACAACACTATCAATTCGTAGCAACAACAATTCGTAGCAACCTTCTTCACCAACAAAAAATTCGCACACTTAACCGCTGAAGAGCCGCGCTGCGTTTGAATTTGTTTCCGTTCAGAAAATGCATCATCCATCTCGCATCTCGGCGCGCGACACTCACATCCAGCAAAGAGAAGAATAATAAATAAATAAAAATAAAGGCAAACTAAACATGAAAATAGAATTGAAATCGCTTCGAAGGAGTGAAGGAGTGATGGTGTGCAGCAGCAGCAACAACAACACTGCTGGTGTAATTGGTTCGGTTGGTGTTGTTGCTGATGTTCGTGTCGTCGTTGTAGTTGTTGCCTCTGCTGTTGACAACAATCACTCGTGCGCACTCGACAAGTTTGGCAAGAGTGGAGCGGCGTCGCAATGAATTCATTTGCAGTTAATCTGAATACTCACGTGTTGCCCGATTCTCCGCGACGGCTGAGTATCTCTCGCTCTAAGGTGCTCGTTATAGAAATCGTTAGTTTTTCTAGTAAATCGAAAGAAAAATCGGTTCTCGCTTGACTAAACACGACTGCTTCGACTGATTTGGTTCGCGTCTCGACTGAAAATAGCGACCGCACCTCGATTATTGCAATTTAAAAGCAAAAAAAAAATAAAATAGAAATGAATAAAGGAATTTAAAGTCAGTTATTTTGACTATTTTCAGATTATTTCAAGGTTTTCCCACTACTTGAAAACTAATAATCAAAATTTCGTTAAAGTGATTATTTCTAAATTACCTTTCCCGATATTTAAATAATCTTAAAATAATCAGGATTAACTAATTTTATTACTTTCTAGTTATTTTTCTCATTTATATCTCTGAATATTTGAATTATTCTCAGATTATGTCGGTGTCTCTCTGATTTCCTAAAAAGTAATCTAAATTTCGTCATTGCGGTTATTTTTAGATTAGTTTTCACTAATTTTAAATTACCCAACAATTATCAACAATAAAAAACACAACCTTTTTACTTTTGATTATTTGAAAATAAAAAAAAGTAGTTTATATTTCGTTATTTTGATTTTATTCAGATTGTTTTACTATGTTTTGCATATTTAATTAGTAATAAAAAAGAAAACACTTCTGGTATTTTCAGAGTTTCAATACTTTCTGGTATTTTAATAATTTTAATATTCATTTCTTCATAATTTATTATTTTAAATCTCCTTCTTTCATTACATCAGTTTTCACAAATTTTCACAAATTTTCAGAAATCTCGTTCTTCAATTTCTATAACCGTTCTTAAGACGAATGCAACTGTGTGAGACACTCTCGCGCTGAGAAGAAGCCGCTGGTGTGATATTCACGAGGTTTCTAAATTTGAGTGTCGTTGGCGAGTGTTTGCGTGTGTTTGCAGCAATCGCGTCTCAAGCGTGCATAGAATACGAAATCTCTTTCGATTTGCAAATGTGTTGCAAAGCTGTTTTCAATTAAATCGATTTTAATTTATTTAGTTTGTTGTTAATGAATTTATTAAGTTTCTTCAACGCGAAGTTTGGTTTGATAGAATTTCAATTGCTGCAACAATTTCTGTCTTTAAATGAAGAATTTATTTTCCACTTCCCTTAATCGTCTAACGAAGACTTTAACTAACTCAGAGTTGAAGCCAGACATAAATTCGGTTATCTGAAGTCTTCATCTGCACGCTGGCGAGGCGCCCTTTCATTGTTGTTGCTGGTTGTTGTTGTTGTTGCTGTCGCTGCTACCGTCGATGTTGCAAGTTGATGCGAGGCAAACAACAAAAACTCTGCTGAAGTTGTTGAAGATGCAACTCTTTTTTTTGCGATGTCGATTGTTTCTCTTTATGATTTTCCTTGATTGCCGCGATGGTTTTTGCCATCGTTATCGTGTTTTGTTGCCGTTGTTAGTAGCAGTTGTTGTTGTAGTAGTAGTTGTTGTTGTTGTTTGTTTAACGTGGGCGTCTCGAGATGCCAATTCGTCTTGTTTGGCCCAGAAATTTTAATTGATACTCGTAAATTACGTGTTGCACTTCGTAGTGGTTGCCGCGGCTGCTGCTGCTTGCTTGTTGTTGTTGTTGTTGTTGTTGTTGTTGTTGTTGTTGTTGTTGTCTGGTTGTTTGTTGTTGCTGGTGTTTCTACCGATTGTCTTCTGCTGTTGTTGTAATTTGTGGTTGCGTTTTTCGCTAAGAATTTCTCAGTTCTCTGCGTTTCTGTTGATTTCGCGAAAGATTTCAAGAGATTTCGTAAATTGTTGCTGTTTATTTTTTTCTCTTTAAGAGGAAAATTATAAATTTTAAAGAAGAAAATTGTTTTTCTTTTCCTTTTATGTATTAAAATATTTTATGAACACCTGAAGTGCGTTTTGTGTCACCTTTGAAATCATTTAAAATTGATAACATTTTTCTGCTTTAATTAACACCAATTTAAATAACTTCAATTTTGTTTCCTTATTCAAGTGGAAAAATTTGTCACAAATAACAAATTTCAAGTAGGTAACGAGGTAACAACATTAACAACGACAACAACAACAACAACGACAACAGCAACAGCAACAACAACAACCATAAACAACTACAAATTGTGTAAGTTTTTTTACAACAAAAGCAAAAATAATTAACAATCCAGTGGTCAGCAGTTAAAAAAAAAAGAAACTTTTGGCCGCAAGTCGTGTTTTTTGACGCCATTCAAGCACGCACGCGCTCTCCTCTATTGCAACAACAACAACAATGAGAAACTGTACATTTTTTTTTCTATTTAAATAGCGCTCATTTTTGCGAAGACATTTTAATTGCATTGCTAAGTTTTTGCGTGTAAAAAAATCCAAACCAAGGAGAGTAAAAAAAGAGTGACAGAGAGAGAGAGAGAGAGTAACGGGAAGATAGAAGAGCTGTAAAAATAGCTGTAAAATCGGTATTAAGGATATTTTGTGGTATTAAAAGGATGATGCAAGTTATAATCTCGCAAGACGCCACAGAAGTTGACGAGAAACTTCAGTCAGAAATCGCAGCGCTTTTTTAATCTCATTAAATTGAAGAGGATGAACTGAATGTGATGTAAATTTGATGTAAACTTATTTCTGCAAAATAAATGAAGTAAAGTTGACTCGCCTGAATTTGGAAATAAAAAAATAACTCCAAATACAACTTTATATACGCGAAAATAATAAATTTACGTAAAATTATTTCTATTTCTTCAAATATTTTCTATTCTCAATATTTATATTTCATCAAATATTTTTATTTCTTCAAATATTTTCTAATTCTCAAGTCAAATATTGAGAATTAAGAGATTTTCAATTGAAAATTGAAGTTTTCAAATCTTGAACTGAATTTTTTTTAGTGTGAATTCTTAAAATTTCGTCAGTCAGTCTTGACTTGAAATCTCTAACGCCGCATATTAAAATAAATACAGAGCGGTAAGAAGAACAAACGAATGGGCAGACAGACAGACAGACAGACAGACAGACAGACAGGCAGACAGATAGGGAGACAGATAGGGAGACACAGACAAGTAGCCACCCAGCGAGATTGATAGACATGCAGACAGAAATTCAAACATTCAGCGGAGTTAAAACATTCAGTGGAGTTAGAAATTAATTTAACTTGCGCTTTTAATTGATTATTTATTTATGTCGAATTTTTTATGCGGGTTTTCGCTAATTCTCCGGTTCGGCTAAAATATTCGCGAGCCGGCAGAATGTTCACGCAGAATGTGGAATTCGAATTTAGAGCACCCAACTGCGGGTGTGGAAAAACCGAATCGATTATCGAATCACATATTAGCAGCGGCGATTAATTGTTCGGCTTTTGTTTGGAATTTCGGGCAAAAAGTGTCAAGAAAAATACGAATAAGTTGACCGCATTACACTAGAAATTAGTTTTTAATTACCTTTCATCACAATTTTTTCAATTCGATATAAAAATCCCTTGAAATTTTTAAGAATTCGTTATATAAATTTAATCGTTACTTTCGTTAGCGTTCGTTATTTCGCCGGTGAACCCGAAACAGTTGCTCGCTATATTTTTTATTAATTTTTGCGATCAATTATGAGATTTCAAATAATGTTAAGATTTTCATGTTTTCACAAAAATTTCTACTGCTGCGACTGAAACTTCAGTACACGAAAATTGATTAAAAGTCATGAGAAGACGATTTTTGCAGTTTAATCGATCAATCGAACTTTTGTCTCGAATTATCTCGTGGAAGAAATCGTACGCAGACTCAGGCGAATCAATAAATTTCCTTCATTTCAAGTTCATAAATTTAAATTCAGTGGTTGAAAGTCAAACTTAATAAAAGTTCTACGATTTTTCGTAAAGCTTTGAATTTTAGTATTTAATTTATTCAGGACAGAAACCAACTCAAATTTTATTTAGTACTCTCTGTGAATTTAATCACAATTTATGCGGAGCCTGAAAGAGAGCAATGAAACCTGACAGCTCTTCCTCTCTTTTATTGAGGCAGCCTGAAAGTATGCTAAGCTAAAATGGAGCCGAATAATTACTTCAAATTAAACATTGTTTAGCTACATTGTTGCTAGCAACAAAATAAACTTACCTTAATTTATTGCTGTTTTTTTCTGTTGTTGTTGTTGGGAGAAATATCGTCTCCCGTCTGAATTTGCATGGTTGACAGTTGACATTCAGTTTTATTTTCCATTCAGCTGCAATTTTTCCCTCTTTTTCCACGAAGTTTTTTTCGCTCATTCATTACTAAATTTCATCGGAAGTGAAAAACTGTGAAAAGCCGCGTAGTTTCAATAAATCTTCTTCTTCTTCCTCTTAAGGAAGAAAAACTTTTTTAGTTGCCAGATTTCAATGTTTTTTGTTTCGTTGACTCGTTTTTAGAGTGGAGACGATTTTTTGTTGATTTTTGATGGTTGACAGTGAAAAAAAGTTACTTTCTTTAATTTCTTTACTGCGTTTTGTGGGTTTTTTTTTAAAATAGAATTACCTAAATAAAAATATAAATTAAACATTGCATTGAAAAATCTAACATTGAAATTATTTGTAAAATCGTTTTCGCTTTTCTTCGCGTTTGCTGTTCAACCCACAATTGTTTGGTTTTTATTTTAATTGGTTGTTCTGATTTGCATTCGTATTAATTAAAATTCTGATTGATGTGTAGATCATTTTTATTGATTCGTTCTGCAAAAAGCGAACTCATCTCGAAGTCTTAAAAACTTTTATTAATATTGGAAAAAAATCTAAATAAAAATTTAATTGCAAAATTTTAATTACAAAATTGTAATTACAAATTTTTAATTACTCAGTATGTCTGTGCTAAAATAGAATCTATTAGATTAAATGATTTCTACTTTTTAATTAATTGAAAAAACATGACCGATATTTTCAGGGTTATGAAGTCTGAAATATTTATTTTTGCGTTGATGATGTGCTTGCAGATCTAATAATGAAGCAATACAACAATTTGTAAGGATTTTTTTTGATAGAATTCAAGGAATATTGTATATGTAAATCCTAGATTAAAAAAAAAAATTAAAAAAAAATTTTTCCAAATTTTAGCGGAAAATTCAAATTTTTCGTGACTTTGTAATCCTGAATTCAACGGACTGATAAAGAATCAAACGCATGAACGGATTTTAATGAAATGAAGATGAAACACTCACTGACCGATCTATATTTTAATATATAGAAGAATATTTCCCGATTTTCAGGTTTTAGTATATTTATGTGGTGGGCCATCGGTTAGTTTCTTTTAGATTAAAATTACCCAAAATGGGCAGAATCGGCGCCCGCTTTTTTTTCTACGAAGTTTTGAATTTTAACACCAAAAAATTCATTTTAATAAAATATGAAAACACTTCTATTAATATTTTTAGTATTTTTATTTCACCAATTTTTTAAACTTTAAACATTATTTCTTACTTAACATTCAATGAATTAATACAAATAATTATATAAAATAATTTTCTAACAATTTTCTTCAATTTTGAATGTTTTAAAAATAATTTCTCATATTATTTTTATACTTGATACAATTTAGAATTCGTATACGTAAAAATAGCGGCTTAAAAATAGCGGCGGCGTAGAATCGCGGTAGGACTTCCTTGCTGAGGATCGGCGGAGTGATTTGCTCAGTAGTGCCCGCTAAAATGGCCGCCTTCGTAGTCGCCGTCGTAGTGGGAGCCGTAGTGCGGCACGTATTCGGGCACCGCGGCGACATCGTTGTTGTTGTTGTAGTAGCCGTCGTCGTAGTCGTAGTGGATGGGAGCGGGAGGCGCGAATTGCTTGCGAACTGCAAATGAATGAGAGGAGGAGAGGAATCAGTGAGACGTGTGTGTAAACTGTTATGTTGTTGAATAGAAGCAGAGAGAGAGAGAGAGAGAGAGGAGTTGAATAGAAGAGAGAGAGGAGTTGAATAGAAGCATCGAGAGGAGTTGAATAGAAGCAGAGAGAGAGAGGAGTTGAATAGAAGAGAGAGAGAGAGGAGTTGCTGAATCACAATCATGAGCTGAAATTCTTTTTCTTCATTAGAACGGAATGCATTTTTAGCATTCAATAAATTCTGCTGACTTTAGTGTGCAACTTGGCCCTGAAAATATTGTTGCAGGTGTTTCGATGCAGTCGCGCGCAGCACAAATTTTTTACTTAAGTGTAGCAATTTCAGTTAGCAAGTCAATTCAAACTTTGAAGTGCAAAGTCAAGTTCATTTATGCTCACGAATTTATGATCAGTAATATTTTTTATTTTTCCCAGCTTTTTTGTAAACAATCGCAAGCAAGCAGGGAAGCTGAGTGGCTTGATTTGATTTAATTTTTTAATTCCTATTTAGTGAGAAATTTAAAAATTCATTGCAATTTCAAGGGCTGAGAATGGGAATCATTGAATCTAAAAGACTAAAGAAACGAACTCGCTTCTCATTTTCCACCGCCTACTGCACTGAAATTTTGAAATTAAATTACTGCCATTATTTCCACCAAAAAAGCTCAGCAGTGGGTTAAATTAATTCAGGTCAATGGAACGCCATCGCCATTCTATTCTTCAATTGCGTGAAATTTTCTCACAAAGCGCTCACAAAAAAAGACAACAAAAAAAGACAACAAAAAAAGACAACAAGAAAAACAGCAAGAAACCGCGTTTAAATTTGTTGTGTTTTTATTTAAACACTCGCGCGAGAAAAAAAAAGGAAGATAATTGCAAACCTCAACGAAACTCATCGTGAAAAATATTGCATGCAAAAATCCAGAATCACGGCGACACCGAGTAACTTTGGCGCTGCTGGTGTGCGTTTGGCTCGTGCGTTTGTGAGCGAGTATTTGCGCAGCAGCAGTTGCGTGATACTGGCGATTTATTGTTGTTGTGTCACGAGAAAGAAGAACGAGAAAAACTCTTGCGCTCTCAATGACGAAACGAAGTTGCTGTTGATGTTCTCCACTTCTCGCATGCGATTATTAGCTGTCATTACATTGATTGTGAGGAGTGCAACTTTTTTGTTGTCTTCAACTCGTGTTGTCATCGTGGCTGGTCAATGTGTTGGTGTTGGTTTGTCTGTCTGTCTCTTCAGTTCATCGCTGTAATTGCGTTTGTTAATTTTTTCCTCAGCTGTCTTCGCAGTGTTGTTGTATTTTGTGCGTATTTTTCTCGGCTTCGTAATTCGTTGTTGTCGGCAACAACAATCGTTGGCAGCTAATTTTGCATACAGCGGCGCAACAATGAAGCGGCGCAACAACGTGCAGTTTTTACTCAACTTTTAAGTTTGAAATAAGAAGCGATTGAATATTGAGAAGCGTTTGAAGGTGTGTGTGTGTGTGGTGCTGAGAGGAGTTGGGCGGGTGATGTGAATAAGCGGAGAGTAAGACTGAGCAACGTGTATGCGCGCGTAAAACGACTTAAGCGACGAACTTGCTAACTATTCTCTCATGACACGAACTCACTTCAGACGAACTCACTTCTCTCTACACGAACTCACTTCAGAGTGCTCGTGATTGTAGTGTCACGCATGGGTGTGCGTGTGTGCGACGTGAAGCTGTCACGTGATCTCCTTGTTATACAAACGAAATGCATCATTTTACTCACCGTAGGGCGTCGCTGAGTAGACGGGAGCGAGTGGTGGCGCTGCCGCCGCCACCACGATGGGTTTGTGCAGCAGCGGCAGCAGCGGCTTGGCGACGACTGCGTGCGCGTGCACCGTCGGCCCCGACTTCGTCACGACCGCGTTGAATCCGTTGACCGAGTCGGCCGTGTAGTCCACGGTGCGGATGGAGCCGTCGGGCTCGACGAGTGAGTACTGACCTGCGGTCCGGGAAGACGAAGCAGAGGAAGTTGTTAGCACGCACAACGAGAGGATCAACGGTATTTCGATTCGAATGTTTTACGTGACTCACCTTTGACGACGTCTCCGTCTCGCGTTTCGTGCTGCGACTTCACGTCGCCGGTTGTGTGGTCGGCGACGCCGTAGTTGAACGCGTACTTCGGGTGATCCTGCGGAAGGAGAGCCGCGAGGGCGTGGCGAGGGAGAGAGAGAGAGAGAGAGTCAGAGAGGGGGGGAGCTCAGTAAGTGAGAATTCAAAATTTGTTTGTTTCGGTTGTCAACTCAAAACGCAACTTGAGACTCACGTAATAATCGACTGCATATCCTGGCTGCGCGTATCCTGGCCGCGCCGTAGCTGTGGCTGAGAACAGGACGACCAGCAGGACGAGTTTCGTTGTAAAGCTGGCCATGTTACGCGTCTTGTGTAATAAAAAAAAACAAAGAATCGTTTCTAGTGTAATAAATGATTTTAATTATTATATATTTTTTAAAATTTTAAAAAATATATTTTTTTTCAAATCGTGAAATCTATTTATTTTCAAAGAACTTTCTTCGCAATAATTAACTTCAATTTTCGCGTTTTATTTCTCTGCTCCAAGCCGTCGATGTGAACACCAACAACTGACCCGCAAAACTGCGCCGATTCTAGGATGAAATTTGCATTAAATACTCGCAGCGAGTGGACGACGTTGCTGCTTCTGTCAGCTGACAGCTGAGCTGCTGCTGCTGCCGCTGCTGCTGTTCGTTGTTTTGGCGCCACAACGCCTGCTGCTTCCATTCGTTGTTGTATTTGTTATTTCTCTCAAAATTGCTGAAGCGTTTTTGCTCTCAATTCTCAGTTTTCCATCATCTCTCAAGTGAAGCGCGCTCACCTTTTACGGTTTACGGTTTGTGTTGTGGTGAGTTATGCTGCAACAACAATGATAGTTGTTCACTGGTGAGAGAAATTGGAAAACACATACACAATAATATTAAAAATATTAGTAAGCTACTGTGTTTGTTGTTGTTGGTGTTGGTGTTGTTGTGTTGGGTGCGGTTGAAGAATTATTAAATCAAGAATAAACTTACAACAACAACACTGCATACGCTCATTTGATTTATATTAATTTTTCAAATATCGTTGCAACTCCTAGCAAAGCGGAAGACTTAGAAAACGAACTTGTTGAGAAGTGAACTTGCTTTCTATTAATTTTACAGGAAATTATGACTCACCAAATTCTCTCTTCACCTGAGAATGAATCCGGAATCCGTCCTCAGCTTAGTTTTTGTTGTGACTGACTGAACCCGCAATTAGCACTGAAAAATTGAAATCGTTGCCTTTGATGTTTCGGTGTTTTTTTTTGCGACGAAATTATCATTCTTATTTTTGCGTCGTCGTCCTTCTCAGCGGTTGGATTTTTTTCCAAATGTTCTACTTTGCAAGACAGCAATAAATTTGTGCGGAACAAAAGGTTAGAGCGCGGGTCAAAATGTTTTTCGAAACCGCAAACGAACGTTTTTTTTTTTTTTTTTTTTTTTTTTTTTTTTTTTTTTTTTTTTTTTTGACATTGTTGCGGAATCGAGATCATGCGAATTTTCGGCGAAACAACGTTTGAGTTTTTGTTTTTCGATTGTTGCTCTGCTGTTGTTGTTGCTCTGCTGTTGTTGTTGCTGACTGAAGTGAATTAGCAAAATTGCATTCTTAAATTGTTCTTTATTTTGCTGGTTAGTTGCGTTTATTTCATGAATTGCTGTTCACGCAGTCTTAAATCTTTTTGAACAAACTTTGAAATAAATAACTTTTTTTCTAATTTTGTATAACTTCTTCAAAGAATTGCATTTATTTTCTTAAGAATTCGTTGAAACTGAATAATATTTAAACTGTAAAACGTGTGAAATGAAACTTTTAAATGGTTGGGAAAATTGAACGCTTTTTCGCATCGTGAATTGCGACTCCCGACTTATTGCGACATCGCTACAGTCGACTCGCTTAATCGAAATTGAAAACTAGAATTGTAAAGTCGGTTTATTTTGTTTAAATTTGATACCTTCACAACTCAGCGCTTGCTTTTGGTCTTCGCTGTGCTGTGCGATCGATTTTTGTGGTTCTTCGGTTCTCATAACCTCGGAAAAAACCAAATAAATTCAGTGTTGCTGCGCCAATTGTGGTGCACAAGAGCGACGCATTCTTGCCGCCTCGCAAAGAAGATTTCGAAAATTAAAGCGAAATTCTATGCGTGGTAGAAAATTTCCACATCGCGAGTCCCACATTTTTATTTTTACTACTTTTAAAGTTCTGTGGAAATTCATAATTTCATTCCCACGCGCTCACTCAACAATTAAGAAAATATTTGACTTAATTTATTTCTTTCTTTCTCTTTGCGATGCATGAAATTTTCCCCCCTCAGGAGTGAGGAAAATTATTATTTGAAGGTTTTTGAAAACGCAGCTCCACTCAAACTGCTGCCATGTAATTATTTTCAGTGAGCGAGGGACGCCGGGGGGAAATTTTGAATTGAGAAAATATGCAACTCTAATTGTTGTTTTTTTTTTTATGGCGGCCGTAATTAAATGGTAGCAATTTTTGCATTAACAAATCTGCGCAAACATCAGCAGCATTAAAAGGCGAAGAAGACGAAGTTGTTGCAAAGATTTCATTGCAAAGAAAGACTTCATTGCAGCTAAATGAACATGAAAATCGTCACTCAAGACGCTGATGTTGCGCGATCAGGTGTCGCGCGTTCGAATCCCGTCGCCGCCCATCGCGTGTCGTCTGCGCGACTCACAAATTTGCATTCAGTTGTACGAAGCGAAAGAAAATCCGCTGTTTTTTCAGTTTCAGAGTGCGCTGCTGCTCTTTCAGTTTTTATTAGCCTTCGCTGCGTTCGCATCAAGACGCGGCAATCTAATTTAATGCAATCCCGTCGGGCGTCGGGCGAGCAAGAAACCGAAAGCTCGGCGCGCTCAGCTGTTGCGTGGTGCGGCGTCGCCGGTGCTTTTAATCACCTGCTACGCGTTGCTGATTTATGACCAACTAATCCAGTTTCCGAGTTTCACAAGTGGCGCGGTGCGGCGCGGCGCGGTGCGGTGCGGCGTTCGTTGTTTTTGGCACGGACAACAGCGAGGCGTTGGCTGTTTTGACTTTCGTGTAAAAGTTTGGCATCTGCTTGCCACTCTTCGCGGCTCATTATGTCATGTTGGGCTGCCCGCCCGACCGGCCGACTACCCGACCGCCCGCCCGACCGTCCAACCGCCCACCCGCCCGCTCGACCGACGGCCCACCCGCTGCCCGTCTGCTGTTGTTGTGATTTACGTGATTGCATAAAAACGTCTTCTCGTGTGCAGACACATTAACGCATTTCTAATTAATTAAGAGAAAACCAAAATAGTTTCGCTTTTAAAGTCCCCGTCAATTGAGAGCGTTTCATCGATCAATAAATAATAATTTAGATTTTAATAATTTCACATTTAGTCGCTCGTAATTAAATACAAAATAATTGCAAAATACTTCGAACCGTTTAACTCGCGTCTCTCTGAGTTTTTCACACAACATTTAGTTTAATTATCAGCTTTAATTATTCAATCTCGCAAAAAACATGATAATGAGTGTGTTAATTATTTAAATACCAGATGTTCGCGTTGCTTTTTATTTATTTTTACAATTTTTAAATCAATTTAAGTTACTCAAAACTCATTAATTCATTCATTCGCTCGTTTCTCTACTCGTTCGTTTCTCTAGTCGTTCGTTTCTCTACTCGTTCGTTTCTCTACTCGTTCGTTTCTCTATTCGTTCGTTTCTCTAGTCGTTCGTTTCTCTACTCGTTCGTTTCTCTATTCGTTCGTTTCTCTACTCGTTCGTCTCTCTATTCGTTCGTTTCTCTACTTGTTCGTTTCTCTAGTCGTTCGTTTCTCTATTCGTTCGTTTCTCTACTCGTTCGTTTCTCTAACCGAAAGACTTAAGCAGCCAACGTGATATTTATTTTTTTTACTATTAAATTGATTACAATTAAAATATCGCAATTAACTTTTGACGTGTTCAGTGGTGTTAAATAGATCAAATCAGTTCACTCAAGGTTCGTACGAAATATTTGCAGTTTTTGTAGTAATTTTGTGATTTCAATTTCAAATTGTTGAACAATTTTTGCAAAAAAAAACAATTTTATATTGAAAAAACGTGAAGATGACGTGTGAAGATTTTAGAGCAACAGAAGCATTTTGTGGTTTAATTTTCAATGCAAAATTTCTCTCAACACATTTATTTGATGGAAAGTTTTTTTACTTTTATTTTTATTCACAAAAAATTATAATTATAGCTATATAAAATTTATAATATAATAATAATAATAATAATATTTATTGAACATACTGAATATACTGAGTATAATAATAAATATGATGAGTATACTAAATATAATGAATATACTCAACACACTGAATATACTGAATACACTGAGTATAATGAATATATTGAGTATAATGAATGTACTTAATACACTGAGTATAATGAATACATTGAGTTTAATGAATATAATGGATATACTGAACACACTGAATATACTGAGTATAATGAATATATTGAGTATAATGAGTATAATGAGTATAATGAAAATACTGAATACACTGAATATACTGAGTATAATGAATATATTGAGTATAATGAGTATAATGAAAATACTGAATACACTGAATATACTGAGTATAATGAATACATTGAGTATAATGAATATAATGAATATACTGAACACACTGAATATACTGAGTATACTGAATATATTGAGTGTAATAAATTAATGAATATACTGAGTGTATAAATTAAATAATTGCATTGAATATATTGAATACAATGAATACATTGAATACACTGAATATACGAACAATTAAATTATTGTGCGGTGAGATTACGTAAGAGGAAACTCGACTGCATGCTTGCAATCTCGACGCTCCCAGAACTCTGCACACATTTTTCCACCAAGCGTAGCCGAGCCCGAGAAGTGGACGAGAATGTAATGGCAAGTCTATCGTCATCCACATTCATTATAATTTCAGCAATTAGCGCGCAAATTACTCTCGGTTAATTAAGAAAAACTGATATGAAAAGCAACTCGGGTTTCCGGCTGCAGACCATTTTAGACCATTTTTTCCCAACTAATTAAAGAAATTTAAAGACACTCGAGTGAGTACAGCAGGGTGAGCGAGCGAGTGCATGCAAAGCCGCCTTGTGACGAAATTCCAACTCAAAGCACACGTTTTTTCTGCGCCTTTCTTGCAAAAGTCAATCGAACAACCGAAGCACGGTGCGAAAATTTTATTATGAGTTCTGTGAAAAGAACGCGATAACTTGACTGATTTTTGTAGTTGGTGAGTCACTTATTAAACTCCGATTAATTGTAAGTTTCAATGTGAAAATTGTTTCACTTCACTTCACAAACAAAAGACTTAAGAAACGAACTGGCTCTGGCGATTTCTTCAATAGTCGTCGTTTATAAATTTGAATTCCCATCGAAATGATTAATTTTTTCGACAAATTATTTCCATATTTTCCTTCCTTCTTCCGTCAGGTCAGATTTATTTAAAAAAAAAATCACCGCT
Source organism: Sicus ferrugineus (assembly GCA_922984085.1). Taxonomy (NCBI): domain Eukaryota; kingdom Metazoa; phylum Arthropoda; class Insecta; order Diptera; family Conopidae; genus Sicus; species Sicus ferrugineus. The sequence goes on from OV277350.1 coordinate 38,701,321, forward strand.
CATGAGTTCGCTTGCTTCATTATTTTCGAATTATCATTCAAATTAGCTAGACAAACTCAAAGTAGTGCAAATTTAAAGACAATAAAAGTGTAATAAAGAGCAGCCAAGCATGTAAATGAGCTGCTGTTACGGAGTGGAACTAATAAATCAACCCGACCGTGCATCTCACTCCACCCACTCTTCCTCTCTGTCTTTCTCTCTACCTGTCAGACTCTCTCCCTCTCTCTCTCTCCCTCACTCTCTCTCTCCGATGAACTCCTCATCTCTCTTTTTGATGTTCTGAAATTCATCCATGCTTAACATCCTCGTCTTTGGACGTCTTTTCTGATCTAATTAATGAAGTTGACTCAAATTTAACGTTCTTAACGAGACCATGGAAAACTCTAATTAGATTTCAAATTAATTGTAAGATTAATTAAAGGTCACTCTGAGTTTCTACCGAATGCGGAAGCTTGAACTTGATGAAATCCGGTCGTGTGAAAACACTTTTTACAGACAAAACACTTTTTTATATAGAATGGAAAAGTTGGTTTATTACAATTTCGCTTTATTGAGTTTCGATTTACACGATTTATAGAAATTTCAATAATTTCCATTGTGTTGTGTGGTAACAGTGGTTGCAGATCTTGTTTAGATTGATTAAAAAACAGTTTACGTGCTGTGAAGTTTTCATGTCTAGAGTGACATCTGAAGTTCAACTTCGTCACTCTTGGGATTCCAACCGGGGACTTCGGCATCCGAGGCAAACACTTCCATCACTCAACCAGTTTTTTTATATTAAAAATATATATTTACTCACTAATTTCCATCAGTTAATTTTGTCAATTATTGATTTCAAACACTTTCGAATTGTAGTGACTTTTTCTTAAAAAAAACTGCATTAGAAAATCTGAATTAAAATTGATTTTTTAAAAGTTTTAGAAGTTTTAGAAGTTAATTGAGAATTTGGAAAAATGGAAACTTAATTTTCATAAAGTTTTCTCCAATCTTAGAAGTTTCTTCAAAATTATTATTAGAAATATTTATAAGAAGTCCTTTCAGAAATATCGAAATCAAAATCAAACACAAGATTTTTGAATGTTTTTAGCTAACTCAATTTTTTATCAAAAACATTTGAAATAACAATTTATTAGTTTAAGAAATTTAACTGGGCGAAGCATTTGTATTTTGTTTGCCTATGGAAATAAACGACTCCACTGTCACTTAATGTCGCCGCCTAAAAATATGCTACGAATAAATTACATTGCAGTAACTTTCAGCGGTTGCATTTTGCAGCAGCATTTTAGGAGCTCGTTTCACTTTGAGCCGTTCGAAGTCAAAGAAGTAAACGTCTTCATTAGACTAAAAATTTTACACTGAATGCGCGCAATCGAAGGATGAACGAAACGAGAGCTTCTGCTGAGAAGATTCCGCATCATTGTTAGTTCGCAAATGAGCGATTCTGTGGTTAAAATGTGTGAAAAATAAAGAAACAAAAAGCAATGCAAAAGTCCTTCTAAAAATTTAAGATTAGAGTAAAATTTAGAACTATTCTGAATACCATTAAAATCGTTCATTATTTTCAGTTTCTTCAAGCCGAAATTCTTTGAAACTCTTGAGGTGAAATTTAAAAAAAAAATTAACTAAACTCTTGACTTATAATTTTTTTTAATTCTATAATTGTCAAAAATTTTTGTTTTTTATTTTAATCGCAAAAATGTCTCTAAAAAGTATTTAAATTCATGTTAATCGCTCCAAATTCATGTTAATTTAATCCAAATCAAACAACTAAAATTTTCAATTCACTACATTTTTTATTTATAGCATTTCTTCAATGTTTCGCTTACAATTAAATAATAGTATTTAAATATTTTATGAGTGTTAAGAAATAACATTAATTAATACAAATACAAATACAAACATACGATTTTTATTTTACAAAATGTTCTCATTATGAGTTCCTTCTGCTTCTGTAACCGGCTACAACACGTTGATTGTTTATTTGTTTGTGTTTGTGTTTATGTGTGTATGTGTGTGAATGTTTGTGCTTATGGGCGTGGCAATTGAACAAAATGGTCACACATGCAAGGACGAAAAGTAAAATGTTACGAGTATTTCGAAAATTACATGAGCTGCGAACTCTCATCGTTGTGAGCGATTTAATGGATTGCATAGGGCGTGGCAGAGGGGGTTGGTTAAGTAAAACAACAACAAACTGTAGAGAGAGAGACTGAGCAAAATGGCGATACACAATTCCGCGATTTGAGATCTCAGGAGTAAAATGTAGCGAGAGAGAGTGAGGGAGAGAGAGTGAAAAATTGAAATTTTTAAAAGCGCAGAGAAATCTAGAAAACTATTTACAAAAGTTACTAAATTACTTTTAAGGGTGTTAAATTACTTGAATAATTTCACAAGTGGGCAACAAGCTCAAAAAGAGCGGCAGAGAGAAAGAGAGAGAGAGAGAGAGAGAGGGAGAGAGAGGGAGGTCAGAGCAGGTTTGACGATATTGGTGAGATGGGAAAAATGCTGATTTTTTACATCTTTATATCGGATGTGTCATGCTTTTCAGAGGAGAGAGAGAGAAAGAGAGAGAAAGAGAGAAAGTTCTTCATCCCGCTCTTCTCTCTCATCGCCTTCCATTTTAGTCTCTCTCTCTCTCTTCTCATTCCTCTCTTTCCTCGTTGCTGTTTCTCGCAAACTCTTCCTGTCACATTTTGTTGTTGTTCTCCTTTTCTAGGTCGTCATCGATTTAATGTTGGTGGTATTATGGGTGGATGAGTGGGCGTGGATGGTTGGTTGATCACCGCACCTCCTAATAGTGACCGTGTCCGGCATAACCGGCGTAGCCAGCGTAACCGTGTCCCACGACGGAGGCGTGATGCGCCGCTGAGGCGTACGGGACGGCAGGAGCGGCAGCGACGTGGTGAGCAATCGCGGGGGCGGCGTACGCGACGGGGGCGGCGGCGGCGACGTGCGCAACCACGGGCGCGGCGTGGGCGACGGCGTGCACGGTGGGCGCGCTCTTCGAAACGACGGCGTTGAAGCCGTTGTGGTCGTCGGCGGTGTATTCGACGGTGCGCACCGAGCCGTCGGGTTCCACCAGCGAGTACGAGCCCTTCACGACGTCGCCGTCGCGCACCTCGTGCTGTGACTTGACGTCGCCGGTGTGTGAGTCGGAGACGCCGTAGTTGTAGTGGTATTTCGGGTACGACTGTGGGAAGAGAAGAGAGAGAGAGAGAGAGGGAAAGTGTTTTAATACGGGACAATTTAAATACTTAAACTTTAAACAAAAGAAAAATCAATAAACGAAAAAAACAAAATTCTCCCGGATTTCGCGTCACGTTTCTCAAGTCGTTTGATATTTTGAAGTTTCTTTCTTCAGTCCTCGCTCTCGTATTGAGTTCGTTTCTTAAGTCTTTTGATTGTGCATGAACTGGGCAACACAAAATTTCACAGTAAATTTGAGAATTTTATTGAATTCCTTATGTTTTATGATTTTTTATTACGTTTTTCTACAGTTTTTCGCATGTTCATTAAATAGTTTAATTTCGAATTATGTTTGTTTTTTTTATTTTTTTTTTAAATTTGTTTTGTTTTTTTTTTTTTTTTTTTTTATTTCAAACTAAGTTTCTTATTATTGATTTGCTTTTTTTAAGGTACTTTACGTATTTTTGCATCTTCTTTTCATTCGCAAAACTCATCGCGGCGTCTGCATTCATTTCAGATGCGTTTTCTTGCTTTTTCTGCCCACGCACACCTCACAATGATCGCATTTTTTAAACTGCAAATCAGTGTTTTGCGGCCTTTTTTCCCCCCTTGATGAGCAAGCATTAATTTGCAGATGATTTACACGATAAGGTGATCTTTGGTGATCTTTGGCTCTCTTCATCATGCTTCGTCATCTCGTCTGCTGCGACTGAAGGTTGCCACACATCTGCGCCGTGCAAACGCGCATCACAGACTGCAGACTTCAAATGAGACTTGAGTACTGATTTGAATGAGTAATTGAATGACGGGGGGGGAGTAAAATGTGGCACGAATGAAATCTCGTACCACGCAACAGAACACAAACAGCTTTGTGTGTGAATTTTCTCTTAATGATGGCCATTCAAAAGAGATTTCAGAAGGTGATTTTGTTGTTGAAATCTTTTGTTTTCTTCCTTCAGGAAGAATGCAGGACTCATTTGCTGTGCAAAATCTGTACTCGTGCAATTAATTTAACTTCGTTCGAAGCATTTAATGAAACCGCGCAGCAAGCTAATGAAACCATTTAAATGAACTGCAGCCACATATAAATACGAAATACTAGACGTCGAAAGATGTGGTTCGTTCAGCTGCAGGGTAATAAAAACGTCGCTTGCTTAATCACTGCGGAAAAAATAACAAGCGATTGCGCTGCTGCTGCTGCTGCTGCTGCTGCTGCACCACTTTCTGCGTCGATCGGTCTTCGGCGTCCACAACAGCAGCAGCAAAAGCAGCAGCGGATCGGATCAGAGTGCAAAACTCAAGCGAAGTGGACCAGCATGCTGTGGACACATTTTGATGGCTGTTACGTCGCGCTGATTACGCTGCACGAGCAGACAGACGGACGGACGGACACACCGATGGACTGACGGACAGACGAACAGACGGACAGATGGACAGATGGACAGACGGACAGACGGACAGACGCACAGAAATCAGAGCTGCCAACAAACTAAATGCAAAACCGCTGCAACTCGAGTTCGAGGCGTTTGCTGAGAAGTTAATTGTTGATGTTGAGATGGTTCACCCAGTTCTGCAATTTTTATAGCAGACCTCGGTAGCCACGGCTTCGGTGGCATCATCGTTATGAAAACTTTGACTGATTGGCTGCGATTGAAGAAAAAATTCGGCAGGATTGAAGCTCTAGTTTGCTCTAGTTTCTCAATGTTTGCGGGATTGAAGCTCTAGTTTCTCTATGTTTGCTGGCAGTTTTTCTAAGGAATCGAGTGGGAAAAACTTCCATTTCTGCATTTAAATGTTGTTGTTGTAGTTTTAGGACGTTTATAGTCAGAAAATATGGAACATTAAAAAAGTGAATACTTGCGATTTCTTATTAAAGTCTTGACGCTTCTCAAAATCGTTCGTCAGACTCACACAGTCATCATTCAAACTGATTTCCTGAAAGGATTTTCTTAAGGGATTTTGAGGGATTTCGAGGAATTTTGAGGGATTTCGAGGAATTTTGAGGGATTTTCGAGAATCGTTTTTTCCTTGGAAAAGTAACTCATTAAGAGTTTACGTCTTAAGTCTTTCGTTCTAATTTACGAGTTTCATCCGTCTTTTTTCCCCCCACCGTTTTACGTTTTAAATATCAAATATTTCTAACAAAACTACAATTAATAGCGTTAAAAATGCGCTAAAGTGTCAAAATAAATAAAAAAATTAATGAATTTACTAAAGACTTACATGGTAATCGATGACTTCATCATGTCCGCCGTGTCCCAGCGAGAGAGGGGCTGCAGCTAGCAGTCCACCGTGACCACCATGCGGCAGGAGACCAGCGCTGGCAGCACTCAGGGCAGCGAAGCAAAGCAAGGACTGGCAGGGTTTCGATGTACAAAAAGCAGGACCGAGCGAGGGGCCGGACGAGCGGTAGGGGAACCGAAAAAGAAAAGAATATGTAAATTAAATGCGGTCAATTTCAACGTTTTCTTCTCTCCTTCCAGCAGCACCACTTTTTCGTTCAAACGTTCAAACTTTAGTTTGCACAAACGAGAAAATAAACTCACTTTGAAGAAAACCATTTTTGAATTGAAAGTTTCGTTGAGCAGACGCGACTGTGGAGGTCTTGACGACTGAAAAGACTGAAGTCAACTGATAACTAGAACCAAGAAGGAAGCTGCTTTTATATAGTTGACTCCACCCGACGAAATTCGTGGTTAATTCGTAGTTTTAATCAGTTCGGTGTTGCGCGAAGCGGAGTAGAGTGAAGTGGAGTGGAGTGGAGTGGCGTGGAGTGGAGCGGCGTGGAGTGGCGTGGAGTGGAGTGAAGTGTAGTGGAGTGGAGTGAAGTGGGGTGGAGCGGAGTGAAGTGGGGTGGAGCGGAGTGAAGTGGGGTGGAGCGGAGTGAAGTGGCGTCGAGTGGCGTGGAGTGAAGTGGAGTGAAGTGGCGTCGAGTGGCGTGGAGCGGAGTGAAGTGGAATTGTGTGGAGCGGAGTGGAGCGGAGTGGAGTGGATGAGAGTGGAGCGGAGTGGAACGAAGTGGAGTGGAATTGTGTGGAGCGGAGTGGAGCGGAGTGGAGTAGAGTGAAGTAACTTGGAATTAGTGGACAACGCTGTTGATGTGGCGACCGTTGTGATGATAGTTAATCGTTGCTGCTTGTATGTATGTGTGTGTGTGTGTGTGTGTGTGTGTGTGTGTGTGTGTGTGATTGTGTGACGCTTATGCTGCTTGTTGTGTGTTTAAATTGCAATCAAATGTATTGCTCGATATTACTAGCGATGTTTGTGTTTGTTGCACACATTGGTCATTGTTGTTGTTGCTGTTGTTGCTGTTGTTGCTGCTGCTGTTGTTCCTCTTGTTGTTGTCGTGCCTGCCGCTGTCATCATTATTTTGCTGTGCGCGCTCTTTATTGCTGTTTGCAGCTGCTAATTTTATATTCTTGCAAGCATAATAAAATTAAAGCTGCTTGTTGAGTACAAAACAGTCTGCACCTCCGTTTTCTCACCCCTCCCGCTCTCCCGCCCCCCCCCTCTCACCCCTCTTGACAGAAAGGTCGACCATTGAAAGTTGCAGTTTTTCTTGAAAAGCTCCGTCACTCACTCAGTTAGGGGTTGAGGGTGGTGGCGGTCGATGGCCGTTGGCTAGGTAGGCGTGGATTTCGGTTTTTGTGTGTTTTTTTGTAATTTTTCGCAATCATTTCGCACTGCACGAGGTGCCAAAATTTTGTGTTGCGAGTGCTCGACGCTACCGTTGCACGGTTTGAACTCTTGGCATTCGTGATGAAGTTTTTCCTTGTTTCATTTTCGGTTCGGATTTTTTTCGGCTTCTAATCTTGCATCGCAAAGTTTGGGTGCCACAAATTTTAATTACTAAAAACTCATTTACGCTGTAAATGAATTAATTTCGCTTTTTTGCGCGTTAACTTTTTAGTTTTATTTTTGTATTTATTTTGAAGTTTTTTTTTTTTGGTTTGTATTTCTTATTTCTCGTGTCTGCTTATGACAATTGTTATGTAATCATTAATTGCTTACAAAAGTAAATATTTTTTTCAATGCATCTTTTATTTTCTCTCGTAATTTAATGAAAAAACTTTTCACTGCCTGTATTGTATTTCAGTTTCTTTCAATTGCCACACAGCGTCTACCAGTCTGCAGTCACATCAAGGTCATCACGACACGTAACGGATATAAAATCAGCCCGCGGACCAAAAAGACCAACAAATTTTGGGCCACAAACTGCTCAAACAAGCGCGGCGCACAGTGGGAAGACGGAAGTGGAAGAAAGAGACTTTTATTATTAGAAAATTTAGAACTTAGATTACAATTAGAAGTGTAAAATTTAAATTAAAATTAGCTTTCTCAATCACTGTTTAAATTACGATATCATATATTAAATTACAAACACACAAATCTATTTATTTTTATTTTAATTAATGAAAAATAACTCCTGAAAAAGTAACTTGCGAATTATTTTCCAGTAAAATTTACTTTTCCAGCAAAACGTTTTCTGTGTGTTTATTTATTTTTTTGCAGCCTTATTTTTCCATTTATTTAATAGATTCCCCTTTCATTTTGCCCCACTGTGCAAATACGCAGAGAGCAGCCATTCGAAGTCGGTGATGACAATAGCGATTTTTACAAATAATTCGGCCGCTTTAATGTGCCTTGTTTTCCCCACACCGGCGTTTGTTGTTCCCGTGCTTTTATTTCTTGTTTATTTAGTATGCTTTTCTCTCTCAGTGTAATAAATAATCTTTGGATCCGCTATATCGGTAATTCCGTGCCATTCTTATGCTAATGAATGCTTTCAAATCGACGATTTTCCACAGCAAGCTGCCTGAAATTCGATGCTTGGCTCCCAATTTGTAGTTCACATGATTGGTTGAGTTAAACACACAATGAAAACAACAACAACAACAACAACAACAATAATAATAACCGCAACAATAACAACAACACACAATAACTACTATTACTACTACTAAATAACTACTACTACTACTATTACTACTACTATTTTTTGTGAATTTTGTGAATGTTTTTATAACAAAATTGAATTTGTACGTTGGATTTACTGAAGTGAATAATAATAAATAAAAAAAATAAAAAATATAAATAGTACTAAAAAAAAAAAATATGTACGTGAAGAATCTATCGATTCTCCGAGTCTTCCGATCATCGTTCCCGTGTTGACTGCAGACGGCTGCCTTGATCTCGGCCTCCACTAGATCTCGAGAAACTGCCTCGATCAGGATTCTCGTCTCAATCGAAAAAAAGAAGTCTCGACTCTCGCTTCGACTGTTAAAAGTTTTCTCGGTCCCGATTGTTGTCTCAAATGAGAGACGAGAAGATTGCAGTTCTCATCTCGACTGAAAATCACCAAGATTGAGACAATCTGTGTTCCCGCCGTCTCGATTGAAAAAGTCCTTCTTGGTCGCGATTCCCCACTCCGTCTGAAGTCTCCTCTTGCATTCGCATTGGTCGTCAACTCATTGATCGTGACTAAAAAACTAACAAAAAAGAAATAAAAAAAATATTAAAAACTCAATAATGATTAAATTTCGGTTGAAATCTATAAATTTTCGGCTCTGTAAGCCAATCAAAAATTAAGATCGTCGTAAAGCAGAACCGGTAGTCGGTGCTTATTTTCGAGAGCATGTAAATGTTTCGATTTTAGTGCTCATTAACGACGCTTTTGCGCGGAAATCGATCAGTCTAATTTTAATTACTTCTTTTATTACTCGTAATTAGTTCGCTCCTGGCTGAGCCGAGTTAAGTATTTTCAACGTTTCGATCTGCTTTCGTTCGCCTCACACTTGCGTGCAGATGTCAGTCAAATTCAAGGTGAGGAGTAATTTTCAAAGCAGAAAGCTAACAATTGGGCGCCGCGCTCAATAAGCGCCACAATTAAATAGATTTGAGATCCGTGATTCATTAGCTGCCACCTTGAACCGGCAGCGAAGTGCCAGCGAAAGGGTTTCACTTGTAATGGTCGCTGGAATGTTTAGTCCGTCGTCTTCAGCACGGGAGGCTTCATCGCGTAGCGCTCTCGTTGTGAGTTGGCCAGCCACGAGGTCATCGAAGATCGAAGGGCCACCCGCAATGAAAAGGCGGATTTGTAGGCGCAAAAGGTCGGCATGTTAAGGTGAAGTCAGTTGCTGAGGCCGCACGTCCAGGCTGTCTTGCGTGATGGAGGGAAAACCTGCAGCCTGACATACATGCGGGGAGGCAATGTCACACATGTGTATCGCATTTAAAACCTCCAATATTCCTCGAATATTAATTCCCATCTTTTCCTTCCTCTAATTAAGGCAATTAAAAACATGAAAAACTCAACTCAATCAAGCGGAAAATTGTTGCAGCCATTAACACAATTTCAGCTGCGAGCTTCTGTCTTCAGTCTTCAGTCTTCAGTCTTTTGTTTCTTCAATAACAAATTCCAGCGCGAATTAGAAACTTCTGCACAATTTTTCTATTGTTCATCCATTAGTCACGCCGCCGCCAACAAACGGCGCTGCTGCCCGCCAAAAGCAGTCATCAGCAACCTACTTGACTCCGTGGCTTGCGTATTGAATACAACTTCGCTGGCCTTCGCGTAGGCATAAAAGTAATTCAAGCAATCGCTGCACAGACTGGGCCACAGATATTTTGAGCAATCATCGACGCAAGAATCGAAACGTTTCGCAATCAAAGAATAGCAAGCATTTCATTGTGTTCGCCCGTCGAAGGTTTGTCGGGTTTGCTGTGATTCTAATTTATTGGAGCTGCATTTTCATAGCTGTTGCTGTTGCTGTTGCTGTGGCTCCGGCTGCTGTTGCTGCTGCCGCTGCTGCTTCATTGCCTAATCCGGGTCGCATGTAACCGCCGAAGAGGCGTGGCTTGCGATTACGAATTTCCGTTTGCGATTTTATATTTGTCTTTTGCCAATCAGTTCGGTTCTTTCAATCGATTCCACTGATTTATGAGCCGTCAGTCGAAGGAGTCTTTAGTTTAATTTTTGTACGCCGCATCGATTTTACTCGAACAAATGCGGTTTGCGATATTTAATCTGACCACATGGATGCATGAGAAATTCGGTGGTTGGCTGCTGAGAGTTGCCCACACATTGGTGCGACGATCGATGCTTTACGAAATGCGGACACCATTCGGTGAGCGGAGATGCGATACGATTGCAATTTTAGTTCAGCGCTCGATCTAATTGATGTGGTTAATGATAGTCATACGTAAGACTCGACTATATGTGGTCTGATGAACCACTCTTTCTGTCGCGTTTGTTGCGTTTTCTCTGTTTTGCCGCAATGAATGACATCAAAGACTGAAGAGCTCGTTGGATCGAAGCCCACTTCGATCTTCTTTTTGGCACCCATTGTGTCACATCAAATCCGAGATAGTCAACTCCTGTTCCGAGATGGCAACAAGTGGAAGTTCTTTGCAATCAGTTGAATTCGTTGAAGTCGCTAAGTGACTTCCACTGACTTCAAACGATTTCGGCGAGTTCAACTATTTCAACGACTTCAAAGCAACAAGAAGAGTTAACGACATCAGCTGAACTTAGTAAAGCCAAAATTCCTTTAGTGGCTTCAGCCACCATTTCAGAGACTTCAATTGAATTCACCGACTTCAATAGGGAAAACCATAAATAAGGGTTTGCAGATATTTGCCTTCTTGGATATTTTCGTACACCAGGAGGTCAAATTAATTGGTCTGCTCTATTTTAGTTTGGCCCGTTTCGCTTCCTTAACCTTTTAACATTTTGTGGTTGTCGGCGGAGCAATAAAATTCCAGCAGAATGTATATCATTCCTTCGAAACGAAGCCGCGCCGCCTTTCACGAAAATCCACACCGACAAAAACAGCCAAGAAATTAGAGCTCGTAGCTAGCTGGACCGGGTCCAGAAACTAAGGCGAACCGAATTGCATAACCTGGTCGGACGCCAACACTTGGTGGCGGAGCGCCGTTGGGGAGGAGAAAAAAGCACCACAAAAAGCCGACAGCCAGACGGCCAATATTGAAAGTGAATGTCCATGCCCGCGAGGTTGGTGGGGGGGCGGAGGGGGATGGGAAACGCCGTGCTGTGTAAATTTAAATAAGCTGAGGCCAATCGCGTACGAAGTTACCAGTCAGTGGACATTTTAGAGGCTTTTAAGTTTTTTAAGACAATCCAATGAGTGGAAAATTATCGGCGAGAGTGAGTAGTAATCCTGAAAAATTACTTACCAACTCGAAGTCTCCAACTCGCAAACTATATTTTTCTTCACTTAAGTCAGTTGAAGTTGTTGTAGTCGGTTGAAGTCGTAGGCGTTTGAAGTTCTTTGCAATCAGTTGCATTCGTTGAAGTCGCTAAGTGAGTTGAAGTTTCTTGAGGTTACTTGAAGACGGTGAAGTCAGCAGAAGTCAAGTGAAGTCGCCAAGGTATGTGTTTCTGTGCACTGAAAACGTTTGAAGTTACTGAAGGCGTTTGAAGTCATACTGGTGGCGACACAAATAACTAGAATAGCAATGAAGTCGATGAGATGTATTATCAAGTCACTTGAAGTTAGTTGAGGCATTTTTGCCCTAATTTAATTTAGTTGAATTCGTTAAAGACGTTTCAACGAAATCCTTTGAAGTTCTTTGAAGTCTTTTGAATTATTTTGAAGTAAGTTGAAACTGTTGTTTCTTCAGTGAAGTCAAAGAAGTCAGAGTAGTCGGTTGAAGAGGTTCAAGAGGGTGTAACAAGTTGAAGGTCTTCAATGCTTTTTAAAGTAGGTGAAGTCTTTTGAAGTCGCTAAGGAATTTTGAAACTCTCAATGAAATTTCTAATTGGAGTTCTGTTTCCTTTAAACTCCAAGTGAAAAACTTCACAGAATAGATTTTAAAATCGCAAAAACTCTGCTGCTTCTACAATATTTCGGCTTTATTCAACAAAGTTTAAAGTTAATTCATTAATTCGAATGCTACGCTGTTACTCAGTGTTGAAGGGGCCGAAACGTGCTACTCGTGACCGCTGCACCAATTCTGCGCCATCATTGCACTTCTGCACAGCTGACTCCCTCGCAAATCGTAGCTGAGTTCGTCTTGTGTTGCCAAGAGGAAATCCTTGCCATGCAAAGTATTGGCTTTCGGTTCGTTAGTTGCTCCCAATTCACTTTTACTTGATCGCGTTGCTGCGATAAAAGCGCTCGCGGCAAACAATGCGAGCAGTTGGTACTTCATAAGTTGAATCATGCGATTTTGATCCACTTTTACATGATCTGCATGCCGGCGCGGATACTCGGTCGGTGTCGCAGTAGGTTACGAGTTCGAGTTGTGTTGTTGCTGCGGCTGCGACTGCGACTGCGACTGTGACTGCGACTGCGACTGCGACTGCGACTGCGACTGTGACTGCGACTGTGACTACGACTGCGACTGCGACTGTTACAAAATCCCAATTGACGAGAATTTCAATTTGCTAACTAATGCAAAATTAATTGTTGCTGCCAGCTTTTCACAGTTAAGACGACAATAAAATTGCCACACAAGCAATAAAAAATAACACACTGTTATTTTACTTAATTGTCGTTGTGTTGTTTCGGTTTTTAATAAATTAAAATTGAATTTGAAGTCAATCAATCCAGTCAGTCGAGTTAAATTAGTGTAAATTGAGCAGCATTTTGAGTTTCAATTTTTAAGTGTTTTCTACTGCCAGAGGAGGTGAATAAGCTGTTGATTTTAATAGTAGAACGAACAACAACAACAACAATAATTAGTACGCACCTTTATTTTTAACACCTTCATTTTCCCTTCAGCTTTTTTGATTTATCTCGGCTCCTCACATTTAAATGTAGTTTTTTATGGTTTTCTTCTTTGCCTCAGCTAATTTATAATAATGTTAGCTTTACATAAAATAATTATCTCTCTTCTGTTCAGCAAATTTTAGTCATATTATTTTCCAACAACTAAACTCGGCAGCTTTTTATGTTTGCTATTAAATTTGTAATTCGTTTTTAAGCATTCATTTCAAGGCCGCCTCGAAGAGCCCTCGAGAAATATGTTTCAGCAAGCCTTCAATTAGCGTGAAACAGAAGCAACTTAATGTTAGTTTGTTGTAATTAACGTTGTAAGCTTGCAAAGAATTATAAGGAAAAAAAAATTGAACAAATAAATTTGAAATCCTTTTTTTTCGTTTAAAGTTAAATAAATAGAAAGCTTTTGAAATTAAAGTCAACTTAATTCAAGGCAGACTTTCTTACTAATCTTAATAAAAAAGATTAAATTTAATAAATATTCAAAAAAATTGGCTTAAAAAAGTGGGAAAAAAAAATTTAATGGAAATCTTAGAAAATGAAAAATCCAACCGCCTTCGTGTCCGCGTGTTGCAAGCAGCGCAGCCGCAATCAATGAGGCGTGAGCAGCTCTATTAATAAATTCACAAGCGACTGCGAGGCGACGGCAACTCTTGTGAGGCGAACATGGAAACCGCGACAACAGCAAAAATTACACGCTTTCTGAGGGGGGAAAAAAAATCTGAGAAACTAATGAATGACACTCGCAATTCACACAAAAGAATCGAATTCAAAAGACGGCAGTTGAGTAACTGCTACAACAGCAACAACAGCAGCAACAACAGCAGCAACAACAGCAACGAGAACAACAACAGCGACGACAGCAACAACACCAAATTATTAGCAATCGCCTGAGGTGCGGTACGGTTAAGCCAACAACAACGACGTGAACAACGGTAGCATTCAACTGTCAGCCTCGTGGTGCTGGTGGTTGTTGTTGTTGCTGTTCTAGTAGTATTAATGGAAGTAGTAGTAGTAGTAGTAGTAGTAGTAGTAGTAGTAGTAGTAGTAGTAGTAGTAGTAGTAGTAGTAGTAGTAGTAGTAGTAGTAGTAGTAGTAGTAGTAGTAGTAGTAGTAGTAGTAGTAGTAGTAGTAGTAGTAGTAGTAGTTGTTGTTGTTGTTGTTGTTGTTGTTGTTGTTGTTGTGTAAACTCGCTACGTTTGTTACCGATTTTTTAGAGTTTTGATTTTCTGTTTGTAAAAATTTTATTAAAATAGAAATCTACGCGCGGCAAAAAAAGTGGCGGCCAGAACTCGCTCGCACTACCAACGAACGGCATTGACAAGGCCATCGAGTGGCATGCGGCCGGCGGTCCGCATGCAGGTACACTGAGTGGGCTGCACCTTCGCTGTTCGTTTTTCAATCCTCTCTGCCGTTCGCGCGCTCTCCATGTTCGTGAAGAACAAATAGAGTTGCAGTGCGTCGTGGACGGCGTGCGAAGGTTTTTGTTGGGCGCAACTCAGTCTGAAATTAATTACACATCATATTTTACAGCGCTGCTGACCGGAACATCTAACGACCATGCGATGGTTAATGACTTCAATGAGCACCTTCAAGTGGATTTTTGCACCTCACATCGTTTCGAAATCTTACAGCGTTCCTGAAAAAAGGCGAAGATTACCGCGCTGAAGCGGGGAAATAGAGGAGAATTAATAATAATAATAAATGTTGTAAAGTAATAAATAAATGTAATAAAGTAATTATATAAAATAGCTAAAATTAGTAAAAAACAATAGTTATGAAATTGTTAGAAACAAATGTTGTCACTTGAAAATGTAACTGAAAAAAAGCGAACTGAATCGAATGATTGATTGACGAAGACGTCGTCAATGAGTGGCAGAAACTGGACCATTTTTCACACCAGCACATTAAAAACGCAGTCACAACAATAGTTGAAGACAGAAAATAAAGATGAAAAAAACAAAAAAAAAAGAAATAAAGCGGCATCATGTCGAGCAAATTGTCGAAAATGTGGCAACTCAGTCGGTGTAAATGGTGTCAACCGAAAAAACGGTTTGCAAAATACTTTAAATGCGAAATTTACGCATGTTGCATGAATACACACGCGCATGAACACACAAACACACGAACGCATGAATACACACGCTCGCCGCGAACGCACGCTCGCCGCGAAAGCACGCTCGCCGCGAACACACGCTCGCCGCGAACGAGCGAATTGTCGTGTGTCGTGGCGTCGAATTCGCTGTTTGTTGCTGGGAATTAAATGTCTTCCTTGTTGTTGATGTCGTTTCTGTTGTTGTTGTTGTTGTTGTTCTTGTTGTTGTTGTTGTTGTTGTTATTATTTGTTGTTGTTGTTTTGTAATGTATTTGCAGTTGTTGTTATTGCATGTGTCCTTGAAGTCATGCAACCGCTTTTAATCGTAAATATCAAGTTTTTCCTAATGTCAAACGCCAAAGACTTCAGACACGAATTCGCTGGTATGAAGTTCAGTGGCATTTCATTGCGTACCGTTTTTCGCTTACAATTTCAATTACATTTGAAAGCGGATTTTGTAATGCTGGTCGGCCGGCTGGTTAATTGAAAAACTGGTTAGTTTTTTAATCCACATGGAAGCCTTCAGTGCAGAGACATCCTCCGAATTCCCTCCTGGGACTTCATAAATTTTTTTTTATTTAAATTAATAAAATTGTTATAAATTGGAATAACTTTTTCTTTCTTTTGTCGGACGTTTAAACCGACAAGACAGCGCCATGTGGCCGCGATTTCCACAACCGCATTGCAGCCAAATTTCAAGCCGGCGTGAATGCACGCATTTCGTCGCTAAAATTGGCTGTCCGAGCGTTTGTAGCTGACAACTTCGCAGCCGGTTGTGCGTATTTTGCTGGCCGTCCGTCCGCTTTGCTAGGCCGGCTATCTGTCGGCGTCTGCTGTCCGCTGTCCGCTGTCCGCTGTCTGCTGTCCGCTGTCTCTGTGTCATGTGCGTAGTTCAAGTGAAACCCGATGCAACAGCACTTTGACTGCAAACCAGTTGAATGAAGCAAGAAAAAACGAAAAATTCACTTTTAAATGAAAATTAATTGTCACTAATTTGCTGCAAATAAATGTTGTTTTTTTTGCATAAAATTTTTCAATTCTTATTCTTATATCTGCATCAATTACGTGATTAACATGAAAAAGTGAGCCACTTTCAAGAAATCATAAAAATTGAATTGATCTCTGAATATCCTTGACTTCATCGGTCACTCGGCATTCATCGGTCACTCGACATTCATCGGTCGCTCGACATTCATCGTTAATTGCAAGCGAGCAACAGAAACCGCAGAGGACCGACATTCGAAGGGGTGCCGGAGATCGTTTGCTGCCCCTGATAATTTCAAAGCGCGCCATAAAATTAAAATCAATCAAAAGCCAGGAGAAAGAGGAAAATAATCGACGAGTATTTCGGCTTCAAATCTTCGAGGAGAACTATTTCCGAAAATCATAAATCCCGTGCCTCCCGCTCCCCTCGAAGCTATTAAAGCCAACTTTGGCATTAACTAAGTGGCGTCGTTGCTCGTTTTTTCCCTCGTTGAGTCGGTTTTTTCCTTTTTACGCGACTACCGGCTGGGAATCTAAGAATAACTTGAAAAGTTGAAGGGGAAAAGCGACAGAACGACTGAGAACAGGCTGACTATTGGCAAAAAGCACGATTAGTCAGTCAGTCATGCGATCAGTCGTGCGATCAGTCGTGCGATCAGTCATGCGATCAGTCATGCGATCAGTCATTCGGTCAGTCGTGCGACCAATCATTCGGTCAGTCGTGCGACCAATCATTCGGTCAGTCATTCTGTCAGTCATTCGGTCGGTTATTCGGTCAGTCATTCTGTCAGTCATTCGGTCCGTCATTCGGTCAGTCGTGCGACCAATCATTCGGTCAGTCGTGCGACCAATCATTCGGTCAGTCATTCGGTCAGTCATTCGGTCGGTCATTCGGTCGGTCATTCGATCAGTCGTGGAAACCAGATCACTCAGTGCACCGCTGCTGCAGTTGTCAAGAACGCCGCCGCCTTGTTGGCGGGCGGCAGGAGGTCCCCCGATCATTCAAATCCGCTGCTAACGGTGGGAAAACCTCGAGTTTTTACCTCAACTCCAGCAGCTGCTATTTGACCGCCTCGATCCGCGGACGGACTCGACGTGTACGACTGACTGACTGACCGGACTCTGTGAACCGATTTTCCAATATTTGATTTTGCATCGACTTTTATTAATTTGCTTCTTATCTTTCAGAATGTTGAGGAGACGGTGAGAGAGGGTGAGAGAGGGTGAGAGAGGGTGAGAGGGGGTGAGAGAGGGTGAGTTGCTGCCGTCGTTGATGTTTAGCACGTCGTGTAATTGCGGTCGTTCATTTGTGTGGCGTGTCGGGTGTCGGAGCGCCGCGGATTTATGCAAAAAGCTGACTCATGTTGACAGCTTGTTGTTCTTGTTGTTGTTTACAACGTGTTGCTGCACAAATCGCACTTGAATCGCTTGAATTGAATGAAATTAAAGCAACTTTTAATTGCCGTTCCGCAGACGCCTTTTAGAGCTCCGTGGGAAATTCTACGGCGAGGAATTAATTACTGCCAATTTAACTGTTTATTTCAAAATATCATAAATATAAAACATTCTAATAATTGACATGTTGGCGAAAGAGGGCGTGGCTGTCAACAAGGCGTGGCTGTTAAAGCTGTCCTTGAATATTTCATCTTTAGTTTATTATATTAAATTATATTGTTCAAACTTCAGTAATGTCGTTTGTATGAGGAATGCCACGCCCTCTTCACCAATCCCGCCCACACCTTAGAGCAAAATTTGTGGTAGTTAATTATGTTAATTTATTTTATTCTATTAAACTATATTATTTTATATTATATTATATTATATTTTACTATATTATATTATTTTATTTAATATTATTTATTATATTATAATTTCCTAATTTAAAGTTTATTGGTTTGATTTGATTTTCGAACTTCGCGTCATCCCTGTTCATATTTTTCTCACGCCTGAAACTATGCAATTCAATGCATTTAAATTCAAACAATTCAAACTTTTAATTTGTAGCCACCTTTCAAACTTTTCATTTGTACTCCACCACATTTATTTTCTCTTGCATAAATTTAGGCTGCAGTGAAAAATTGAAGAAGAATGAAAAATTCATTCATTCCAATGAAATGAGAATTCATTTGATGTGGAATGAATGACGTTAAACTAAAATCAAATATTCGTTTGCAGAGCTTATTCTTCATTCAGAAACTTATAATGTTGTTGAAAAAAAAGGCTCAATAAATTTCAATTCAATTCAATTCAATTCTTCATTCAGTTTCCTTATATTTTATTTTAATTATTTTAGTTACTTTAAATGTTGTTTTCGATGTTTATTGGCATTTAAAGTCTAAAAAGGCTTCTTGAAAAGACGTTTCCGTGTGGAATTCAGGACTGGTTTTGAATTGCTGCTGCTGCTGCTGTTTTGGAAGCCAACTATGAGAGAAAATAGAGAAAAGATTGGGTTTCCGTGTGGACTAAAAACTGTTAATTTGAAGTTGTTAACGAAGTTGTAACGAAGAAAAGCCATAAATTCGGACATGCAAGCGACGGACACAAACGGACTTCCGATATCAATAAACAGCTCGTAAAATTCGTAAAAGGCAACGCGTAGGTTAACCAGTGGGATTCGATCGGGTTGGACGGAGATGGCGAAGAAAGCAACGCAGCGGACAAGCAAGAGTTTCACTCGGCTGCGATGTTGCTGGCAGCGTGCCAGAGGTGACGCACTCGCGCGGCAAGCAGCTGATGTGTTGGCTTTGCTTTTGCTGCACACGGACTTGTCAAGTTCAATGATTTCTAAGCAGAAAATCGTATCGAATCGCATCTCATGATACCCGCAAAAAAAAAAAAAAAAAAAAAAAAAAAAAAAAAAAAACTGCAACGTGATACCCGCAACAAAAAAAAAAAAAAAAAAAAAAAAACTGCAACGTATCGCAACGGTAACGGTAGACGTCAAGTGTGACAGGTAAGGCAAGTTTGACTTTTTTGAACACTTTAAAAATGTCTAAATCAGTTTTCGCAAGCGTGAAATTCACAAAGATGTGAATACACTCTGAAATTGTGAGTTTTTAACTCTTCTTTTTAACTCTTAAGATGGGTGGAAAATTTTATACGAGGTTTTGAATGTTTAAAACGGATGAAGTTGGCCGCAGATCGCTTCAGCAGAATGAAAACGAACATTTAAGACTTGTAAAAAGGAAGCAATTTATGAGAAGAGAAACAGAATTTTGAAAAATATATTAATAAATTCTGTAAAATCCAACCAAATCGTTTTTTTTTTATATAAATTCGAAGAGATTTTCATCAACACGCTCACCCGTGTGGTTTGCATCTTAAGTCTTTTCAATCAGCCACAAACGATCGTGTAAAACACAATTGAAGTTTTCAAACTTCTCGCCATTAAAATCATTTCATTACTCAGGTTTAACTAATTATATTTCTTGCTAATTCTCGTACTTTACAAATGTCTTCCTTAATTTTATACAAACGCAAGCCAATGCCTCGTGCGAGTGCAGCGAACGCTTTAAATATAAAAATTCGTAAGTATTTTCTCGCATAATTAACTAGCATTTAAATACAGTCTATCAAGGGAGTGAGAGAAGAGCGAGAGGACAGCTAAAGGATAACCGTAAAAATATTGCATGAGTTGTTTGTGGAAATTGAAGGAGAGCGAAAAGTGAAAACGAAACAGTTTTTAACAGTTCAACTAAGAGAGAATTGAGAGCACAGTGAGTAAAGTAACGGTTAGTGTTGGTATTTTAAGTAGTTTAAATTCTTTTAATGCTATCACAGAAAAGATGATGACGATTTCATTGAGTAATTAGTAAGTAAATAGTAAGCAATAAGTAAACGTTTAGGTAAACAATAAGTGAAGAGTAAGCAATCAGTAAGCAAAAGTAAGTCGTAGATAGCTCATCAGTAGGTCACAGGTGAGTCACAGGTGAGTCACAGGTGAGTCACAGGTGAGTCACAGGGAAGCGATTAATTAATAAGTGAATAAAAACCAAAAGAAAAACAATGTAGTGATGGAACTTAAAATTCTTAAAAATCCTTCAGCTTCTTCGCTTTTGGCTTTTCTTCAAAGTTAAATATTTGCACGTCCGCCGATCTGTTTGGTGTTCTTCTGGTGTCTCCGGCCAGCTTAAAGTTGGCCTCGGGTACCGCGTAACTTGGTGGATCTCGATTAGTAGTGCTCGTGGCCTTCGCTGTGAACGGGTTCGGTTTTGTGGACGACGGCGTTGAAGCCGTTATGCTTGTCGGCGGTGTAGTCAACCGTGCGGATGGAACCGTCCGGCTCGACCAACGAATATTGACCTGCGGAAGAAGAAGAAGAAGAAGAAGATGAAGAAGAAGAAGGTAAATAAAGGCAGAATTGAATCTAAATCTAAAATGAACAACGATTAATGAGTTCGAAAAAGCTGCTTTCTCATTATTCATTCAACTGGGATTTTTAATAATTTCGCCGCCCGTTTCTTGCTTTCCTTTGTAGAGATGAAACAGAGTTTGCTTCTTAAGTCTTTGGCAACATTGTATTCAGCGAGAGAAAGAAGCTGGGAGTGAAGACTCAAGGCAGAAACCTACCTTTCACCGAGTCACCATCGCGCGTCTCGTGTTGCGATTTAACGTCGCCGGTGTGGTAGTCGTTGACGCCGTACTTGAACGCATACTTCGGCGGCGCCTGAAACGGAGTGAGAAATTATTAAAAACAGCCGCTCCCCACTCGCTCTCCCCACTCGCTCTCTCACATAATAATCGACATGCTCGTCCTCGTGATGCTCCTCCTCGTGATGCTCGTAGGCTGCGTGGTGCTCGTCGCCCAGCGAGATCCGCGCCACCTGATGCTGGCCGCCGTAGTCCTGCAGCGCCTCCTGGTGCTGCAGATGCTCGTACTCCGCCGGCTGCTCGTAGTAGTGCTGCTGCTGCTGGTGCTCCAGCGGATAAGCCAGCGCCGAGCAGAGCAGCGAAGCGAAGATCATCGTGTGCTGAAATTACGTATTTTCTCGCTTTATTGCGCAATCTGTTTGGGGGTTTCAATAAAATTGCATGATCGGTGTGCCTCGAAGTGCCTCGAAGTGCCTCGAATTGCCTCGAAGTGCCTCGAAGTGCCTCGAAGTGCCTCGAAGTGCTTCGAAGTGCTTTCGCTGAGTTGAATTCGCCGCTGGAGTTTAAGCAAGCGATAGCGAAGTCAATGAAGTGAATTGATTTCGGCGTTTTATTTCTCTTTTTATCATAATTAAAAATTACACGTCTTTCGGTTGACTGACTTCGACTGGAAGGCGTCATGAATTCAATTGCAGGCTGGCCAGGAATTGCAATTGAATGTGAATAATTTAGTTCGAAGTAAATGGAGGAATTTTAATTGATTTTGGACTTCGATGGCAAGCATTGAAGTCATTTTTTAGAAGTAAATATTTTTTATATAATTGAAATTAATTGGAGAAACGCCTTCTGTGATGTTAGCTGAAATCGCGAATTCCTTTTCAAGCCAATTTGGAGGGGAAAAAACAGGAAAGAAATGGCGATTCAGAGTGTTTTAAGCTGTTTAAAATACAATTTCGAACGTGATATTTGCAGCTTTGAATTCTGCAGTCGAACAGAAACCAGCAAAAAAAAAGGAAAACATTTTTATGTTTTCGAAAAGTCATTAATTTCGGTTAAAACACTACAATCAACTTTAAAATTCCATGTTTTTCTCAATAAAAATTCACTGTAAGAACGCAGGCGTTCGCAACGAGTTCGTTTCTCGTTCGTTCTTTGTTCGTTCCTCGTTCGTTTCTCGTTCGTTCCTCGTTCGTTCCTCGTTCGTTCCTCGTTCGTTTCTCGTTCGTTCCTCGTTCGTTTCTCGTTCGTTTCTTGTTCGTTCCTCGTTCGTTTCTCGTTCGTTCCTCGTTCGTTTCTCGTTCGTTCCTCGTTCGTTTCTCGTTCGTTCCTCGTTCGTTCCTCGGTCGTTTCTCGTTCGTTCCTCGTTCGTTTCTCGTTCGTTCCTCGTTCGTTCTTCGTTCGTTTCTCGTTCGTTTCTCGTTCGATATTCTTGACTCGCTGTGTTTGTCTGCTTCTTGGTGTCCGTTACGCAATAATTGCGGATTTGTTGCTGTTTTCCCCCCCGAAACACTTTGTTCTTCTCTTCACAAAAAACATCTTCGATTTTTAATCACACAGAATTCCTTTTTTGCCTACCTTGAGCGCCATATTTTCGCTTATTAATCGCTTTTTGTAAAACACAAAAAAGTTCCGTTGAAATATCCGTGTGCGTTTCGGAAATTCGTTCCTTTTTTAAAATTGCGAATTTCAAAATTGCGCCTCTGCTGCTTCTTCGAAACGAGATCACTTTTCCCAGCCGATCTTCACCGAGCCACTTTTCACCACTGAATAATGCTGGAGTCACGAAAAATTGTTGCTTTTATATATTTAGGAAGAAAGTGTTGTTGCTGGCGATGGTAGTCAGCAGCAGAAGCAGCAGCAGCAGCAGCAGCAGCGCGCCAGCAGCGGCAGAAGCCACCACTCAACCAACGTCTTCGCTCCCCACAATCTACACCGGTAACGTAACGGAGGCAACAACAACAGCAAGAACAACAACAGTAACAGAGCAGCAACAGCAACAGCAACAACAGCAACAACAGCAACGGCAAGCAAAGCGTAACCAGCAAAGAAAAGAAATGTTTGAAAATACATTAAAAGTGTGGCAAGCTGAGTTGAAGAGGACGGCAGCAGTAGCAGCAGAAACAACAACAACAACAAGCACACGGAGAAGATAAATTTTGTCTTGTTGTTGAATTGACGTGTGTGTGCGTGTGTGTGTGTGCGTGTTTGCGAGAGTAGCAGCCGTTGTAATGACGACTACAACAACAAAAGTAGTAGTAGTAGTTGTAGTTGTAGTTGTAGTAGTGGTAGTAGTAGTAGTTGTAGTTGTTGTAGTTGTAGTTGTAGTAGTTGTAGTTGTCGTAGTGACAGTAGCATCAGTACCAAAACCAACAACAAGAGAATCAACAACAACAACAGCTCTAGCGATTAAAATAAATAAAAAACGGAAAAGAAAAATCAACCACACAACCTCAACAACAACAACAACCTCAACAACAACAACAACCTCAACAACAACAACAACAACAACAACAACAACAGTAGAGCGAGCAAATCGCGCATCGACGAGCGCTGCTTTCGAATAAAATTGCAGACTTTAATTGTTGTCTTGTTTTAATGAGCGAGGGATTTACGATGGCCTGCACTGAATTGATTGAGCCGCTCGATCGGCCAGAAAGCCTTGGTAGCGCAGAGCAACGCGCGGCGGCCTCAGCAAGCAAGAGTGACTCGCAACCTCCAGCTACGAACTGCGAATGCTGCCCCCCGCCACAGCCGCCGCCACCGTCGCCGCCACCGTCGCCGCCGTCAGGAGTCGCCGGGCAGTCGTGTGAGAACAACGAAGAATGCCGTCAAGTGAAAGGACTTCTGAGTGCGTCGTCCTTCGAGCGGGAGGGGAGGGGTTCTCCGTCCTCCCCTCCAAATTCTGCTTCAAAAACTCAGCGGTGAATTGAGTGAACGGTGAGCTGAACTACCAGAGCTCGAAACTCTTTTTGCTATGAAAATTAGAAATTTCTATGATTTTGAAGCAAAATTTTTAAAATTAAAAATCTGAAGTTTCTTTTCTTTTCTTTTCTTTTTGTGAGATTGATGAGAAAAAAATGATGAATATCACAAGATGGCAATTATCTACAATAAATAAATCAAATTAAAGAAAGTAAATAAAATAAAAATATATAAAATTTGTGTTTTTAAGAGAGATTAAAAATTTAAAATAAAAAATATAAATTTAAAATAGCATTAATAAAGCAGCAACAACAGAAAAACCACATTCTAGTCAACATATTCGTCGTTTACATTAGCATTCAACAACAACAACAACGACAACAACAACAACAACAACAACAACAACAACATCATCATCATCCTCATCATCATCGTCGTCATCATCATCGTCGTCACCATGATCAGCATCCTCGTCAACATCGCGGTTTCGCTATCACTGAAAACGCGATTCAAATATTTCAAGTTACGCTCGAGTTGGCTCGAGTTGGCTCGACTTGAGAGTTTGCGGTCGCGCCACAGATTAGTTTTCAATTTGCCACAAAAAGGAGAAAACACGGCATTCGATGAAAACCTTTCAATGCAACAACATCAACAACAAGAACAACAACAACCAACGGAGGCACGCTGAAGAAGGCTTTTGAAGTGACAACCAAAGTGTTGCACGAAATGTAGGTGACTGGGTGACGAACATGAGATCCGCCACAGATCCGGCAGAGACGGACGGACGGACGGACGGACGGACGGACGGACGGACCGATGAATTATACGCTCGGTTGAAGCGCTGGTTAACGGGGCTCCATCCCCCCCCCCCCCCCCGTCCCCCTTCAACGACCCTCGACCAACTTTTTGTGGTCGCGTTATTAAAGCGAATTTTTAAGTCTTCAATTTAAGTTGCAACAACGGCAAAGAAAAAGAAACTGCAAAGCGAAATAATGGAGTGCAAATAGTCTGTCTGTCTGTCTGTCTGTCTGTCAGTCTGTCTGTCGTCGACGTGCGCCGCAAGGCATTTCTTGGTCTCCGTCTGCTGCGAATATCAGTCGCTTTCTTTAGCTTCAGAATATCTAGAATTAATATTTAGAATTTATTACTCTCTTATTTTCTACGTAATCCTCGTTTATTCATGTTTTCCCTTCACATTTCACTATCTTTTTAATCTCCTTTTACTGCTTTTCTTTCCCTTTTCATCGTAACTTTTTAGTTTTTTTGTAAATCCGTGTTTTTGCTGGTTTTTCTTTTGATTTCATTCTGTTTGTAGCAAGAAAAAATCACTTCATGATCCCCGTTGTTGTTGTTGTTGTTGCCATCAGTGTTGCCATCAGCAGACACCAGCTACCATCAAACAACAAAATAAACAAATAAAAAGAGTCGAAATTTTTGCAGTGAAAAGTAGAGCAAAACTGCTGTTAATAATATTGTGGCAATCTGTGGTTTTCGGTATTGCAACAAAGGTACAGCAACTACAGCAACAACAACATTTTAACAACATCAAGAACAACAACAACAAGACGAAGACAACAACAACAACAACAACAACACAGACCTGCACATGCATGTCTGCCGCTCACTCGTCCGCAATTTGGCTGGCTGGCGATTTTATGGCAACAACAATTAAACAATTTGAACTGTTGTTGTTGTTGTTGTTGCTGTTGTTGTTGCGTTGTTGTTGCTGTTGTTGTTACTTTAAATTTAATTTCAACTCAAATATTTTCGTATTGCTAAACTTCATTATTTTTTTTCAGTATTTTTTTTTAGAAATGAGCTGCAATTGCATAATTGTAACAATTAAGTGGCAACAATAACAACAAACAGCAACAGTATTTTTACAACAACAACAAACACAACAACAATAACACCAACCACAAGAACAACAACAACATTTACAAGAAACTGAAATTACTCTCGTATTTTCAGTGTATTTTCATATAAAATTTTCTATTTTTTAAGATTTCCCCTGAAATTCAGCTATTTTTTGGTATTTTTTTACAAGTTTTATTATATTAAATTTGACGCATTTATTTTTAAAAAATTATTGAGATGTTAACATTAAATTTAATTTCATATTTCCCTAACAAAATTTAATATTTAAGCTCCCAGTAGGATTAAATATAATTTATTAATCCCTTTTATTCATTTTTAGTCTTTAACAGCCGAAGAAATCATTGAAATCCTTTTGAAAATTTGAAACCCCCAGTGACTTCGGCATTCCATTGCGTCAATTTTGGTTGCACAGACCTTTTGTGAGCCACAAAATGAGGCAACCTTTTGTGTTTTTGGGTCTCAATGTGGGCCGCAGTTGGCTGGTTGGTGGCCGCGCTGTCATCGCTGCGGCTGCGTTCAGTTGACCATTAAGAGCTGAAATTTGAAATGTTTGGTCTGGAATTCGTTGGCAGTCGCCATCCAAGAGGGTTTTTTGCGATAATTTCATTGCACTCGATGATCCCACGCTTCGTGGCCGTCGGACGAAAGCTACTCGAGCGGCCTGCATTCCACACCGAACGATGCACCGTCGATGCACCGTCGATGCAAGCAACTCTGCGCCGGGTTTTTCCCGCTCTCAGTTGCTACAGTTGGTTGCACAAACATCGACGGGGAAACCGAAGCGAGGATGCTGTCTGAAAATCCCACGCTTTCATCGAGAATTCCCTTTGTATCCCACAAGTGCATTTTATCACACACTCGCGCACACACACACACACACACTCGCACACACACACACACACACACACACACACACTTATATAAGATAAATTTTACCGTGTAGCTAAAAATCCCCAGCGAAATTTCCTTTTCTTTTTAGAAATCCCGTGACAGTCATCATCGTCATCGTCATTATCATCGTCATCACCATCATAATCATCATCATAATCATCATCAACACCACCATTATCATTATCATCAGCGTAAACATCATCAGCGGCAACGTTATCATCATCATAATCACAACCACCATCATCACCATCACCATCATCATTATCATCACCATCACCATCATCATCATCATCATCATCATCATCAATATCATTGAAATGAGCTGCAGCGCCAATGGAAAGTTTAAAAACTCAAAATTCGTAGTAAAAACGACTTCAATAGAAATTATAAAGTGAAGAGATTTCCGTTGTCATTCAGTTCAAACATTCAGCATTAAAACGCCGTCGATTAATTTTAGCTTTTCTTTTCCTTTAATTAATTAATTTGTATTTACAAGACGAGCGTCGAACACGTTTGCACGTCGTTATCTGGTGCTGAGGAGCCAAGCGCGGCTTCATCAACCGCACGAATTGACTTCCTCGGTCAGCGGCAACCACGCGATCGGCGGTCGGCGGTCGGCAGTCGGCGGTCGGCGGTCGGCAGTCGGCGGTCGGCGATCTGCTGGCGACTCGCAAGCGGTGGCTGCCGGCGTTGCTGCCACTTGGCAGTGACAACTGGCGTCACTTGGCCGTTCAATGGCTGCAAATTGCGTGCTGAACCGATGACTTCCAGTGGCGTTCGTGGCTCTCTGAAGAAAGTTCTGAAGTCTCCTTGCAAATTCACACGAAATCGCAGAAGAGTTTCGACAACAGCGGCGTCAGAAGCGGTGGCTGGCTTAGTTTCGTCTCGAAAATCAACTCAAATCTCAACTTGTTACTTGTTGTTGTTTTATTCTTGGCTGTTTTTTTCGTCCCACGGATGCCGAGAGACAAACTCACGTCTGCCGCGTTGTTGTCGCTGCTCTGATTTATCGATTTCCGTTTTCTCCGCGG
This sequence comes from Sicus ferrugineus, assembly GCA_922984085.1. Classification (NCBI taxonomy): domain Eukaryota; kingdom Metazoa; phylum Arthropoda; class Insecta; order Diptera; family Conopidae; genus Sicus; species Sicus ferrugineus. Next base: position 38,728,641 of record OV277350.1, read on the forward strand.
AGTCAGCGGTGTGCGAGCGCAAACTGGCTCACATTAGGATTTCGAAAGCACTCAGCCAGCTCAGCTGAATGCGTGTTATGCAACACAACAGCGGATGTTCATCATTTGCTAGCTGCAGTTGCAGCTTTTGTTTCTGCAGTCCAGCAACTTTGCGAGTGCGACGCCGGCGCGCACCGAGCTGAAAAGTTGCCCGAGCGCAGAGCGACATGAGTCCAGACACGTTTTTTGTTGCCGCGTGAGTATCGAGCGAGACATTTATGTTGACAGGGAAAATTGGAAAAATTCAACGCCTGCGAAAACTTTGAATTGATTGAAACGCTTGGAAACGAATTGCAAATATTCAATAATTCAATAATTCAATAATTCTAATAACGTTTTAGTAAAGATTTTCTCGAAGAGGTTTCGCTTTCTCTATTTTTATATATTTTTCTCCAAATTGTTCGCAATCTTAATGACTCAAAAAATGTCTCAATTGCAGAAACGTGATCGGAAGCAGTTGCAGTTGTTGTTGGGTAGCCAACATCGGCAGCAGCGAAACTGGCAGCAGCTGCGGTCCGGCGAGCGGTGAGCGGTGAGCGACGATCGGTGAGCGGCGAGCGGCGAGAGCGGCGAGAGCGGCCAAGTGGAGCAGCGCAGCGTCGCCTTTGAAATTCCAGTCAGCGGTGGAGTTCATCGCTCGGCTGCCGCCGCAAATGGAAGACGAATTCGCTGCGCTGCGCTGCGCTGGCCGTCGAAGTGGCGACTGCGCTGCGCTGCGCACACGCAACTCTTAATTGAGTCGCTTTTCCACTCGTCTGCTGTCGCTGCCACCGAACGTTTTCGCGATTCCTCACTTTGATTTACTTGTATTGCATTGCAAATAATTGCAGTGCGATTTAGTGTCGGCGAGATATTTTAAATCGCGGCTTAGTAGAAAGTGACACCCGAGCGACACCCGAGCGACACCCGAGTGAGTCTCGAGTGAGTTTCAAGTGAGTTTCAAGTCGAACGAGTTGAAGCTCCGGCGACGACAGTTTTTTTAATTAATGAGAGAAACGTTTAGCTGTTTCTTCGTGAATAACGGTTTGGTTATGAAACCGTTATAAACGGGATTAAAAGCGAAGATTAAAACGAACAACAATCGTGAAATTGTGAAATTGGTTTTCACTGCAGATTTCTTCAAATCGCGCTGAATTAACAATCGACATTCAAATTCCATGCGAACGAGCGAAAGATTTCCGCTTACGCTTCCCGCTGCTCCACGTGCAGTCAGTCAGTCAGTCAGTCAGTCAGTCAGTCAGTCAGTCAGTCAGCCAGTCAGTCAGCCAGTCACTCGATTTGCATGACAATCAATCGCGCAGACACGCTAAGGAATTTCTGTTGCTGCAACATTTGACGCAAGCGATTTTTGAAACCTCAAAATGCTCGCATGCAACGTAGAAATGCACGCGATGTTAGAAATGCGAACTCTTGCAATTTTAAAAATACGAAAAAAAAGAATTAAAAAATTTCAAGCATAAACCAACAACAGCAACAGCAACAGCAACAACAAACAGGCACCAACAGCAGACAACAAAGAAATTCATTCTGCCAACAGCAGGTGAAATATTTGAAAATTCTTCCGGGTGACTGAGCGCGAGTGCACTTTGAACGCAACAACAACAGCAACAACAACAACAACTGAAACAACTGAAACAACAACAACTAAACAAAACAGAAACAACAAAAATAACAAAATAAAAAAATAACAGCGAAATAGTAACGAAAAACACGACAGTTAAAAATCAATAATAATATAAACAACAACAACAACAACAACAACAACACGGCATGACAAACACAACAGGAAATAAAAATTGAAAAAGGAGAATAAAAACAAATTAATAAAAATAACGACAACGACAACAAAACCAAACGACAACAAATCAAAAGCAACAAAAGAAAACAACAAATCATCATAACCAACAACAACAACAACAACAACAACAACACAACACAAGCACAGGTAATAAACTGCAGACACAAAAACGTTCACAACAAAAACAGCAGCAGCAGCAGCAACAACAGCAGCAACAACAACCTCCTCAACAACAACAACTAATTGCGATGGAGTGTCTTGATCCACAATCATCAACACGAGCAGCATCAGCAACAACAGCAATAATCAATCGGCTTGACTCGATCCGCGATCCGCGATCCGCGATCCGCTCATTCACGAGTGCGAGGAGTGTAACTGTGTGTGTGTGTGTGTGTGTGTCCATCTGCGCGCTGCAGAAGTAACTCAGGCGATCATTAGGTTGTCCCGTTATGCGCGTCTGTGGCACACATTTCAGCGGAGACCACAGAGAACAGCAACAACAGGGAAAAAACAAGGAAAGCGCGCACAGTAGCAGAAAGTGGGAAAAATCAAATAAAAGTGTTTTATAATCGCCAACACGAAACGTCGCGCGGCGAGGCAATCGTAGCGCGCGGCGTCAACACACAACTGCGCCGCCATGATTTGCATGTTTTGAGTTGCATTTCTTCCTTGGCTGCTCTGCCGCCGCCGCCAACGGCACGCGGCGCGCCATCTGGCGGCGGAGTTCCATGGAATTCGATGCAAGTGGAGCAGCAAACTAACTTCGATTGAACTGGAAGAAGCGGCGCTTCAAGAAGAGCGAGCAACGAAAGTGGAACGTATGTGGAACGTATGTGGGACGTATGTGGGACGTATGTGGAACGTATGTGGAACGTATGTGGAACGTAAGTGGAACGTATGTGGCACGTAAGTGGAACGAAAGTGGAACGTAAGTGGAACGTAAGTGGAACGTATGTGGAACGTAAGTGGAACGAAAGTGGAACGTAAGTGGAACGTAAGTGGAACGAAGGAAGGAAGGAAGGAAGGAAGATCAAAAAGCGGACGACGAAGCAAAGCAGAACAACGAGGAAGGAAGTAAGAAACAAATTGAGAGTGAAGAAGGAGACGAAGACGCAAAGAAAGACACAAGAAATGCCAACAATTTCTTGTTTATCCGCGTTGTTATTGTTTTCATTGTTAATTTAACTCCTAAATTGCATTTTGAAGTTGTATTTTCAAGTTGTATCTTCTTCATTTTTCTTACACAACTTGATTTTCAATTTCACGGTTTTCCACGCACGATGTGAAAAAAAGAGGATGAAAACTTCACCTGGCACGCGACTTTGAAGTCTTTTCACCGAGTCGCGGGTCGCGGGTAGCGCGGGGCTCCACGAAGTCGGCTGCGACGAACTGCGCTGGGATTCCGCAGCGTCCGTCCAACGTCCACCGCCATTTCATTCCAGCGTCCAACGCCATTTCATCCCGCCGCCTCATTTCGCCCGCAGACGCACTCGTGTGGTTCGGCGATTTATTGTCGTGACTGCGTTTGACGGTTGACGGAAAAGACAGCAGAAGCGGCAACAACAACAACAAACAATGGAACAACATCCGTATATCTGGAGGACTGACTATGTAATCTCGGTCTACGTGAATCCGTGTTCAGTGCGTCGTTCGGCGAACGAGGTCGAGATGCCGCTACCGCATCTCGCATCTTTTCGTTGTGGTCGCCCCGGGAATGCGGAATCGCTCTTTCTTTCTCGAATTAATTGTTATCGCGTTTTGGAATTACGTACGTATTCGAGTTACGTATTCGCAGAAAGATAGGAAATACTAAATATAAAAAGTGTGTTGAAGCTTCAAAATATATTTTTTTCGATATTTTTATTTCGTTATTTTTGCATTTTGCTGTGCCGATTTAATATCCTCACCCCACATCTTGCCATCGCATCGCATTTTCTTCTAAACCGTCGTCATCATCGTCGTCATCACAGCAACTTTTCGCGATTCTCGTCGATTCTCGTCGATTCTCGTCGATTCTCGCCGATTCTCGCTGACTCTCGCTGACTCTCGTCGATTCTCGCCGATTCTCGCCGACTCTCGCCGATTCTCGTCGATTCTCGTCGATTCTCGCTGACTCTCGCTGACTCTCGCCGATTCTCGTCGATTCTCGCTGACTCTCACTGACTCTCGCTGACTCTCGCCGATTCTCGCCGATTCTCGCTGACTCTCGCTGACTCTCGCTGACTCTCGCCGATTCTCGTCGATTCTCGCCGTTTCTCGTCGATTCTCGCCAATTCTCGCCTCCTCCCGTCTTCGCGGCAGTTGAAAGCTTACCAGCGGAAAGTTTTCTGGTATGAAATTTTCAACGTTCTCGACATGCGATGCGTTGCCGGTTATTTCAGGCTGCCGAGTCAGCGGAAGCGTTCCAGTTACAACATCCATTAAATTGGAGGTGCGACGCGTGGAGACGCCATCATCATTCATTTCTTCTTTCCCCTCCTTCTTCCCGCTTTCTACTTCCACACCATTTCTTCCATTCTCACCGGCATTTGACGCGCTACCTCGGAATCTTAGAAGTGTAGTGGAATTTTTGCTTTCCCTACCACCGTGAAATGATTCCCTCGAATTGGCTAACTCGGCTGCCAACCATTCCGGCCTCTCATCCCACGGATGCGTGCTGGCGTAGCTCTGGAAACCACTGCGCTGGCTGGCTGCCCTGTAGCGCGTCAACGCTATCACTCCATCCGGCCTCAGGTAGCCGTAGGAACCCTCAACGCTATCGCCGTCCTCACCGCGACGCTCCTCGCGGAACTGCAGGTTGGCGCTGCTTTCATCAGCCACCTTGTAGCCGAAGGCGTACCGACCTGTTTGTCGTTCATGAATTTGAGAAAATTAATTAATTAATTAATTACTGTTGTAATTCAAAAGCAAATTGTTACGCCCCCACCACTGAAATCACGCGGAAAGTGAGAGGACGCCGCGTTCTGCTGTGAAGGTTGCTGTGAAGGTTGCTGTGAAGGTTGCGCCTGAAAGTAGGCTTCGATTTGTGGCGATTCTCGCGTTGCCATCGCGTTGCCTACTTTTAGGAGAACGATTAAAATCTGAAAATATTGAAAAAATTAAGTGTACACTAATTAAATTCTTTTAGATTTCAATTACAATTAAATAACTAAATAGAATTAAATAACTAAACTCAACGATTGTATTCCTCTTTAATTAATTGTTCACGTTCCAGCTTTTGAAACAATTTTCGTCGTCTTTAGTTCAACGACAACATGGAAAAATTCATAACTTTCTCGGGAAAAACTTTCGTTTTTTAATTGGAATTTTTTGGACTTACAATAGTCATTTTAATTTTATTTCCACACATTTTTTAGAGTTAAAAAGTTAAATGAATTATCAGAAATTTAATTAAATTTCTGTCTGCACTCAAAGACTTCTTTGCACGTAGAGACGTAAAACACTTCTAACTTCAGTAGACCAATTTAATGAAGATTATATTTTTTTTCAGAGACCAATCAACGCCGTTGAGAGAATTATTGCTTTGGTTCAAATTAGTGGTCACGGCTGACGGGTGATTTTTGTATTTCTTTTTATTCTCCACATCCACGAAAACACTCTCGCAGTAAGCGTAATTTTAACATCTAATTAGCGAAATCTTACGCGCAGCTGTGTACAGATTTTAGTTTTCATGGAAAGAAAAACTAAAAAATTAAAGCAAATATATTTTGAAGGCGAAACTAACTGAATATAAAATCTAAACTTCATTAAATGTTATAAGTTTTCAATCGCTTTTTATGTTTAATTTAATGCTGCTGTCAGCTTCTAAGTGACATTTAGGAATTTTATAGTATGCTTAATTCTTTCAGTGTAGGTCGACTTCAGCTTCAGCCTAAAAGTATGCAATGAAATTCCCGTCGAATCTTGTCAATCACTCGTTAAAAATTCCTCTCGAAGCTCAACGAAACAGTTAACGAAGTTTAACGAAACACTTCCTGAATCATCCATAAATTGAAATGAAAACAAATTCTTCTTTATTTTTCACATTTTAATTTACCATTTCATTTTTAGTAATTTATTTACATGAAGTACATAATTTTTTATAACTACAAAAGCGTTGCATATCTGCAGGCTGACTTCACCGCGAGTGAGAGCAGCCGATGAAGAACAACAACTTACAAGAACAATGTGAGGCAACAGTGTGTGTGTGTGTGTGTTGCCATTGCAATAAAAATACATACAATGAAAGTACAGTAGTAAAATCCATACAAATTAATAATATGAAAGAGAGGCGAATATATGTATGCATGCGTGGTGCTCCATGTTCCAGCCGACTGAGTGGAACGCTGGAATGGTAGATCGTGAAATCATAGATAAAAGCTGCACAAAGTGTAAAATAAATAAAACGACTGGATGAACGGATGGCGGAGAAGTACGTATGAATAAATGCACTAGTTAAAGCGAGATGGACAGATGGACAGTGAAGCGCTGAGAGAGTCCGAGAGTCCGCTCTCTTTCCGATGCGTTTAATGCACAGTGACCGGCTCGCTATTCAAAATCATTAGAATTAAATTAAAATTAAATACGTGAGTAAGTAAGACTGAGTAGTTGTACAGTAAGAGAGAGAGAGAGAGAGAGAGAGAGAGAGAGAGAGAGAACGAAAGAGAGAGGAAGAGAGAGACGAAGAAACAGATGTTGAAAGAACTTTTAAGAGAGCTTCAGTGGTTGCCTTGCTTTCTCACTGCTAACGCTTCAATTTAATGTGTGGAGCAAAAACTAGCAAATGTCAACTGAAGCATAGAAGAGAGAAGAAGTTTGCTCAGCTTCTCTTAGTGAAGACATCTCGGTCAACAAGAGAGAGAGAGAGAGTCAACAAGAGAGAGTCAAGAACTCTTGCAGAGGGAGAGAGAAACTTCAAAAACTGAAGCGGAAAGAAGGCAGCGCACATCACAGTCTGTGTGCGTGCGTGAGAGACTCAGTGGTGCAGAGACAGAGAGAGAGAGAGAGGAAGATAAAAGAGGGCTGCTGAGTGTTACGTGTTACGCTACGTGGTGTGAGCGATAATGGAGAGAACACACAGAACAATTATTAACTCTACAAAATGCGTACGTGTAAAAATATATAAAAATTAGATGGTTAGATGAAACTTATCGTAAGTTCGTTCGTTTGTTTGTTTGTTTGTTTGTTTGCTTCGGTCTGCCGTTCGGTGATCGTGTGGTCGCGGGTTTGCCTCTCGCTGGTGTGGTGTGCGTGAGAGTGGGTGAGTACTACGCGTCTCAGTGTGGTCCGGTTTTGCGCTCCGTTCATAACTTCGTGTTGGTGCTCTCATTTTCCGTTAGAAGCTGCTGTTCGTCCGTAATTGCCGTTCCGCTCTCGCCGCCCCGCTTAGTAGTGGTGGTAGAGGGGGCCGGCGGCGGCGGCGTGCAGCAGGGGCGCGTGGGCCAGCACGGGGGCGGCGTGCGCGACCACCTTCGGCGCCGTCTTGTGCACGACGGCGTTGAAGCCGTTGTGGTCGTCGGCGGTGTAGTCGACGGTGCGCACCGAGCCGTCCGGCTCCACCAGCGAGTACTGGCCCTTCACGACGTCGCCGTCGCGCTCCTCGGCCTGCGACTTGATGTCGCCGGTGTGCGGGTCCTTGATGCCGTAGTTGAACGAGTACTTCGGGTACGCCTGCAAAGAAACGCGCTGCTGCAGTGTGTCTCTCTTTTTTATTTTCACGCGGGCGGTCCGCGTGTCATGCTTACCACGGGCTCAGCGTGCACCGCGTGCGCCAGCAGAGGGGCGCCGTGCAACAGCGGCCCTGGCAGGTGGCCGTACTCGATGGGCGTGGCGCGCGCAGCAACAACGAGCAGAGCAAAAGCAACGAAGAACTGAAGAAATTCCAAGTAAACGAGCAATTAAATGTTAAATGTTGAAGTAAATAAATAAATTTAATTTAATAATAATTGTTGAAATAAATAAATAAACAAATATAAATATAATATAATAATAATAAATAAATATAATGATAAATAAATATAAAAATTAATAAATATAATAATAAATAAATATAATAATAAATAAATAAATAAACAAATTAAATAAAAAAAAGAAAAAAAAAGAAAACAAAATTGAATCGTTTGATATAAATAAAGAAAGCAAATAAAAAAGCAAAAAAAAACTATATTAAATTAACATTTAACTAAAAGTTTAGATAAAATTAAGAGTTAGCAAACTTTAAATTCTGAAATTACTTTAAAAATAAAGATTTCAATTTTCGGATTCCTTAGAAAAAAACTTCAATTTCTGATACTTGTGGGAAAATGAAGTTTTATTTAAAATCTAAACTGAAGTTTTGAAATTATTTCAAGTAATTCTTGTAAATAGATATTTTAGAATATTAAAATTTATTTTTAAAATATTAAAACTGGCTTTTCTAATTCTCAAATTTGTTCTAAAAATTGTATCTCAACCCAACTGAGTTCAACAGTCTAGAAACAATCTGAGAAACTCAGAAATCACATTGAAATCGAGCTGAAGAAGACTGAAATTTCGAAATTTTAAGAACGCTGAAATTCACTGTTTCATCACGAAAAAACAGAATTTTGTTAAATTAATCGAAACCAACGAATTCACAACAAAAAATTAATAGATTTCACGACTTTTTTAGTTTCTACTTCATTAATTTTGTTTATAAATTTAACTGCTGTTTGCAGTTTAATCAAATTTATTTTATCATTTAATTTGTTTATACGAAGTTAGAGAGACTGTAATTATTTTAATTATTTTTTATTTTTATTTTTTTTTTAATTTTTTTTTTTAAATTTTTTTTTTTTAATTTTTTTTTTTATATTCCCTTACAGTGTGAAGGATTTTTAGAAGGCTCAAATGTCCTTTCTCCTCCTCACAATGAATACTCGAATCCTTTTTCTAAGTTTGTTTAAAGTTTTCTTGAAATTTTCACTATTTTACTCGAGGATACGATTTTCGAAGAACGCATTTTTTCTGTAATTTTCAACACTTTTGCAGGGAAATTTGTAGCACACTTCAAAAACTTTTCCAATACCTTCATTCTGACTTCAGACTGATTTAACGACGAGGAGCTCAATTGCAGGAAGAATCGCAGGATGGCAGCTGTAAGAATCGCTGAATCGCTGACTGACGGCGACTGACTCACTCACGAAGTTCGACGGTGGCTTGCAATTATTATATTTTCCAGCCGGCGGGAGCGCAACTGAGACGAATTCTGAATGGCGTCGTCGTGGGTTTCCAAACCGTTTGCAAGAAGTCTTCGAACTGATGCTTGCCACAGATGACCAAAAGTATTTATATACGCGGCGCGAGTGTGGCAGCTCGACGATGGTGGTGCAGATCGCCGCCACCAAGTCGGCGAAGCCCAAAAAGTCAAGAAAAACCAACGATTTTCGCAGCAACAGCGACAGCAATAGCGACGGCAGCAGCAGCAATAACAACAACACTAACAACAACACTAACAACAACACCACTAACAACAACAACACTAACAACAACAACGACACTAACAACAACAACAACAACAACAATAGGCGAAGCAGCACCGCGAGAGGGATAAAAGTTTGGAGTGAAACAAGAGATGAAAAACGTTTATTGAAGCAACGACAAACGTGCAAAAATTATTCCAACACACAGGCGCGCACACACGAACACACACACACACACACACACATACACAGTTGAGAGACTGTAGAAACACACACGCACTCAACGCCATTTCTAGACCGCCACGCACTTCTATTCATCGAAGCCTTCAACGTTGCGCGCCGTGCGTTGCGCTGCATTGAAGCTCGGCCGGGAAAAGGTGGGTGCGGCCGTCGTGTAGGCGGCGGCGGGCGGTGAAGGCGGCGGCGGCGGTGGCGGTGACGGTGACGGTGGCGGTGACGGTGGTGGCGGCGGCGGTGGCGGTGGCGGTGACGGTGGTGATGGAGGTGTTTTTGGCGATGACTTGAAAATAGGTTATCGCTGACTGGCCTCTCACGACGTGGCTCCGCGTGGCGTCAAAGAAGTTCGCTGCATCGAGGGCTGGCGACGGCGACATGAATTGCGATTTTATTTCTTATTGTTATTTTGACTCCTTCAAAACCGAAAGCGACATTTTAGATGATTTCAAAATTGGTGAATTCAAAATTGGTGAATTCAAAATGATGATTGCAAAATGATGATTGCAAAATTATGAATTCAAAATCAATGCTTCCAAAAAGATTTGCGAAAAAGTTACATAATTGTTATTATTATTTTTTTTTTCTTTTAATTTATTTGCTTAAAAAACGAAAAAGTTTTCCGCTCGAGAAAAAAATTATTCAGTGACATGCGTGTGTTGAGAATTTAACTCCCCAAAAAGTTCTCTTTTATTTCCCCAACCCACTCCGCCTCCCCTCCAACACACTCACACTTTCACACAGTTTCCACAATTCTGAAGTCTACACGAGAACGAGCGAGAGCGAAATCACATGAAGGTGGCGCTGGTGGCGTTAGAAAGGTAAGAATTTAACAGTTAATCATGGCTATTAAAATCCGATTGACAGCAACACAACAAAAACAACCACAACAACAACATCAAAACAACCAAAAAATTAACGATTATTTATGGAATTTCTTAATCGACTTCAAGTCGATTTTATGATGTCGAGTAAACTTTGTAAATTGATAACGCAAAACCACAGAAAACCACAAGCAAACAGCAAAAACAAAACAAAACAAAAAAGAAAAAACAGCAACAAGAAAGAAACCAACAAACGCCAACAATAACGACCAACAACAACAGCAGCAACATCAACATCCACGCATGCATTGCGTTCATTTTTGGTTTGAGTTCGAAAATAAATCTCAAAACTATCGTCAGATCAATAAATTGGCGGCAATCTGAAGCGGAAAAATTATATATATATTTTTTTTTTGGTTTATACTGTTTTGTTGTTGTTGTAAAACATTGTTATTTAAGCCGAATTGATGTCACAACACAAAAAAGTGGGCCGACAATTTATGCAACTGAAATTGTTGTGCTGAATTTTGCTCCCGCGAGGCGAGGAAGTAAAAGTGCAATTTCGCTGATTTGGCATTAAAATGTTTTTGACACACATTAGTTTTGCTGCATTTTGCGGAGTACAAATGTGCAGAAATAAATGAGAAACAACTTTCGAATGTTTCGTTGAAATAGTTAAAATTTGATTATTAACACAGAAAGTTTGCATCTTAAGTCTTTTGTGTTCACATAACATTTAAAACGTTCGAAACAAAAACACAAAAACAAAGATAAAAATTTTCCTTAACAGAAGTGAAATGAAAAAAAAGTGAAATATGAAAAAAACGTGAAATGAAAAAAAAAATACAAACAACAGTAAAAGTAAAACTAGAGATAGCAATAAAAACGAGTAAATTTAAGCGAGTAAAACGGATTTCATTTGAAATATTTAGAGTCACAAATACGCGCGAACGTGCAAATTCGCCGATTATCGCGGCGGTTTTTTCAATAAATTCTTCGTACCAGTCAACGAGTCTCGCTGGCGGGTGACGGGTGTGCGGCGACTCACTCGCTCGTCACTCGCTCCTCACTCGCTCCTCACTCGCTCCTCACTCGCTCCTCACTCGCTCCTCACTCGCTCCTCACTCGCTCCTCACTCGCTCCTCACTCGCTCCTCACTCGCCGCGGCGACAGTCTAGCTGGCTGTCGTTAGCGTCCGACGTCACGTCACGTCACGTCACGTCACGTCAGTCACTCTGCGATTACAATGTCTCACCTCGCTTAATCACAAGCATGCAATTAGATAAAAATGAAAATCCCCGCATTAATGAAAACATTCGCTAATTTCGATTTCTAGTCGTTGGCATTTCTGTGTCGTTGGCAGCTTCTGCGAGTGCAAAGATTTCGTTGAAAATCTCTTCGATTCGTTGTAAGCCGCCTCGCAAGAGATTGCATAATCATGAGAGCGGCTGCTGTTGTTGTTGTTGTTGTTGCTGCTGCTGCTGCTGCTGTTCAATAGCAACGGTTTGCCGCTTCAAATGCCCACCGCCGCACGTACATCGCAACAACAACAACAACAACCGAGAGAAGACAATAAAAAGCGAGGCGCTGAAAAACGACAAACGAAGCCTTCGCTTGTTAGTTGTTGGTGTGCTTCGGGAAGTCGTTGTTGTTGCCGAGATGCTAAGTGAAGTCGTTGTTGTTGCCGAGAGACAAGTGAAGTCGTTGTTGTTGCCGAGAGACAAGTGAAGTCGTTGTTGTTTACAACTTTTTGTAGTTGCCAGTTGCGCTTTTTTCTTCTTTTCGCACAGATGTCGCCGCTTAACTCTGAACCTCGCAAATGAGTTTACTGGGTCTCGAAGTTGGTTGGCTTCTCCTCGTTTTTTCGTCGCCTTTTTTGTCGCCTTTTTTGTCGTCTTTTTTGTCCTCTTTTTTGTCCTCTTTTTTCCGCTTGCAGTTGGTTCACCAAAAAGTTTTCCCATCATTTAAATGCTGTGTGAAAATGTTGTTGTTGCTGCTGTTGCTGTTGTTGTTAACTGTGCTGATTATGTTGCAGCAGCACAGCAGTCAGTCTGCTGTTGTTTACAAACGCTGCGATGCTTTGAATGCTAAAGTTTGCACTGTGGACGCGATGGGAGAGGAAAATCGATTTTAAGGATGTCCTTTTATTGCATTTTAAGCGAGCATTCAGCGTCGACAGCCCACTGTAATACCGTCCGCGGTCGCATTGCACACGCTGACCTCAAATTTATAAAGATTTGGCGGCTGTGTGGGTGTGCGGAATCTTGAGCGGCAAAAACCAACAGCTGCAGATGCAGTAACAGAATGCAGCAGCAGAAATAGAAATATAAATGCAACAAGAACAACAACAACAAACTAACAAACAAAAATCCAACTTCAATAAATTAACCAAATTTTACGTCTAATAAGAGTTGAAAAATCAGCGATCGTAACTATTACGCGTGTGTGTGTGTGTGTGTGTGTGTGTGTGAGTGTGTGTGTGAGTGTCTTGTGTTTTTTTTGTTGCTAATAAATTTGCTATAAAATTACCCGTCCAAACTTGTATGGCACTCAAAAATAAAACGCTTGAATTATCCGTAACAAACTTGAATGATCTGAAATTAAATTGCATGATACGAAGTCATTATTGAGACATTCAATATTAAAAAATGTAAACTAAAATCGTAAATCGATAAACTAACGAATGAAATTTGCATGGCTTCCAAATTCACCGAGTGGCAGCTTTGATTAAAAAAACAACGTGACGATTGAGAAAAACATGAATTTTGAAGCTGCGTGCGTTTTTCTCTCAGAGAAATCAAACTTTCACACGCACACCTCACTTCCAAACGCACACACAACTTCGAAACGCACACACAACTTCCAAACGCACACCTCACTTCTCCACGCACACCACACTTTCACACGCACGCACGTGAATTTTCGCTCTCAGCCAACGCATTTGCACGAATAAATTTGCACTTAGAATACCGAGAAAGAGCGCGAGGTTCTCGCTGAACAACTCGAAACGAGGTCAAAATGAATGGGTTGGTGTTCTCTTGCGTTTTTCTCTCAGAGAAATCAAACTTCCAAACGCACACACAACTTCGAAACGCACACACAACTTCCAACGCACACCTCACTTCTCCACGCACGGAAGAATTGGTAAAGTTGAGTTGGGTAATTTTCTATTTAAAACCCCCTCCTAAAGTAGGCAATGCGGTGAATACATATCAATATTTTGGTGGGTTATGTATAAATACAGGTTTCAATGTTGGTGGGTTATATAAATACCGGTATCTATATTGGTGGGTTATATAAATACAGGTATCCATATTGGTGGGTTATAGTTTAAAACCCCTCCTGAAAATTGGAAAACACGTTTGTTACGAACTTCGAACTTGTTGTCTGTGGAACAATTCCTTCATACACTTTCCCCTCTAACCCATTGGTTGGCTGCATTTGTTGCCATATTCAACCAACCACAAATCTCTTAAGAATTTAACCAGGTATAAGCCGACATATCAAAAAAATATTTCACATTCATTTGGCTTTGGTAAAAGTGTAAAATAAAAGAGTTCAAATAATGTCGCAGTAAGTGGCTTCGTTCGAAATGTCAAAACGTAACTTATTTCTTACAAATTTTAATTCCTTTTTGGAATGTATATATTTTGATTTTAATTTGAAGTTAAAGTTCACTCCAAACTATACGACAAACAGATGTCATAGTTTTATTATTATTAGACAGTAAAGCAATATAGAAGACAAACATTAAACATCTACTTAAAGAATTCATTCTAGCGGAAATGTAACTTGGGCAGTAAAATTATGTTCAATTCAATTCAGGCTTTACTTAGACACAATTTTTTTATGCAGTTAGAATATCAAAGTCTATAATGTTCTGTCTAGGAATATTTTTAAAGAAGATACACAATGTATTTGAATAATTGGATATCTGTCATACAATGTAAGAAATATTAATGAAAAATTGAGTATTATAAAATTGTTTATCTAATACATTACAATTGATTCAAATTTTCGGTCACTTAGTAGGTGACAAAAATTTTTGAAGGTGGCAACAATGAGTGAAAATAAAGAGGGGAACATAAATTTAACGCAGATTTAACAGCAAGCAGATTTAACAGCGAGAGAGTTACTCTAATGTTAACTGTTAGAGTTTTCTGTTAAGAACAAGAGATGAAATAAGAACGAGAAAGGATATAATATTATATAATATAACGTTACAGGAATTGTATGTGAAAGCAATGTAATTGGATTCTAGTAATAATTTCAAAAATGTGCATTCGTGATGTCAAGCTTTCAGTTGGAATTCGCGGCTTCGGAAATCGCCTCGAAATTTACTTTTATAAGTAACGGGTGCTCGTGTACGACGAAGCCGGCGGCGGTGACGCGCACGTCGACTTCATCGCTAAGCCGAACTACGAATTCGCTTACGGCGTCGAGGATGCGTCGACGCAGGTTTCGCAGAATCGCCAGGAGACGCGCGACGGCGATGCGGTCAACGGGTTTTACAGGTGAGAACGTGAGCTGGAAGTACTTTTTTCACTGGTGAAACGTTTGCTATTTTCTAAATATTTACATGCAAAAAAAAAACAAACATCCAAACACACAAAATCACTTTCATCGAATGACTAAACATGGGCCACCGAACGATCTCGACATCTCGATTATCTGCAAAACAGTGTTGTCGACCCTGACGGCACGCTGCGTGTCGTCAAATACACGGCCGACGACGTAAACGGATTCCAAGCGGAAATCATTACGGACGGCGTGCCGACCGCAATTCACGGCCACGATGAACAGACGCCGCCGCCGCCGCACTTAATTGGCGACGGCGACGGTGGCATCATTTGGGAGCCGATGACGGCGCTGCGGCCGCGCACTACTGCCGCACCTGCGTACGAAGCCAAAGTTGTTGCTGCCGATGAGCACGACGACTACCACGAGGAAAGCGAAGAAAACGACGACGAAAACGAAGAAGACGACGACGAAAACGAAGAAGACGACGACGAGTCCGACGAGCAGAAGCAGACGCAGACGCAGGCAGAATACCAGCAGAGCGACAGTGACAGCCAAAGCGATGATGACGACGACGACGACGATGAGGAGGAGGAGGAGGAGGATGCGAACTCCTACGAGGATGAACACGAAGAGGCGGACGAAGAGGAATACGAGGAGTACAGGGAAGCCGCTGGCGAAGAGGAGAACGGCAACGATGACTACTATTGAATCCCATGCAGCGCGTAGAAGTTCTCTGTTAAAAATAAAAGTTAGTGTAAGCACAGCAACAACCACTCATTGGAGTTGAAAATGTATTTCATAATATGTAACTGGATTTTGTCGTGTGTTGCTTTTACTTTCATCGCGCCAAAATTTATTGATTGCAATTAAAAAAGTGCGGCGAGCGTTGCACATGCGCAGGCAGCCGGTACGCGACTTCCTTGCGTCGAGAGACGCCGGCAAGTCGCGGGCTGCTGTGAATGCGCGAAAGTGGATCAAAGTTGGTCGCTCGATAAGCAGCCGAAAACAAGAACAACAACAAGAACAACAACGTTCGCCGCTCAGTGTGCGCGCAACGAGTTTTGGCGGCTCCAACTAAGGTGAGCGGCGAGACGCGCGCTTGTGTCGCGTTACATGAGCGCAACTCGTTAGTGGAAGCTGCGTGTGCGCCGCCGGCTCTCGTGTGCTCTGGCCGACTGACCGAGTGGCCGACTGCTCGACTGCCCGACTGCTCGACTGCTCTGCTCGACTGCTCGGCTTCCCGACTGCTCGACTGCTCGGCTGCCCGACTGCTCGGCTGCCCGACTACTCGGCTACCCGACTAACAGCAGCAGCAGCAGCAGCGGTAAAATGAATGCCGGGGCAACAGCGAGCAGCGCGCAATAGCGAAAATAATTGACAATCGCAGGTCTGTCACTCCGCTTTCTGTCGCTGCTGTCACGGAGTGCACTCAGTATGCGCGCGCTGCGCTGCGTGTGTTGCAATCGCTGCCTTCAAACTGGAGCACTTTTTGCTCCAAAAACTGGAGCAAAAATGCTTCATAATTAATACGTTGCGAGCGTAAAATGTGCGAACACTTTAGAGTGTTCGAAGCAGTTTGAGTCGCTTGATTAGGCGATTATTTGCGATAGTTGAAAGCCGTCCTGCAGCTGATGATGCCTACGCAACTAAAGTGCATTTTATTCCTCGCAATTATGAGAGGGAATTCGGCGCAGAAACTTCTCACTCCCACTAGGAAAAAATACGCGTGTGAAATTCAACAAAACGACAGACTTACGAAACCAACGGAGTTGAAATCGTAGACTTGAAGACTTCAACTTGCCTCGATCTCGATTTTCTACGAACTGAAAAACAACAACGAAAACAACGGCGGACGCGTAGCATAACAACAAAACAAAAATAACGGAATATTAAAAGTCACCAAATGGCAGCCATCGATTACAACTTTCATTTTTATTTTGTTTGTTTGTAATATAAACCGAAAAATAGTAAAGAAATATTTAAATAAACACCTCCAGTCCACTCTAATTCCACTCGAAAGTCAATTAATAAGCCAAAAATTTGCCACCTGAGTGAACATAAATTAAAAATCTAATTCATGAATTAAAATCCAATTCATGAAAGTGAAATTCCAAGAGGTGCCGTCTAATATATCAACACCGTTATTATTTCAATTACTTGGAAATAAAATCACACACACACACACACCGATCTCCACACATCCTTGCAAACACCGTTATTACGTAACTATCAACGATCTGCGTGTCCAACTAGCTGGCCATTCATTCCAGCCGTGGCACGTCTGCATCCAAAATGCTGATCGCCGCTCACAGATGACGCGTCGCCGACTCGCTGGCTGTCTGGCGCGCCGCGCGCTGCTTGTCCGTCCATCCAGCTGTTGCGACGGCAGGAAAAACAACAACAACACCAACACCAACACCAACTCCTCGCGGCGACCAACAACAAACAGAGAGACTCACGTAATGAAAAATAAATTCAAATTAAGTCAAAAGCGAGAGAGAAAGAAAAGCCCCGGCTGGAAATAGAAAAACAACAACAACAACAACAACAACGACGACGAACGAAAGCAGCGAGAAGAAATTGAAATCAAAACACAAACTAAATGATCTCGTTGCGGTAAAACTAACGGGAGATTACGTCTTCCTGGTTACGAAATATTGAATTTCCACAGAAAACTGAAGAACTGAATGAAAACAACAGCAGCAGCAACGGCAGCGACAGCAAAATCAGTGATATTCATCAGCTGTAGTTGCGATGCGAAATGAAAATTCAAGTTTCAACTTATCTCGTCGGATTTATTGACCCATATTTCAGTGGATCCTTTCAACGGCAGCTTTTTGCTGCTGCTGCTGCTGCTGCTCTCTGTCTCAGCGCAACCTGTCTGGCTGCCTCTGTTTACTAGTCTGCCCCTCCAGCGGTCTGTCTGCCCCTCCAGCTGTGTCTGTCTGCCCCTCCAGCTGTCTGTCTGCCCCTCCAGCTGTCTGTCTGCCTGTCCATCTGTCTGTCTGCCTGCCTGTCCATCTGTCTTGTAGTGCGCTACTGTATTTAGCGATATATTTGCTCCGATTTCAACACTCGATCTCGTCTTTTCATTGCATTCGATTTTGGTTTGATATTTTCACTCAAAGTTGTTCCTGCTGCGGCGTTCGTTGTTGTTGTTGTTGATGATGATGGGGTTTCCTTTGATGTTGTTGTTGTCGTTCTTCTTCTTCTTGTGGTTGATGACACCGCTACTGCTGCTGTGGTTGTTGTTGCTTTAAGTGTGTTTATAGCGAATTTATATTGAATTCTGTTATCAGATGATTTCAATAAAATTCTTTTAATTGCAAAGTCAGAAATAGCGACTTAATAACGAACTCGAATTAATTTACGAGAGTAAATTAATTGAAGTTATAAAATCGTTAATTTTTATTACAAAGCAAAGTTTTGTTGTATTTAACGGTTCTATGTGTTTTTTTTTGTTGTAACGGTGTTCTAAAACGCTCAAATTCTCTTTCATTAAAAATTCAATATTCGAAATAAAATGTTTCAATTTTAATAATTTCTTTAAAACTTTCTAGAAAATTTCGTCAATTTAAAATATGATATTTTTCAATTTAACAACTTTGGTCTTCCATTTGATCATTGAATTCATCAAATTGAAGATTTGAATTTTCATTTTAACAGCTGCATTTCAATTTTAAGAACAAATTTTATCAATTGGACAACGTAAAAAAATAATTTTATTTATATTTATTTAATTGATAATTACAAGTGACTGAACAAGGAAATTTTGTTCTTCCAAATGACAATCTTTTTCTTCAATATGAAGTTCGCGTGTCGTTTAATATATTATGCATTCTATAATTTTATATTTGAATTCAATTTAAGAATTAGTTTTGAATATACTGAAGTAAGTTTTAAGCTTCATATTTAATTTGAAAAATATTAATGCAATTTTAACAATATTAATGCAATTTTTCAGCTACTTTAACTCACAAATCGTGAAAAAGAATTTAACGCACATGGACACATTCATGATTATATTAGGTGAAAATATTACAGAAATATAATAGGAAAGATTTTCTCATTTACAGGTTTTGTTTCCCCAGCATAAATTCGCAAACTCGAAATTTCAATTGCACCGAGATTTGTGTGGGATTTGAAGAAAAAGTAAGACACGAAAAATACTTCAATTACGTAAAAGCGGACTGGCTGTCTTTTAGCAGGCCAAATGCGACATCAATGGCTTCGGCAGCGATAACGACAACGACGCCGACCAAATGGTAGAGCAAAAGTGTGTAGGTGTCGCTTGGCGTGCATTTGTAGCCACATTTGTAGCCACATTTGTAGCCACATTTGTGTCCACTTTGGTTGGCCGTCACTGACGTCAGTCCTTTCACGCGACCAGAGTTACCAGAGTGCGCTACCAACTGGTTGAGAAGGCAAAAAACACAAGCAACAGATGAAGCTTGTTAAATAGCGAAAATAAGTGGATAAAATCATTTTTTTTAAAGTCTTCTAACTTTTTGCTTTTCCACAAAATCTCGCATTATATAAACAATTTTATATGCAATTTAATTTCGGAGTCGCAATGTGGAACTGATATCTGAATATTTAATCTGAAAATATTAGCGCTTAATTTGCGGAGTGCGTTCATTATTAAATGCCTTGCAACCGCAAGACTTAAGCGACAAAATCGCTGACATTCTGGTTTTGTTGTTGTTGTTGTTGCTGCCGCAAACACTTAATTCGGCTGCTGTGCGCCAGACAAATTATGCATGTAAAACAACAACTTTACAGATGCATAAATTATTTCAAAATTGCGAGCTTGATTGAGTTTAGCTGCAAAATTGCTGGCAAACATGTTGGCGAAGAAAAAAGAAACTGCGTCACAATGTTAGTAAATTGCGAGAAGTTATAATTAATTTCACTGAAAAAATAGAGTATCAATAAAGAAAAAAATGGTATCACTTACCATTAAACGAATTTCAACAAGAAAAACACCAGCCTGTGGTGGAATTTTCATCTAATTAATCAAAGCGAATTCGAGTATTTTAAACGTACTTCTTAAAGATTTGCCGAACTTGCTCTCAAAATCAGTGAATTTCGTTCTTTAATGAAGACATTATTCATTTTTGGACACACCATAAAATGTGCAATAAAAAAATATACCCCTCCCCCCCGCCGCCCCTTTGCACCCCTTCGATTGCCTGTCTTTCGACAAACAAGCCGATTGTGTGCAACCATCATTAATGAGCTCTAAAAGCGTAAACTGAAATTTATATTGCATTCTGAGCGGTTTTTTCTTTCCTGTCAGTCTCTCTACTTATTTAGTGGAACGCATTTCATAATCAAGTTGTTAGTGTTGTTGTTGTTGTAATTGTGTGTCGTGGAATTAGCGGTTTTGTTGGAAGTTATGCGAGCAATGCTGCCAAACACACTTTGCTGCCATATTTTTTAAGCTGTCAAAATGACAGCTGAAAAGCGCACAAACATTTAGCTTAAATGGTTACAAAAACAACGCCGCGAAGAGCAAAGGGAGAAAAAAGCAGAAGAAAATGAGACAAATAACAAAATGAAAAAAAAACATCCCACAAGAATTGACGATTGATGAGAATTCTAGAAATAAGCTTAAATCAGGAAATGAGATAAATCTTCCACTCAGCGTTTAATTTTTGCGGTTTAAACCGATTTTACACTATAAGCTTCTAACTGAAGCTTAATTTTGATCTTTGCTTGGAGAAGATTATTTCTTAAAGGAGTTGAATGATTCACTTGAATCACGGAGTTGCCAACACACTCAATAAAATTTTATAAGTCATTCCAAAAGCCACTTAATTTTCAGTTTTCAGTTTCAGTTTAATAACCGTAATTATCTGAGCCGAACTCAAGAAAACAATAAAATGTTAAGAAAAACGTAGTTAAATTTAATTTGTGTATGAAAGTGTGTTCAAAAAAGGAGTTTATTATTAAAATTGATCACAGTTTTTGTTGTTGACTACAGAATTACATGCTTATTAAAAAAACAAATACTCGGTTCAGTATGCAAATGAATTATGAATCAATTTAAATGCAAATTTAACACGGTTAGAAAGAAAATAAAAAACAATTAATTTCTGAACAAGCAAAGTCAATAAAATAACAGTAAAAGATTTAGAGAAATAATAGAAAATATAATAATAAGTATTTACAAACTCTAGCCATTATAAATTCCGTTTACCTCAACTATTTGGAGAATTGAAACTCCGTGACCTCAACAACACTGAAACTCGCCTCCACGGCGATGTCTACACACAAGCGTGTGCAACACATGGAAAGAAAAACAGTTATTAATTTTCTATTGTTTCTAAAAACAATCCACGTGATTATATATAAATAACAACTCTTGTCGAGATATTGTGTTTTTATATTCCGCAAAAGCAAAACGTAATTAAAATTTAAAAAGCTCAATTAAAATGCTTCATTAGGTACGCATAAAAGTTGCAAGACATCACAATGATACCGAGTTTACCATAAAAGAACATTAAAAATAGCAAAATATATATAAATATTTTTCAGAAATCCTCTGACAGTGCGAACGATTCGTTGGATAAAAACAAAAAAGAAAAAAAGAAAAAACTGCAGACAGCTCGTCGACACGTAAATGATGTATTATTGTTCAATTAAATGTTCGCGTGTATGTCGTAGATTTTTTGGGGCCTTTTAAGTTTTTTGCGGTTGCATTTTTTGTCATTGTTAGCAAGTTAGCAACAAAACGTCGCCACTTGTCAAGCTGAAAAATATGAATCGTTACAATACGTTTCTGCGACTACAGATTTCTACAGATTTTAAAACCTAAATTGGCTCAGAGAGTCGGTAGTTCAAAAAATCAATTAAAATATTCATTTTGGTAATATTTTTTTCATTTATTTGTAGCAAAAATTGTTACATAATTCTTTATGAATATAAATGTAGTTGTGCAAAGTTATCAAGCTTCACAAGCTTCTCAACCTCCTTAAATTCGAATTAGGTGTCCAAATCTGACGCAGCTTAAATATCAATTTATTTGCGTTCTTTCAATTCTGATTCTCTTATTGATTTCGCAAGCAAGAAAATTGTAACTAACCGAAAGCTTTGCAATCAGATTAAGAAAATTTATTCAGTCCTTTTTAAATATCAAATGAGCACGCATGTGAGCTGAAGCAGTTAAAGCTAGACAAACCTGCTGTCAAATCCACACACTGTTTGGCAATTAATGTCAGCGTCACATTCTTATCGACGAATTGATTAGAGCTCCAGAATTAGAAGGTAAAACACACGCAACTGTTAAAACAACAAGACTAGTGAAGTAATTTCAGTGTAAAATTGGAATATTATTGGAAAATATTGATACAATATTTAAAATTGCCTTTAACTAAATTTTAATTTTTATATTTCAGCGAGCGTTCAGGTGGGTAGAAAGAAAAGAAAGGTTCTCAAAGAATTGGTCTCAAAACAAGAATTTGATTCTGCGAAGAACGTTTTAATATCTAGTTTCAAATTAAACAAAATTTAATTTGTTTAAATTCTACTTGACCAAAATTATATTCTCATATATCTCACGTACTGTACAACAGTTTGCTTTCAAACCTTTTTTCCAGACTGTACTTCTGATCATACCCTTCAGAATCAAAACGACTTAAATGATTGAAGCAACATTATTTGGAAGACAGCTTCTGTTTTTTAATGAAGAATTGCTATTGCTCTCAAATGTTTATAAACAAACCCTACAAAGGCAAACAACAGATAAAATTAGCTGCTTAAAATCAGTAAAAAATTATTTCGCTTCAAAAAGGGGAACAGCCGCGTCAACTTGCTGTGGCAGATTGTGAATTATTATTTTACGGGCAGCGTCAGTCCCCGTAAAATAAGTTTTTAATTCTTAGGATGTTCTAATTCTCTTTAATATATCCTAAATAAGATACATGCAATAAACGATGCCCAACACTCGAGCGTCCTCAAGAAGGAAGACAGCTGCGCTCAACAGAGAGAAGACGCCGCTTGCAAGCGCGAAAAGCAAAAGTACCACTATTTCTACCAGTGCTAGCAAAGAAACGTGCCAATATTTACGGAATATAACAAATCCTAAAGTTGGGAAGGTAGCAGAATCTACGGCTGTTGAAAAACTGCAAAAACGCTGCTCTGGTCGACTTATGGGGTCCAAAGGTAACGGTGAGGTCGTGGTGGGTACATTTCCAACAAGTGTTGAAGCATCCAATAAGCAAACAGTGCTGAAAGGTGAAACAACCAAGCAAAAACGCAAAGTAGAAAACGGTGGTAAGCTGGAAGTAAAGGAAGAATTGAAAACAGCAAAGTTACCTAAAAGGCATAGGAAAATAAAAGGCTTATCCGAAGAAACAGCTGAGAAGTCCCCCCAAGAGAATCGCGAAACAAGGACACCAGAAGTTATGGTTGTAGATGATGGAGAGGAGCCCAGCACATCGAAAGCGGCGTTGGCCGCTTTGCTAGCAGCGACTGCAATATCTTCCGATGAGTGTCCTGCAAAGTCCGCAAAAGTGTATGATAGAAGTACGACATCGGCCGGTAGAGATACCCAACTGCTTCATGGGAGTTTACCGTCGTGCAGAGTATCTGCAGCCACTGCTTCTTCTTCTCAGACAGAAGAATCCCCATATGGTGGAGAAGCTTCATGTTTATACAAAATGCACCGTAACATAAGGACATCTACCGATGACCTTCAATCAACAGCATATTTTTACACTAACGATAAGATGAAAAGATACAAAATTGAAGAATTGCCTTTATCCGATAAACTATTGCTGATTATATCGAACTTGTACTTGAATGCTGCGGACCGCCTCAAATTGGAATTCCCGCCCCGTTGCGCTGAGGATTTGGAGCACTGCCACCAGCAGCATTACCGGGCCTCCCTGCCGCCAGCTCCCACCCATACGCAAGCGATTAATCTGCGCTGTGCTCTACAGCAGCAACGGTATTTGTCGTTAATCAAGTGGTCCTACGACATGTGCCTTCGCGGCGAACACCCTGGCGAAGAAATATTCACCAAAATCATAGAGTTGGTGCTGGTAAGTCTGATTAACATCCTTACCAGCATCCTTCGAATGCGAACTTCACTCCGGTTCTTTCTTTTCAGAGCTTCAATGTTAAATGCTTCAACAATGACTCTGTTGCTTACTTTTTCAATAAATCCATTGAACTTTTCTCTTTTATTGTGCGAAAGTTCCCGCCCTGTTGGCTGACCGTTCGCCCATTCTACATCAAATTTTTGCAGGCGCCACTGGATCCTAAAAAGCTTTCTAAAAAAGATGGTCAACCCTATAAATCCAACAAAGTATTTGATATACTCCTTGAGCTACTGGAAAAGACTCTGGAACAGTGCACTTCTGAGGATTTACAGTGTGATGATAGCAGCTTTAACTTGCAGTCCACGGACGCGGTAATTTCAGAAACCGTCACTGCCATCTCAAAGGCAGACGACACACTGGAAACGTCATCAGCATCCCTGGAGCATAATTCGAATGCTGAAAACTCTCAGCTGAGCGAATACTTAAACATGTGGGAATGGGAAGTGCAGGAGAACAGTCTGCAGACTTTTGAAGCGTTGAAACCGCCTTGTGCGCGGCTGGAACGAGTTTTCATTTCGTTGCAGCTGCTGCTACAGATTCTTGAAAGCGATTTAGTCATCTGGATTATACATCACCACAAGAAACCGAAGGATTGGATCTTCAGTGAAGACGGTCGACCTTTCGTTGTCCTGGTTTTTGCACTCTCCAAGTATACACGCATGACAACGTTGGTTAAGCAGTTATTCAACCTCTTCGCTATCTGCGTGAAGAAGCGGGCAAGACGGTCACATCTGCTTGTATTAGAGGTGCATTTTAATTACTCTTGGGGCTTCGAATTTCTATGATAATCATTTTACTTCTTAACACAGCGCTTACTCAGCTTGGTGGTGGTTGCCAGCAACATTGCCGACCTGGAATACACTGCATCAGGCGTACGATATCCTAATCTCGGCAATGAAACCAAATCCCTCATAAAGGAGTTCTTCAATACATTTCAAAGTAAGCCTAACGCACTGTTCGTATTTAATTTTATTTTTAATTATTAATTTTCCTTCCTCAGCACACAACCCTTTGCGCGTCTCCAATTACCTTAATACCATCGACCTCCTGCGTATTCCCTACGTACGCACCGAGTTCATCGATCACTTCTTGAATCTCTTTTACTCTTCGAACTCCAAGCCCATGTCACCGAAGAAAATCGCCAACCAGATATTCGGAAAGCGCTGGCTCAGATTTAAACCACAGGTCGAGTTGGCCGCGGAAGACAATGGCGGTGGATTGTCGCGCGAGCAATACCTCCACGTGTTGCTGTTGGCTCTGCAAGCGTACTGCACGTGGCACGGCACTAAAGAGGCCTTTCATCTGCTTATCAAAAACAAGCTGCTTCACCCTTTAGGGATTGTGAGGAACACAGTGCATCGTCGGCCTGATAAGAGCGCGAAGGAGGCACACGTACTGGAATCCATGAGCAACGACATCAAGGAGTTGGAGAGTAAATTACTTTTGACGATGCGCATGAATAGGCCGGAGGAGGCTCTACCCTTGGCAGACATCTGTATAGATAGTGATATTCTTGAGGGATATCGCCGCGACCTAAAGTGTGTAGCGCTTTTAAACGAACTGGTGGCTGAGCAGGCAGAAGAAGCCGCTGCCAAGGGGACAGTTGTCGACTTTACAGATTGGCGAGCGTACCTGGTGGATTACTCGGAAGAGAAGTAAAGCGAACGAGCAGCGCTCAATCGGCTTAGAAAAATTTTAGTAAATTATTGAGTTTAGTTAATTTCATTTAGTATCGCGTTTTCTCGAGTGTTTGTTATAAGTAAAGAATATTTTGTTTTAATTTTTGGATATTTTAGTTATTTGAAACTGACGCACACACACATCTTGCGAATTTAATTGCAGTCCAGCATTTTAGGGAATTAAAATCGGGGATTTAAAATTCAGACACAAGTTATGCGACAACTACAAATACCCAGCATTTTAAAAGCAAGCATCAAATACAATTACCCAGTATTTGTGTTGTACTTAAAAACGTTATTACAACTACGTTCCATGTATCTAAAGTTAAAATTAAATTAAGTTTCTAAACAATTTTTAAAACACCAAAACATTCGTATTTTTTATACATTTCTTACAAACACATTCTTTATTTATTTTGCCTGCACACATTTTATCCTGTTTTTGTTTTTTCTCGTTTTTATTAATTTATTATACGCATCAGTTGTTAATTCAGTGTATGCATTAATATTTTTTTGTTAGTTCCAAATAATTTCCATTTGCCTTCTTCTTCTAATTTACTCCGTCTTTCTCTGCTTTTTGTAACATATTCATTAATAAATTCGTCTTCGAAAATCATACAGCTCAACTACTACAATTAGTTAATACTAGAACATACATACGTGTAAGTTACATACTTAGGCCTACAGCTATTTATTTTCATATATATTAATATACTTCAAAGTATTGTAAGTATAATCACCTGCTTAACCGCTACTTTATTTATTTATATATAAATATAATAACAAGATTCCTTTTGTTTTTCAGTTATTACCGTTCACGCTTTTGAATATTTTAGCTCTTCTTAATTTCATACAACTGCGCTGCTCTTTTACTGCTGCTGGCAACTCTAAATTCAAATGTATTACAGTTGCCATTTCCAAGAATTTTTCCTTTTAATTTTCATATATCATTCCGCTTCACTTCGTGATACTCGTAATTTTGCAACAATTTAATTTTGAAGTTTTTTCGTCTGCTAGCATTTGATGCTGTTGCATCTATTTTTTACTTTTAAAATCTCTACGTCAGCACAACTATAATTTTTGCTTTTGGTTTGGTGAAAGGACTAAATTTATCAGATCCATTTTGCTTATAATTTACCGCTACACGTTATGATTACACTTTGTGAAATTGTTGGCTTTACATTTAATTACACGTTTATACAAACTATTTGCGCTAACAGGGAGTTACGTTTTTATATACTTGACTGCATATATGTATGTATGTATGTTTATATATATATATATATATAAAGCATCTACATGTCTGTACTGT
Source organism: Sicus ferrugineus (assembly GCA_922984085.1). Classification (NCBI taxonomy): domain Eukaryota; kingdom Metazoa; phylum Arthropoda; class Insecta; order Diptera; family Conopidae; genus Sicus; species Sicus ferrugineus. The sequence goes on from OV277350.1 coordinate 38,755,573, forward strand.
ACTCCACTGTTATCATGCTGACACATGTTAGATAAAAAGTAAACTAAAATAAAAAATCCTACCTGTCCAATTGTATTTTCGTACCTCATTGCAGTTTGCACAACTAGTTTTGGAGGATGTAATTTGATATCGATAGTAAAAATCCGCCACTTTCAGTTAGTAAATAACTTATGTACATCTCAATAGCAGTTAACATTTTAGCACTTAATCAAGTTCAGAAAACACAGGTAAATTTAAGGAAGATAATTTCTGTTAAATGTAACAAACTTATTAACGTGAAAAAAACTTAAAGAAAACATAACTTTTTTAAAAAAGAGTTAAAAATAAAGGTTTTTAAAATAGTTAAATATCACTGAATTTCTTTGTTTTAAACACCTACAATGTTTTCCATTCGCGTGCAGAGGTTTGACATCCAATCCCTAAAGCGAATTAAAGTGAAGTGGATAATTTTCGGGATGAATCGAACCTGCTGTCAGAGGCAGTAATTATAAAAGCAAACCATAAATTAAAGCAAGCATAATAAGTTGGAGTGATTTGTATTTCCATTATTACTTTTTTAAACTATTTTGTCTACAGATCCTTAATTTTACCATTCACTAAAACTCTTTACTTCTAAGCTATTTTATCTTGATTTTTAGTTTCATTTTTAAGTAAAAAGTTAAGCTTAAATAAGAACGTATTTTTAAGTCTTTTTTTTCGTAAATTAAAAATTAAAATACAACTAAAATACCTAGATATTTGTGTTTTACTTTTCTATTGCTAATGCTAGCGCGGACTGTTTTTTCAATGGTAATTTCTAGTTTTTATGTTTTACATATTTTCTAATATTAACACGTAAGCATCCAAACGCTATTTATAATTATTGTTTTATTGGCTTTATGTGGTTTTTGTAACTTCGCAATTTCGTATACATTTAGTTGTTATATTTAAAAATAGTTGATTAGCACTTACAGAAAATTAAAATTAATAAATTTAACTCAAAGACTATCATAAAAACCAAAAATATTCCATTCGTATATAATGAGAATATAATAAAAAAATGCACACAAATAATGATGAAGAAATAATCTTTTATCGAAATAAACGATTCACGGCAATTGTTAAATGTTTCGTAAGTTACTCTAAGCGAAATATGAATATTGGAATCGGGAAACTTCCGTACTTTATATATAGAATGATATATAAAGTACGGAATTGGGTAATGATAGCCGAGTCCTGCTCAATTTCTATATTCGAAAACATAAACATATGCAAGTGAAAACCTTTAACTAGTTCAAATGTCTTATTATTTTCAGTTTTAGTTGTTTATTTGAAATTATAATTTTACTTTTTTCGAAATTATATCCGAGGCTAAACAGTAATAGAAAACAATTTCGAATGATTTTAAGTGTACACAAGATATACACTTTTAATCATTTTCTTAGAAGATGTGCATGTATATCTGGTGTAAAAAAGAGGCGTGGTAATCAACGGATTTCGCTTATTTTCATATTGTGTAAATTTTTTCGCGACATCTATTCGTTTCCCCGGAACCGTTATTCCAGAAGACATACGGACATACATCGGCTCAGAAAGTGAAGCTGAGCAAGAATAAATATAAATTTGTGTGTATTTTGTCCCACCTATGCATTCAAGAGGAATAACAACCTGAATATATGTGTATTCGCTCTTCGGGTATAAAATTACATATGTTGAGGGTATATAAATGGGACACGCCCATTTTGTTGAACATAGCGTCACAATTTATAATTGCCGAGATGTAAAACATAAGATGATCGTATATAGCATTCAAATTTGTGTTACTTAAAATGCCCCTATTAGAAAACTATTTGACAACAGCGGATCGCGCCCCGTTTTTCGGATATAATAATTGCGCTGCATACTCTGGAATACAATTCAGTCCAAAATCCTGTACCGTTTACGAGGATGTAAGAAGTACATTTGGTATAAAAAATAATTGTGGCCATAAACTGATTTCGCGAATACTTAACCGCAATTTGCTCTACAAAATAACAACGCTACAGGATAACTTTGCCAAATCTCATCGCAATTACTATTAGTTCTGCCGAAATTGTGATTTCAACAGGCAGACGGACGGACAGGACTAAATCAACTCGGGCAAAGAATAAGAAAAGAATATAAGAATATATCTAAATAAATGTAAGAATATATCTACCTTGAGTTAGGTACGCAGCTCATTTAGAGCATAAAATGTACCTTCGCTCCATCTTACTAAAATAAGACTGATAGAAATCAATTCTAATAAGTCTGAAGTGGTTTTGGTCGCATATTTCCGCAGTTTATACTTTTCTGTATATCTTAGTTAGTTGAGGTCTCTGTATAAAACATAATATTCGAAGAAATTCTTACATGTATTAAAATAATCCTCCTCCACCAAGTTTTTAAGAAAACAAAATCCAACCAAAGAAGCAAAATAAGAAACGCATGTATTGATTAATTTATGTCTTCAAATTGTAATTCTCACAATAATTTTTGTTTTTTCCTAGCAGATAATAAGTTCTTTTAGCTTCAGCGAGGCGCTGTGCACTTAACAAGAAAGAAATTATGAGACTTCGCTTATGCTGGTATTACAATATATATAAAAAATATTAGTGTTTGCTACAAAATACATCGCTTTCAACATTTCACGAAATAATGATTACATTAATGACTAACTATACGCAAGTATTGTAGCATTCATTCAATTCATTTAGTATATTATGTTCTCTTCTATATATTAAGTAGGTCGGCTTGCAGCAGAGCTGTACGAAAATCATCCTCTTCGTAATCACTATTTGAAGACTTGGACTGCAAACAGTCAAAACGTAATCCGATTACTGTAAATTCTATTACTTTTTGATTGTTTAAAACTATAATAAAAATAATTTTGTATAATTAATTTAGTATTAAAATTTCGTTATTGTGAATATTTTGGTATTGCTGGTCTTTTTGGAATAATGTAAAATTATACAATACAATAAATTTGAAGTGACTTACTTATTATTTTCAATGATCTATACAAAAAGTGTATCTAAATATCGAAAATTATGATTTAAAACAAAGAAATTTTCGACTGTATTTCAATAAGCACGAAATAACAAAGAATTACAATAACCAGATTATTTTTGAGTTTATAATCGTAATCTAGAGAATACAATTACAAGTGCTAAGTAATCGTAATCTAGATATTACAGCTCTGTCTTGTATATCGTTAACTTGAGCTTACAAAATAGTTTGCATATATGTAACAAATTACGAGGCTTGCGCTTGTTTCACAGTTGTGGGCTACAGAATGGCTTGACTTTTTCAAAATCAGCGCATCCAGGCAGTGAAAAAAGTGACAGCACGACAGCACTGTCACACAAGCTGCTTACAAATACAAGTTATGGTATTGGAAAATTTAAAATAAGAATTAATTAGGAATAATTATTTATAAATTTTAAATACAAATTAACACTAATAGTTTCATGATGATGTATTTATACAATTTAAAATTAATTGGGAACCCTTTTGGGGATCTACGCAAAAATTTATAACAAAGAAGACGTTGAAACAGCAGTGAGAATTCGAATTAAACTCTAGCAAGTTTTAGTAATGAGGAAGCTCACATTCCTAAATCTCAGTTTTTTACACGAAAGTTATTAGGAACTTACTAACACAGTGTTAATTAAGTGTGAGATAGAACAGCCCGTCCCAGTAACATCCAAACCAAGCAGAAATTAATCAGAAGCACTTCTTCACACTGCTAAACGTTTAAGCCGAATTCACAATGCTATTTACAGCAGCATCATTAATCAAAATAAAGTCAGTTAATAACTAAATCGCCAATTAATAAAATAAAAGTAAACTTTAGCAACATTTGTCTTACAAATTGTGGTTGTTTGCTTCCGTGGAACTTAACTAACTTAAGCTGATTTTAGCTGTTTCCTTAACTTTTTAGGTTTTTTTATGCTTTCAATATTTTTCCCCCCTCGATTGATCAACAACAGCTACAAGTAAACAATTAAGAACAACAAGTTTGCTACCTCACTACTTCGATCGCCGTTTAGCAGCAGCAGCGGCGGCTCGTTCCTTCGCCGCCTCCTCGGCCTCGTCCTCCTTCACTATGTACTCGAACAGCAATTCGTAGGCTTCTCATCCCTCAGCTACAAAATCATTTTGAGTCTCAATTTTAACCACACCTCCCTGCTGTTGCAAGTCTGCTTGCGATGTTTGTGTTTGTTGCGTAGTTAAGCGGTGCTGCTGCGGCTGCGGTTGCGTGCTGGTATTTCCTGGATGGTGGTTGCTGATGGCAGCATGATGCAGCCGTCCAACTACAATGCCACCCATGGTCACCAAGCTGCCGTCGGCGGTAACGGTGCCGCCCACCAGCTGCGCGTTGATGTTGCTTAGCTGGACATTCGAAAGCTCCCCGAGTGTGGTGATGTTAAAATGCTCGATGTGGCCAGGTGCACCGCCGCCACCGCCGCTGCCTCCAACAACTCCACCACCGCCAGCTATCACTGCTGCCGTCGCTGTTGTTGCGACCGTACTGTTATTGTTGTTGCTCTGGGCGGCTGCACTTGTTGTCAGAACTTGTACATGCTCAGTGCCGCTGGCGGCATGATTGGCACTGGCAATGACCATGTCCTCTAGTCATCCCTCATCCTCCTCGGTCTTTATTTTCATGGGCAAGTAGACCTTGTCCATCACGTGGATCTTTATATGATTGTTGAGCGTGCTGGACTGGCGGAATTGCTTCTTGCAGACTGCGCACTCGAACGGCTTTTCACCTAAAAACCATGTCGGTCATTAAAAAGTCCACGATGCTGAAGCGACTCACCTGTATGGATTTTCAAATGATTCGTCAGCGTGCTCAGCTGCCGAAAGTTTTTGGGGCAAAAGGTGCACGTGAACGGCTTCTCGCCGGTGTGGATCTTCATGTGGTTGGTGAGTGTGGACGATTGACGAAATGTTTTATCACAAACGTTGCATTTGTACGGCTTTTCGCCGGTGTGTATCTTGACGTGGTTGGTGAGCGTACTCAGCTGGCGGAAACGACGTTCGCACACGTTACACTGGAAGGGTTTCTCGGGACCGCTGGACGCGTGTCCGTTGCGGTCGCTAACGTAGTGATCATCGGACAGAGCCGGGCTGGTGCTGGTCGTGGTCACGAGGTGCGTCAGTGGATGTTGCTGCAACATGGCTTGATGATGGCCGGGATGTGGTTGATTTGCCTCGGCAGCAGCTGCAGCTTGTGCTGCAGCCTGAGCAGCAGCCATGGCAGCAGCTTGAGCAGCTGCATGCGCTTCGGCGCTGGCAGCGGTGAGATGAACGTTAAAAGGTAACTGAATTTCTGTTGTATGGGTCTGCTGTTGCGGCTGCTGTTGTTGCTGCTGCTGTTGCTGCTGCTGTTGTGCATGTTGCTGTTGTTGTTGTTGTTGCTGCTGCTGTTGTTGCTGCTGCTGTTGCTGTTGTGCCTGTTGCTGCTGTTGTTGCTGTGCTTGCTGTTGCTGCTGTTGATGCGCCTGCTGCGCGTTGACAGCGGCATTGACGGCAGCGGCCGCAGCATTGGCTTCGTTAGCATTATTGGGGGAGGTGGCAACAATAACTATCTCGCAGTTGGCCATGGCCGCAGCGGCGTGTGCATGTTGTATGCTTTTAATATGCATCTGTGTGGATTTTCGTGGCAAACCCAAAAATCTTTATTTATTCTTGCTTACGTAGCGTTTTAGAGTTGTTTTTGCCCTTTCTAAGTTACCGGATATTTTTCCGCTACTAATTATATAATCTGGAAACTGCTGGAAAGCTGACGCTTCCAACGGGCTGAAATGGCTTCCAATCGGCAGTAAGCAAGAGTCGGTTCGAACTAACAACAACTTCCTTGCAACATGGTAAGCAATGGAGAAAATTGTTGTAGTTTAGCCTGAAGAAAAATTAAAAAAAAAAACAATAAAATTGCTTCAATTTTGAGGTTTTTTTAAATTTATGAATATTGTTTAGTATTAAAAAAAATCATTTTTGCAACATTTGATATTTACAGAGCAAATAAAATAATTGGAAATTAGCTTTTCATTAGGGTTCGCATTAAAAGAAATCCCGACTTTCTAAGGAAATTCCGCATCATTCCGTCAATCAGAAGTGAAATGTAAAATATTGGAATCAGCTTATTAAAGTCGGCCTTCTAAGAAGGCAGATGGTTATTGTGGCAGCGAGGTGTCTATGGAATCGAGTTACTTTTCTTTTTAGAGCAGAGAATTCTGGCAACACGAGTTTTGGGCGGTTATTGGTTTTACCAAAGGCTTTCGAAGGAGTTTTTACAAAATTATCCAGAAGCGCAGTCATTAAATGTGTTCAGTAATGTGACTTGCATGAGTTGGCTTCCATGTGTATGCGTGTTACATGTGTTTCCTAACCGCGAACTCTTTGGAAAGCCATAAGAAACTTCAAAAACCCTACAGGTGCAAAAAGATATCGGCAAAAGCAGGAAACCACGTGTATTCAACGCTACACATTTGTTTTTTGACTAAGCCTGGTCACTGTGATGCTTGTACCCAACTCACGTTCAAGCAACTTCTCTCGCGCATCCACGTTACGCCAACAACACCAACTTTAAGCAACGATCTAGCACGCTTTGAGGTTAGGAAAAGCAGCGTTTTTTTTACAAGCGAAACGCGGAGCCGCTTTGCATAAATTGCCAAAAGCAAGGCGTATTCAAGAGTAACACATTCACCAACTTACTTCATTCGTCACACGCGTCGTTTCGATGGAAGAAAATAAGTTTGTAACATCTTCTTGCCAAATATCTTTTTTCAGGAAATCCTCTTCAGGAATGGAATTTTATGATAATCTATTCACCGACTCATTCACTTCCGCATATTTGAAGACATTTTCACAACGCTCAACCGCTTCTTCACCTTTGACCTACCTGCGGAGGCATCCAGTTTTCCTCGAGTTGAGCTTCACCCCAAATCAAGTTTTTTCTGCAGTTTTTCAATTCATATTTTCTCCGCTTGTGCTGCTCCTACTATCGTTCATTTTAAGGTATTTATTTTCACTTGCTCTTTTCAGTGCCTCCTTGCATCTCTACCACTGCACTTAATTTAACTACTGTGTTAAATTCATAAAAAATTAATTTTCTTGATCCTCGTACAAAAAGTTACAAAATTTTCCCTTTTCCAAGGAGCACACAAAATTTTTGACAGTTGTTGTTTGTTTAACGACTGCAAGAAGAAAAGGAAGAGGAAAGTCAACGAAACTGTAATAGATTTCGGCGAATTGTGGCGTTGTTGTTGCACGCCATGCTGGATTGCCTACCAGTATTTCCACTATTTCTTTTCGCGGAAAGAAAACCCACATAATTAAAAACCTTTCAAAGATTTTAGAAAGCCAAAACTTCAACAAATGCCATTTGTGAAAAAGCTTCTAAAGTGGATATTGTGTATTGCTGGCATTTGATATTGTCGATATTCTGATGATGATCAGTATACGATTATTTATATTACTAGATAACTTAATCCTTCTTCATTGGTACTTTATTTATTTAAAATAAAAACATGAATCGGTTTTTAAAATAAACATTATATTATGTGATATTGAATTAATTTTAATATATAAAAATAATAATAAGTACTTTTAATTTCTGGTTGAATATTTTCTTATAGCGCAACAAAGAGTTAGTATAAATTATACACCTTTTTAAAATTTACTGGCTTATATATCAATCCAAAATATTCTCTCTTTTTCGTTACAAGCCGTCCTCTGTTATCGAAAGCAGCTGCTGACGTTTTATTTTCCCATCGATAACTTTGCAATTTCTCATTCAGACGATTTTCTTTTAAAATTAAGAGGGTTCTACATTCGCTTTGTTGGTACCAGTATGTTAAATTCATTTGATTTTCCAACAACTCGCAATTGGTACTCTATTACAATTTAAGCCACTGGAAATAAATTGGAATTAGTGCCAACTTAACTAATCAGCTGTTAAGCAACACTTTGGTGTATGGGGTGTTCTGGCTTTTTGTGATGGATTGTTTTGGGCAAGACAAATAGGAAAATATTAAACTTTAACGGAGTTTAGAGATTATCTGAAATAGCAGGTATGTTGGCTACAAAAACAAATAATTGCTCCAGTCATTATTCGCTTCTTTGCATACCACTTGTAATCCTTGAAAAATCTATGTCGTGGATTATTTTTACTTAATGCTATTTTACTAATACTAAAACTAAATATATACATTAATAATAATTCAGTTTAAAGACAAAGAAGAATACAAGAGTTATAGGCAACGGAAAATCTTAAATAAACTTAGATTTTATAAAATCGTGCAGACTTTCGAAGTGTTGCTGTTGTTGTTCAGTTGGCTGGAGTTACCAAGTCTCAGTTCCTCTTCCGGTGTGTAGCGGGGTGGTTCATCTGAAATGCATTGGTGCACAAATTTGGTCACAATCTGCTTACAACTCCAACTCACCTTCGATGCGTATGTCTTTGTCGCTTCTGCACGATATATTTTTGCTCTTTGATCGCATGTCGCTAAGAAACTGAAGCATCCTCCCCTTTCGCTTTTCTGCCTCTTGTTGCTCCAGCTCAGGCTTATTGCTTCCTCCATTGGGACTTTCATGACCATGATCGAATGCATTTGAGCTCTCAAATGAATTGACTGATGCAGTAGTGCGCTCGTCATCCTCAGTCACCGCTGTTGGCAGCTGTAATCTTTTGGAAGCTGATTCTGGTTTTGAACCTGGCTCGTCCTGCTCTCTGTTTTCTCCTCTATTGGGGCTTTCATTCGCTGAGGTGTGCGAAGGCTTAGTTTCAGTTATCATTTCGGTTGTTAGTTTGTTCATAGTTTTGCTAAGATCGCTGACTTCTTTGTTCAGAGTACTCATGGTTTGGTCGAGGATGTTGGTGGTTTCCATTGCTTTGTCACCAGCTTTTTTCGCAAAATCCTTAACTGTGTTGTGCACTCCTGCAACTACATTTTGTCCTGCTGACTCCATTGACTTCGTTGCTTGCTTAAATTTAGTGTCAATATTTTGTGTTATCTTATCTCCTGTCTCCTGAATTTCTTCATTAATGGAATCTCGAGCTTCCATTATCTGCTTCGCTTTTCCGTTTAATTCCCCGTCCACTGCACTGAGCAGTCCACCTGCTGCCCTGCTCAATTCTTTACCCTCATCATTTAATTCGCTTTCAATGCTGATGCTGTCCTCCGACATTTTCGTGTCCACTTTTGGCGTTACATCCACACCGTTGTTTATAAATCGTATTTCGTTCACGACAGTTTGATCGAGCTCATTGGTTGTGGTCTCTATTTCCACAGTGAGCTCTTCGTCTTCTTCGCAGGGAGGTGTCGGAGTTTTAATATTTGCCATAAAAACTAGAAGGAGGGAGGAGAAAGTTTAATATATTAAGTTTATATCTTCTCCTCCCGAGTGTGGAGAGGAAATCACACTTTACTGTATTTCAGAAATATTTACCACTCTTTCTTTCGCCCTCGCCGGCATCCTCAGTGATATCTTCGTAGCTTTCGTGTAACACTGGCGTTGTATTCTCAATGGCGTCGTGTTCCATTGCGGCCTCATAACTGAAATTTCGTATCGCTTTCTTGGTCGTGGCGGGTGTGCTGGTAATACTACTGTCCGGGTAAGGAGTTCGCGGTCGTTTTATTTGCTCGCTGGAGGCGTTTTTATAGAGTGTGTGCTCATCGAATTTAATAGAACGCGCTGACTTGTGTGACCGTAGAGATGGTGTTGGCGATTTCACGTTGCTGGAGGTATTATTCTCAACATCTGGTAATAGTTTGGAGACCCGCCCAGTTTCCATTTCTTCGATTAATTCAACTTCTAAACCCTCTATTTTCCCCGAATTTGAATCCGTTGGTTTCAAGTTTAATTCATCCTGTCTGTTATGATTCTGTTCATCGTCTTTTAACCTCATCGAGACTTCTTCATTAGTCAAGGGAACCTTCGGGTTTAGTATGTCATTATCAACAACTTTAGTACTTTCCCTTTTCTCTTTCTCCTGATCTTCTGGCTTCTCTTCCTCAACTGCTTCTTTCATTACGTGGCTTTTACCACTTCGTCCTCTCGAAACGCGTCCATTAATTTCTGGCATTACCATGGTGCGACTCATATACTGATGTGTACCACCTGCCATTCCCACCGTAGCTGAGAGTGTTGACGACCTCGGTACGCCGTGAACTAAAATATGTCGATCCCCCACCGCCATATCAAGTAAACGTAGATTTCGAAATTTGGAAATTTCGCGGAAGGTTTTCAAGTGATGACCACTTTCCGAAAAGGTGGTGTAGAACTTGTTGGCCTTCGTAAGAACCGCGTAGAATGATAAGCCTTTGAGTAGCTTCCAAATCGGTCCATTCTCTTCGCTGTCGTAATCGTAGAAACGTTGGAAAATCAAGCTCTTGTTCCGTAACGTCTCGAAACTGCGGTATATGCTGCCCGTATTGGTTACGATATATATTTCGCTTGCTTTAGAAATATGCATGAAGATGATTTGTTCATTCGGTGAAAGATTCTTCTGGAGTTCGGTAAATTGTGGAAAAACGAATTCATTTAGTTTGCCGGTTAGATAAAGATTTCCGCTTTCCGTGAGAACCAAAGTAGATTCAGGACCGCAGGCAAACTGTTGTATAGGTGAATCGAGAACTATTTCAAGAGGTGTATGACCATCCTCAGTCTCAGCCTGTCCCAACTGATGATTTGCATTAGAACCCCAACCGATAAGACGTCCGGAGGCTACAAAAATTGAATAAGAAATTCAATTAAAAAGGGCAGAATATTAAAATTATTCTCGTGCAATTTTAGAATCACAACGGAAGAACACGGAAAACTAATTATCCGCGCTTAATTTCCGCTTTTCGATGAGGAAAAAGTATATAAAAATAAATTCTCAGAAAAATACCGTGTCACTGTTATTACCATATTTTTTATAATAACCCAGTCTAATTACGGCTGATAATTTTGCCTCACGACAACATGTTTGCGAACTAGTTTGATTTTATGGAAGTATTATGTGCAGAGGTATTCACAATTTACCCAGCCACACGGCGGCATTCATTACACTCACATATCAACCCACTTATCACCCTGATCGCACTCACATGTCATGACCGCAAAGTGTTCGTTCCCCGCCAGAACGGACACGAAATTTTCCTCCTCTTCATTGTGCGACAACCAGTCGTCGAACTCTTCCAGACGAAATGGTTTGCGAATTATAGAGCATTTGGTACCATCCACCTCGGTTTCAGTGAAATTCTTCGTATTATTTGGAAAAATACTACGGCCGCTGTAAAAGAGTTCATTGGAATCTGTGGAAGAGATTTTATCGCTTCATTTAATACAGTTCTGTTGCCAAAATATTGCGAATCATTTTGAAAGCTCATTAGATATTTCTCCAACTTACGCGCCAACATGACCGCCCAATCATTTCCGAAAGTAATGTCGGCCATTTTTACACCCAAAGTTTTGAGTGACTTGACGCAAGTGGGTTTCGTGACAATATTACTGATGTACCGTCCATTGTTGTGGTTCCTGTTGCCGGTGTTGCTGTGGTTGCTGCTGCTACTGCTACAGTTGCTGTTGCCATTGCTGTGGCCGCCGATTCCCAGCTGGCCATAACAGTTTTCACCCCAAACGAATAATCGGCCCGATTCTGTATTGGAATGGAATAAATTATTATTAATACATTCTCAACCCTCATTCTAATCAACTTCTTTCTACGTGTTGTACTTTAACAGAAAGAAATATACTTCGGTGACCGTGTTTGGTCTAAAAATATGCAAGAGTACGCATTTGCTTGAAATTTCTTCATTCTTTATGATGTGTTATGATGTCTTCTTAAATTCCCTTTGCTTTCAGACGTTTTTACCTGCTTGAATTATGACAGGTGGTTTCTGGATTTAGAATTTTCTCTCCAAGAGTAATCTGATTTCGTGCGTACGGATTTTAATTAAATTTAATGAAGAGTTTTGAATTTTTTGCCTTTTGTATTATTATGAGAAGTGTTGGCCATTGAGGGACATTTTTTATCTTCAAAACATTCTTGAATTCTGACGTTATCTTATTTTAATTCTCTAAAAAGCCAAACTGAAATAACTTGGGAGCATTCCAAATAATGCAATCCTGACAAATTTATATATGGACAAACCTAATATAAGTCTGACCTTATAAAAACTAATTTCTAATTTCTCCCTTAAGTGGGTGGATCTAAGGCCGACTTTGTGCGAATCTTACGCATTTGAATGGTGGAATATTCCTCGAAACCAAACGGTTATGATACAGAAAGTAAAGAAAGCTGTACGAATTCCAACTATGCATCCCCAAATTACCCTAAAACAGTTTAGTACACAGATTTTATTACGACAATGCGATTTCAAATATAGGAACGATGAGAATAATTGTATAAAAATGTGGAAATTCGTTTCCATTTGTATTTTTCCGTAGCACGCACTAAAATGTATTTCCTTCTGACCTCTTAATTGACTTTCACTTCTTTGCATATTAAAAAAAACATTTCAAGTTAGAATGAAATCAAGAGTTTGCAATATTAGGTGGCTCGAATTAACTTGAGCAATTTTTCGAAACGCGACGCCAGACAACCCAATTCGCCCAAAGAAAAGTGAAAAGTCTTACACTTGCTACATTCATCGCAACAACGAACATGCAATGTGAGACGGAAACTTTTTTATACAGTTAAGAATTTCTTCACTGCCTCCTCTTGAGTGACCGCAATTAAAATTTCAGGAGAGACAGATTAGAATAGATTATTTTTTTTATGTTTTTCATATATGCAAAGCTTTCTAAATGAGTTTGTAGCCAGATATTACATTTATATTACTAGATACTAGAAATCGTGGGGATATACATTTCTTAGAAAATGATTTCATAATGCGTTTATAATGGAATAACAGATTAAACGCAAAAAATTGTAGAATTTTGTTGCATTAGAAAAAAATGCTTTCTCGGAAATTATTTTTGTCTCACGAACGTTTCGATATCATGGTGCAAAAAATCGACATCACTAAATTTAATTGTATAATATTCCCCATGAATTTAAGCTGCAGTTGAGACGCAATAATATGTAAATTTATATGCACATGTTGATGTATTAATATATTTTATATATTGAATATACTTAAATGCAATTAATTACCATCAGCGAAAAAATAATTCTTTCATATCTAAGCGAATAGCGTGAAAAATACTTATTTATCTGCTTTATTTACCACAAATGACAGCACTTTGATGTGGTCCCGAAACCACACGTTTGATTGGATCGTTTTTTATATAAAAGTAGCTTTGCGTATTTTCGGCTAAATGCGATTTTCCGAGCGTAAAAATGGCGCCAGTGTTTGGTATATCCATTGTTCAAGTGTACGATTCAAATTCACGATTTAAAATCCAAACTGCTTACCCGGAAATATCTGCTAAAATTAAAAAAAAAAGACTTTTATGAATACACATCATTAACTATGCTACTTTATGTTGAATTTGACTTTTTGTACACTTTTAAAACTACAAATAGACAATTTTTAGCCTGAAGTAATTTAAATCGAGACACTTATTAATGCGTCGCTTCGAAAAGAATTGTCTATTGATTTTCTTCTACGACGTTATTTTTATTGAATCCTTCAATGTAGAGGATTTTCCTGTGGGAGGAAAGAAAGGCCACTTTGAACATTTACTATCACTGTATTTGTATATCAATAAATTCAATTGAAATTAAAAACATTTTTCTTTTTGTTTTTCTTTTTATCTTCACTCGTTGTTCCTCGTCAGTTGGATGTTGGTAGTTCGGTCAGTTAGCCGGTCAAAAGTGCACTGGACAGGCATTCGTTTCTGCTAACGAATCCTGGCTCGTGTAATTTTGTTTAGTTAGTCACTCACTTATTGTTAGTAGTCGGCTGACCGCTCTGTTAGTAAAGCACGAAAGGGCTTCCTTGCTCGGTTTGTGTTGGTCGATAGTTTAGTTATTTTTGCATGTTTTTCCTTGCATTTTTTTATTTCGTTTCACTCTCTGGAAATGGGTCACTTACCCTACGTACATTTTTTGGGTTAAGCTGTAGGTTTTAGCGAATTTCTAAGCAAAAAACTGTCAAAGAGGAGGAAAATTCGTAATGGTGAGTGGCATTCCTGGAGTCGAGTCTTAAATGTGGGTTTGGAGTGAAGAATGTGTCGGTTTTTATTATTTCTTTTTGATGGATTTGTTTATTTGGGCCGAATGTATTACACTTTTGCTAAAGGTTAATATCGGGGAATTAATGGAGTAAAGTAATTATTTACATAAAGACCAGATCATCAGCCCAAGTTACGGAAGTGACAACAGCAACTTAAAATTAGAAAAACCCGTTACGAAGGGTTTTTGAAATTGTCATGCTGGTGCCGCTTTACGCCCATCTAAGGTCACCCATCTTAAAACCAACTGCGTATTTTATAGTTGCTTATTGGTCGACTTTAAGTAACACGATAATAGTATGTAATAAAATCTTAAAGCACGGGATCCCATAAAATGGAAAGGATTTGTAGAAATAATGAACTTGTTCTAGACTTTCTAGTAAAATCGTGCATACAGGAATTTCTGATGTCTGCCAACCGAGACTTCTAGCTTTTCTAGCATTTATCTATATAATTTGTTCATCTATTTATATAATTTGAATTATCTTATACTAGCTTATTTTTTCACTTGTTGTACTTAATAAATTCACAACGCCTGTCTGTCTGCCTATCGCTGTACGAGTAGCTGTGATTGCACTTTGACATGAAATTCAATCGATCCGTATGTTGCTCCCAACTTGTAGAGACTATTTCACTTTTTGAGTTGTCATTTTGACAGCCTCCGTTAGGCTGTAAAACCTGTAATACAGATTCAGAATTAATTTTGAAAATAATTTCATTAGTTTCTGCTTCAATTTTTCTATTTATTTTAGTTTCCCTTCCTTTTTAATTTGCAGCCCGCTTCTACCATCCCAAATAGAATGTTGGGGATGGTATCTTCCCTTCAATATTTTATAAGGGGAAAGTGTGATAATAAGTCTCCAAACCCCATGCCAACTACATCCGTAAGTGGTTTGTATTAAGGAAGTATTTAGGAAAGCCGAAGAGATTTTGCCCTACTGCCCCACTAAGAGTTCCCGCCGCTTAATTTTCGAGACAATAACTTGTTCCACGCTTGTGTTGGACGTTGCACTCTGACCTAACCGGGCGTTTAAACCGTGCAAAGCGTTTCTCTGTTTTACCATTTTGACCTCATTTATTAAATGTCTTAAAATGTAAATAAAAATCTACGAAGGAAGGTAAAATAAATTGTCTGACCATTTTTCTGATTGCTTCCTGTATGATTTTAAATTATGTTCACCTCATTTACAGCTGAAGTTTATCAGTATAACGTTCTCATGTCAGGTCAAACAGAATATATTGCATTTTTTGATGTTTTGCAAATATTTGTTCGCTCAAAAGCCCTTTAAACAAAAGCACATCCATACCTACCGCTAAGTAAGATGAAAAACTGAGTGGTGGTTGTGACGGTCATTGACTTGAATCAGAATATATTAAGTTTATAGAAAGGAATTTACGTTATTGTACATTAAAGACAGTGGTAGAGAGAACTCTCACAATATAGCTTTCAGAGAACAAAAAGGAATAAAATGATTAATTGAAGTCTTAGTACTTTCCTTAAAAGCATTTCATTAAATATTTTTGGTTATAAAGACTCACTGTTCTAAAAGTTTATAAAGAATCACTGTTTTTTTCTAAAAAAATGGATTACTCTAGCCTGTACGTTATTCTTTTTACTGATTCTAGAAGATATAAAATACATAAAAATGTTAAAATTTAGGTATATCAACCTAAAACCCCTTTTGACGCTTATCTGTTTTGATTAATCATCCCCTGACCTTGGTTTCATCTGTCATAAAAAAACCACAATTACAATTACAATTAAATTAAGAGCGTTAGTAAGAGTTTATTGTAACAATTTATGATTGTGTATTAAAACTGTCAACATTGAAGCATTTTCAAATTAGGCAATTGCATCTGCTTGTATCTCTTAATAGATTTAAAAACATGAGTGAATCTGAATCCGAGGATTCGGCCACAGCGCCGAATACTCCCAGAATAATAGAAAGCCCAGTTCCTTCTGACACAAGTATGGAACCTATTTTCGCGATCCCAGTAGAGGACAATCTAAGTGAAAACGAATCTGATGAGAGAAATGAAGGGAATCTTAAGGAAGATAAGGAGCAAGCGGGAGATGTAACAGAATCAATATCTTGTAGAAATGAGACAAAAGTTACTACAGAATCTACCAAGGATACGCCGACTACAGAACGAAAAACCATTGAAACAAGCGAAGAAAATCAGGATATACATGAAATGAATCGGGAAAAGGTCGATAGTACTACAACAACAAATACGGACACAGCAACGACAACAATAAACCCGCTAACAACAACAGAATGTGAAGTTTCCAGTACAGTATCAACGGATCCCAGCATTAAATACAACCCTCATATAACTTATACTGAAGATGGCATTGCTATCTACACGGATCCCAAAACGCACCACAAATACAAATGGGACACCTCGCAGAATAAATGGATTTATTGGATGTCCGACACCGGTCAGTCTTCTGGTAACACTGTCGACAGCACCACCACCACCACCGCCG
This sequence comes from Sicus ferrugineus, assembly GCA_922984085.1. Taxonomy (NCBI): domain Eukaryota; kingdom Metazoa; phylum Arthropoda; class Insecta; order Diptera; family Conopidae; genus Sicus; species Sicus ferrugineus. Next base: position 38,772,236 of record OV277350.1, read on the forward strand.
CCGAGAGTAACCTTTACGAAACTGAACATTACAAATGGTGCCCGGAGAAAAAGGAGTGGATGCTGAAGGAAGCATCGGTACAAACCGAAACCGAGCACTACAAATGGGATGCTGAGAAGAAGGCTTGGATCCCAAAAGTCCAGGCACAGCACGACGCGGCGGTGACTTACGGCATCGATGCTGATGGTCAACGTATCTACACGGACAAGGACGGCGTCGTATTCTTCTGGGATGCAACCAAGAATGCTTGGTTTCCAAAAATCGATGATGACTTTATGGCTCGCTATCAGATGAGTTACGGCTTCATCGACAACACATCGGCGGCCGAAGAGGCAAACAAGTTGAAAGAGGAAGAGGAGGAGAAGCGCAAAGCAGCAGAATTGCAACGAATGACCGAAGAAGCACGAGCTGCAACGGAGAAAGCGGCGAAGGGTGAAGCAGATGATACGACTGTCAAGCGTAAAGTCACACAACAACCTCCAAGTAAAGCTTTCCTGATGATTATATTGTATATTGGCGCATTAAAACTTTAAATATTTCTTTTTCTCTTTCAACCTCTCTTCCCTCAGCTTGGTTTGAATTGAATCCTGAACAGAATACAAAAGTCTATGTATGGAATTTACCGCTAGACATCACGCTGGATGAGTTCGCCGAGATCATGTCCAAGTGCGGCATGATCATGCGCGACCCGCAGACGCAGACGTACAAACTGAAGTTGTACACTGAGGCCGATGGTCAGATTAAGGGCGACGGATTGTGTGATTATATAAAGGTTAGTAGAGATTTTTTGCGATATTTAAAAATATGAGTGAATCCTCTGAGAATTGATTTCAATCAGTACGATATATTTTTGCTAATTTCCCTAACTTAACCAACTTCATCACTTCACCGACTTCATTAAAGATGAAAACCGTTGAAGACTGTTGACCTTAGTGACTTCAAGCGATTTAACCTGCTTAATAGACTTTAGCGGACTTAACATAAAACGATTTGACTGAAGAAAAGCATTTTTAGCGACTTCAATTGTCTCCAACAGCGTTTGCATGTATTTTACTCATGTAACCCGATTTTCATGAAAGTCTTCTAACTTTGTCTTTTCATTTTGAAATAGAAATAAACTGATGTGATTGTCAAGTCCTCCCACCCAAAATATTTCAAGTTTAAATACGGTTCTGTCTGTGATTTTATTGACGTGATTTTTTTTTTACAACAGAAATCTATTCAATGCGTGTTATAGTATTACTTTGCAGTTTTAAATATAAATATCGGTGATTAAAACAAGCGCGTTAATTTCTTTTATTTCATAAGTTTAAATTAAATTTTAATGAGAGCTTACAATTGAGGTAATTATAAATTTCTGTGATTCTTTCTTTCTTGTTAAATTTCTTAAAATTCTCTGATTACTAAATCTTGAAAAACTGTTTTTAAATTTAGTAATTTAATTAGTTAGAATTGGGGATTATCTGTGAATGAAAGTACGAAATTTGTGAAAATACATATATGTATGTGTGTATTATTAATATATGTGATTTCGTATAAAAGTAAAATTTATTGTAGATTTTTTCGTTAAAACAACGAACGTGACAGAATTTAAGAAGAGTTTGTTTCTACTGATATGTTAGTTTTTACTTTGTAAACTTTTCTTATACATTTCAATTGACTTCAAAAGAAAATTGTATTCAGTTCACAGTTTTTATAATTTATTGCTTTTCTTCTTTAATATTCCCATAATTATTAGTTTTTCAAGGTGCGGCTGACAATACTAAACTTACGTGTGTTTGTGCTAAATATTTTAAATTCTGTAGATGCTATTTGTGTAATTTTCATTTATACGATATTATTTACAATGTTTTGTTAGAAATGCTTAAATTCATTTCAAGTGTGAAGGCTTTTCCTTCTTAAGGAGATTATTTGAAATTACTGTGGACAAAAGTTTGTTTCTTTGTATCGCTAATTAGATAATTGCAGTTTAATATAATATTAGCTTAATTGTAATATTAGGAAAAGTTGTGTGATTCTACATATTCGATTATCAATTTATTTGTGATTATCTTAATTTGGCTTTGCTTGCTTTATGACATAATTACAGTTATTTGAAGCTTATTGCAGTAGGAAAATAGCTTAAATCTATTTTAAAAAACATGTAAAGTAATACTTGTGTATCGTGTGTTAGCGAAAGAAATAAAAATCAACTCATGTCGTCTTAGAAGAAGAAAGAGAAAGAACTACTTGTACAGTAAAACAATCGTTTTGAAAACTGAAATTCAGAAATATTTTTCTAAACGGAAGAATTTTCAATTGAAAATTTTTAAAAATCCGCTTATCAAGTTTTTATTACAGTAAATGTAATGTAATGTAAAAGAAAATTTAATACAATTTCATAAGTATTTTCAAGTATTCGCATAGTTTTGAAGTTCTTTATTGCCTCATTTTGCTGTACAAGCAGACGAAATGCTATAATTATCAATTAGTTAAACCTTAAACTTATTTAAATCTAAACATGACTATCAGTTTATGATTTATAAATAATTAAGAGAAGCTTAATAATAGAAAAGTGATTCTTTTCGAAGTACAAAATCGGATGCAGCGCAGAGAAAACGACCACAAATCATTTGGATTAATTAAGAAACACAAGAAAGAAACTCTTTTCACTTCTGCAGCATTATCATCGTCCTCAGGAGGAATAAATCTCTCGCTTGAAGCTACTTTCTTACTTTAGAATTTAGAAATTAGAATAAAATTAGAACTTCTTTCCTCCTTCCCCACCTCCCAACTCCTCACTCGTCGCTGTCTGGAATGAAAGCTTCATTTGTGCTGCCCTCTTTTTGTGCTTCTTTCGCTTTCTGCTGCTTCAGAGCCTTTCGTCGCTTGCGCATTTCGAAGAATTTCTTCTGATCTTCCGGCGATAAGCGCGCAATACGCTCCGCGTATTTTCGCTTTTTCTCCTCGAGTGCTTTGCGCACGCGCTCGTCCTCCTCTCGCTTTAGCTCTTCAAGTCGCAGCGCTCGTTCTCGTTCTTGCATTTCCTTCTCTCGCTTTTTAGCTTCTTCGCGCAACTTAGCTTCTTCTTCCTCGCGCTTAATAACCGCCTCATGCGCCCGCCTACGCGCCTCTTCATTCTCACGCAGTTCCTCCTGTATGCGCTTCTCTTCCTCCTCTTGTTGCCGCAACTCCTCCTCACGTCTGCGTATCTCTTCGTCGCGTTTCCGTTGCAACTCTTCACGCTTGCGTTTCTCCTCCTTGAGACGATTTAATTCTTGTTCCTCAAGTCGCTTCGCATCCTCCAGACGCTGCAGCTCTAGTCTCTTCTCTTCTTCCTCTTGCTGACGCTTGATTTCATCTTGGCGTTGCTTCTCCTCGATTTCCTGTCGCTTGCGATTGGCCTCATCCTCCAGGCGTCTGCGTTCCTGCTCTTCGTGCAGTCTTCGTTCTTGCTCGGTACGCGCTTGACGCAGTCGCTCTTCGTATTCCTCACGTTGACGCCGCTCCTCTGCGAGACGCTTCTCCTCGTGTTTCTTGTTCTCCGCCTCCAGCTCTTCCTGCAACTGTCGCGTGATCGACTCACGTTCCTCTCGCTCCTTCTCGCGTTGCTTCTCTAAACGCTCTTTACGTAGGCTCGCCTCCTCTTCATCCTCGTGATGTCGGCGCTCCTCCTCAGCTTTTTGCTGCCTCAAAGCTTCCAGTTCTTGTTCACGGTCGGCCAGCAGCTTTTGGTGCGCCTGACGTCGAGCTTCTTCTTCCTGAGCTTTCAGTAGACTTTTGCGTTGCTGCTCTTCCTCGCTTTCGCGATGCCTTATTTCGGCCAATTTAGGTTGTTGCTGCTGCTGCTGCTGCTGCTGTTGCTGAGGACGTTCTCGCTCTCGCTGCTGTTGGGCTGCTTCTTCTTCCTGCCGCCTTCTTTCCATCTCTTGCTCTTCTCTCAACCGCTTCTCCATTCGCATACGCTCCTGGCGTTTACGCTTTCGCTCCTGACGTAGACGTTCCTTCTGCCGCTGACGCTCTAACTTGCGATCATATTGCGTGCGTTTGCGTATTTCTGACGCAGAAGGTTCCGGCGGACTTGTAGCAGTTAGGATCTCATTATACACTGGTGGCATCGCAGTCGTCGTTGTTGTGGTTGGGCGTGGCCTTCGTGGTCGTTGACGCTGACGCACAGTCGTTTGCTGATAATTGATATCGTTCGGATGCGGATTCGTTTGCTGATTGATATCGTTGAAGTTCGAAAACTGGTCCGAAGTACTTAGAGGATTCGGCTGTTGTCGTGGGCGCGGTCGTACCCGTCTGCGTCTGTTTACAGGAATCACGATCTCCTCCTTGCTATCCTCGGCTTTGACGCGACGATTCGTTCTACAGAGAGAGGCGATCAAAAAAATATTACAATAAAATATAATAAAATACATTTTCAAAATTTGAATGAAATCTTGCAAGAAATTCAATATAATGTGGCCTTCCGAATAAAAAGGACACAATTTTGTTAAGGACACAATTTGAGTGTCTTACACAAAGCAAAAAATTATAATCTCATTTCTATCTCTCTATTATCTCTGCAGGTTGAGTCTGTGGAATTGGCTTTAAAAATACTGGATGAGTATGAAGTACGAGGACATAAAATTCGCGTGCAGCGTGCTAAATTTCAAATGCGTGGTGAATATAATCCCGCTCTAAAGCCGAAACGCAAAAAGAAAGACAAAGAAAAGCTGCAGAAAATGAAGGAAAAGTAAGTGAAGATCGATTTCCTTCTGACTTCAGATTATTCCATTCGACTTCAGTGATTTAAAATTACTTACTTCGAAGACTTCACATGACTTCAATACTTCACAGCAGCAATGAATAAAATTTTAACACGTAATTATTACTACTTTTAGCGACTTCAAAAGATTTCAGTAATCTAATCTACGTTTATTTATTTACGACTTAAGCGACTTTTGCGATTTCAACCGACTTAATTGGCTGTAGATATTTCTAGCGACTTAACGTTATTTAATAAGTTCAAGGGTCATAATTGTCTCGCAATTAATAATTTGTACTGTGACCAGATGAATTTTCTCTTTTAATAACAATCACTTTCATTTATCCTCTTGCAGGCTTTTTGATTGGCGTCCAGAGAAAATGCGCGGAGAACGATCTAAAAACGAAAAGGTTGTGATAATAAAGAATCTCTTTACTCCGGAAATATTTGAGAAGGAGGTGCAGCTGATACTGGACTATCAAAATGATCTGAGAGAAGAATGTAGCAAATGCGGCACAGTACGGAAAGTTGTTATATACGATGTAAGCATTCTGATCTCTTGCGTAACTGGACAAATTTTTACCATTGCAACCCGCTCAACAGCTCCATCCTGAGGGCGTGGCGCAGATTAACATGTCGTGCCCCGAAGAGGCTGATGTGGTGATAAAAATGATGCACGGCCGCTACTTTGGACAACGCAGATTAACCGCAGAACACTGGGATGGTAAAACCAAATACAAGTGAGTCTCTAATGGCGTTTTTAATACATTGGAATTTCTTCTAAATCGCTTAATCGTTTATTCAATAGAATCACCGAGACGGAAACAGCTTTCAAGGGTCGACTTAATAATTGGGATAAATTTCTGGATACGGAGTCGGACAAAAAGCCAGCGACTAATTCAGAAATCACCGCAGAAACCACCGCAGTGGCCACAGAACAGCTAACTGCAGAGCACTAATTTCATTGAGATTTCATCGCATTTTAACTTTAACTCAAATAGGTTTTGTTATGTAGAAGAGAATTAAGGAAACAGCAGGCACGTTTCTCGTTTATGTTAGAACAAAATGAATTGTAAAGGTTAAAATGCTTGCTAGAAGTAAGCAAAATCAACAAATATTGGTTTGTAAAATAAAAAGCGTCGTGCATGCAGTGCGACCACATACCTCACACCATTCTTAGAACTCCGATCGATCACTTCCAGTATGACTTCGTTGGCCAACTCGTGCGGATACGTTTGATTCCAGCGATTGTAGACCTTAAAGCGGTTCTTTTCGCTCACTTTTGGCATCTTGTGCTGGCATATAAAGCGATGTTTGTCCGGGCACGCACGAGCAGACCATCTTCAAGTAAAGAACAGCAGCAAGTGACAAAAGAAAGTAAGGCCGTAGGAAGTGGAAAAGGAGTTGCGGAGGGGGTGGGGAGGAGAGAAAAATTATTAGTCTCTATTAAAAGTTTCTGTGCCATCAACTTAATATGCTTGTGCGAATACGCCACTTAAAATGGCAAATGATATGTTTGCGTTGTCAATCTTAATGATCGGATTGTTGCAAATTTCTGCAGCAACGCAAGTTTGCACCCACGCATGCTGCTTGATTTACTGTCTGCTGCATGGCGGTTGCGGCGGTCGTCAAGGCAGACTTAGCGCAGCATGTGTGAATTGTCATGAATCGCTATGCGTCGTAAACTACGACTACGCTCGCAATGGGATTTATTTAAATTCCAAACCGGCGCTTTAGCTGTTGATATCATTAACACGTCGCTTCAAAGCGCCTTGACAGCTGACGGCTGTCGTCTTCTCTAAGCCGTCTCAATATCGATTGACATGCATTTTTTGATTGTGTAAAAATGCATTTCAATCACGTCTGTCTATCAAGGTGTTCGCTTTTTTTTTTTTGTTTAATATTTTAAATTCTCTTAAAAACCCTTCGGCATTGTCAGCTATGTAACTCGCTGTACTTCAGCTGTATGAAAAACTCTTTCATTACTCGAAAGAAATGCATTACCTGTATTTTAAAAGAGGCTCGTAGACGGCACAGTGATTCTCCAGCATAGTTCTGCTCCTGAAAAAAGGCTTTCATAAGTAATATCTTGTAGTTTTCATTTCAACATATTCTACACAAAATAAGTGGAACTAAAATAAAGGAAACATAAAACCGACAATAAAACGAAATCTAATAAAATAAACTCAAATAAAAAACATAATATAATAATATAACAATGCGATGCGAGTATTAAATTAAATAAAAGGAAATCAAATTCAAATGAAATTGCTAGGCAAATTTGAAACAAATATTACTGCGGATCCATTTGGCTGAAGGCATCGTAGGTGAGATTCTTGCCACTTATGCTCCACTGCCAGACGTTGTTCTGCCAATCGTAAGTGGCTCCAATCCAAATCGGCTCATTCACTGCGCGATAATGAAGGAAAATTAAAACTTAACTGCAGCCCGTATTAGGCATTCCAACTCCTCCTCGCTCTTACCTCCCATCTGTGCGTCATGACGCTGCAGAAATGCTCTCAGCTTGCGATCTGAGAATTTTTGTGGCTCGGCCAGCTTGCTGTTTTTATCCTTGCAGTAGAAATGAGCCTCGAGCCAGCTGAATGGCTCATTTACCAGGGCGTAACACTCGGTGCCGATGCGTTGAAAGTGCGGCGGACACATCGCGTACATGCGTCGATTGCGCGGTTTGCCCTCCGTCGAGTGCGGCGAGACGGCAGCCGCGTTGCTGTTGATGTTGATTGCATTGTGGCTGATAAAGGAGACGCCTGCAGATGCGGCCGATATGTGCTGCGCACAGCTGGTGTGAATAACTAGATGTGGCGAGAGGGCAGAGAACTTGGTGAAATAAAACTTTATTCAATGAATTTAGTTTGAAATGAAACTTTTCGTGGAGACGAATAACTGATGGGAGTTAGGAAAATTAAGTGAATGATTAAATATCAAGTTTAATAACGTAAAAAGGTATTGAGTTATAAATTGATTTACTCACCTAAAGCTAATGTTATTATTAAAAATCGCATCTTGTTTTTGGCTTTTCTTCTTGGAATAGCGAAACGTTGAATGCGCTGACCGCGATTCTCAATCCTTAAGTTGCTACTGAATTTTAACGTTCACTGGACTCTGATATGTTCGAAAATTCAACTCCTGATATTTTGTGCTTCACATGCTTCGCCTGAAAAACAACTACAATTAGTGAATTCTAATCGAAAGATATCTAGAAAGCAAGATATATTCTAATACTGCAATATCAATTTGAGCTCCTTCACTTGTGGAAATGATGGATAATAATTACTCAGAATGCTGTGTTGAGAGAAGAACTTCCAGCTAAAAATTACGCAAATCAAAAAAATGGAATGGAAAAAATTATGATTTTTTAATTTTATCATTTTCTGCAGCCAAATGCAGCCACATTGCGAGCTGATGTAAATACTCGTTAAAATAGTTGAAACTTTGAATTCTCTATTGTTTTTATTGTTAATTATATAGATTTTACTCGCATTTTACTCGCATTTCAGTTTTTCCCAACTTTACATCCAGTTACAGCTTCCGCTGCACAATCTACTAAATCTGCAAGCGAAAAGCAAGTTAAAAATATCAAATTCATGTCAGAGAGTTGCAACGAAATTGCAAAACTCATTCATAAAATTCGCCCACACGCGAACGCTTAAGCCGGCTTTGAATGTGTCTGCGGCAAAATTGCAACAAGCAGATATTTTGCTGCAATTTTCCGAGAATTGCACATCATATTTTGCACGAAAAAAAAAATTCTAGAATTTGGAGGCTCTAAGAAAAGTGAAAATTAATTGTATGTCGTTAAATAAAAGATGGTGAAAATTTAGTTATCCGCACGCGTAAATAACAACGTTGTAAATTACAAGTAATTTTTAGGCATTAACAAGAATTTGTGGCAGGATGTTGTCAGTTGCAGCTGTTGAAATCGAAATTAAATTACACGTAGCTTGATTTTAAAAAGTATTTCCATTGAAAACAAAAATTCTGTGGAAGAAAAATCCACAAGATATCAGGTACGGAAATTATCTTCGGTTTTATAATAAATTCAATGTATTTGACTTCATTTCCTGCTGCGTTTTGCATACAGAGTTCAAATCCGGATAGCTGGCTGCTCTGACAGGAATTCCAATGCCAAGTTCAAGTTCGAGGCCAATATACGTCTCGAGTTATCGAAGGAAACGCAGAGAGAAAGTTTTTTTTTGTTATTCTAATGGTTTCCACGTGTGTATCAAAGAAAACCGCGATGTTAACAGCTGCAGCAACAATAACAACAACAGCATTGGCGGCGGCAACAACAACTGTAACAGCAACAACAACAACTAAAAATATCTATCATTATCTCTCTTCCAAGCTTAAAAAAAATTGAAAACAAGAAACATGTTGGCTACACCCACATCAACATGATCATCTTATTCATCCATCCAGCCATCCATCGTCTATGATAAAACTGCTCAAGATTGAAGCCCCACCCAAGCTGCAATAAGCCTACAATGACGTGGTGATGACGGGGTTCCACTGCCACTTTGCTGTGATGATAACTTGTTGACAATCCTTGCGAAGAGCATCAACAACGAACAACACCAGATATCAACATGTAAACAACAAAGCATTTCGTTGTTGCTGTAATGGAATGTTTATGCTCTCCCATGTGTTGTTGAGAGTGCACATGTTGACGCGCCTTTGCCGTTGGCTACATGTATACAAGTGTTGTGCACGAGTACAGTAATCATCATCAGGAATTTCTGCAATGTTGCTAGCGGCTGCCATGCTGCCACGCTGGTTTGATTTGATTTGATTTGTTTTACTCTTTTACTAGATGGCTTTTACTTATAAAAAACGACTTTTTTTTTGTTTTAGGGAATATTTAATTGCTCTAACTGTTTTGAACTAATTGACGTTTTTTCTTATTAAACAGTTTTCTCTTTTCTTTTTCAATTTTACAAGCCGTATTGTTTAATTTCGAGTAATTGGTGTATTAAATAAATATTATTAAAAGATTTCTAAAATTTTCCAAGCATGTGGGGACATTTCGTAAATATTTCTAATGAGAATGAGGCAACAAAGAAACATTTTATGTTCACTTTTTTAAATGAAAAATGCGTTTTCTATTTGCGATTTTTGAAATTCTGTTTTTCAAATCATTTCCTTATGCTTTATCATAAAAGAATTTGGAAGCAAATGTGCCATAAAAGACTTTATGTTCAGAAAACAAAGGGAAGATTTTAAACACGAGTAAAAAAAAATTTACAATCAAATCACAAGAAGTTTGGGTTAAATTCAATTCCTCTAAAAAGGTGAAAGTTTCCCTTCATCGCTGAAACGGCAGCATAAGTCGTCCATCGCATTAAAATCTATTATCTTGAACTTTTCAACTCACGCTTGCGAACTTCAAAGAAATGCATAAAAATCGAACAGAAAATCTAAATCCTGACAGTCACGACCGCCGGCTCATGCTGAAGTCACTTCACTTCTTCAGTTACCCCGGCTTAAATCAGTAGAGTGATACTGGCTGGAGAAGTAGAGGGAATGGAAATGAAAAGGAAAGACTTAAAAGCATCTCAGTAATCATTGGAAGTGAAGTGCAAGCTTGCAGTGAAGGAAAAAAAGCTGAAATGAAAAAATCACTTCAAGATTGAAACCGTAAAATCGCACTGAGGACCAGTAACATCATCCTTTTCGGCTGAAGCCAAAAGGAAGGAGGGTACCTTCCACCTTCCACTTGGCAGTGGGATGCAGGTAGCCGCTCTCTGCACGACAGAATATCGTATATCAAAAAAGCGTAGACAGACGGGCAGACAGGCGGGCAGACAGGCGGACAGACATTCATAAGTGTCTGTCCGTAGAAGTCAGGCTAACGATTGAAAACTCATGCCTACTCGCTCATATTCAGATACGGATACAAGCCCGTCAACAAGCCGGGAGCTGGAGGCACAGTGAAGACCTGCTTTATTTTGTACCACTACGAAGGATAATAAATCACTGCAAAGTATTACTATAATATTTCGTGAGTAAGCCGGCAATGCATTAGAGAAGGAAAAGGAATTTTATGCATAAAAAAGGTAGTTTTCTGAATCCCAAAAGGTTGCTTTTTAATTAATGAATCTCCGACTTCGCGCTCCCAAGTAACTTCGGTAAAGCAACTGGTTGTGAAATCCTTCTAAAATGGTTCTAAAAAATGTGATGTGTAGGTATTTCCGATGCTGGTTGCTTGAAATTAAAACAGAATTCTGAAGCTCTTTTAGCTTTATAACTCCTTCAGCTCTATAACACTTTTAGCACTATAACTTTGTAGAGATATTCAGCTCTATATACGAGTTCTATCTGACGTTATATAGGAGACTAAAATAAGCAAAAGAGCAGCGGACGAAAGCTCTTAGAACGCGACTAATATATTGCTATTCTTCAGAGATATATGTGAGTAGAAGAATATGCAATCTAATCTAATCTATAGATAAATCTTAAACCCTTAAATGTCGTTTGATTTGACGCAAATGTCGTATAAAGTTCTTCAAACTGTCATCTGGAAAAAGTATCATAAAAAAATCCTTAACATAAAATGTTTATCTGGTAATGAATTTCAACTGTCAAAACTCAAATCAAGCGCCATTAAATATAATGAACGAACTCAACCATAGCTGACCGTTTAATGTCAATGCAAACATAATTCAAAGTGGACTCAGTTTGCCACCCATAAATGGCTTCATTGAGTGTGTCATTCATTTGATACTTCACACCGTACAGTGGTGAATGAATGCATTCAAATACGAAGTCGTTAAAATGACGTCATGTGTTTCTAGTTCATAAAACAGAGTGAAGAAATATTTAACAGTCAAAAGAGTGAAGAAATATTTAAGTGTCAAAATCGATGGCGCTCCGCATGATAATGACATGGATTGTCATGCAAAACGACGTCAGGTTTCGGTCACTTTGATCAATTGTCATCATTTGTAAGCGATGTTGACTCCAAATTCTTAATCCCTTTTGAAGCATCAAAATTAAGATAAACTACTTTTTAAATCAACAGAAATGACGTGGTTTGAAATAATAATGAATGCATGAAAATATTTTTCGGAAGTTTCAAGGTAGTTCCTGGAACTTGATATTGAATTCGAAAAACTAAATAAATCAAAGGTTTTGTTTTCGAGTTTTCCCTCTTATTTACGTTTTATTACAATATTTATTTATTATGGAATTAAAGCGAGAAATTTTCGTATTTAAAAGCAAACCAGGTGTGCCGGGTTACATCTTCGTCTGGGAATTCGTACGAATTACGTTTGTTTCTCTGAGTTTTTATGCAGATTTCGTATGTTTTAATGATGTTATGCAAAAAGTATCTACAGAGGAGACACAATTTCGATTGTCGCAAGATAAACCAGATTAATGGGTGCCGCTGACATGACAACCGAGTTAAGAAAATCGGGTATAGTTATAATATATTCAGCATCAAGTATTTCCTCTTTTTTTTTTTGTTTTAAATATTTGTTAAAAAGTCTTCAATAACTTTTAGAGAAGATTTTCAATAACTTTCAGAGAAGAATTTCAATTTCGTGTGAAGCTTTCTCAGCTGTCGCACTTTTACAACAGATGAATTCATTTTAAATTATATTTCTAAAACACTTTTATAAATTTCTCATCACTATTGTATATCGTCAAAAGAATTCCAGCAAAATCCACAGAACTTCCTAACAGCTTTCATAGCCAAAATCTTTCCAACCACAAATCATTTTAATCTAAAATCACAACAAATAAATTAGAGTGTATTCATAAGATTCACTTTTATCTCAACGCTCCACTGCAATTCATGAATTTTGCTCTCTCTTATCTGAGAGTGTGCATGCATGCGGAGACTTTAGAGTTTTGTGTTTGTCGTGCTAAAATAGTTAAGAAGAAGAAGACAGACGAGAAGAGAGACACCGGAAAAGTTTAGTTGAGCGATAATTTTTGGATTTGAATGCAACTTTAAAGTGTCAGTTTTGTCAAAACGTATCCATGCAGAAACCGCCAGGAGAAAGGGGACACCGATAAATTGAGACAAAAACAGTAGACACAACAACATAAATTATGTTCGTGTAGAAAAAACACTTCTTTTTAATAAATTGGAACGAAAATGATCGTTATATACAATTTTTCTCTCTCGAAAGAGTTGATCAAATCACAACGAATGTGAATTCGTTCCCTTCAGTGTACTAATTTTCAACTAGTAAAATTACTTCAAAATTAGTACACCGCACACTTTTAGACTTTCATTAATTAACTGTATAATATGATGTGGAATTTTCCGTTTGACGTCGCCGCTGACAGTTGTCGCTGGTTCTAAAAGTAGCGATGACATAAAAAAAAGTAAATAAAACGTTTGGAAATAAGAAATGTTTTTGGGATTTATTTTCAACTGCCAAAACTAATGACAATCACATTGGTGATGTGTGCCAAAAGTCAATAAATTCGCTTTGTTTGGAAAGTTTATGAATACTCATTTCTTTTTAATCCGAACAATGAATCATATGATTGCATTCAGATTTAGACATGATATAACAACAAGAATATTATAGAAAATATTTTTTTTTAATATCTGCAAGACGACACTTTTAGTGTTGTGTGAGTGGATGGAATGAGTTGAATTGCATTTGCATCTTTTATTAAAATTTAGCTGAGACAGCTTTTACGAATTGTTTACACTTGCCGGCGTCGAACAACAAGTTTATTTCTATTGCTGACGACGAGCTAATGAAGACGGCCATGACATCTGTTTGCTTGCCAATTAGTTACCAACAGTTAGAATACAGCAGAGAAGCTTTAATGTTGTTGACCAAAAAGTGTTTGAATGGATTCGTGCGAAACCGGATTTGAAATTTATTCTTGCAGTTAGTGCAGTTAAATAATTGAATAGCATAAAATACAAAAAGTGGATACATTCATTAATAACGAAGGCTGATACAATTTACAATAACTTAACAGCGAAATATTTAGATAAAGTATTGAGTTTAATTTTTAAATGAGGGTCACAAATCAACTTCTTACTTGCTGGCTACTTAAAAAAAACTTCAACTGAACTCCCTAAAGTTTCCCTCAACACGTAATTTTCGTCGCATTTTTACTGATTCAGTTTTATCAGTTTTCAGAGACCTTCAGTTTTTATCATGATCGCATTCTTCATTGAATCCTATTGAATCCTCTTTCTTAGTTTCTGCATAAGAAGATTCGAGTATTTATATCGATTCATCTCGTACTTCAGCTGTCAAAATGATTTATATTCCCTTCTTCGAAATTTTAATCCTACTCAAGTGTATTCGTTCGTATGTTCGATGAAGCTTTTTCAACTGGAAGGTCAGCATTGACAGTGACAGCGACAGTGACAGCGACAATGACAGTGACAGCGACAACAAAAACATAATATGTGGAAATGGGATGTTATCGAAATTATTGCGTACATTTTAAGGTGTGACTATCGAAGTCGATCGGCAATCTGAAACTCCTTCAGAACGGAGCGAGATCGATATTCCTACGAGGGACAAATGAGATGTTTATTTGTGCTAAAAGATCGAATTTCAAACTTTAATTCTGCACTGCATCGGCAACATTGGAGGTCCACGATGTTGCCGATGCAGTCATCTTAACGTGCTGTGCGGTATGTTTTGACAGCAGAGTCGCCGGCGATTTTTTTCAATTTAATAACAAAAAGTTTTTTAGTTTTTTCTCTTTTTTCATAAATTGAAAAAACAAATTTAATTAAAATCTCTTGAATTCAAGTCTAATCTCGATATCAGCCGATCAGCTGATTTGATTTGATCAGCTGATTTGATTTAATATGGTAAACTGCCAAAATTATAGTTTTTTGCTGTTTTTTTGTAACTCACGAGCATGGTTGTCACTTCTTCGCGGAAAATCTCATTTGTGAGGTTTTTAGTTACCTTAGGAGTTGTGAATTATTATGAAATTTCTTACTTCATGTGAGATTTTTTAATTACTGTGAGATTTTTTTAATTACTGTGGGATTTTATGTGAGATTTTTTAATTACTGTGAGATTTTGTGAGGTCTTTTTTAATTACTGTGAGAGTTTTAAATTACTGTAAAAATTAATGAGCGCTTTTTTGATTACTGTGAAAATTAATGAGCGATGTTTATGATTACTGTGGGATTTTTTAATTACTGTGAGATTTATGTGTGATTTTTTAATTATTGTAAGATTTTGTGTGAGATTTTGTAAGAGATTTTCAGAGATTTTCTCAGATCACTGAAAGATTTAGTGAGGGTTTTTTGAGTACTGTGAGGTTACATGTGTGATTTTTTAACTGTACAATACAAATCACACAACTTCTGAAAATCCATCTCGTCATTTAATTGTGTTCGTGTTATATAAAAATATTTGTTAAATTTAAGAATGCACACGAATTCATCCGCAATCACAAAATTCTCGAAATGAGCAACACATGTTCTTCATGACAGGCAACAAATGAGTAATAAATAATCTTGATCTTTTTAAGTTTGTAAATATTTATGCAAAAATTGAAAAAATTCAAAAAAAAACAACGACAACTTTGGCAATCTGAATCTCAAATAATTCTTCCTCTTGACAGGCAGGCAGATTCAGTGTTGCCAACAGTTTGCCGTATTTCTGGCGCAAATTTGAATTTTACTCTGCTGTGCTTGGATGGAGAGGAAGACAAACGTACAAAATGACACATGTTTCCCGCTGGCTGTTTATTTGTTTATACTAAAAAATTGTTATATCTCCAGCGCCGCACTTCTCTCATAATCGTATCTGAGGTCCTCAAAATAATGCACGTTTCGTAAGATAAGCGGAGTGCAGAACACTTGAGTTGTAATTTACCGCAGTTGCGATTTAAAAATGCACTCTTGCTGCATCCAAAGATATAAACAAGCTGACAGAGAAGACAGAGAGAGAGAGAGAGCAAAGCAAACAACTACTTTGTGTATTTTGATGAATTTGAGTGAAGAAAAGACTAGATCAGCAGTCCTCCCAGCTTTGCAAAAATTACTCTGTGATGGAGTTGGGAAACATTTAAAAACTGGTGTAAATATCCTTGAATAAACTGAGTAAACATTGAACTTCGTTATCTTACAGTCAGCTTTAAATGCCAAAATAGTTGTCAATATAGACGTTTCTCCAATTTCTTATCTTTAAGCTAATCATAATTAGAATGACAATCAGAATCAACTATTTAATACAGGGCGTTGGCAACGGCTGTTCGTGCAGGTGGGGCGTTAATGTCGCCGAAGTTGATGTCATTGTTGTTAGTAAGCAAATTGAAAGAGGTGTGAAAGCGTATAAAGGTGTGCGTCAACCTTAAACTTGTTTTAGTTTTTCTCTTTTCTCTGGAATTCTGCTGAAACTTGGTTAAAGTACAGCTTTTCTCTTGTGGAATGTTTATAAAATTTTAAAGGCTTTCTTTGTTGAAACTTAAGTAGAAATTATATTGCCGTCAAAATTGATTATATGCGCTGTCACGCTTGCCATTGCTGGCAATACATTTTCCGCATGTGTGAAAATAAACTCGATGCGAACAAGTAAACGTGTAAAATTTCTACAAATTATTACAAACAATTTGGCAGGTGTAAAGACGACGGCATCTGTCAGTCGTCTCAACTGGAAAAAAATAGTATTTAAGTTGTTTTATCTTTTTGTTAGCTTTTAGTTTCATGCTTGAGGAATTCAGCTTAAAATTGTTCGTGTTATTAGTTCGTATTTACATTTTCATTTCAACGAACCAACGCCGTGCGATGCATGAATGAGAAATTTCATTTCAAATTACATTATTAGTTCCAGAAAAAAAATCGCTTAAATTACATTATTTCTTCAGTCGGAAAAAGTGCAGTCAACATTCAAATACTTTTATTTATTATTTTGTAAAACAATAAAAGTGAAAAAATATTAAAAATTTTTAAATAAACTTATAAATCCAAAAAAATGGAACGAAAATTTATCACGTTGTTACGAATTAAAATACAAATGTAAACAAAGAAAATGCGTAGCAAAGCCGCCTTCATAAAGTGAGACGTTGAATGAAAAGTGGCGTAGTATGGCAACGCCACCCCAAGAATTGGGTTATTGTATCGAATTTATAACAGAAACATACACGCAAAACATTTTGCAGCAAACCGAAATGCAAAAAAAATTTAAAAACTACACATAAACGATCAGGAGAGGGGGGAATGTCGCCGGGAGGAGGGGGAGGCGAAGTACTAAACGAACATCTAGAACGGAACGAGAAATGGAAGAAACAACACAATTCTAAAAATGACAGCAGCTGTGGCAACACGTTTCCATGCTGAGGTCATCGAAGTCGAGTCGATATTAGAATTTTTCAATTTAGAATACAAAGGAATTGTAAAATAAAAATTTAGATCAAATAATATTCTACTTCAAATCTGTACGTATTTTCTCAATTTTTCGAAGAAATTGATTTTCTTCTGTTCTCATTACTTTTATATAAATGAGGATTTTTATCTGCATTTCTTGTCAACTGAAGTCTCAGTTTGAAAATAACTGCTATTCACATTTTAAATGACTGTACGAATTCTTACAATTAATTTTAGCATTGCAGCGCCACAGAAGTTGAAAAGCTTCTCGTTCTCAAATTGGAATCATTAATTTCAATTTTCAGGTTTCACGTTCCACTTATTTGTGAGAAGATATTATTTCTAAATTGGTGAACCAATACAAGGAACGATAAAATGAATGCAGCCATACGAATAACAATAGAAACTCTAAAAAAATAAATTATAGACAAATATTGATACATTAAGTGGATTCATCGTTGCCACGAGTATCTTGCAATTAATTTTGTTGTACTTTTGCAACAACCAATAGTTGACTTTGTGATGCGATGACATTACAAATGCGATGACATACGAATAACATCGCTTGACTACCAGAAGACCGCGTGAGAGTGACCGCCTCGCGTTCTCGCTTATCGTCTCGGGATTTTATATCGGCACAGAAAGACTGTCTCGATCTTCACTACGGCCAGAGATTATCGTCTCAGGCGCTAAAAACATCTCGAATTTGACACGTAAGAAGTGCTCTCTCAGCGTCAGTTACAGTCTCGAATGAAAGATCTCGATTATCGTAGCGAATTCGAGCTGAAAATATCATTCACACTGGAAGAGCGAATTGATATGCAGACCAAACACCAAAAGCAAATCGAACTACTGAAGTTTCTTAACTCGTCACAGACACCCTGAAAGACGACGCGATAGTAATTCCAAGAATTGAATGATGAATGGAATCGTCATGGAAGTGGTAGCAGGAGGTCAGTATGTCACTTGGACATGCGCTCGGGCATAAATGGGCAAGCATGAGTATCTCTGAGTTTTTGTTATTGTTTGACTTAGACGCAACAACAACAAGCGACAATAAAAACAAGAAAAACTAACAAATGCACGCAGGCAAATTAAGATGCAGACTGAAGATAGAAAATCTCTACAAACAACAGCGAACGGAGTGAGAAAGATGGACGGATCGGATCGACAGATAGAAATGCTGATGGATGGATGATGAGTGTGCCACATAAAATAGCGGTAGGTGTTGTAAAGATGTAAGTTGTTGGCTTAGTGAAATAGATTAGCATTTAGTAAATTCATTTCATTTGCAAGTTTTATCCGACAGATAAAATGGTATTTAAGAGCAGAAAACCTGATACTGCACATTTTGTTTTCGTCTGACTTAACAAATTCCGTCCAATGTAGCAGATAATAAATTTGTTGCTACTGTTTGATGTTTCTTGCCGACGTTTGTGGTTGTTGGTTGTTGTTTTGCTGTTTGTTTTTGCTTTGTTGTTGTTGTTTTTGGCGTTGTTGGCGTTGTTGTTGGCGTTGTTGTTTCCGTTGCTGTTGCAGAATTTGTGAGAGGAGGAGAAATTCAAAAATAAAATTTTTTTTGACAATTGAGAATTAAAAAGTGATTTCTTAAAAAGTCTGACTGCACATATAAAACTGGAAAGCAATTGCAGAAATTACAACAACAACAACAACAATAGCAACAACGTCGACGATGACGACGATTAGCTCATCATCGTCATCACAAACCATTTTGTTAAAAGATTAATTGGATAAAAATGCTCGCCTCACGAATGCATCGCGGTAGCAAATTGTTTACAGCGCAGACAAACTTCATTCGTCGCGCACAGTGGAGCAAATTTATCTATTAACATAAATGAAATGGACTGTCAGTACCAATGAAACCGCTTATAATTTGAGCTCAACGGTGGTCATATTATTTCTGTGTGAAGATTAATTTTGTGTGTAATTTTTATTGCGATCCTTTCGCTGTGGCGGTTGCCACAGACGGCTGCAGCTTTCATTGATGCATTCAATCATTCAGTCCGCCGTGAACCGATTAAGTCGGTCTCGCTCGCCGCACTCTTAGACTCTTCCATCTAATAAATATCGTCTAATCGTCTCGATCACGACTCGATCAGCAACAACAAACAACGCCAACAAAAGCCACAAAGAAAATCATTGAGCAAAAAGTCTCGACGAAGAGGCGAGCAGGAGGAGGAATTGAGTTGAAAATTCCTCATCAACATGAAGAAAAAGTGGAAAAGTCGCTGAACCCATTAAATGAAAACCATTTCTTACTTGCCACACGACCGCGATCGATTGGTTGCACGCAGACGCGTGCGCGGCAGCCGGACGGCGATCGATCAACGCTCGTGCAACGCGACGGAGGCGGTATGGGTTGCCAGACCAGACGAAACTAAAGCTCGGAAGCCGTTGCGCTTGTCTTGTCTAAACGGTTGTGCAACCGATTGAATGCGACTGAGAATTCATCGTTTTTTCATCGGCTTTTCGGTTTTTTGCGCACACAAATCAAGCGTAAAATTCGCGTTCGCTTGACATGCGTCGGCGCGCATGCGCCACAACTTTTCAGCACATCTGTGATTATTTTACGAGTTTATATTTTTTCTATAACAATTGCATTTTATTTGTGGATTTTTTGTTTTCTTGATAATTGTAATTCTTTTTTATATGCTGCAGGATGTAATGGAAAGAAGAAACAAATAATAAAAAGGTGAAACTACGGGAATTCTTTTGTTTCCTTAAAATTATTTACTTTTAGAACCTTGATGGACCTTTAGAATTTTGATGAAATTTATTGTGTAAACGTAAATCTGACGACTTCGAAGTTTAAGAAGCGCTGCAGTGCAGTTTTATGGCTCGCACTTCGTTGTCCAACTAATCACTCTGCACGCTTTTAGCCATAAATGGTCTCATTATTAGAGCCACATTCAGTGTTGACGGGTTTATTAGTCGTTTTCACATGCTCACGAGTCTGTCGTGTTTCCATCACCTGCATCAGACTCTTAAATTCGAAGCAATTATTCGAATTATTAATCAATTAATCAAGCAATGCTATCAATTTATTTCATTTTATCTCTCAGTTTCCTTGTCTATTCTAATTTTCAAAGACGCTCAGCTACTTTAATTATTTTGCTCTAATACTCGTATGAAGTTCACAAATGCTTTGAATATCTACGAGAAATGCTGACTTCTAAAATCTGATGATGCAGCTACGAAAATGGAAAATGGTATGGTGATTATGAAGCAATTACTGGATCTGAAACAAATGGGAGTGACAGCGCCGCGTGTTTGTTTTGACAGCACTATCTAGCGACTGAAATAATGATTACTTTCGTCTCTTATCTGCAATGGCATCGTGTTTCCAATTTCTGTGCGCCCGTTCGTACATACAAAACGAGTTGCATCCCATCATCAACTTGGTGGTGTTGAGCTTTTAATAGAAATTCACATTTGGATGCAGTCATTTGAATTGAATTGCTGTTAATTAAACAAATTGATGCAGTGACGGTTGCCTGCTATTACAGAATTGACATTGAAATTCCAAAGATTGTCCGACAGAGTTTCCTTGTAGTGATGCTGGGGCATCAACACGAGAAAGTCACGTAGTTAAGTTCGTATTTTATGAGAAGTAATATAGACTTTATTTAGTAATGAGACTGGTTTTTTTGGTTTTTTAGGGAATAGAAACAGAATTTCCTAAGGGTTCGATTTAACTCTTTCATTCTGGTATTGTTTCATCATGATGAGAGGTTTTGATATTCTAAAGTAAGATGGCACGACAACTGGGACGTCACATGAAAGGTCGTTTAATGTTTTGAGTTCTATAAAATCTACATTTTCTATCAACTCGATACTGTTTAAATACATAAGTTTCGAAAAAGACTGCTTCAAATTTAAGTTTATTTATATCTACACCAAAAAATAACTCTGAAATTGTGAGTAAATCGAAGAGGTGGATTGCAAAATTTCTGAAATCAGAAACGGAAGAAGATACAATTTTTCGTAGAAAGTTTCAAGAAAAAGCTTTTCATTAAAAGTTTGAAATTACAGATGAACTTCCGTTTTCTCATCCAAGCCAGTTACAGAAGTAAAAATAACAAAATTAAAAGTAAAAATAACAAAAGCTGCAACCCTAACAACCAACAAACTTTTTCACTTTTCAAAAAGTACTCGATATAAAGGAAGGAAAACCTTAAGAAAGTGGAAACTACCTTTTTGTAGTGGGACTATCCCACTCCGCTTTTACATACATGTAGAGAGTTCTTTGTAAAAAGTCTACTTTGTGCTTTAACTACTCAATATTATTAAGAGAGAAGCTTATCGGAAGACAGAGAGAGAGAGCGAGAGAGAGAGAACCTTTTCGGAAAACTGATTCATTTCATTGAATGACTGAATGGGTGATGAATGAAATACCTGTCAGCTGAATATGTTGAAAACTCCTCAAGTCTAATGAGAGAACTGTAACTGAAAAAACTATCCTTTCATGTTGGAAGTGAAATACGAGGAAAAAAGTGAAGAAATATCTCACAAAAACTGAATTCTACCGAAGAAATGTACTGAAAACCAAGAGAAGAAAAGATTTCATAGCATTGAAATTAATATTTGAGAAGCATAAAAATGGTAAAAATGAATAAGAAAAGAATAGTAGATAAGAAGATGGGGGGTTATAGGACTGGAAATGAAGAAGAGAAGAGGAAGAATAGGTTTGCAAGACTGCGGAATACTTCAATGAGGAAAATTGCTCAAATGAAATGTGCTTGAGTGATTTTTGAATGAGCGACTGCTACTTTTTCAATCAATTGATGAATTGATTAAGAGCCAGATCGGAAGAAATTCAATAGTAAAAGGACAAACAGGAAAATAGTTTCCTTTCTGGAGTGAATGCGGAGAAGAGAGGAAGGGAGGCAGTGTGTTATTCTCCACTTCATCCCCTTCAGCCCATTCATTATCTCAAACCATGCAATTAAAATCCTCAACTCAAAAGAAGATTATAATATTCATGTGAAACACTTTGAAAACTTAATAAAAGTATTGATTTTCTCTTCATTCGATTCGAAAACTTTTTAACTGAGTCCCTCTGTAAGGATGCAAAGTTGGATATTTAAATTATCTGATATTTTATGCTCTCTGAAACAAGCTGATAACTTATACAGAGTAATTCGAATGAACATTGAATGTCCTGCAACGTAATAGTTGTCTGAATAGTGTAAAAATAACGAACGTATTTACAGATGAAACTTTACACAGGAATGTATCTCGTATCTAAGTTGTCGCTTTTCTTTATACATCACTTTTTCTTTATAAAAATAACAAATTCGGAGAAATGCATTCCTTTTTTCCCCCAAATAATAACTAGTGATTTTTTTACATTGTATCTTTGAGTTCTCATCCACGTACATGCAAGAGATTGACAGCTGAGAACTCTACGTTTTTCTTCCTTTTTAACTGTTTGCTGTCGTTTCCTTCATGAGATTATCTTCGCTTTCTCTGCAATTCCAATTCAATTTTCTGCTTATCCGGGAAATCCAATTCTTGGTTAATTTTTAATGACATTTGTAATGGCATTCAAAAGCTGTGTTGATTTTCGACTCCCATTAAATTGTTCTGCAATTGTTTTAAGTTCATTGTTTAAGTTTTCTTCTCTTTTCTTCAAATTAGTATTGGGTTATGAGATCTTAATAATTAAATAACTTAACTTGAGTAGAAAACACATAACAATGAGTTAAAATTTATTTTCAATTACTGTCTTTGTGTGCTTTTGATGTTTGCTTGGTGTTGTAATCGAAAACCACATAATACTGGTTTAAAATCTAATGTTTGATTATGGAATATTAAAAAAGATTAAATTTTTCTCTCGTTTCTGAACATTTTCCGGGTATTGATGACGCTTAATTCTTAATAATTATTGCATATTTTACTTTCATATAAATATTTAAAGCTAAAGAAAAAATCAAATTAAGATTTTAGTATTTTAAAACAAGAAACAATTTCATGAATTTTTAATTTTCCTCTAGATTTTGAATTTAATAATTTTCATTTTAATCCTTCCCCCTTTTTTTTAATCTCTTTAAATTCTTAAAATTTCATGCATCCAACTAGAATATTATTCAATTACACTTTACATAGTTATTTACAAAATCCTTTTTAAGTCCTGTCGGAAAACTAATTGACTCAAGATTGTCAACTTTGTTATCCTGCTTGATTGTCTTCTAGAGCGACACGCAGCAACGGCTTCCTTCCGTCTTGCAAACACCTCCGAACTAAAATTCTAGATAGTTTAAAATAAAAGTCAGAGTTTATTCTTGGTTGCTTGCGTATTTTTAGGATTTAACAATTTCATCCTCAACGAAAGAATACTTAGAAAACGAGGATCTTGACATTGTTGACATTGAGTCAACAGGAAATGTTAATTTTTGGAAGTATAATTTTATGCTTTTCTTTTAAGTAAGATAAATTTTTCATCCAGGTCTATTAATCTATTCACATCAATCTATTTGAATCAATGTTTCCTTTTCATTAACTCAAATCGATTCTTCATTTAGTAGACAACTAAAACGATCCATGATCAATTTATTTTTGAGAAAGTTTTCCTAAAATTAGGAAAGTGTGGTATTACGTTTATTGTAAAGTAAATTACATGCAGTTTCATGTTTTTGTTATTTACAATAACTGTAGGTAAGACGATAGAGCGAAATATTTATAAAAGCATCAACAATTTTCTATTCAACTAGCGTTCCATCCAACCTTCAAGCTTTTTATTGTATATCCAACTACTAAATATTTATCGAGATGAAGTAAGTGTGTAATTTTTCAGGCAAGAGACAAGAGTACTGGGAGCTACAACAACAACTAAAGCAACAACAGCAAAAATAATAATAATAATAATAACAACGACAACAATAGATGTTATCTCTCATCTCTAAAATATTCATCATCTGAATGAGTTACGAGAAGTACAACAATAAAAGCATCAAACCTAACAAGGAAGAAATAGAGAACTCTGAATCAAGGCTAAAATAGACGGGCAAAAGTAGAAAAAGGTAGTTAAATAAACTGACAAACTCAGGGAAAATCACACAGCCTAGCAAGGAGGGAGTGAAGGGGGTTAAAAATGGACTCATTACTTCTGAAGTTCTCTTCCGATTACTTCCAGTTCTCTTCCGATTCCGACTCTGGCATAAAATTATATGCGTGGTTAGGTTAAAATGTTTTTTCTTTTTTAATTTAATATAGTAAAAATGTACAAAGAAGGGTTACGTGGCAATAGGTCATCAATAAAAATTTAGGAAATATGATTAAATAAAGTTCTTCTTTTGTGAGAAAGATATTACATGAGATCTTACTAAGAAAAACCCAATACTTATTTTTCCTGAACTCAATGAGGTCACTATCATCCCGATAGTGACCTCAGTTGAGAATTTCAATTCGAACGCAAGCAATAGTTGTGCGGAAATGTTTTTTGGACACACAATACTTCGTGCATTAAAGTGGAGCAGTTATGAGCCGCAACGCGCAACGAACAGTAGCAGCCACTGGGTTGAGGTTGGCTTAAGACAAGGAAACCACAGTTGGCGGAGAACTACAAACGCGGCCTGCATTCGCAGCATTTCGAAGTGGGACTTGAAGTGTTTTCGAAGGTTCAATGGTTGCATTTGAGCAGCATTTAAGTTTCTAAAGACCTTTATATTCCCTAGACGTCCATGACTGGCGATCTGAATGTATCTGAATCTCAATAGATTGATATAATTAATAAAAAAATAATTAAATTATAATAATATTAATTATAATAATATTAATAAAAGTAAGATGTTTTGAGAGTATTTTCTTCTTTCAGCTCCTTCCAACTCACTCAGCGAATCATCTCTCTCTAATCTAATTTTGAATTTAATTTTTTGTTAGAATTATAAAAATCGTTATGTTCAAAACGCTCAATTTGCTATTCCACTCAATTTTCTCAAAAGTATCTTTTGTATCTGCTCTACGGTCGATCGATCTTCATTACTTTTAATAGAATTGACCGCAGGCCACAAAAAGACCGAAAACAACCATCACAAATAAGTGGTTCCCGAATTCAGAAGCTGACCGACCGCATGCTGCACTGAATTTTTTGATGCTTTTCTTCATTTCATTCAATACTTTCCCGAACAAAAAAAAAACAAAAAAAAAACAAATAGTTTCCCATTATTTTAACTTAATATTGTTCTACTTTTTTGTTTTACTTTTTCCTTCGAGTTTTTGTTGATTATTTCTTCTTATTACAGTGAAACCGAGTTGCCGTTGGCGGAACTCTTTTCAAACAATGAAGTAAAAGTATCTCCGCCAATGCTACAAATAACGCAAAATACGTTCTAAAAGCGGGAATCGTAAGTTATTGCAGTTCTATTGGCAAAGAAAAAAAAACTCGTAATAAAATGCTAACACTTTTTAGAGGCTCGCATTATGGTCGTGGCTTGAAGAAGCTATGCAGTCGGAATCAGATCTTTCGGATGAGCGATGGTTTTCTTGTGCATTTTTTGCTTGTCTCATCTTCAGATATTTCATTTAATTTCATACTATATCGCAATATTCCACCTAAGGGTTGCCATAAAAATGATAATGAACACGATATTAGATATATAAGAACAGCCTATCCGATATGAAGTTTTTTCAAATTGTAGAAAACATAACCATTTAACAAAAAACCTAAAAACTTTTCTAAAAATTTTGCCAAAAACTTACTACACTAAATTACGGTAAATAACTGAGGAAATTAACGTCTATTTAAGTGTTAAACTATATTTAACGTATTCCTGAAACTTGGTTTCGTTTCCACATTAATTTAATTTATTGCACAAAGTATATATATTTCTGCAGGAATGTAAACTGTACAAAAATGTATCTACAAGTTTGAAACCACAAGTTTCCACTAACATACATACAAACATACACACTTATATGCATATATTTAGCTATGCCGTAATATATTGTGGCAGGTCGTGGACTCTGGGGAACAATTTGGTTTACTGTCTATTTTTATTTTATAAAATCTAAATGGTACTTTTCGATGGCTGAGTAAGATGTGTATGTTTACGATGACTGTACGAAATGTGTGATGTGTGTTTATATGCGACCGGAGAGCAGATGTTGAGGTCTGTCACTCGGTTGGTGGTTTTTGTGCGCTGGATATTTTCGAATATTTATTTTTTCATCATTCTGATTTATAGTAAAGAGTTCAATTTTTGCAATCTATGTCACATAAATATATTTTCACTGAAGTATGCGTAGTGAGCTGGGCGGACAGATACGATATCTGTCCAGATACAGATACTACAACAGCCTTTGGTATTTTTAGTAAGTAAGTAAGTGTATTTCTCTCTTTACATTATTATTCTATTTTTGTGTCTTTTGTGGAGGCAGCAAATATGAGTTTAAATTTATTTTATAAATTTGTGCAGATTGTGATGTGTGTGCATCACAAGCCTGTGAGTGACCACATGACCTTTACACATGAAAGTTCAAAGGAGAAATAAACCATTGCAATAATCGCTTCTCAAATAGTTTTTTCCTTTTTAGAAATATTTGCGTGGATATAAACCAAAACAAATAAAAAGTATCAGATTATCAGAGACGCAAACCACTTGTTTGCGTGGATAGCAAAGACACCATTTATTGAAATTATTCTATCTTTTATAGTGTTTTTCCTCTCACTGTCCGTTTAATTTGAAGTTGTTCCTTTACGGCTTTTTAAAATTTAGAAAACCCTTCACAGCATAAAATTAAATCCAATTTATTTCCTCAAATGATTCTCTCGTTATTCTTCCAAATTAGCCAATAATATGATAATAAACCGGTTTTGAATCTAAAGTATAAATTTTAATAATGAAGCAAGTGACAGATTTTTAATAATTATTTATTACCACAATTTTGTGGGGTTCGTAAATTTATGCCTTTTTTACAATATTTTTGCAATTATTAAATTAACATTTAATTTTTAAACAAGTTTTCTGTCAGTAATCGGTAGCTCTTCCGTGTATATTTAATTTGATGTAGTTATTTAATCAAATTTAAAGATATTTATTTCCACTAATTAAAAATGACTCATTTAAATTTTTTAAATTAGTTTTCTTCATGCAGTTACTGTAAATAAATCTATTTTGTGTATATTAGCGTAATTTGGTTTTTTTCTTGGCACGCTTCTTGTTTTTAATTTTAGGCGATTTACAAATTCTCGAAATAGTTATGCGCATTGCATTGCCTTGCCTCTGAATGCTTGGGGTTGCCAATTTTATTTCAATTTATGCTGACCGACATGAGACGTCTAAGTTTTCCCAAGAGCGACGTTCGATGATGCTACTGCAAATTTTATCATTTTTAAAATTTTTCAAACTCTTTAGAAAAGTCTCTAATTATCTTATTCCTCTTAACGTTTAATTGAGACTGTCAAGAGTTTAGCGTTTGCTGAATTAATAAGCAAATTTTTCCAAATATTAGAAAACAGTTAGAATGGAATTTTTTTTAATTTTACATGCCAAACTGTTAAATCGAAAAATCCGATTATAGTCGATGTGCCCACTGAATCGAGTTAAAATGCGCTCTCGACATTTTTAAATTTCAATCAAATGCAATTTATTCGCAGCCAACTGTTGTACGAATTTTGAAAATAAAATACGAGTATAAACAGAAATGAGATTAAAGTGATAAATTTGATGATGATATGTTAGCTCAACTGGTTTATTTATTTTCTAGTTTATTAAAAGCTAATTGCAAGAAAGCTGTTAGTATTAAGTTAAATGCAACAAAGTTTCAACATTTTCAATAATTATTGTATATATTTGAATATTTTAACCACAAAAAAAAATAAATAAAAAAAATAAATAAATGATAAACTTTAAAATAAGTGATAAATTTTTAGATGAAATGTTAGCTGAACTGGGTTATTTTTTTTTCTTGTTTATTACAAGCTAATTGAAAGAAAAACACGAAGCTTCATCGCAAAAATGAATTTTAAGGAAACAAACAGCAAAAAACGTAAGAAAATTCGAAAGAAAAAAATCAAAAAATAGCTCTGAAGGTTTTAAAAGGAAATAAAAACCAATTAAACCTAAAATTGTGAGAGGTAATAAAAAAAATCTAAAATGCGAATGGCGGTCAAGTGAAACGAAAAGCTTTTCACGTAACCGCAAAAGTGAAAATAAGGAAAAGTGAAACTTGAAAGAACATAAAAAATTGAGGAGTTGCAGAGTAGCTGACTTCTTCACAACCCAGCGGGGAAAAACAGCTCTCAAATGCTGAAATAGTGACATCATAAGAAGCGCGTTAGATGTGCTATTGGCAAAAAACATGGGAAGCTTGAAAATGTTGCTTCTATTGTATTAAAACCGTCACATGGAACAGCATCGATTAGCATAAATATTCACATAAATATTGAATAAATGAAGGAAAGAAATTCGTGATACATCAGTACTCAGCATTTACATATTTTTCGACTGATATCTCTGTACATCCGCTACCGTTGTTCGCAGTTAATTTTTATTTTGATTAATGTGTTGTCGACAAGTTATGAAAAGGAAATTGAGAAGGCAAATAATTGATTTATTTCGATTTTCAAGGCTCAAAATATTCACCGAAGAGAGAAAATTGACAAAGATATTTAACCACACACGTTTTGTAACTAATTAAAATCTATTTATTCTACAGCTCACGGATTTTCGGATGAAATGCTGTTTTTAAAATATGATCCTCAGTATTATTTCAGTACAAGAGGCGTCCGCTGATGCCACGCGAAAAGAAAACTTTTGTGAAGTGATGTCATGCAGTATTTTATTTATTTAGAAAATTCGACTCAATTTTCATGGAACTTTTTTCGTTTATTATAGTACTTGAAATCATGTTTACACAAACGAACGTAATTTGTTCATGCTGCGTTATTGTTTTGAATAATTCCGGCACTAATTGGCGCCAGACTAAAATTTCGCAGAGTATCAATAAATAAATGAAACTTTTTTGCCTTCAATATAAACACAGTATTCGCAGCGTCGATTATTGGAAATAAAAATCGGAATTGGGTCGACAGAAAATTTTGAATAGAATATTTATGAGTATTCGAGTTTTATAAGTGTGTTTTATAAGTGTGTTTCATGCAGCAACTTTGAAGTCCATAGCATTAAATAATCATTAAAAATATAATTAAAAGTCATCTTTACACCAAGAAAAAAGGGAAAATAATGTTCCATTTTCCTTCATCTTGTCATGTTTCCACTTTTCACTTTAATTTGAAATGCATTACTAATTCCTAAGTACTTCAAAAGCTTCCATGGAGAGAGGGAGAGAGAGAGAGGGAGAGAGAGAGAGGAGAGAGAGAGAGAGAGAGAGAGAGAGAGAGAGAGAGAGAGAATCTCCTCAAACCTTTTTCATATAGACACAACCTCAAATATTCTCCGTCAAAGGGAGAAAATACTTCAGAGTTGGATTTGCCACATCGGCGCCATCAAATATACGGTTGACATGAAAACCTCGCATAAACTTTCCCGTTAAAAGCTCATTAGTGAGATTAAATTTGAGAATGAAGTGCTTGTAAGGCAACCCAGCAAACAGCGTCATCTTATTTTACAGCTGCGTTTACTACTATTTTATCATAGTTAATACCTACTACGCTTTGCTCAAAGATTTTCTTGTTTTTGTGTAGCTTACATTTTTCAAATGCTGCTGATTGATATCGAAGCAAAGCAAAGGCGAAAAATGGCATTTCTCGCAGCTTTTGATATGTAAAGCGAGTAACTTTGATTAACTGATTTCAATTAACAAATACTTAAATTGAAATCAGTTAATCGAAATCGATCTAACAGAACGTACGAAATTTCGTCATGAAATTCACTTCATCTCCATCCTTCCTAACTTTTAATCCATAGATTACATTCTGCATAAACTTGCACTTAAATTTTATCACACGATAAACGCTTTTCATACTTTCTTCAGGGATTTAGTAACCAAAAGTTTCATTTGCATATTAAAACGATACTCCGCAGTTCACATCCCGCTTTATATAATCAAAACCTTTTACGATTACGATTACCATTACAAGCTTGAGTTTCATTTTCAGGTTACTTGAACTTTAAATCCTTTTCAGGAATTCATTACAAGCAACGTCAAGAGTAAAATTGTTTAGCTGAGAGTAAGTAAGTTTGTCGCTTGGAGCGGATGTAATTTTCCACTACTTAGTGGGAACTTTAAAAGGTACTCGTTGGTAGTACGTTAATAGGTAACAAAAACTGTTGAAAGAGTTTCCAGTTGACCTGAATACATGGCAAAAGCCAAAATTGTACATTCTGCATGAAATGTTTAAATAAATTCCAAACATAAAAGAGAACAATTTAGCCACAACCACAAGAACAACAACAATAACAACAACAAAAACAACAAAAGTAGGGAGCAAAGGATGCTTTGCGGGAAAAAACTGTGCAAATGTTTCTAAAAATAATGAAAGTCGTTCAACGCCAGAGGGAAATACTTTGTATTTTGTGTATTTTTAGTACGCTCTGTACATCACTGTGTTGGTGGACAAAATGAGAGCTCGTAAAGTGAAAACCTTAAGGTTGCCATTAAAATGTATTAAAACGTAGCAGCTTCAAA
This sequence comes from Sicus ferrugineus, assembly GCA_922984085.1. Classification (NCBI taxonomy): domain Eukaryota; kingdom Metazoa; phylum Arthropoda; class Insecta; order Diptera; family Conopidae; genus Sicus; species Sicus ferrugineus. Next base: position 38,802,910 of record OV277350.1, read on the forward strand.
TACAGAAAAGTGTAATATTCATTGAAAAAGAGAAAAATTATTTTCTCTTTTCTCTTCAAACCAACTTTTAGGGAAAATATTAAAAAGGTTATTAACTATTACAAAATAGTAGTAAACGTAGTTGTGAAATAAGATTTGAAATTTAAATAGAGTTATAGAAAAAATAAAAGAAAAGTTGAAGAAAGCGTGGTAGTAATTCGTGATGTTTTCCACCGTAAAGTACATAAAAACGCAGTATTCCGTAAAAAAACCTAGTATGGGTTTTAAAAGGTACTAAAAATTGTGTTAACTATGATAAAATGGCAATAAAACGCTGTTTCAAAATTTTAAATATGCGTCTAAATGCAATGAAACAATAAATACTTGAAAAGTAGAGGAAAGCTAAGCTGTATTTCAATATTTTCAAAAAAAAAGGAAACTATTAGACTATAAAAAATGTATTAGCGGAGGTATTAAAACAAGAAATAGGATGAAAAATTGGGAAAATGAAGTAATGTTTTCATATTTTTCAGCGCAAAATATTGAATACTAAAGTTTTTTCACATTTTGGAGTAAAATTTCAGATAGCAAAATAAAAAGGAAATAATGAATTTCGGAAATGAATGATTTCATCTGACTGCTTTTTAATGCGAACATAAAACAAATCATGACAAACATTAACAAGAACCACGAGCGAATCATTATTGGCGGGGGTTGGGGAGGAGGAGGTTATGGCGGAGGGGGAGTGGGTCGGTGGTGGGTAGACCGGCAAGAGGTCGCATCGAGATGTGGTCTCCATAATTCATGTGTGACGCAGCCTCATTAAGGACGCACACACGACGTCAGAGACGCACTCTAAAATTTGAGTGACGTAGTCTGGCTGGCTGATAGCCATTCGCCATTCACATTGTTGTTGTTGTTGTAGTTGTTGTTGTTGTTGTTGCTGTTGTTGTGGGTGCTGCATTAATAATTACCAATTGACCCAGTTAGCAGAAAGGCAACAAAACGCACGCATTTAATTTTAAGCATCTTGTTAACTGAGTTCACTTCATACATTTACGCAGCAGCAATTAATTGTGGTTATGAAGGGGGTGTGAAAAACGCGGTGGGCGTGGCAATAAGGGGTAGCTGAGTGGAGGAGGAGGAGGGAGAGGGAGGAGTGAGTACAAGTTTTTCAAATTTTTCTAATTTTCTAAGAGCTTTTTTAACTTTATTCCTGATTTGAAGTAATTATTTGAAATATTCTAAATTTCATTTAATACGATATTAATTTTAAATATTTTATTTAATATTTTTGGACAATTAAAGTCTTTAAAACTGTCATATTTATGTTTAACACATTTTTAATAAAATCATTAAATCAGATCTCTTGGCATAAAAACTTATTATTTTAGCAAATTATTATTCTTTGTGTAGAAGATCCTGTTGAAATAAATTCAAAAGAAACCAGACGGAATAACACATGTTAAAAAAAATATATAAAGCCAGTAAACGATTTCAAAGTTCCAGGAATTTAAATTAAAAACAAGATTAAAAATCGTCGGCTAAAGAAACTTCTGCTCCAAAAAACTTGAGGTTGTTTTGGCTTAAATAAAACAAGGAAAAGAAACTCAAAAAGGGTTTCTAAGAGTTCCCGAAAAAAATATGTTGCTGGAATTTAAATTTCACGTTTTTCTCGGGATGACTTCAGCCAGTCAGAATGCAAATTGCCAAAAAATTTATGGTGTTTTTCTTGCTGTTTTTTATTTGCCATGACATAAATGCAAAAAAAAGATATAAATTCAGTCGTTATCATTTGGTTATGAAGAATGAGTGTGTGTGTGTCATTTGCCGTGGCTTAAATAACACGTTGAGTATTAAATAGCTGGGGTGAGAGCCATAAAAATGAAATAAAAAGAAACAACAACGAGAAGCGGTGCAAATTTACCAAAAAACCTCTTTTAAATACTAATCGAGCAAAATAACGTCGTAGTTGCCGCTTTAGATTCCTTTCAGTCTCTAATATAACAATTTAAAAGTGTTCTTCAGTTATTTCTTTCGCTTGAAAATTTAGTTATTCCTTACACGTTTTTCTTCTACGTCTCTAAGTTTTCTTACGTCGACGTCTTCTAAATATTCTTATCATGTTTTGTTTTATTGTTTTGTTACCGTTTACGTTACTATTTACCGACCCAATTTTTATTAATGCAATTTTTAGTTTTGTTTTAATATCAATCACATCATCTACGCAGGCCATCTTAGTTTCCAATTTTCAGTCAGATTCAGTCAGAAAAATTAACGAGTTTCATTGTTTCAATTAACTTCTTAAACAGTTCTTCACTTCGGTTGAGATTTTATTTAAAAAGTCGTATGGTATCGTAAATGAAGTAATTTATCACTTTTAGTGTTTGTAACGAACAATCGGTTATAAATTCTTAACAAATAAATTTTTGTCTAGCTTTCAACTTAATGAGCTTCCATTCCGCAATATTTAGCTGTCTTGGGCAAGAATTTCCAAATAAGGAATACAAAAACACATTTATGTTCCTCTTTCTGCAAAATATGAAAATATTCATGATTTGAGCGTTTCGGCGTTTTTCAGCGTTTTCGCCACAGAATTTCTCAACCGAAATGAACTTCCATAATGGAGGCGCTACTGCGCGGCTACCAAAATCGGACTGAAATCGAAGTTCTCTACATGAAATATGAAGTTGTGAAGTGAAGAGGCGTGGCGCTTAAATTTTGAAACCTCCAACCAGAAGACACACTTAAAATCTTTTTATGGAATCTTGAGAGTTTTTGTGTCAACGTGTTATTTTGTATTCAGTTTAACTTAATGTCACAGTTAAAAGTTATTCCAATTTTATTCAAAATTAATTTGGTTTTATTTTTTTAAGTTTAAGTTTGTTTTAAGTTGAATTTGCTATCTACTACTAAATTTTCCGAGTAGAAGGAATCTTAGGGAACTTTGAGGTTAAAAACTGGACATTTCTAAATTTTTACTCGTGAAAAGTTGACGGGGAATTCAAAATTGATGAAGGTGGTGGTAAAAAGTAGATGTCAATGTGAGGACGGAGAGTTTTATGGTCACTTCAAGTGGGGAAGAACACACGTTATTCGTTCACCCGCAGGACATATTTTCACACGCCCATATTTTCATGCACACACACACATCACACACACACACACGCATGCTTATACGCATTCAAGAAAACCCACTTGTGTGTCAGTTTAGCCTTAACGGTATGATATTTTCGTATTTACCTTACAAGGTCAAAGGCCAAATATGAGTTTTCGTGACCAGAAGCAAGTTGTCGTCAATTCTGTTTCTTTCTGTCTATAGCTTTCTCTTACTAAAAAAAAACGCATAGATAAACTTTACGAAATGCCAACAGGACATGAGAGGATATCGGATTATTTTAACGATTTCGATAAAGGATAATAAAATACAGGCAAAGAAAATTGGTTTGGTTCTGCTTTCTGACTCTGTTACTGGTTCCTCTTTCAGCTTCGATCATAGTATTGGTGACTCTATTCTTCACCCCTCTCCCAATCCCCCCACACCCTCTCGCATCACCTACCGAACTCCTTCAGTTTTGATAGGAAGAAAAAAAAAGGAACAAAGAGGGAGGTAGAAAAAGAAGACGTCATTCACCACCTTTTTCACCTTCTTTTTCTACCCCCTCTTTGTTTCTTTTTTTTCTTCCTAGCACACTACATAGAAACCCTTTGTATTCCCTTTTATATTTCATATTTTCTCTTTAAGTAATTCATGAAAATCAACATTGTGGAAAATAATATTATATTGCAGCTTTGTACAAAATCGCCATATTATCAGAGTTTCAATAATTCGCTCGGAAGGATCAAAGGAAACACAACACTTTCCGCCTGAGTTCCTCTTTCACTCTCACTCACTCTCTCCCTCTCTCTCTCTCTCTCTCTCTCACTCTCTCTCTCTCTCTCTCTCTCTCTCTCTCTCTCTCTCACTCTCTCTCTCTCTCTATCTCTCTCTCTCTCTTTCTCTTGATTGAAAATGAATTTTTAATTTTCAATTCTGCAGCAACAAGCAGCAAGAGAGTAAAATATTGTAAGTAAAATAAAATATAAACTTGAGAGTAGAAAAGAAAAACGCACTCACACATGTCTGTAAGTGGAGTCCTACAGTGGAGCAAGTTAAGCAAAAAAATTTTTCTTGCATTGTCTACTTTCTAAGAAAGTTTTAGTTACACATTTTTCAATTGGAAAAAAATTGTTGAAAAATGTTTTTAATTTTTCCTTTATGTGAATATAAAGCCTCTCATTTATCGCCTTGATATTTGTGTCTATTTATAACTATTTAATATTATGTTAATTCACAGCAGTAGAAAAAGTACAACACAACAACAACAACAATAACAACAGCAACAACAATAAGCATAACAAATTGTGAACTAATTCAAGCTCATGGCAAACAACTTGAAGACACGAAAACTGGCTGCAGTGGATGAAGTCATCGCGAATTTGTGTTTAACACAAGCAAGCTGCACGTAAAGCTGAAAAAGAGTTAATTAAAATGCGCGCCGAAAGAAGTTAGTTGTTGTTGTTGGGTGGGAAGTTTTTGCATGCCGGTATTTTTCTTTAATTTGTATTTCTTTATTTCCAACTCGGTCGCATTGTTTACTGTTTTTGCTGTTTTTATTGCAGTGGCAAATTGTATTTTTTATCATATCGGTATAGAATTTTCTAGAAAATCGCATGCAAAAATAGACAAGATAACGATAAAAGGGGAAAAAGTAGACAAGAATCCCGCCCGATACTTTCCTGATTTAATCTTATCGCTTGACAGCAAATTTGTGTCAAGTTGTTGTTGTTGTTGTATAGGTAAAAAATTGTGACTCGATGCGATGGGTATTTTTTAAGATAAAATACATTTTTTTTTGTCAACTTAAAATCCCATTTAAAATTAAGTTATTCAAGCTAAACATTTTGTTCACAACTTTTATTTAGAAAATAATTTAGAAATGTATTTTCTCTACAATATTTACACCTGGTCACCTTATAAATCCAAACGACATACATTTTTGTGACACATTTTCGTTATCGAGAAATAATCTAGCAAATTTTATTAGCTTATAATAAAAAGTCTGCTTGATTGATAAGCAAAGAAAACTAGTTATGCTTGTGTGACATTTGTAAATTGTGACTAAAAACATTAAATATACAATTTTAATTTATATTTTCTGAATTTGCAAGGCGCGAATTACTCTTCTGTTTGCAATTATTGGTGCAGCGTGGCGTATGATGAACTCTCATTTAAAGAACTCACTGAAGTTCTAATTCTTATTTTTTTTGTTAATTTTTCATTTGTAACTTTTTATTTGTTTTTTCCACTGTGCAACCTTGACGTGCTGAGTGCGCCTAAAAGTGCACTCGACAAAAATATGAGAGCAAATGAAAGCGAAGAGTAGTGAAATAAAATGAAACAAGAAACACTTCAGTTGGGTGAGCAAAAAATGGAAAGTGCTTAGAAATTGTTGCTGTTGCTGAATGCGGGATTCACTCGGCACTCGTGACAAGTGTTGTTGTCGTCACTCACTGCTTGTCACACTTATTCAGCAGAACAAACAGTCACTCGTTTCCAATTTCAAGTATTCAGTAGCATAAAATATGCGGAAATTTAGAGATGCGTAAGTTTTTTCTTCTTGTTTTTCTACGTTGAAATATTTTACTTTTACACAACGCGAAGATTATTCGAATGAAAGCAATTCGTTTTAATGCGACGTTTGAAAAGAAATCAATGTAGTCATCTCCTCAAATATCTCTTCAATGCCTTACGGTAAATCTGTAATTTAAAATCTTGTGTTCAAATTAAGATAACACTTTCAAGTTCAAGTTTTATCATCAAACCAAGCAGAACATCGCCTTCTTTAGCCGTTTTATTATCTAGTTTCGTTACGGAACTGCGAAGATTTAATTTGTAGATCATAAAAAGGCCTTTTTTAGAAAATTACGATCTTGAAATACAACGTGGAAAATAATGAAAGTCTTGCTTTGCTTTGCGTGGCAATTAGAAACAACTAAACAAATAAGAAAAACTAGAAATAAAGCGGCAGAAAAACGAGTCGATTGTTACAGCGATACAAAAGAATGGAAGGCCAGACATGAATACTGTTTTTCAAAGTTCTAACAAATTGTTTGTACTAAAGATATAATAAAATACGTTCAAATAGTTGTACTTTTGTACTTTGTTGGGGAAAGATAAATTTTTATATAAGTCAATTTTTATAGTTCGTATTTGCAAGACTTACAAAAACGCATTTCGAACTTCAAAATGAGGTGTGAAGAAATACTGCTTGGAAACGATTTTATTTCTGCCACGTTAATTCTTTTGAGTCTTATTTAAACGGCATCATTGTCTGTGTAATCGTTATCTTCAAATTACGATTACAAATAATCAGATTGTAGAAAATAATTAGATTATCATGAATCCTTGATAGTCTTGGTTATTTAAATTGATCAGGAAGAAATCTAAATTTCTTTACATTATTTCAACAATAGTAAAAAAGTAATTTAAATTTTGTTACTTACATTATCTTCAGATTGATTTTCCTAATTTTCTAAGTAATCTAAAAATATTCCAAAAAACTAAATCCGCATTACATTTGTATTACTTTCAATAATCTATATAAAAATGAGAAAAGCTGCTCAAATAATCAAAATACAAATTACGTATTACCTTTTTATTACTTCTCAGTAATCATGAAACAATTCTCAGTAATCATGAAATAATTCTCAGTAATCATGAAACAATTAAGTTTAGAAAAAATTGCGTTTGTAATTAGATTTGCAAATAATCGAATAAAGATGATAACAATTACAAGCACAAAAAATTATCCTGATTATTTTGATCCGGATTATTTTATGATTATTTAAAAGTAATCCGACCTAATCTAATTTTTTCAATTACGATTATACATACAAAAAGTAATCTGATTATTTGAAACTTGATTATTTCACGGATATGGAAAAATCGTTAAATAATCCGTCTTGATATAATTTTTTTCCACTACGATTACAAACGCAAAAAAGTAATCTGATTATCTTAACATCGATTATTTCATGATTATTGAAAAATAAGTAGAAATTAATGAGTTCTATTTGTATTTGAGTATTTGTGTGATAAATTAATTTTTAATTAGAATATGGAAAATAATCGAAATTTGATTATAATATCGTTAATTACTTAGTAATCCTAATCTAAAAGTAATCATAATCTAAATTTTACATCTCTGCTTAAATTACAGACACACGAAATCCATAAAAAATCTTAAAATTCAGATCTCGAAGATGACCTTAATTTTCCACGTTTCATTATTTCATCTTCATTTCAGTTCTTGTTAAATAAATTAATAAAATTTCTTACACAGTAAAATGTATCAATAATTTATTTCATCCCATTTGATGATCTTTTTCTGGCTCTCTTTTCATGTGACACCCACAACATTTCACAGAAACAGAGCAACTTTTCTCACAAGCCAAATCTAATTAACAAAGTAATGTAATCATAAAAATAACGAAGAATCTATTAAAACAAAAGTCTGTCAAACCTCGAATTTCGCATGCAAACAGAAAAACCGACAAATAGATTTGTATTAATTAACCTTTTCCTCGAAGAAGCGGCAATATTGTTGTGATGATATGTAGCTGCTAATTATTGTTGATGACGGCGTTTTTGCGCTTCTTTAGTTGTTTTTCTGTTAAATTTCTAAATCATCGCTTAAAAATTCGCACAAAGAATAATTCACGGGAAAACACAACGTAAAAACTTGGAATCTGATAGTCGTTATTTTGAAAAATATTCAATATTTCACTCAGTACACGCGGAAAAAAATAGATTTGTATTTTTAACACAATTTTAGTTCAATGATTTAAGACATCGCAAAAACGTACATCCACACTGGCCAATCATTAAATCGCAACTGAACTCGAGCTACGAACTCAAAGCCAAAACTTGTTGGCTGTTGGCTGCTAAAGCAAAAGCAAAAAATTACAGTGCGAAAGCAAAAAGAATTGTAAGGCAACTGGCAACAAAATAAGACACACAATCGGTAGCAACAAGTAACCATACGACAAATTATGGCCGCAACATGTTGCTTAAAGCTGTCTGTGACTCTCTCTCTCTCTCTCTCTTTCTCTCTGTTGTTTAGGTTTTCTCAACTTTTTTATAGCCATCTCTAGCTCTTGTTATTACAATTGTTGTTACTAATCACTTATTTTGAATATTGTTGTTGTTGTTATTGTTGTTGCTGCACAATAAACCGGCAAACAGTTTGCAGTTTGTTTATTTATTGGAGCAAAATGAGAGCAACAAAATAATGCAAGGGATTGAAATGCTCTCCTTGAGCGTGTCGCCTGCTTGTTTTCTCTTATTCTCATGTGCTCGTTGGTGTTTTCTTTATTTAGGTTTCAAAATAATGTTGCCAAACGATGTTGTCAATTTTGTGAGCAGCTTTTAACTTTTAACACTGCGTGTTTATAAGACTTCAGAAGGTTTAGAGAAAGAGTGAGAGAGAGATAGGGGGGAGAGCGAATTAAGGATTAAGCAAATTTTGAATTTTGTTTACTTTTCATCAGAAGTTTCAGATCTTTTCTCGCATTCTTATTTTCGTTATGGTTTTCTTATTTTCGTTTTTGGTTTTTGATCGGACTTTTGATTTCTTGTCGCATCAGATTAACATTTACTACATTAATTAATAACTGGTAAAGTTTTTAAAATTCTTAACGGATTTTCTTAATATTCAGTGAAAACTTAATAAAACATTTTCAAAAAATCACGCGTTTCCCCCTCACAACAGTAGCGGCTACTGTTGGATTTGCCGCTTACTTTTCTGACGAATGACTGTTAAATTAAATGTGAACAGATAAAAAAGCGATTTTTCCCGAATGCTTAAACGCAAAGTCATGTTTGAATTCTTCTTGCATCTCAAGCGATTCGTATCTCAAGCTGTATGTTCGCAAAAAAAACGAAGCAAAAGTCGTGATGCCGATTTTATTGCGATTCCGCTAATAATCTCCGCAAACCGATTTTTATTGTTCGCCGTAAATCATAAGATTTGGCCATTAGGTAACCCGCTGTACGCCAGGCGTTCATTTAAAAGCCGAGATTTCTATCGTATTCGTAGTGAAATGATTGATTTTTGTTTTATTAACTATTTTGCTTTATTATTGTTTTTAAATGGAAAAAATCGAGTTGGCAGTTTGTATGCCCTACTTGCAGGATGAGTGGCAAAGAACTTGAGAGTTCTCAGTGGCTTCTCATTGCTGTGCTGCCCCTATGCCACTAAAAATTGTTAGGGAAAGTAATATATTTTGTGCTACAAAGGAACAACAAATCAAAAACGCAAATTAAGCACGCCTCGAAGAACAAAAAAGCGCAAATTGTTTTATTGTATAAACGAACTTATTGTTTACACAGGCAACACTGTTTCTTCGTACTTAAATTCGTATATAAAAAAAACCAAACAAAATTCTAAACAATATAAAAGCGAAAACAATCTTCTCAAAAATATTGTTTGCTTTCACGAACAGAAAGAAGAGGAAATAAAAAACTATTCGCTAAACATTCTTTTCGTGAAAAACAAAAGCTCAAAAAGTAATAAAATTCATTTGCTTTTAATGGCATTCTTACAGTGCTGGCGAAGTCATCAATTTTTGAAATGAATTCCATCTCAAATTTTGTGCCGTAAAGTTGTTTTATAGTTTTTGTTTTGCTCTGTTTAGAGTTTTCTTATTTCTCCTCATCACGAAGGATGAATTTGGCCCACTTTTAAAGAATGAGTTTCATTCACTTGCCATTTGATTCAAATGTTAATTGTAAAAAATTTGGAGAATCAAAATTCGTCTGTTGGAACTGAGGGAAGTAATAAAAATCATTTCATACATTTTTATGTTTTTTAAGAATTTAAGAAGAGAATTTTAATTATTGTAAATAATTTTTATTTTTAATTTTGAAAATAATGATGATTACTTGAAATCACTGAAAAAAAAAACATGTTTATAATTTGGAAATTATCATTTTCAATTTTAGAAAGCATTTTATGTGCGATTTATTAAACAAATACGTGCAAAACTAATGAAATCATTTACAAGTCTTAATTTTTTATTGCTTCCTTCAATCAACGCGGGTGTAAATGTGCTCAGTCTCCAATGTGGAGGGGCAGCCAACACGAACGATTCGCTTCATTGCGAAGAAACTAAAACTGCGTTGTTAAATCTTGGAGAAGAAATATTTTCACATTAAAATTATTCGTTTCAATTAGTCAGTAATACATTCAAATAGGAAAATACATTCAAATAGGAAAACTTGACCAATAAACTTTCCCTGTCTCCACGCCGCCTCTGATTGTGGCCAGACACGCCTGCTTATGCCAGCCGGTCATCGCGGTCATCGTTCGTTGTCATCGTTATTTTTAACCCAAATTTGATTTCTGGCTGCAGATGTGAAAACCGATTTTTTATGGATTGTCTTGAAAAATTTAATTTTTTTGTTTCATATTTTTATGGTTTCAATTCCCAGCCAAATCACAGCAGAAGATTTATAATAAAAAGATTGGTTATTCTTCTAGCTGATTATTTAAACAAACAGAAAATGTTGAAATGTGTAGAATGCGGTTTTAATGGTCCAAAAATATGACCCGATAACGATGGACGATACGGAGTGAACCACTTTAAGTGGGTGTTTTTGGCTTATTGGTTCTTCCTCGAATTTTCTCTAAGTAGCGCTGTCATCATTTCAATTTACTAGGAAATGAGGTAATGAGGCCGAATATGTGGGGGAGTGTGGGAGAGACTATTTTTCCAAGCAAAATATCAAGTTGGACATTTCTGATCCTCGAAAATGAAAAAGTAATTATAAGCTCCAACTTTTATAGGAGAATTCTGAGGCCCGTTACGACTTATTTTAACTTTAAAAAGATTATTGCATTTTTTATTAAAATTAGAATGCATAAAAAATATCCTTTGAAGCATCGTAAAAGCTGGGAAATACCTGAAGAATTCCAAATCCATCTGAAGATCCGTCACGCAATCCTTCAAAAATCCCACGAAAATCCCCTAATAGAAAAAGTCGAACAATAACTATTTTATTTTATTTTCTTTTTAAAATTCTCACATTCCGAACTCAGTTTCATTTGAAAAAGATTTTCGGTTTACATTTTACAATAAATAACTATTGAATTAAATTCATATCGCATGAAATATTAAATACGGATTGAAATTTCACCGTATTTCGAGTTGCAATTCTTAAATTACAAAAGGAACTAATAATTCCAGCAGATGAAGTTATTTGAATTCTATCAACAACAGAAATAAATGTGTACTTTTCTGTAAAACTGAAATATCAATAATCATCACAAAGTTACGTTTTAAATCTAACATTTTCTCCTCTTCGATCAACAGATTTCGGATACATTCATCGCTTCTACTGAGAAATATGTGTCAAGACAACACAAGCACAGAACGCAATGCATTTCTGTGTATTCGACGGATGCTCCCGCATGTATCTGCGCGGTAAATGCAAACACTTGTGTCAATAAACTGTCAAAAATATTTGCAACATTTTGATTCAGAGCAATTCCACTGAAATCATGCAAAATATAAATGCGTTTTTTATTGAAAGAAAACAAACGCTGAATCGCGATCTGATGTAGATGTGAATGCACATCACAGAACGACAAATTACTAAATCGATTTGCAATATATAGATCTAACTATATAGAGTATTTTCAAGCGATTTTTAAAATTAAATGAAAGTATTTTCTCACGATAACATTATGATCGAACCTCACTGTTGCAGTGAGGATGGATCACAAAGCTCTCCTCTCCTCTCCTCTCCACTCCTCAAATCTGAGCTCTTCACTCTTCACCAGTTTGATTGACAACAAGGCCATCAATGCTTCGGTGTTGCCTGTCGTTGCCATCAGTTAGCGAAGTGCATATCATACCGCAAAAATCAATTAAGGCTGAATGGATCGATAATGCAAACGGATTACAAGGAGTCGAAGTGCCTACCGGCGGCAGCCTTCCCCGCCCCCCACCGCCCACCGCCTTCCACTCCATCCTCTGCGCATAACAGATACTTGGAGATAATAGCGACGATCCAAAACAATTAATTAAACTGCCCACAAAGCGGCATTGAAGTCAATCGTTTAGATGGCTGCTGAGCGATAAATGCAAATCGCAATAAAAGCTGGAATTACAATAAAACTGACGCTATTAAACTCGGCTACTTCATTCGAATCGTGACTACATTTTAATCGCAACTATTAATAATGTAAGCAGTTATTTCCGTTAAGAATTAACGATTTCTTTGAATTTACGATTTCTCTCAGCCTCAGAAGAATTAACGATTCCTCTGAGCCTGAGTACACCTCTCAGTCTTAGTCGTCATTGGCACTCTGATGTCGTCATCTCTACAATCACCGATTTCCATCGCCGATGACGACGACGACGACGACGACGACATCGAATTAGTCACCATTTTTGGAATCAATCGAATTGGATTTAAGTGATTCATAGTCGCCGTTAAGTTGGCCGTGTATTTTCATAGCAACGTGAGAGTGCAATCGATATGCAAATGTAAGCAACTGTTGCAAAAGCAAGTTAATAACAGTAATTTTGCTTAATATTTCGCAAAACTATTTTCACTACAGCAACAATTTCATTGAGATGAGATTTGTAAAATATCGATAGCGGGAAAGAAATTGACAAACATATAAGGAGTTGCCATTGTTGCCATTCGAAGGTATAAATAACGGTGAAATATCAATTTTATCTGAACTCACGATTACAGCGATTACAGCGATGGGGTCAAATGGGTCACCCAAAGCTGTCCATTATGAGATGATCTCACAAAAGCTCACGTTGCCCACGATATCCGTCAATATTAGATGTCAAACAAAGAGAGAGAGAGAGAGAGAGATAGAGAGAGAGAGAGAGGGAGAGAGGGAGAGAGAGAGAGAGAGAGATAGAGAGAGAGAGATGGGGCTTCTGTTTTGCCCGTAATCGTGTCAAAAGTGGGGCGTCTTTATAGGTCCATAATTGTCTAAGGATCCTTCAGTGTCTTATCCGCTGGTATCTATTTTTAACTGCGAAATAATACTGATGAAACGTGGGCGGCACACACGGCTCAAGAGGGTGTGGCATCTGCCATGCAAACGAGAGTGTAAAAACGTAATTTTCTCAGAAATGGTTTTAAAAATACAGACCATAATCGCGTTTACTGCCCAACTACCCCTGTATCTCCTCTTTTCTCTATTTTGCAGTTAATGTTGTTTTGTTTAATTGCTCAAATTTGACTAGAGTTCTCAAGAAATGCAAATGTGACCATATCACCTCTAACCATCTGTAGACACGCATAATTTATTGTTTGTATTTAAAATCTTCGTGTCTGCTAGCTGTCAACACCTACATAAACGTCGAAGAATAAAGTTTTCCTAATATATCACGACGTTAATTTGTACAAATTTACATATTTCGAAATTTCTTCAACCCCAACCTCAAATCCAGCCTTGCAGTTGTAGAACGCAGAAAATAAAGTATTTTAAACAACCAAATAAAGAAAAGAAGAAATTAAAATTGATGTCTGCCTAAAATTGGGCCGATTATGATGGAGTCTGCGTACTCAATTAATGATGGTGATTTTATGGAGAGAAAACGCCTGTTAAAAGAGCGCGTAAAGAGTGCGAGAACAGTGGCGATGAAAGCTGGACGTCGATTGCGCAGCAGGTCCTCGCCCCGCCCACTTCTATATTATATCCTATATACGTCCCATAATGAAAAAGATTTTTAAAATTAGTTTACGTGTGAAATTTATTATTTTATAAAATCTTATTATATACGAATCTTGTTAGTTAGTTGAATTTAAAATGGAATTAGTAGTTGCAACGACAAGCTTCTCGCGAAAGTCTGGCCTGCTCGGGATTCTGCCACGCCCACTAAAATAAAGATCCCTTTACATCAATTTTATCTGATCGAACTACATTTGCGCACCCTGTGCTTCGTTGACGCTGCCATGACCTACTTGTGTCCGTGACCTGAACTATTAATAACACCCTCAATTTAACTGCTCCATCTTATTCACATTAAAATGGCTTTTGAAATCTTAAACGTAATTTAAAGACTTCGTTTTTTATTTTTTCACCAAGGGCGTGGAGGGAGTTTGTGGAAAACGTAAATTTCGTAAATCAGCTTGCGGCTTAAATTACGAAAGAGCAAATGTCACTTCTCCGCTGTTGTACTGCTGACATGTTGTTGCAGTTGCTTGCTATTATTCACTTACGTTTTCAGTTTATTTTTACACATGAAATCTTGCACTGAAAGTCTAAATGAGTATTCAGTTTTCTCTGTCAACTTATTCTTGTATTTGCAGCGACTTCTTGCATTTAAGCGTTTTGCTTGGCAGGAAGGCAAACTGTCACTTCTGATTTTAATTGACAGCTAAAATTACAGCTATTTATGCGCCAGCTAACTGTAACCACGGATTTAACCCGTGAAATTACGTAATTTCTCTGCATTACCAATATTTTTTTCTTGCAAGAAGACTCACAATAATTCAGTTCCTGTTGCAGAACAATAAATTATTTAAATAATATTTTAAACATTTTTTATAGGGAAGCAAATTACGCTTTCTTTCTCTCTACATCGATTTTCTTTCCTTCGTTCTATCTTTTCCTCGTCCTAACTCTCCCTCCCACAATCACCAGCTCTCATTCCACGCTCTCTCTCACTCCCTTCCCCACACCCACTTCATCAACCAACGTCGCAAACAAATCAGCAAAAATGACGTCTGATTCCAGTTGATAAAGCGACCAATTTCACCGTATTAACTCTTCATTCATTTAATTGGAATAACTGAATCATTCAGCAGCGCCAACAGCTCGAGTGTCTCATGATGTCATGCTGCAGACAGCAGCTCTTAACTAATCAATTAACTAACCGCGCCACCAAGGAAGGGACCCAGATTCTTACTTGTCACTTTTAATAAAACATGAAGAAAAAACTAAATAGCCATAAATGAATATTAAAACATTCACCGCAGCCACTTCACTTGTTACTGGTTAGCATGCAAAAAGCTAACACTAACCATATTCGATCAATTACGAAAGTCACTGTTGAGTTACAGCACGTAATGGGATGTCAGTGTGACATCATGGCGCAGATTGATAACTGTAATTATTGATCCATTGATGTCACAATAACAAACTTAAGCAGAATCATTCAATCCGTTTACACTACTGCAAGCACCCTAACCTTGAAAATCGTTATTGATTTAAATGGCTATTGATGCTGACTTTGATTTAACTTAAAATTTGAATTTTTTTATTCTTAAATTGAATTCTTTTTAGTTTCAATTCCAATTTTTTGATTTACAGTTTTGGCAAAATTTTAGTTTACATCAGCTGAGATCAGACAGGGTGTGTATGATGTCATATGTTAATTTAATGTATGACAATTAAAAGCAACCAAGAGGTTGTAAAAATATCGAGGCAAAGAGGTTGTAAAAATATCGAGAAGATTAAACTGTCTGCCAAATAATTTTTATATTTACACTTAGCGAATGCATCAATTAAGCCTTCAATTGGAAATACTTACAGTTTGTGACAGAATTTACTTGCATAGTGTTTTAAAAATTGATTCGCTTTTTCTTTTTAGTTTTTAAGAATTTTATATTTTAAGAATTAATTTTTAAAATTTAATTCGCTTATCAATTGAATGCATTGAATTCACACAAAAAGTTCGATGGGAAATTGTCTTCTTTTGAGCCGATATCTCAGTAAGTAAAGAAGTTGTTGTGACCAAGTTATGGAAAATCAACAAAATTAACCAATAACTGTAATAGTATGACGCCTCCTCCGAATATTAATTAACTTTACCACATTTGGTGCTCACTTTTAAAATTTTAGTCATTAAATTAACATTTGACTTTAAATTTCACAAATCTACACAGTCAACCAAATGAAATCTTAAATTTTACTACTTTTTTCAATAAATTGAAGTATAGATTCTCCAGAAAAAAGTTCACTTTTCTTTTTCTATCAAACCAAAGGCAACATCCACTTCTTTAAGAAACCAATTTATTGAGATTCATTTTAAGATTTTCCTTCATGTCTTCTTTACGAATCCATTACATTGCAGATTCATAAATTCATTCATTGTAGATTCCTTTTAAAGATTTCCTTCATGTCTTCTTTACGAATCCATTACATTGCAGAAAACGTTGAACATGACGAAGGCGACAAAGAGCTTCAGATAGGTTTTCAAGTACATTCTTAAACGATGGTTTTGCCTTCCTTCCGGGATGGATTGATGAGTCTGCAAGGAAAATATATAGATTTTTACTTAAATTAAGAATCTAAATATAATAGCTATATAGATATTTTGACCAACCTGAATTAGAGATTCTTTGAAGAGGATATTATATTTTTCCTTTTTATTACGTTTAAAAATTTTGATTTGAAAATTCTTCTGAGAAAATACGAAATTGATTTAATGTTCTCAGACAATTATATACACGGAATACTTGATGAAATTCGACAATTAAAAACGAGGTACAAATAAATATGAAGGACGGGGTAGTTGATACAACTGGGTACTTGATATTAACTGCAGTACTTTACATATTCCTTTTCTTAATCAAAACTGGTTCCTTTCCCATCAAATTAATATTATCAAATTAATCAATTACAAACGTTGTAAACTAAAATATCAAAATTCGCAAATGAACACCAAGTAATTGTACTTGATGCTTAGTTTTTAAACACATGATATTGTAATTATGTTTGTGCTTGTACTTCAATTTAAAGTGAAATTTAGATTGCCATTATTATGGTATAATGAATTAGTAATTACCAACTCGATGAACCGTATCATCCTTGATTATGGCCACAGACCATTTCTCTCTACCTAAATCAATAACCGCTCATATTCGGTTATATGCCAGAAATTGTTGTTTATTATGCGAAATTATATTATTAATTTATCGTAGATGAGATTAGCTTCACTATAGTTCATCTGTTCAGATATCCGAGTGACTGGATTGGCAGAAGTGGGGGTTTCCTAATTCTTGCGCTGTCTAATTCTTGTTGGTGTTGTTGTTGTTGCACCAATCAGATATCGTACGTAATAAAACTCTTCACTGCACATTACTTTTGGAGCCGATGAATAAAACTGACCAGGATTTCTCGGTGGACTCATTTTCTTTCGGCATATTCTTCAAGTGTGTTTTCCTGAAAGCCATCATCATAATCGATTATTTATATAATTACAATAATTTCGCATAGATAGCAAGGCACGGGATCAGAACTTTACTTGCCTCGATTCGGTGAAGAATTTGCTGCAAGAGTTTTCCGGTATGCAAGTCAACTTGGGCTTCGGCTTGAGTTCGAATGAAAAATCGCTACTTGCCTCCGATACCCTGTGTAATAGAACAGATTTGCGACTTTTAACTGATAATTTTGACGAAGTTGTCTTGGGCAGAGCACCACTAGACATCGTGAGCACGTAATTCAATTTGGCCAACGAAGCAAAAACACAATGAATTTGTATTTCGAAGTGACAATACTTCAAAATATAAATGAAGGTTTTGTCAAAAACCTACTTTATACAGTTGTTCTACCCTACACAGATATAGTATCTCCTGACCGTAATTTTTCTTGCGATTATTAAACAATCGATGCGACTTACAATCGATGCGACACAAAATGGTTTTTGGTTTTCAAGCCATAAATTTAGTACCTCAGGATCAACCAACTGTATTAACATCATTTTAGTAACCCAACCCAAATTGTCCCATTTTAACACCGGTGATCTCTAGCGTAGTTTTAATAGGAATCAATTTGCGTTAAAATCTTTAAATCAATTTAAGATGTTCAAATGAACGTTTACTACTTCTGAGCTTTGATCGTTCTCACTTTCCTTGACACAAATAGTGGTGTTAAAACCACATGGCGCTAACAAAAAAACTGCGCCATGTGCTTTCAGCCTTTCACGATATATATGTGATGTAGAGATATGCGTGTCTAGTAATATTTGACAGGTTTCACTTTCCTTTATGATCCAGCGGGATCCTGTAAAACTGAGACGGTGAATTGCAATGTTGTACCTACGATAAGACGTATTCAAAGCACCGAAATAGCTAACTTATAACGGTCCCGCCTTGAATTTTTTGTGTTTCCCGACATCAATGACGTAGCACAGCATGGAGATGCTTATAATATTATTAATGATTAAAAACCGACTCTATACATCCTTGTTAAATATATTTTCCTATTTTTTTATAAACTTAATTTTTATATTTTTGTTATAAATTTCATTTCCCTTATTTTTTTATAAATTTAATTTTCCTATTTTTTTATAAATTTAATTTTTCTATTTTTTTATAAATTCCATTTTCCTATTTTCGTTACAAATTTGATTTTCCAATTTTTTTATTATAAATTTCATTTTCCTGTTTTTTTTTATAAATTTCATTTTCCTATTTTTTTATAAATTTATACAGAATTGCCGCGCCTCTTGCGCTTGCACACATCTTTCAAATAGGTCTC
The DNA here is from genome assembly GCA_922984085.1 of Sicus ferrugineus. Lineage (NCBI taxonomy): Eukaryota > Metazoa > Arthropoda > Insecta > Diptera > Conopidae > Sicus > Sicus ferrugineus. Next base: position 38,821,449 of record OV277350.1, read on the forward strand.
CCCTAATTGGACTTCAGTATTCAATAATTTCACATCGATTACCCGAACAACATTCTCAACAACAGTTAGTGAACAATGAGTTGTAGCTCCAGCATATCCTCACCGTTTCTCGTTAGCTGCTGCAACTCAGTCTCGGAAAGCATCATCACCTGCCCACTTCGACATAAATCCATGAGCTCCAGCGAATTCCGGATGGAGTATATTTTCCCCGAGTACACCATATGGCACGTAGGTACATTTCCGCATCGCGACCACAACGTCAGACTGGCGTGCACTGGCATATCTACGGATACAATGCCCGTTAGCCAGATCAGCAATAATATTCCGTCATCGTCGTCCTCGCTCAGCTTTGGAGAGTTGCAGAGATCGGTCAGCCGCACACAGGTGCTCATGACGACCAGAGGCAGATAGTCCTTGAATTTGCTTCCACCCAGGTCGGTTATCTTGTCTGCTATAAGGTAAAGCCTGTTGTACCTCTGGACGCCGACGCATGGGACACTCGCGTCCAGGCAAAAGTTTTTGTATTTATGCGGCGAAATGATCTCAATGGGCACCTTTGAATGGTAGGACGCTATATGATTGCTGAAGTCCGACACGAAGATTTCGCGGTTGCACGTGGAGTCGGCACAGCACATGGGCACGCGCGATATTTTGAGAAGAGCGGCGTGCAGCGGCTTCGTCAGTACGTGACTCTCTTTGGAGAGCTCCAGTCCATTGGCGACCAAGGTTGGGCAGGTAATAAGTTGGAATTGGGGTGGAGGCTCAACCTGATAGGTGTTCTTGCTGTCTGCCGCAGTGTGTGGGGTGGACGGATGGTAGCAGGCGCGATACGAATTCAAATGCTGGTTATTGATGTCCTGCTTAGGCTTCTCAGGGCGACCGCCGTAGTGCTCTGCAGCTGCCCTGTTATCTGCTGCTGTGGGCACTGACGAGGTAGTCATTGCAACCGGAAGAAAGGATTCGGGCGTCGATATCTTGGCGTAGTTTTTCGGAAAATGTAACGGCGGCTGCTCGCTGAACTGGCAGGGATCCTCCTGCAACGTTCCCAATACCTTCTGCATGCGTTGCTCTAAGCTGGAGCGCGTTGGCTTGCTGGAGTGCGTTGGCTTGCTGGAGTGCGTTGGCTTGCTGGAGTGCGTTGGCTTCCTGGCTTTGTTGTTGGAGAATACAGTCTGGTTTCTTGCTTCTGCGGCCACTGTCGCCTGCATTACGAAGTAGTTGGGGTGCGTATACTTTCCGGAACTATCGGGGCGCGGCCTTGTGGCCATCAGCTTGGGCTCCGACTCGGTGGACACGCTTATGGAGTGCGCTGTTGTCTCTCGCTGCTGTGGCGCCCATGCCTCGTAGGACACAGGATAAAAGTTGTTATTGAACGAGCATGCGGGGAAGAGAGGGACAGTCAGCGGTTCGTAGCCGCATGAGTTCTCCACCACGTCGAAGGGGTTGGCGGCAACTCGATACTCGAAGTTTTGCGGTATGTCGACCGGCAGCGTCTCCTGCTGGTTGGCCATATCGGGCTCCTGCGAGGAGTCTTTTAGCACGGATGAGTTCACTGTTTCTCCCAATAAGTATTTTTTAACGCTGTCTGTGGATTCTAAGAAGCATAATCCCGACGTGTGAACAGTATTCGAGCTGTCGTCCTGCAATCAATTTTGGTCTTCAAAAAAATTCATTCGTCCGGAAACAACACTCACCCCTTGCACACCCTTTGATGTGTCCTCGGATTCTAAGGTTGACACCGTGACCTGAGAGTCGGATTGTCTGTTGCAATTCAGTGCTGAGTGCGGCTTTGCGTCGTATCTGAATATCGTCCTTATCTGGTCGTCCGGAACCAATGCGAGCGCGTCCGCCTGCGCCTTTTTGAAGCTCTGCGAGTCGTTCACATTGAAGTCGGGTTCGGCTTTGTTGGGTAACGCAGCAGCCGATTTAGTGGTTGGTGGAGAGGCCTCACACAACTTCATCTGTACGAAGGTGGTTCTGGTGGCGCATAGGTGGCACTGACCCGCACTCCTCTCGTTGCACTGTTTGCATTGAAGGTGGCCATTTCCGCACAGGTAACCGCCGAACTTTGCCGTCTTAAGGTTAATTTTGTTGACTTTGCAAATGGCACAATTCATGATTTAGTCGTATTAAATGGTCTAATTTGAATTCTGATGTAGTGCGATAAAAAAACGAACGATTTAGCGATAAAAACACGGAGAATTTTGCGAGCAACCAAATTTTTTTATAATGTGTACAATTTGATTCGAATTTGTGTGTCGGTTTCAAAAAATAATTTTTGTTCTACAAAAAAATCTGATGTGAAATAAAATGCAATTTGATAGAATAGCAACAGCTTCGACAGACTTTTGAGTTAATGAACCAGATCAAAGTTTAGTAAGGCACATTTTAAAATTTCTCTGACCTGCAGGTTATCGTGACACTTTACATTAAGTTTCGATTTCCTCCGGTTTAAGGGGTGGGCAAATTTCCTAGACAGTTCACATAAAATTAATACTCACTCATAGTTTCTGAAAGCTGAAGACGTTTTGTTTTTTTAAATTTAGTTTTTATGTAAAATAGTTTTATTACATAAGAAAAAAAACAACTATTATTGTTCGGCGTTTAAAAAACAAAGCAAGTGCAAAGTCTGGCTAGGCAAATGCCGATGCGATGTTTTTACCTGCCAGCTTAAATGTCAGTGTTCCTTCTTCTTTCTCTGCTGCTGAAACGTGAAAGATTATCTTATAATATAATAATAATAATACAATTTAGAGCTTCCCTCTGCAAATTTATATTAAGGGTGGATTTTGAAAATACGCGATATTGATGGCTACCATAAAATTCAAAATAATCTTATAAATTTAAGCTTATGGTGCTCATTAAATAATTTATCTCTTAATATTAATAAACGTTGTGTTATAACTTTCTCGAAATTTTCCATCCCTATTAAATTCCATTATAATATGAACATTTTAACTCGCAACGATTTAACTCGTTAAAGACTTCGAAGTCTTTTTGACTCAAAATTTAAAATTTGCAAATCATATTGAGTATATAATTTCAAAGACCTTTTCGCGAAATTTCAAAACACCAATCACATTTATATCTCTCTATACTGCTGTTGTTCGTTGTTGTCTTGACTGTTGTTGTTGCTTATGATATTCATTCGAATAAATTAGAAAGGATTCAGCAAAATGTCACTAGTTAAATTTGCCATTAGCAAACTTCTCCCTATGATATGCCTTCTAATTACACTAGACGGAAACTTCTTGGGTTAAAAAAATTAAAATAGACGGAGCCACATTTTTCTTTAATATTGATTATCAACGTTATCGAAATTATCAAACCTTTTCCAGATGTAAAACACTTCTTAAAATTTAAGACGTGACTGTCTATTTATTGAGTTATAACTCGTTAGTCTCGGAGCAACATTATGGGGTTTCTCGCAGAACTCCAACATTTTTTGAGGTTCTACTTGGTTAAAATGTTTACCGGCTACATAGAGTCGCTATGCCAGGAAAGGTAATCGAATCCTGCTCTGAGACTAACGAGCGTGATCATTCGTTTTAACTTTGGATGCCCACAGGACTAATTATGCCGTGCAGGCACCAATAGCCAGATGCATTTATTTGCGTAATAGGTTTGTCGATAATAGATAATTCGCACCTATCTTGTATTTCATACCTATTTGTATTTTAGTAGTCTGTAAGATTTTATCTGTAGATAGAATAAATAAATTTACAAGTGCTGCGCCCACTTTTCAAAATAAATTTCACTTAAACTGGCTCTAACCGGAAAAAGGACATTAGATATCAGGGAGTACATAGAATATCAGGTAGATACTCTTTAATGATTAGACAACAAATTACTCTACAAATGCTTGCTAAATATTTCCTTCCTATATTTTCAATTTTCAAAATGTATTGTATATTTCAATGTATATAGTACGATTATTATCGCCTCTTTTGCACTTCTATACGTCTTTCAGATAGGTCATCTACTCCGAGAGAAACACTACTGCCACAGTCAGTGAACGATGAGTTGCAGCTCCAGCATATCCCTACCGTTTCGCGTTAGCTGCTGCAGCTCAGTCTCGGAAAGCAGCATCACCTGACCACTGCGACACAAATCTATTAGCTCTTGCGGATTCCGGGTCGAGTGGATCTTCCCCGAGTGTACCACATGATATGTAGGTACTCGCCCTGATCGCGTCCACACTGTTAGACACGCGTGCACTGGAAATTCTAGCGGCACGATGCTCGCCAGCCAAATCACCAGGAAGATGTCGTCGTCGCTGGTGTCGCTGGTGTCGCTCACTTTCCGAGAGCTGCAGAGATCGATTAGCCGCACACAGGTGCTCATGACGAGTATAGGCAGATAGTCCTTGAATTTAGTGCAGCCCAGGTCGGTTATCTTATCTCGTACGAGGTACATCGTGTGGCACTTGTGGGTGCCGAGGCTTGCGACCCGTGGGTCCAAAACAAAGTTCTTGTATTGTCCGGGCGAGATACGCTCTATGAGAAGCTTAGGGTGGTAGAACGCCATGTGTCTGCTGAAGTCCGATACAAAAATTTCGCGGTTGCATGTGGAATCGGGGCAGCGTATGGGCGACCACGGTATTTTGAGGTGGGTAGCGGGCAGCGGCTTTGTCAGCACCTGACTCTCTTTGGAGCGATCCAGTCCAGTGGCGACCAAAGTTGGGAAGGTAATAAGGTGGAATTGGGGTGGAGGCTCAACCTGATAGGCATTCTGGCTGTCTGCCGCAGTGTGTGGGGTCGGATGGTAGCAGGCACGATGTAAATGCTGATTCCTGATGACTTCGTTGGGATTCTCAGGGAGACCTCCGAAGTGGTCTCCAGCTGCCCTGTTGTCTACTTCTGTGGGCTCTGACGAGGTAATCATTGCAACCGGAAGAGAGGTTTTAGGCGTCGATATCTTGAGGTAGTTCTTCGGAAGATCTAACGGTGGTTTCTCCCCGACCTGGCAGGGTTTCTCGTGTAGCGTTCCCAATACTTTCTGCATGCGTTGCTCAAAGTTGGACTGCGTCGGCTTGATGGTCTCGTTGCTGGAAATTACAGTCTGAGTTGTTGCTTCTGCGGCCACTGTCGCCTGCATTACGAAGTAATTGGAATGCGTATACTTTCCGGAACCATCGAGGAGCGGCAGCTGCTTTTGTGCCACCAGCTTGGGCTCCGACTCGGTGGTCACGCCTATGGAGCGCACTTTCGTCTCTCGCTTTGGAGGATGGTAGCAGTAATTGACCGAATATCCGGGAAAGACACAGAAAGTCGTCGGCTCGCAGCTGAGCAAAGAGTTCTCCATTACGTCGACCGAGTTTGCGGTGTCTCGGCGCTCGAGGTCTTGCAGCACGCTGACTGGCAACGTCCCCTCCTGATTGGCCATATTGCGCTCCTGCGTTAAGTTTTGTAGAATCGGTGGGTACACGGTTCCGCCCAATATGCATTTCTCTGCGCACTCTGTGGACTCTACATTCAGACTCTCGTCCTGCAAACAATTTTGTTATTTAAAGACACTGAAGCGTCTCGAAACAATACTCACCCCTTGCACATCTTTTGGTGTGTCCTCGGTTTCTAAGGCTGACTTCGTGACCTGACAGTGCGACTGTTCGTTGCTTTTCACTGCTGAGTGCGGCGGTGTCTCCCTGATGAATATCGGCCTTGTCAGGCCGTCCGGATGTAATACGCCTGCGCCCGCCTGCACCCTCGTGAAGTTCTGCGCGTCATGCATTCTGAAGTTAAATTCAGCTTTACTGGACGGCGCAGGAACCGGCTTGGACCCACAGTGGTCCATGGCCAGCTTGGTTAATGGAGAGGCCTCACTCAACTTCATCTGCACGAAGTTGGTTTCGCTTTTGCAGAAGCCGCACTGGCCCGCACTCCTGTCGTTGCAGTGTTTGCACTGAAAGTGGTCATTTCCGCATAGATAAGCCCCAAAAGGTGCCGTCTTAGGGCCAAACTTGTTGACTTTGCAACTGGCGCAATTCATAATTAATTTAAGACTGGTAATCGATCTAACTTGAATTCCGATGGAACGATATAAAAAAAACACGAAGGATTTAGTGATAAAAACAAATGATTTCGCGGGCAACTAATTATTTTACGGTGATGTCTACACTTTCATGTGAATTTGTCAATTTCAAAAAATTATTTGTTCAACAAGAAATTCTGAAGTGACATGAAAAGCAATCTGATTGTGTGGCAAAACCTTACATATTGTAAGGTAAATTTTAAATAAATATTTTTATAATATTTTTTTATTGTATTTTTTTTCATTCCTTTATTTCTTTATTTTCTTATCAAAATTGTTATGCCAATTCGAAAAATACATTTCGTGTAGAGGTTGTGTTTGAAGAATTTAAAACCGAACCTCCAAACGAAAGTTTTCCCTATGTTCCTCTAAGTTTTACTAAATAATAATTTCCGTTACTGAATTCTGCTATGATCGAATAGCAAATTTTGTTGATTTTCTACGGAAAAATGATACAATCCTCGAATTTCATTCAAATACGATCCCCATATTCGGTTTCTGTTCTGCGGACATTTTGAATAGTGGAGAATACAAAGTTAAAGTCTTCCACAGAAGTAAACGAGTTAGAGAGAAGGCCAGCTTGATATATTGGTTGGTTTAGTTTTTCTTCCTTTTTTCTAACTTAATTATGCAAAAAACTTGAACTTACCATGTTGATGAGGGCTATGACATGGCGGACTTAATTACCCCCACACTCGTGGAATTTATATGGAAGAATTAAATAAAATAAAAAACTTTCGCGTTAATGAATCGCATCAACCCTGCCGAATCAGATCGAAGTATATCTCGAGGATACTGCGACCTCGTCGAAGGTAAAAAAGTACTAAGAACGTACGTGGACAGAGACCTAATATGCGCCCAAAGAAGAGCGCACCGACGGGTAAGGGAGCTGCAGCCGGAAGCTCAAAAACTGCAACCATGGCAATAGTTAGTCAACCCAAGACACTCAAAAATGAGGGACGTAATACTCAGAAAAAGCGGCTCGGGATTGGAACGATGCGTAAGCAACTGGACTCAGTAAGGCAAGCTCCGAATGGCATCTTAGATATTTAAAGGATCAATCCACGAGGATACCTTCAAAACGGTTAAGAAGTAAGGTTGTTGCTTTGGATATCTCCTAAGTTCATTAATTCATCTCAATCTCCTATTACATTTAGTTCATTACTTGACTGATGAACTGTTGATGGCGATTTCATTTATTAGACGATTTAATTGAGATCTCTCATATATTCAAGGAATAAAAATAAAGAATTCTTAAGTTACAATCGCAGGTACAATAATGAAGAATATTGAGCTTGCGTCTATGGAAGATCTGGAACCAACTTTTATAAAGGACCAACCTGTGAAAGAGAATATTAAATTACAAGTATCATTTTGAAAAAAATAACCGACACACATACCAACTTCCATTCGAAATACGGAGTGATGGCAACAACAAAAGGAATCAAGAAGCCGAAAAATGCCGGGAAACACAAATAACTCAAAGCGGGATCGATAGAAGCTCCCTATTTCGGTATCGAATTGATAAATTTGTACCTTGATCATCCCTCCCTGTCATGTGTACTTTGCAACTCACCGCCTCAGATTTCCAGTATCCCTCTGGATCATAAAGGAAATGTAGACCTGACAAATAGGTCGCTACTAGACACACGTATATCCAGACCCCGAAAATATCGTGGAAAGGTGCAAACACATGGCGCAGCTTTTTGTTAGTGTAGAGATAAGAAAAAATTAGGCTTGCAACGATGAGCTGAGAGGAATTAATATTAAAGTTAAACGAAAGTTTTATCAAAATACGTGAGGTTTTTGAAAGTAACATCTTTGATATATAAACTCACTTGAAGAGCGACACCTGCTAACAACATGTACCCAATGACAATATGTATGCGGGAAGTTATGTGTAGATTTTGGGATCGGGTACCGTCTTTATTCTCTTCAACTGTTGTGAACACTCCTTCGCTGCTGGCGGCGAAAACGTAACCGATGAACAGACACACTGTTGCCAAAGTTTGACATGTGAGATGCAAGTATTTAACGATGCGTGTACGAACACCGTCAAATACTCGATATGTAATCATTCCGACTCCGCAGAGAGTGACCCCGGTTAGTGAGAGCAGACCGTGTAGTCTGCTTCGGCCCAAACGATCCTGTTCCGCGCTATGCGTTCCTTGGAAGAATTGAAGAAAAAGTAAAATAACGATGCAAATCACGTATATGATCAAGAGGGTCCAGATAAGAATACGTCTAAGGGATGATTTCTTCATGACGGTCCCTCTCTTTCTCACACTGGCTTCACGTTGATTGATACAGATATATTGACAAATTGCCACACAACTCTCAACTACATCAAAATTCTTGTTTGACAGTGAAGTCCAAACTGCAGAGATAAAATTAATCCCGTATTTTCTAAATAAATATCTCCTGAAAGTATGCCAAGTATTCTCTTTTATTCACACGCGTACACTGAAAATTCTTTCTGCTCCATGTCAAATTTCAACAGTTATTCGAAATATTTTGGCGATTCGTCATAAATTTTGACGACTTGAATTTTGAATTTCAATTTGTCGGGTTTATAGATTTGTCGTGCTTTAGAGCGACGAATCAATTTTTAACGATTAGTTCTGCTTTATAACCATCGTGAATTTTTAGATGATGTCATATTTTGTGGATACTCGCCATCTTTTTAAGACCATTTTTAACTTGAAATTTATATACAATATTTAGATAATTTTAATTTTACAATATTAGCCTATTCTTGATTGTTTATAACAATCCAATATCAAAAGCAAATTTTGGACGATTTGGCATTCTGTGATTTTCATTTGTCATATTTCTCCGACAATATATTTTAGGCGAAGTCGCACCAAAATTTTTGGGCTACATTCCCTAAATTTGCATGGCAAAATGGTAAGTCGATCTTTTTGATCCATATTATTAATTCGGCGACTTGCCGTACTCTTAGGGAGCTTCATTTTACTGTATTTTACTGAATATACTGAAATTTCAAGCATACCTAATTTTTTAGGGAGAACAGTAAATTTCTGTCGCTTTATTTATTTTATATACACCACAATCATCAACGCTATTAAATCTCATTTGAATTTTTAATTAGGACAAAAGTCAAGTAAGATCAGAAAACCTTATAATTTTTTTTTGAAGAACATGCGAATTCGTAATCCATCGTGAGCGCTAAACGGGACCCACCTGTAGAGATATCATTATGCATTGAAATTTAAACATTCGCACTAAGCTAGAGCAATACGAACCCAATCCCACTCATAATACGGGCACAGGATGACAGCGTAGACAATCAGGAAACCCACATAGGCCGGTATGGTGATATAGTACAAGTAATCACGAGGAGTATCACTCTGTGGCGGTAGAGCGTAGGTTAGCGCAAAGCGGGACCAAAATAGATTGGAGCAAATATATGACATATATTTACCTGAGCAGAGCAACATCCAATATCTCGGTCGTACAAGTAGAAGAGACCGGTTAAGTAGCACCCCACCAAACCCAAGAAGATCCAAAGGCCGAACATGTCGTGGTACGGGGCGTAGAATTGCCTGGCCTTTCTGTTCGGGTACAGATACGCGAAAATGAAGGATGCCAGAATGTACTTCCAGTGGGGGTGGCGCACGGGGGGAAATGGTGCACGGTGTAAAGTCGTGTTAATGCAAAACTTAGGGGTGTCCTTCAACAACTCACCTGCAACAGAATAGCCGCCAACACAATGTAACCTAAGGTAACGTGCGCCGTATTCGACATGTGAACCGAATGCTCGGCGGCATGTTCGCCTTGGGAAATGGCCTCTTGTCTCACCCGCACAACCCCGGTCCTATTCAAGTCTGCGAGCAGTCCGAACACGTAGCCGATCATCAGGAACAGTACGCCCAAGGTTTGGAACACCATGTGGATGTACTTGACGACGCGTGTCTTATAGCCCGGCAGAAAGCGATACATTATGGCTCCCAAGGACACGAGAATGAGGCCGCTCAGACAGAGTGGCCCGTGCAGGTTTCTGTCCTCCGCCCCTTGCTGTATGTTTACACTCCTCTCCAAATTTATATGCAGGATGTAGAGCGCGATCATGCAGCACGCGAAAACAATAATCAGAAACCAGAGTATGTAATCCTTTACATGCTTTTCCGATTTTTGTCTACTATTTTCGGTTTCCATGCTGTGGTTAGAGAAATGCTAGAACAAATATATGTATATATGTATTTATATATAAATCGAGAGAAAATATCTGTTCGAAAACGATACGTGACTGATTAGACCTCGCTCACTTTTTGATAAAAAAGCGAAAAAAAACAAGTTCATTTTACATTTAATTAAATTGCTATAGTTTCCTGTTTTCAGATTCCTTGACTGTAATGTCAAATAAATAATTCCTTTATTGATCAGACTAATAAGTAATAAAAGTAGACAATAAAAGATATGCGTTTTAAATATAATGATATAAGTGAAGCGTTGTTTAACCATGTTTCGATCACTTGCTTGGTAAATCTCGACAACAGTTATCGAAATCCTGTCGCTGCCGTTGATGAACATAGAGCTATTCGTTGACTCCGGCAGTGTTCGCAATAGGAAAATGCAAAAAGCTGTTCTAAAGCTTGCATAGCAACACTTGCTGGAGTCGACTGGTAGAATGGAAAGTTCCCTTTCCCTCCTGTCCTTCTGTCAACCATCTCAACAGTAGCAAGAAAAAAAAGATGGCCTCTTAGGGGCTACTGTACAATCTGATAAAAAAACAAGGCACTCATCTCATGACGGGGAGTAGTTATTGCAAAAGCGTTTCGTAGTAACGGCAACTTGTGGTCAAAATCATAAACGCGCTCTTCCTTAATGATGCCAATAGTTATAACAGAGGGTTTCTAATTCAGAAGAACGTGTGTATACGGGTGGTGCTCGTGTGGTGCCCTCAGGACCGAATGTTTTAAAGTGAGATACCAAGTTTTTCTGACTGCTGGCTGGTGAGCAGCCTTGCCAGACTGAAGTTTAAAGTTCCTTTTTGGTGGATATTTTAATTCTCACTAGAATGTTGTTCATATTATTTATTTTAATCGAATTAACTATTAGGAGAATTAACGAATTAATGTTATTTTATACCAGATTAAATGAAATGTGAACTGTAACTTATTGGATAAATGAAGACATATTTTATAAATATTTTGTAAAATCCGTTTACTTCTTTATTTACTTATCAAAAGTGTTTTGCCACAGGGAGAATGATACGTCAGTTGGCCCCAATAAGGTAGAAATACCACCAGACTTAGCAACTATGGTGGCGATAGAAGTTCCGAGTAGCCAAAGGAAAGAGGATTGCTTCGGAAAACAATTCGAAGGTTGTTCACTCAATGCGATGCTCTTTAATGATTAGAAGCAATTACTCCACAACTGCTATTAATTAAATATATTTTCATAATTTTTTTACGTTTCTAATTTTCCAAACATTATGTGCATTTTAATTTCTATAGTATTGTCGCCGATCTTGTGCTTTTACACGCCTTTCAGATAGGTCAGTCAGTGAACGATGAGTTGCAGCTCCATCATATCCCTACCGTTTCGCGTTAGCTGCTGCAGCTCAGTCTCGGAAAGCAGCATCACCTGACCACTTCGACACAAATCCATGAGCTCTTGCGGATTCCGTGTCGAGTGTATCTTCCCCGAGTGTACCATATGACGTGTAGGTACTCGTCCTGATTGCGTCGACACTGTTAGACACGCGTGCACTGGAAATTCTAGCGGCACGATGCTCGCCAGCCAAATCACCAGGAAGATGTCGTCGTCGCTGGTGTCGCTGGTGTCGCTCACTTTCCGAGAGCTGCAGAGATCGATTAGCCGCACACAGGTGCTCATGACGAGTATAGGCAGATAGTCCTTGAATTTAGTGCAGCCCAGGTCGGTTATCTTATCTCGTACGAGGTACATCGTGTGGCACTTGTGGGTGCCGAGGCTTGCGACCCGTGGGTCCAAAACAAAGTTCTTGTATTGTCCGGGCGAGATACGCTCTATGAGAAGCTTGGGGTGGTAGAACGCCATGTGTCTGCTGAAGTCCGATACAAAAATTTCGCGGTTGCATGTGGAATCGGGGCAGCGTATGGGCGACCACGGTATTTTGAGGTGGGTAGCGGGCAGCGGCTTTGTCAGCACCTGACTCTCTTTGGAGCGATCCAGTCCAGTGGCGACCAAAGTTGGGAAGGTAATAAGGTGGAATTGGGGTGGAGGCTCAACCTGATAGGCATTCTTGCTGTCTGCCGCAGTGTGTGGGGTCGGATGGTAGCAGGCACGATGTAAATGCTGATTCCTGATGACTTCGTTGGGATTCTCAGGGAGACCTCCGAAGTGGTCTCCAGCTGCCCTGTTGTCAACTTCTGTGGGCTCTGACGAGGTAATCATTGCAACCGGGAGAGAGGTTTTAGGTATCTTGAGGTAATTCTTCGGAAGATCTAACGGTGGTTCCTCCCCGACCTGGCAGGGTTTCTCGTGGAGCGTTCCCAATACTTTCTGCATGCGTTGCTCAAAGTTGGACTGCGTCGGCTTGATGGTCTCGTTGCTGGAAATTACAGTCTGAGTTGTGGCTTCTGCGGCCACTGTCGCCTGCATTACGAAGTAGTTGGGGTGGGTATACTTTCCGGAACCATCGAGGCGCGGCAGTTGCCTTTCTGCAACTAGCTTGGGCTCCGACTCTGTAGACACGCTTATGGAGCGCACTATAGTCTCTCGCTTTTGTGGCATGCACTCCTCGCAGGACGGAGGATGGTAGCAGTTGTAGTTGATCGAGTTCGCGGGCATGATACACACACTCGGCAGCTCGTATCCGCTCGATTTCTCCATCACGTCGGCCGAGTTGGCGTTGTCTCTGCGCTCGAAGTCGTGGCACATGCCAACCGGTAGCGTCTCTCCCTGGTTGGGCATTTTGGTCTCTTGCGTTAAGTTTTGTAGAATCGGTGGGTACACGGTTCCGCCCAAAGGGCATTTCTTCTCTGCGCACTCTGTGGACTCTACATTCAGACTCTCGTCCTGCAAACAATTTTGTTATTTAAAGACACTGAAGCGTCTCGAAACAATACTCACCCCTTGCACATCTTTTGGTGTGTCCTCGGGTTGTAAGTCTTGTAGGATGGGTGAGAGCACGTTTCCGCCCATAAAACATTTTGCCACGCTCTCTGTGGATTCTACATCCGGTGTCTCGTCCTGCAAAGAATTTTTTTATTTAAAGACTGATGCGACCCAAAATAACACTCACCACTTGTATATCTCTTGGTGTGTCCTCGGGTTGCAAGATTAAGTCCTGTAGAATGGGTGGGTGCGCGGTTCCGCCTAAAAAGAATTTCTCTTCCCTCGCTGTGGTCTCTACATTCGGGTTCTCGTCCTTCAAACAATTTCGTTCTTTAAAGATGCTGATGTGACCCGAAACAACACTCACCCCTCGCGTATCCCTTGGTGTGTCCTCGGTTTCTAAGGCTGACTTCGTGACCTGACAGTGCGACTGTTCGTTGCAGTTCACTGCTGAGTGCGGCGGCGTCTCCCTGATGAATATCGTCCTTGTCTGGCTGTCTGGATGTAATACGCCTGCGCCCGCCTGCACCTTTGTGAAGCACTGCGCGTCATGCATACTGAAGTTAGATTCAGCTTTACTGGACGTCGCAGGAACCGGCTCGGACCCACCGTGGTCCATGGCCAGCTTGGTTAATGGAAAGGCCTCACTCAACTTCACCTGCACGAAGTTGGTTTCGCTTTTGCAGAAGCCGCACTGGCCCGCACTCCTGTCGTTGCAGTGTTTGCACTGAAAGTGGTCATTTCCGCATAGATAACCCCCAAAATGTGCCGTCTTAGGGCCAATCTTGTTGACTTCGCAATTGGCACAATTCATAATTAATTTAAGACTGGTAATCGATCTAGATTGAATTCCGATGGAGCGATATAAGAAACACGAATGATTAACAATAAAAACAAATGATTTCGCGGGCAACCAATTATTTTACGGTGATGTCTACAATTTCATTAGAATCTGTCAATTTCAAAAAATTATTTGTTTAACAAGAAACTCTAAAGCGATGTGAAAAGCAATCTGATTGTGTTTTAAGGTAAAGGTAAAAGCTCTATGTGTTTAAATTTTATATTTAAAAAATGTGATATCTTTTTAATTTAAATAAATTAAAATATTCTTTAAAATATATCATTTTTTAAAATATTTTTTGAAATCCAAAAAAATTCTTTAATTTCTTATCAAAATTGTTTTGCCAATTAGAAAAATACATTTTGTGTAGGAGTTGTGTTTGAGGAATATAGAACTGAACCTACAAGCGAAAGTTTTCTCTATCTTCCTCTGTTTTAGAAAATAATAATACCTTTCTGAATTCTGCTATGGTATGATATGGCATCGCAAATGTTTAATTTTTGCGGTCTTATTATTAAACTAAACTTAAAATTATACAGTCTTCGAATTTCATTCAGATACGATCCCCAAATTCGGTTTCTATCCTCTACAGAAGTAAACGGGATTGAGAAAAGATCAGCTTGATATATGTAGTTTCTTGTTTTCAGATTCTTTTATTGTCAAATATATGTCAAATTAATAATTTCTTTATTGCTCAAACTAATAAGTAATACAAGTAGACAATAAAATATATACGTTTTTAGCCGTTTCACGGTAGAACACTACATTTTTTAATGGCAGCGACAGGATTTCGATAACTGTTGTCAAGCAAGTTTACCAAGCAAGTGCTTCACTTGCTGGGTAAGTCTCGACAACAGTTATCGAAATCCTGTCACTGCCATTAATAAATGTAGTGTTCTACCGTGAAACGGCAATAGCTATTCCATGCACCATGCCTTCTTTGTCACCAATGGTTTCCGACCTCATAGTCAAGCTCGCAGGGGGCGACAGCAGCGCATCGACATTGAAGGACCTTACTATACTGGACAATATTGCATCACTGGTTTATCTGGGCGTCAACAGCCGCAAAATGAACTATTTGATGCTGGCCTTGGTAGCTGCTTCTTCCAGATATTGGACAATGGCGTTGGAACGTTTCGCCGATATCGACTGCAGCAACTTGGTTATCTTCTGTGACGCACTCTTCTCCGCTTTGGCTGGACAAACAAGAACAAGGCCGAGAAAAACACTGATGGCAAGAAAAATAGCCACTAAAATTCACACGTGTTAGCTTTGGAGGATAGCTTTAAAATTAATGAAGTGCCGGAGAAATATATTAAAGAGCTGTGTAATTTGTGACTGTATATGTAGCTTTTGATTTTATGAATAAAATAAAACGTTTCTATATATAAATCGAGAAAAACCTCGCTCACTTTTGTATAAAAAAAGCGAAAACAAGCAAACACATTCATGATTAAACTGATATTTAACATTTTTTAAGGAGTTGGAGGGTAACTCCCAATTCTAGATCGGCTTTGCCCTTGGTGGAGGTCTGTATGTGGAGAGAAAAATATAAAGTTTTTAAAGAACAGGATAGACTAAGAACAAAAGATGAGTGAAGACCACAGATCCGGTATATGAACGCAATTGTATTTGAGGCATTTGCTAAAATCGTGTGTAAGGTGACCCCATAATTGACTGCCTGCGTTGAACTTAACTTTTTGTGGTACGTGTGAACGCCCATGAGTGCACGCGTACTTACCGTCCGCTCAGCATTGAGCAACTTACAAATGAGCAGCAAGATTTAATGAAGACTTGGTTTCAAAGATGATAAAGTTCGAAACACAGCGGAAAGGTGTTTTTGGTTTCTTAATAACAGATGGCGCTGCATGATTGTAAAAGATTTTC
Organism: Sicus ferrugineus; assembly: GCA_922984085.1. Lineage (NCBI taxonomy): Eukaryota > Metazoa > Arthropoda > Insecta > Diptera > Conopidae > Sicus > Sicus ferrugineus. Next base: position 38,837,272 of record OV277350.1, read on the forward strand.
ATTCTTCTGCCTATTTATATAGATGAAAACTGCTAATAGCCCTCAATATTCTGCCATGCGTGCATAATTTCCTAGCGATATTCCAGTCTTCCTCCGTGATCCTGCGTTGACAGGTTACAACAGCCTCATATCAGTATACAACTGATCCCAAGAAGTGAGTTTACAGAAGGAGTTTAACCCTTTCCTCTTCACTTTCCGTGAAATCTCCTTCATCCTTTTAAAGGGAGAGGGATGTTACCGCGCTTTTTGCTAAAACTTTGTATAGCCTTGAGGCTTCCGACGTTTTCTTTGTGTTTTCGCAAAAGTCTCGGAAGGTTTTACGCTTTGCGTTCCATATTTCCTTATTATATATTCTATTATACTAGGTCTAGCTGTGTTTGAGTTCTACGTGGATACCTTCCTTACTGTGTTGACCTCCCTAATGAGCAGCAAGATCTCTTGGGACTTCTTGTTGTTTTACTTTTAAGAGGCAAACCTTAACTGGAAACTGGATAATTTTTTGATCGGATGAAGAAGGTTCTTTCGAAATGGTCAAATTCTGCAACATGGTTTCTGCTAGTCTGTTCCCTAACGTAACGTCCATTACCTTCTGTTTTTCCATTGTGACAAACGTTGGTGAATTCCTCACATTGTATCAATAGGTTTTTTGTAAGAATAAGTTCAAGAAGTTGCAGTTCTCGATGGCTCTGTGGTGTAATGTGTAGCGCCCTAGCCATCGAGCTCCAGGAACGCGGATTCGAGTCGCGCCTCCGCATGGATATGAACTTCTTTCTAATTAATGTGTCGTCTCAATTTCTAAGCGTAGTTAAAAGCTCGCCTAGCGCTAATATTGCAAATAAGAGCCATTCGTAGACTCCGGCAGTGTTCGCAATAGGAAAATGCAAAAAGCTGTTCTGTGGTCTTCACACATCTTTTGTTCTTAGTCTATCCTGCTCTTAAGAAACTTTATATTTTTCTCTCCACATACAGACCTCCACCAAGGGCAAAGCCGATCTAGAATTGGGAGTTACCCTCCAACTCCTTAAAAAATGTTAAATATCAGTTTAATCATAAATGTGTTTGCTTGTTTTCGCTTTTTTTATACAAAAGTGAGCGAGGTTTTTCTCGATTTATATATAGAAACGTTTTATTTTATTCATAAAATCAAAAGCTACATATACAGTCACAAATTACACAGCTCTTTAATATATTTCTCCGGCACTTCATTAATTTTAAAGCTATCCTCCAAAGCTAACACGTGTGAATTTTAGTGGCTATTTTTCTTGCCATCAGTGTTTTTCTCGGCCTTGTTCTTGTTTGTCCAGCCAAAGCGGAGAAGAGTGCGTCACAGAAGATAACCAAGTTGCTGCAGTCAATATCGGCGAAACGTTCCAACGCCATTGTCCCATATCTGGAAGAAGCAGCTACCAAGGCCAGCATCAAATAGTTCATTTTGCGGCTGTTGACGCCCAGATAAACCAGTGATGCAATATTGTCCAGTATACTAAGGTCCTTCAATGTCGATGCGCTGCTGTCGCCCCCTGCGAGCTTGACTATGAGGTCGGAAACCATTGGTGACAAAGAAGGCATGGCGCATGGAATAGCCGTTTCACGGTAGAACACTACATTTACTAGAGGCAGCGACAGGATTTCGATAACTGTTGTCGAGATTTACCCAGCAAGTGAAGCACTTGCTTGGTAAATCTTGACAACACTTATCGAAATCCTGTCGTTGCCATTAATAAATTTAGTGTTCTACCGTGAAACGGTAGAAAACAACAGTTATCGAAATCCTGTCGCTACTTTGAAGAACATAGTGCTCTACCGTGAAACGGCAACAGCTAAAAACGTATATATTTTATTGTCTACTTGTATTACTTATTAGTTTGAGCAATAAAGGAATTATTAATTTGACATATATTTGACAATAAAAGAATCTGAAAACAAGAAACTACATATATCAAGCTGATCTTTTCACAATCCCGTTTACTTCTGTAGAGGATAGAAACCGAATTTGGGGATCGTATCTGAATGAAATTCGAAGAATGTATAATTTTAAGTTTAGTTTAATAATAAGACCGCAAAAATTAAACATTTGCGATGCCATACCATACCATAGCAGAATTCAGAAAGGTATTATTATTTTCTAAAACAGAGGAAGATAGAGAAAACTTTCGCTTGTAGGTTCAGTTCTATATTCCTCAAACACAACTCCTTCACAAAATTTATTTTTCGAATTGGCAAAACAATTGTGATAAGAAATTAAGAAGTAAACGGATTTCAAAAAATATTTTAAAAAATGATATATTTTAAAGAATATTTTAATTTATTTAAATTTAAAAGATATCACATTTCTTAAATATAAAATTTAAACACATAGAGTGTCCTTCTTTATTTAAAATTTACCTTAAAATATGTAAGGTTTTGCCACACAATCAGATTGCTTTTCACATCGCTTTAGAGTTTCTTGTTAAACAAATAATTTTTTGAAATTGACAGATTCTAATGAAATTGTAGACATCACCGTAAAATAATTGGTTGCCCGCGAAATCATTTGTTTTTATCACTAAATCATTCGTGTTTCTTATATCGCTCCATCGGAATTCAAGTTAGATCGATTACCAGTCTTAAATTAATTATGAATTGTGCCAATTGCGAAGTCAACAAGATTGGCCCTAAGACGGCTCATTTTGGGGGTTATCTATGCGGAAATGACCACTTTCAGTGCAAACACTGCAACGACAGGAGTGCGGGCCAGTGCGGCTTCTGCAAAAGCGAAACCAACTTCGTGCAGGTGAAGTTGAGTGAGGCCTTTCCATTAACCAAGCTGGCCATGGACCACGGTGGGTCCGAGCCGGTTCCTGCGCCGTCCAGTAAAGCTGAATTTAACTTCAGTATGCATGGCGCGCAGAGCTTCACAAAGGTGCAGGCGGGCGCAGGCGTATTACATCCAGACAGCCAGACAAGGACGATATTCATCAGGGAGACGCCGCCGCACTCAGCAGTGAACTGCAACGAACAGTCGCACTGTCAGGTCACGAAGTCAGCCTTAGAAACCGAGGACACACCAAGGGATACGCGAGGGGTGAGTGTTGTTTCGGGCCACATCAGCATCTTTAAAGAACGAAATTGTTTGAAGGACGAGAACCCGAATGTAGAGACCACAGCGAGCGAAGAAAAATTCTTTTTAGGCGGAACCGCGCACCCACCCATTCTACAGGACTTAATCTTGCAACCTGAGGACACACCAAGAGATATACAAGTGGTGAGTGTTATTTTGGGTCGCATCAGTCTTTAAATAAAAAAATTCTTTGCAGGACGAGACACCGGATGTAGAATCCACAGAGAGCGTGGCAAAATGTTTTATGGGCGGAAACGTGCTCTCACCCATCCTACAAGACTTACAACCCGAGGACACACCAAAAGATGTACAAGGGGTGAGTATTGTTTCGAGAGGCTTCAGTGTCTTTAAATAACAAAATTGTTTGCAGGACGAGAGTCTGAATGTAGAGTCCACAGAGTGCGCAGAGAAGAAATGCCTTTTGGGCGGAACCGTGTACCCACCGATTCTACAAAACTTAACGCAAGAGACCAAAATGCCCAACCAGGGAGAGACGCTACCGGTTGGCATGTGCCACGACTTCGAGCGCAGAGACAACGCCAACTCGGCCGACGTGATGGAGAAATCGAGCGGATACGAGCTGCCGAGTGTGTGTATCATGCCCGCGAACTCGATCAACTACAACTGCTACCATCCTCCGTCCTGCGAGGAGTGCATGCCACAAAAGCGAGAGACTATAGTGCGCTCCATAAGCGTGTCTACAGAGTCGGAGCCCAAGCTGGTTGCAGAAAGGCAACTGCCGCGCCTCGATGGTTCCGGAAAGTATACGCACCCCAACTACTTCGTAATGCAGGCGACAGTGGCCGCAGAAGCAACAACTCAGACTGTAATTTTCAGCAACGAGGCCAGCAAGCCGACACAGTCCAACTTTGAGCAACGCATGCAGAAAGTATTGGGAACGCTCCACGAGAAACCCTGCCAGGTCGGGGAGAAACCACCCTTAGATCTTCCGAAGAACTACCTCAACATATCGATGCCTAAAACTTCTCTCCCGGTTGCAATAATTACCTCGTCAGAGCCCACAGAAGTAGACAACAGGGCAGCTGGATACCATTTCGGAGGTCTCCCTGAGAAGCCCAACGAAGTCATCAGGAACCAGCATTTGCATCGTGCCTGCTACCATCCGACCCCACACACTGCGACAGACAGCAAGAATGCCTATCAGGTTGAGCCTCCACCCCAATTCCACCTTATTACCTTCCCAACTTTGGTCGCCACTGGACTGGATCGCTCCAAAGAGAGTCAGGTGCTGACAAAGCCGCTGCCCGCTACCCACCTCAAAATACCGTGGTCGCCCATACGCTGCCCCGATTCCACATGCAACCGCGAAATTTTTGTATCGGACTTCAGCAGACACATGGCGTTCTACCACCCCAAGCTTCTCATAGAGCGTATCTCGCCCGGACAATACAAGAACTTTGTTTTGGACCCACGGGTCGCAAGCCTCGGCACCCACAAGTGCCACACGATGTACCTCGTACGAGATAAGATAACCGACCTGGGCTGCACTAAATTCAAGGACTATCTGCCTATACTCGTCATGAGCACCTGTGTGCGGCTAATCGATCTCTGCAGCTCTCGGAAAGTGAGCGACACCAGCGACACCAGCGACGACGACATCTTCCTGGTGATTTGGCTGGCGAGCATCGTGCCGCTAGAATTTCCAGTGCACGCGTGTCTAACAGTGTCGACGCAATCAGGACGAGTACCTACACGTCATATGGTACACTCGGGGAAGATACACTCGACACGGAATCCGCAAGAGCTCATGGATTTGTGTCGAAGTGGTCAGGTGATGCTGCTTTCCGAGACTGAGCTGCAGCAGCTAACGCGAAACGGTAGGGATATGATGGAGCTGCAACTCATCGTTCACTGACTGACCTATCTGAAAGGCGTGTAAAAGCACAAGATCGGCGACAATACTATAGAAATTAAAATGCACATAATGTTTGGAAAATTAGAAACGTAAAAAAATTATGAAAATATATTTAATTAATAGCAGTTGTGGAGTAATTGCTTCTAATCATTAAAGAGCATCGCATTGAGTGAACAACCTTCGAATTGTTTTCCGAAGCAATCCTCTTTCCTTTGGCTACTCGGAACTTCTATCGCCACCATAGTTGCTAAGTCTGGTGGTATTTCTACCTTATTGGGGCCAACTGACGTATCATTCTCCCTGTGGCAAAACACTTTTGATAAGTAAATAAAGAAGTAAACGGATTTTACAAAATATTTATAAAATATGTCTTCATTTATCCAATAAGTTACAGTTCACATTTCATTTAATCTGGTATAAAATAACATTAATTCGTTAATTCTCCTAATAGTTAATTCGATTAAAATAAATAATATGAACAACATTCTAGTGAGAATTAAAATATCCACCAAAAAGGAACTTTAAACTTCAGTCTGGCAAGGCTGCTCACCAGCCAGCAGTCAGAAAAACTTGGTATATCACTTTAAAACATTCGGTCCTGAGGGCACCACACGAGCACCACCCGTATACACACGTTCTTCTGAATTAGAAACCCTCTGTTATAACTATTGGCATCATTAAGGAAGAGCGCGTTTATGATTTTGACCACAAGTTGCCGTTACTACGAAACGTTTTTGCAATAACTACTCCCCGTCATGAGATGAGTGCCTTGTTTTTTTATCAGATTGTACAGTAGCCCCTAAGAGGCCATCTTTTTTTTCTTGCTACTGTTGAGATGGTTGACAGAAGGAGGGGAGGGAAAGGGAATTTTCCTTTCTACCAGTCGACTCCAGCAAGTGTTGCTATGCAAGCTTTAGAACAGCTTTTTGCATTTTCCTATTGCGAACACTGCCGGAGTCAACGAATAGAAACGAATTATTTATTTGACATTACAGTCAAGGAATCTGAAAACAGGAAACTATAGCAATTTAATTAAATGTAAAATGAACTTGTTTTTTCTTCGCTTTTTTATAAAAAAGTGAGCGAGGTCTAATCAGTCACGTATCGTTTTCGAACAGATATTTTCTCTCGATTTATATATAAATATATATATACATATATTTGTTCTAGCATTTCTCTAACCACAGCATGGAAACTGAAAATAATGGACAAAAATCGGAAAAGCATGTAAAGGATTACATACTCTGGTTTCTGATGATTGTTTTCGCGTGCTGCATGATCGCGCTCTACATCCTGCATATAAATTTGGAGAGGAGTGTAAACATACAGCAAGGGGCGGAGGACAGAAACCTGCACGGGCCACTCTGTCTGAGCGGCCTCATTCTCGTGTCCTTGGGAGCCATAATGTATCGCTTTCTGCCGGGTTATAAGACACGCGTCGTCAAGTACATCCACATGGTGTTCCAAACCTTGGGCGTACTGTTCCTGGTGATCGGCTACGTGTTCGGACTGCTCGCAGACTTGAATAGGACCGGGGTTGTGCGGGTGAGACAAGAGGCCATTTCCCAAGGCGAACATGCCGCCGAGCATTCGGTTCACATGTCGAATACGGCGCACGTTACCTTAGGTTACATTGTGTTGGCGGCTATTCTGTTGCAGGTGAGTTGTTGAAGGACACCCCTAAGTTTTGCATTAACACGACTTTACACCGTGCACCATTTCCCCCTGTGCGCCGCCCCCACTGGAAGTACATTCTGGCATCCTTCATTTTCGCGTATCTGTACCCGAACAGAAAGGCCAGGCAATTCTACGCCCCGTACCACGACATGTTCGGCCTTTGGATCTTCTTGGGTTTGGTGGGGTGCTACTTAACCGGTCTCTTCTACTTGTACGACCGAGATATTGGATGTTGCTCTGCTCAGGTAAATATGACATCTGCTCCACTCTATTTTGGTCCCGCTTTGCGCTAACCTACGCTCTACCGCCACAGAGTGATACTCCTCGTGATTACTTGTACTATATCACCATACCGGCCTATGTGGGTTTCCTGATTGTCTACGCTGTCATCCTGTGCCCGTATTATGAGTGGGATTGGGTTCGTATTGTTCTAGCTTAGTGCGAATGTTTAAATTTCAATGCATGATGATATCTCTACAGGTGGGTCCCGTTTAGCGCTCATGATGGATTCTGGATTCTGGCATGTTCTTAAAACAAAAATTATAAGGTTTTCTGATCTTACTTGACTTTCGTCCCAATTAAAAATTCAAATGAGATTTAATAGCGGTGATGGTTGTGGTGTATATAAAATAAATAAAGCGACAGAAATTTACTGTTCTCCCTAAAAAATTAGGTATGCTTGAAATTTCAGTATATTCAGTAAAATACAGCAACGACGAAACTCCTTAAGAGTACGGCAAGTCGCCGAATTAATAATATGGATCAAAAAGATCGACTTACCATTTTACCATGCAAATTTAGGGAATGCAGCCCAAAAGTTATGGTGCGACTTCGCCTATTTGAAATAAATATTTTGTCCGAGAAATATGACAAGTCAAAATCACAGAATGCCAAATCATGGTAGCTGCTTCTTCCAGATTTTGCCGATATCGACGGCAGCAACTTGGTTATCTTCTGTGACGCACTCTTGTACGCTTTGGGTGGCATGGAAATGGGAGTGCAAGAGGGATCGGTAGAACCGGGCAATAACAAGAGCAAGGTCGTCAAAACACTGGTGGCAAGGAGAAATAGCCACTAAAATTCACACATGTTAGCATTGGAGGGTATCTTTAAAATTAATGAAGTGCGGGATAAATATATTACAGAGTTGTGTAATTTTTGATTTTATGAATAAAATAAAGCGTTTTTAGATATAAATCGTGAAAAACCTCGCTCACTTTTGTATAAAATTCCGGTTCTGGCCAGAAAAACCAGTACCAACGAATGGGGCATTATTACCGCTATTATTATTCTTTTAGTACGAATAAGTTGAAAGCATCACCAAAGTTAATTTTTTGCCCTTTTTAATCTCGCCACCAATTGGGAGCAAACAAATTTAGAGTTTTAAAATCCTAAAATAATTCACTTTTTGTTTCCTAATTCTTCACCCTGATCTTCTTTTCAATCATCGTTCCGCAGCGCCACACCTTCGTGCATCATGGCCACCTGGTGGATCGTAAATTTCACGTTGAAGTGCCGTATGTTCAGTGCGACGACAATGCAGTACAGCAGCATCTGCATGTGGCGAGTCCTCAGCACATAGCTAGCGCCCTGGCCCTTCGGGAACAACGGGTGCTCCTTGCTTTGGCAGTCGAACATGAAATACCCGCCGTCGTGACCCATCGAGCGGCCGATGGCCAGTGAGCGTACGTGGCACTGCAGGATTCCAAATTGGAAGTGGCTAAAGAAGTACATCAGCGCATTGGCCAGGTTCATGCGCGTGCGAGTGGGATGGCAGTACAGCGTGCCGTAAACGCGGTGCTCCATGTGCACCACGAAATGGATGCTCTCCAAGTTGCACTCGATATTCAAGTCTTCCAGCGAGAACTCGTAATTGGCTTGCTTGATGTTGGCCAGACTCTTGCGATGATATTTGTCCCCACTGATGATGATGCTGTCCAGAAGCTGGCTGTTCCAATCTAACAGGTGATACAAACTAGCGGCACAGCAAGCCACGACATTGCATGCCAGAAACTGTTTGCCGCGCGACTCACTCACGAACACAGGCGCATCGGGATGTAGAGTGCCCCACAAGGACCACAGACACCCTTCGGTCTCAATGTCGAACTTCTTCAGCTTGCTCACCGGTAGGTTGCGGTACTTGCCGTGCGAGTTTCGACGGTTCAGACGACTCCACAGCGGTAGACAATTTTTCAGGTGCAGCCAGTTGACTGCTTCCGCGCTGACGCAGACCTCATTCTCTTCTTTGGCCTTCATTCCTTGGGAGCCTAGAAAGGCTTGTGGAAATTCTTACGTGAGAAATTTTCTATGCCAATTTTGACAAATCATTTGTTTGGAAAAAATTTTGAAGTGAAATAAACTGCATCCTGGCTACGTGTCACTTTCGTCGCCGATTCGATATTTGCAGTTACACCGAATTTCGGCACAAGAAAACACACATTTTTTCCAGTAATGTATTAACGTATATTTTCGAGCTACTTATGTTCAGCCCAGTTAAAGTCAACCGCAGAACGGCACCTCACGCTACAACAAATTTAGCCTTCCTGAACACTTAAAATTAAATTTTAAATTTGAATTGAATTACTTCGATTCCCTCAGCCCTCCTCCTCCTCCTCTTCCATCTCGTCTCTCTCCAGTGACGCTCCTTCGCGTAGCATGGCCACCTGGTGAATCGTGAACTGTACGTTGAAGTAGGTTACATTTAGTGTGATGATGATGCAGTACAGCAGCATCTGCAGATGGCGCGTCCTCAGCACGTAGCTGGCCCCCTGGCCCTTCGGGAACAGCGGGTGCTCCTTGCTTTGGCAGTCGAACATGAAGTAACCGCCGTCGTGGCCCATCGTGCGGCCGATGGCCAGCGAGCGCTCATTGCACTGCAGAATGCCGAACTGGAAGTTACTAAAGAAGTACATCAGAGCATCAGCCAAATTCATGCGCGTGCGAGTGGGGTGACAGTATAGCGTGCCGTAGACACGGTGCTCCATGTGCACCACGAAGTGGATGTTTTCGAGGGTGCATTCGATGTTCAGGTCTTCTAAGGAGAATTCGTAGTCGGCTCGCTTGATATTGGCCAGGCTCTCGCGGTGGTACCTGTCGCCGCTGATGACAATGTTGTCTAGCAGCTGGCTACTCCAGTCTGTCAGCCGGTACACGCTAGCGGCACAGCACGCCACAACATTGCATGCTAGATATTGCTTGCCGCGCGATTCGGTGGCGAATACAGGGGCTCTGGGGTGCAGCGTGCCCCACAGAGACCACAAACGCCCCTCTATCTCGATATCGTACTTCTTCAGCTTCGTCACCGGCAGGTTGCGGTACTTGCCGGACGAGTTGCGGCGGTTCATGCGGCTCCACACCGGCAGACAGTTCTCGAGGTCCAACCAGGTGACCGTCTCCGATATGGCGCAGATCTCCTTTTCGTCTTGACCATGGTGAGATGTGTCGCACTCCATGGGCACCGACAAGTCCGTGAGCAGTTGTAAAATGCGCGTCTTGGGGGAGGCCTTCTTGTACGAAAGTACGTCGACCACATGGAACTTGTATTCCTGATCCTCCTTCCAGAAGCTGTTGACGGTGCGCTTGTCGATGTATTCCAGAAGGGACTCAAGGTCAGCAAACAGCACCCAGGAGGCGGTATTTCGCTCGCCGTATCGCTTGGACTCCTTCGGGCACTTCTTTCGCTTCGACTGGCCACCTTCTTCTGCGCCTTCCTCCTCGCCCTCCTGCTTAGCGTTGATAGTCTCCATGGAAGGGTAGGGGTCGAAGAGGTGATAGTACTCGTCCTGGTAGACTGCGAACGTGGCATTTGGGGTCTGCAGCAGCAGGTAGCGACGCGTTTGCATGGCCTTGGCTATTTTGCGTCCTAGCGACGATCCATAGACGCCCATTGGCTCGTAGGTCTTGGCCCAGACTTCGAAATCGTAGTCGTCCACCGTTATGTTCTTGATGACGCGGTCGAAGGCGGTAGTCATCGTGGGAACCTTGCTGACAATCACTCTAGAGCCCTCTATCACGCGGTCCACCCGTTGCGAGCTCCACTGGTTCAGCGGACGCATAATGGCATAGAGGATGGACAGCACGCTGGCGAAGAAGCACGTCTTGATTTCCGTCAGCGGGTTAAGCTCGCGACCCTCCAGCGCCGTGGTGCCCTGGATCTTGAAGAGACAGTCCTTCTCGCGCATGCGGTAGCCATACAGGATGGGCCGTGGTTTAAACTCGTCCGGAGCCATGCGCTTCAGCTTCCTTCCCGGCTTGTGCTTCAGCTCGATCTCCCCCTCTTCCTCCTCGCCCTCCTCTTCGAACTCTTCTTCGACCAACTCCTCCCCGCCCTCCTCCAGGCCGAGCAACTCCTTGCGTCGGAGTCTTGCTTGTCCTGCAAAAAAGCGAAAGTTATTGGGATCCTATTTCTAAATACCGTCACCATCGTCTTCTCACTGTGCGCGTAGCGTTTCGGGTGGCAGCGCATCTCCACCGCCAGCCTGCGCTCCTCCAGAATGCGCTGCTTCTCTGTAAGGAATGACTGGATGCGGTCCGTCTCCCTGCGCAACTCGTCGTCGAGAAATCGGAACTTGTCCATCTTGTGCCTGCGTTCCTTCTCTTTCGCCAACCACTCCGCCGAGTACATCTCGTATTCGTCTGAAGCGGGCCACGTCTTGAAGCGCTGTGGCGGCTCTTTGGTGATGTCGTGCAAGGCAAGTGCCACGAGCACGTAGTTGGTAACCTCGCAGCCTTGCGGATTACAACCAAACTCGATGCGCCTGATGAGCGAGTCCAGCTCCACTATACGCAGCAAGCAGGGCGGACCGGCACCGAACTTGCGGTACCCGATCGCGTTGCACGGGTAGCCAATGAACACGTACAGGAAATTGTAACGTTTGATTATTAGGCACGAGAAGCGCTGACAGATCATCAGCACTTGGTTGAAGCTGATCAGGCTCTCCAGCAACACCTGACGCAGAGGGCGCGTAGGCGCCGAGTGGTGCACCTTCTTCACCTCGACCCGGAATCGGGTGCTTCCGATGTTGAGCTTGGGCACGCGCTTGGAAAGCAACACGTCCAGAGTGCGCTCGTAATTCTGGAATTGCTCGCCGAAGCCCTTCGAAGCCTCTACGGCGTAGTCCACCAGCTTATCGTTCCAGGTCGAAATTTTGTACTTCGCGGAGAGTGCGGCCGCCACGATGGTCGACAGCAGGCCGCTCAGCTTGCTCTCGTTGTCCTCCGTGAGCGGCAGCTGCTTCGTCCCGAACACGACCCACGTGCCGTCGGGCAACAGCACAAAGTTGCTGGGAATCATGAGTTCCTGCTCCAGGGTCAAGGGCTGTGGCGGGGGCTCCGGGTACTTCTGGAACGCCACGTTAATGTTGTCGAAGTCGGTACCGTGCTGCATGTCGTAGTGCAGCTGCTTCAGATACTGTTTGTCGGACTTCAGAAGAATCCGCTCGGCCTGTTTGTACTTGAGAGGGCGGCGCAACTTGGGCTCCGGCAAATTCTTCAGTACCTCGCACAGCACGTCCTCGAGCATGCCATCTACTACGTCCACGGTATCAAACTCTGGAATGTAGTCTTTGCTGGGGATGCTTTGGATGCTGAACTTGCGCTCGACCTTCTGCTTCTTCGTCTTCTTTTTGGACGAAGGCGGAGACGGAGGCTCCGGCTTCTCGATCGAAGCTGGGTCGTCCTCCAGTTTGGGGTACGTCAGGCGCAGGTTCGTGTACTTATTGCGGTAATTCAGTTCGCTGACCAGCGGTTTAATGCAGCCCACGGAAACGCCGTGCACGAAGAACTTGCCGCCGCGCCTCATATTGAGGGCCTTCGTGTACAGAATGCGGTACACGGACTCCAGGTCCGTGTGGATCTGCAGGCAGGCGACACCCTTGGTGAGGAAGTCCTCGGGATCGAGAACCTGGCCGGCTTTTCCGCGCCGAAAGGGATCGAAGATGTAGAAGTACTCACGATCGCGCCACACGCCCAGAACCATGTTGTCGATCTGTAGCAGCGCTGACTCCCACTTGCTGGCGAACAACTCCTTGAGGGCATGCGTCAGCTGCGAGTCCTTGTAGCTGGTACAGTTGACGATGTGACCCGTGTAGAAGAACGGGCGCTTCTTCAGGGTGGCTTGGAAGGCGCCCAGCATGATAGCCTCCGGCAGGTCCACGATGTTCAGCTGCTGCTTCTTTTTCAGCTTCAGCCTCCTAACGAAGAACTTGAAGAAGTTTTGGCCAAAGCGCACCAGGTCGTCCACCACCTCCAACCGCCACAGCACGGGCCGATGGATATCCGAGTACAGCAGTGCCATCAGCGAGATAATCATGGACGCATTGTTCTGCGTGCCACTGATGGGCTGCTGCAATCCGTTGTTCGCGGCCGGGATGAGCGCGAACTGATTGTTGACAACGGCCCACAGCTTGTGCGTCAACTTCGGCGCCGGCTTTGTGGGCAGCGGTTGTGTTATCTTACCGTAGTTGATGAGGAAGATCTCGTACAAGTTAAAGTCACCATCCAGGTCTATGTCACTGAAACTCATGGTCAGGTGCACCAGATGGTCGACGCAGCGCGTGGACATCAGCGAGCACTTGCCACGCTCGAAGTCGCGCTGGCAATAATGTGTGCGGCCGTTCGGGTCGAAGATGTAGAAGGTGTTGTTACAGCGCTTCCAGATCAGCAGGTACAGGTTCTTGCAACACAGCACGGCGGCGTTGAATTTGGAGAAGAAAAGCGTCAAGGCCTTGAAGATGTTTGGCTCCTCCTTCAGCGGGCCCGTGTAGTGTACCTTAAGGCCGATCGTCGCCTGCCGCTCGGCGATCTGCGGCAGAATGTCAAAGTCGGTGTCGGGCGACTTGTAGTTCAATTTAGTGCTCTTCAGGATCAGCTTTTCCGTGGCCTTCAGGATGTTGTCCAGGGTGTCGAACTGCCAGAAATCAGGGTTAAAGTAGAAAGTCTCAGCGTAGCAGATGTAGATGGCGGCGATTTCGGGCGGACGATTGTAGAAGCTGTCGAGGAAGGAAATCGAAACTGTGGTTGAAATGTGACTAAAAATGCAATGAAATTGAGTCCGATCACCTTGTCCTCTTCGTGGGCTTCAGGGACGGCTTCGGCGGCACTATGGCCGAACTGCCGACTACAATTTCGGCGGCGAAGGTTTTGTGCATGTCCTTGGGTATATCGTAGAAATTCAGCTCAATCTTGTTGCAATCTTTATGAGGAGAGACTCGGTCATCCTTCGGGACACGCATGGCAACCGAGCCTACTTACCGAACTCCGGGATCATGGCTTGCTGGTACTCTCGGTTGAGGTCGCCCTCGGACTTCTGCAGCCCCAGATTCCAGGTCCACATGTCGGGCTGGTCTTCTTGCTTGATAATATCAATTTTGGCCAGGTTTTGGTCGTCGAAGCACTTCTGCATTAGACGCGGGTTGTACGAACTGTACGGTATGCTTGTGTCATTCAGTTCGGGCCGAAGGCTTTCATTGAGGAACATCCTGCTTTTGGGACGATGCAACTCGAGCTGGAAAAGTTTTTTTTTTTGAATTAATAACAGCTGCAAAAACTGATTTCAAAATATTGTATTAGCGACTTCACTAGAATTCAAGGGGCTTTAGCGACGTTAACCTTTTTTAGCAAATTAAAACGGCGAAACAGTGTTCTTCAAGCAATTTAAACTGACCTTAACAAATAATTTCAACGGTTTTTGAACAAACCTTAAGAAGTTCAAGCGAGTTTAACGGTTCAACTTCTCGCTAACCCTAAAGCAACTTCAATCGACTTCAATTGGATGATTTTAGCCGGTCTTCACAATTTAAACCGACTTCATGCGCTTTCAACCAACGTCATTCCACTTTAAGAAACAAATTCAAGCGTCTTCAAGTACTTGAAACAACTCCAAGCGACTTCAGTCAATTTAAGCGATTTATTCAAACTGCTTAAATCCACTTAAAAGGATTTAAGAACCTTCAACGAATTAGGAGCGATACAGGATACTTTTTGAGTGTGTGCATTTAGCTGAAGGGACCTGATCTATAATCTGATCTGCTTTCCAAAAGAAAATTATGTCAGTACAATAACTCGGGAGTGTTGAGTGTATCTAAGCAATAGCAGACGTCTATTGAGTATTTTTATAATACGTAGTACGTTGCATACTTACTTTGTAAAGTTACACACGTCAGTTGAGTATACTTAATTACTTGCATTTGTACATGTTAATGAATTTTTGCGTGCGAAAGGCAAATTATATGGTCAAAATACAAATAGCCACTGGCTGCAAGTTGCCACATCTCTGCTCAAAATGCCATTCGAACCAATTTAAATTGAAACCTAAATTTCCATTATACAACAATTATTACAACATAAATATAGAGCACTTTCAAATTTTTCATTTTCAGCTTGCAGAGGGCTGACACATTCTTTCGTTCCCCTCTCGCGAACACCCTTGTTATGAACACCCTGTAATGTTAATCGTATGAAATAAGACAACCAAAGCAAACATATTGCAGTACAAGCATTTTCTAGTGGAAACTGCGCTTTAATGCTCCATTTACTGAGAATCACACAGTCAATGAATTAGTTAATTTCCTAAATAACGTAGTTGCTATTGATTTCTTACCGATCAGTGTACTGCCATTATAATTAGTAATTTTAGAAAGCTCATATATAAATTGTAAATTTTAACTTTTTTCTACGTATGCAAAATATACAAATTCGATTTCCTAAGATATGAACGAGGGTGTGTAGGGTAACAACACCACTTTTTATGTTATTATGCTTGCAAAAAAATGAATATTTGCTACCCAAATTTGCTCTCTAAAAGAGAGAGAGAGAGAGAGAGAGAGAGGGAGCGCCAGAGAAGCTGGTTAACATTTATTCCCTACATATAAATTCTGAAGGTATATTTAGTTTATCCTTCGATTCGTCAGAGCCGTAAGTATAATCAGAGCGGTAAATATAATCAAAGAGGAGTCGGATTACGATTACTTTTTAATTAGTATTACAAGTACAAAATGTAATCTAATTGTTTCAACTATTCATTGATTGAAGCAATCAAAATTAATGCGAAATAATAAAATTGAAATTAATTTTCGTTTAAAAATTACAGGAAAAAACATCAGATTCAGATTAGTTAAGTGAGTATCAAAGCATTTTGTTATAGAATATAAAAATTACGAACATATAGTGAAAAACAGTCCACCCTCTTCATTGTAGAGTGAAAAAGGCTTTTTAAGGGTTTCGGTGAGAGAGTATTTAAAATTTTTGTACCGAACTTTTTTAAACCAAAAAACTCTTCTTAAATAAGCTATGAGTAGTTATAAAACCCAAAAAAAAAATTGTTATATAGCTGCAGTTCCAAAAATATTTCCTAACTTGGGGAACCCAGGAACTACGAACTACGTAAGGAAGGCCTTGAATAGGAGAGCATCAGTGACGTTGGGATGCAGCTGTCGTTTTCGTTTTCGTTGTTGTTGCCGTTAAGTACGTATGTATGTATGTCTGATTGTTTGAAGAAGTAAATCTACATGACGCCGACATAATCTCATTGAGTCGCTCCTTTACGAGTTGCTCCACTTTATTTACTTCAGTTAACTTGAGACGGGCATGAATTCAGTTGAGATTACGTTCGTTTGTTTCTGGCACGCGTTGGTGAGTTGGCGAAATGAGACACACGTAAGCACGCACTCATATTTACGTTTATATATGTAAGTACATCTGCAGCAGCTGCCTAACAACAACGCCAATTCTAGCAGTGGCAAAAACGTTTAACAGTAAAGTTGCTATCATAAATATACAACGCAGCAAGCATGAATAATACGATAAGTTGGTCCGTACCGTGTTAGTAACTTACGATTGCCGTTGTCAACGTAGTCATCGCCATCGTTGCCGCTGTTTCTCCCATTTTTGTTGGTGCCACTGCTGCTGTGTTGTGAATTTGTTTGTGTATGCTGGAGTTTCTTGTGTGTATTGTTGTTGCTCGCCATGCGAATTCAGTACCGTTTTTATTTCATTTGTGGGCTCAGTACAGAGCTCAGTATATGGCGTACACGGAGAGGCATCGTTCGACACCTGCTTGACGCTATCGTTCCTACTGTGATGGTTGTTTGTTCGCCGAAGTAAATCAGGAGAGTGGGTTGGAACGACCAGCGCAACGATAAAAATTGCAAAGTCAACAAGAAAAGCGAGCGAACTCCAACCATTAAGTAGTTGGAATAATTATTAAAATACATACAAAAGTTTAAAGTGGAATTAAAAAGTTTAGAATATTTGATGAAATCTCAAATAACTGTATAGTTGGTAGTCAGAACAGCTGAGGCCACAACGACAACTGGAATACATAGTCACCCGTTAAAAACTGCGCTCTGTCGTGCCAGAAACTGCACCACTCTGTTTCTCTTTTTCTATTCAATCAAAGGAGTTCATTTGCAATAAAATTCTGTTCCTATAAAAATTTTGATTTCACTGAATAAGTTTGAAAGAAATTGTAATGAACAAAAGAAAATGAACAAAACTGCTGCTACCAGTGCTTCTTCCAGTAAAGCGGTAAGTGTATGCGTACGTATGTGTGTATAGATGTATATAAGAGTTGGATTTTAATTAGTTCTGTTTTTCTCCTGGTTATTGTTGGGATTCTGGCTTTTTCACTCTTCAAATATTTTACTTAAGGGGTACTTTTGTTGACTTTGTTGTTGTTATTGTTGCTGTTATTACTGCTGTCTCTGTTGGTGGTATTGTTTTGTTATTGTTGTTCGTGTAGTACCTGTTGATGTTATTTTGGTGGTGTTGTTTGTTGTTCACAGTGTTTGTTGTTTGCGCTGCTGCTGTTAATAATAATTATGGCGACAGTGATAATGATGTTGTGTTGTTGGCAGGGGTGGTGTTAACCACGCCACCAGAAGGGAAAGGTTAAATCTGTTCTTCCATTTGTAACGCAGATAAAGAGGCAAAATAGATGTAGAAACGAAATCGAAACCTCTTTGGTCGATTTAGCCCTGTCCGTCCGTCTGTCTGCCTGTCCGCTAAAATCACGATTGCAGGAGAACAAATGGAATTATCTCGAATTTATTCCACACAAACATCCTTTGTTGTTTGCTGTTTTATTCCATAGTTTATAACGTCATTACGATTAAAATATTTGCAGAAAATGGGCGTGGTCCGCCCAATAGTTGTCAAATGGTGAAATTCCTACAGAAACCTTTATGATTGATTTATAAACGAAGCAAATCGTGCTGAAATTTGGCACATGGTTCAGGAAATGGATGTTTGAACTGTATTAAAATAACATTTTACATCTTAGTTAGATTCTGTGGTTGCGAGCGCGCATTTTCCCCCTAAAAAAGTCGGCTTAATATTAACTTTTCTCAAATTGTCTTAATTTTTTTTTTTTTAGAAAAAACGTCGCAATGAACGCAACATCCTCACATTCTACGAAAAAATTGCCGTCATTCATTACTACAACGAGACGAACATCTCCCGCAACAGCTTGGCCAAGATGTTCCACTGCTGCGCCACACAGATACGTCGGATCCTCGAGAAGAAACACGAGCTTCTGCAGCAACAGGCGACCATGAGCGAGGCGGATGCGTCCATCATCATCGAGGAGATGACGCGAAAGCGACGCAAGTTCGAGATGAGTGCCATAAGCTTCATTCTGCATCAGTGGGTGGAACGCTGCCGAGAGTTGAGCCTGCGCAAAAGCATCACCAATCATACGTTAAAGGAGACGGCGATCAAGATGGCGGCCATTCTGAACCTGCCAGCCTTCCGGCCTTCGTACCGCTGGCTGAACCGTTTCCGTAGCAAATACAAATACAATGCGCCCGACTTGGGTGTGGGCGATGGAAGGGGGGAGGTGGTGGGCGTGGCTGGGGACTTGGCTGTAGAGGATATCATAATCGAGTTCAAGGATGCACTGCCGAGTTTCATGCAGAAGGAAATTGCGGCCATAACCTCATCGATTGCTAAAACGGAGAGCGGTGTGATCAGCCCATCAGCAGGTGGTGATGATAAGGGGACAGCAGTGCCATTACAACCCAACAAACGTATTGAGGAGCCATTAGAGAAGCAGCAGGAAGTGAACGATGAGAGGCGCCAACCGAATGAAGAACGGAGAAATGAGGACAGTGCTGAAGTCGATGGTCGGCGGGTGAACACCAACAGCGCCTTCGAGTTTGACCTCGATAACTCAAAATCGCTGGCTACAAGCAGCGCTGAGACTGCCACATCGGCAACTGAGCACAAGGAAACAGGATCAAATGTCCTCCAAAACATTTTTCCACACTTGGCAGTCGTACATCGGTTTGCGTTGCTCAACTCGGATGTGAAAGCGCTGGAGCTGATCTCGCAGCTGGGCGTTCACATGCAAACTCAAGCCTCCGCTGGCGTGTACAAAGAGTTGTCGCTGGCGACAATTGACGTCCCTCTTCCGGACGAAGAGATGCGTACTCTCGCAGCCAGTGGCGGCGTCTACGCGGATATCGATGACATCGTATTGATGGAGTGATTTCACAATTTGTTTTTTCAGAGTGAAGTATTGTTTTGATAATTTTACATTTAATGAAGCAATAAATTATTTGGAGTCGAATTGCAGTGTTCATTTGGTCTTAATTTCAAATCGACCAAAATTAATTCGCCCAAAATTGAATTCATTCCCTTTTTACTCACCAGTTTTTGCGGCGGTTTAAAAATGACATCTAAGCTGCACGATGGACTGGCCAACTTTGGCTTGACTTTCTTCGCCCCTCCCTCTTCCTCTTCGCCCTCGTCGGCATCATCTGGTTCTTCGCCCTCCTCCTGTCCCATGGGGCTGGCCAGACGCACCAGGCTCGGCGTCTCTGGTTCCAGATCGGTGCCATCGTGCAAACGCGCCCTGAGCCCGATATCTGCCCTAATGAAGTGCTCACGAGCGCGTGCATGTATCTTAAGATCCCGGGGGGTGCGCTGCGGTACGATGCACTCCGTAAACACGTCGGACTGCTCGCATTTCTTTTTGAAGGGTCGTTGGAAGCGCGACTCCTTCGTTTTCTGGTGCAGGCGCCGCAATTCATCCTCAATGGTCAGCACTTTGGAGATGGTGGAGGCGCCTGGATCGCATTTCCGCTCCGACGCGCAGAGCTCGGGTTTCCAATCAGGCCGTACGCAGTCACACAAGTAGGTGCGGACCTCGTAGGGGTTCGGCGAGGGACTCGTGTTGGCGCTTACTGACACGAATTTCTTCAGCATCTTCTCGCTATGCTAGTCCGCAAGAATTTAGACCAAATAATACAAATTCCGGGTATTGCTACAATAAAATTTAGATTTTTCCAATTGGTAAACAAATTACGCAGGTGTCCGCTTAAAATAATGGGCGTTTTTGAATTTTTCAATTTTTACTTTTTATACAGGAGATTTAAATGCTCTTCATACAACTTTTAAAAAACTTGAGAGAAAACGAACAAGTATTTCAATGCAGTAGGGAAAGATTTGTGAGGAATATACAAGTAATTTTTAGAGTTTTGTGAAGAGGTTGGACGTGGGTTGAAGTGGGATTAGTCAAGCTGAGGTGCGGCTAACCGTAAATCTTAACATAGGTAAAAAGTTTATACCACATCTACTAAACCGAAGGAGTGATTTCACTCAAGTTTGGCACGATTATTGCTTCCAGCGCAGCAAAATTATCGGCAAGGTGTGGATGAGACTGGTCAAATGGCCCATGCAGATGACCTCATAAAAACTTCATATCTGTGGTCAGTCTTGTTCTTGTTCTTGCACAGTTAGTCCTTTTATTGCACACCAAATCCAGCCGTGTCCTTGTTTCGGCTGCTAGATTCTTGCACACCATTTGAGAAGAAAACTGAAGGTGAGTGACGATAAAAATGATTGCACAGAACAAGAAACAAAGGTAAGATAAGTTTTCCTATAAGTATGGGTATTTTAATACCACGTTGCTACCTTTCATAATCAACCTAAAATATTTTGGAACTTAGGCAGCGTCGTAATAATAAAATTTTAATACGGAAAATCCTCCCACTTTACTGTAAAAATTTTAAAGCACAAAATTATAATTTGTCGCTTTTTTGATTTCATTATTGTTCGTTCAAGGAAAAAATAAAATCATTGAATTTCAGAAAATTTTCAAGAGAAGTTCGGCGAATCGCAAAAATTCGCTAAAATATTTGTCGATCGGGAAATTCGAGGGTGAAAAGTAAAACAAACTGAAATTTTGCAAGACCTCTTGCATACTCTGCCTCTTTCTTGCAGAGAAATTGTGGTGTGGTTGAAGAAGAAGCAAGACAGAATTCTATCACTATGGGGGATCACATGTAAGTCTTGATATTTAGTACATATCCTTCCATGTCTTAGGGAAAGGCCTGCTATATTGAAGGCTATATTAGGTACAACCACGAAATTTTTATCATAGACGTCCCCCACATGAAATTTTAAAAACCTCATCTGGGGAACAATTTGTTGTAGCGTTATTTCAGTGATATTATGCAGGAAAAAAGTGAAGGATGTTAGACTGAAGAGCGTTGTAGCTCCCATACAACCGCAAACTCGGACCTATTAAGAAGTTATGATTCTGAGCAACGCCGGATATATAAGCTAGTAAAGTGGTATATTTCGTATAGTGTTTTTTACGTATGGAGGGGGAATTTTCCAAAAATACCGGACAGCCCGTGCCAACTGGCATGCACGATACAAACCGCCCGCTGAGCTAACGCCAATCAGGTATAGCCTGTTGCCCGGAATATATAGGACTCGTAGAGCAATGCGCCTACGTGTTAATCCCTACTCCCTATCGTAAGAATAGCGATGGGATAATCTAAGCAGGACACCTCAATTTGGTCCCTTTTTGTCCCCTCGCATTCACACCAAGACGAGTTATCTGGTGTAACGACAGCTACACCAGATATCTTTCCACATAACTGTGTCTCCGATTAAAGCAAGCATTTCCTTTAGGATAAGATTGTCAAACTCGTTGTTCCTTTACAGGGACAACTTCTTCCTATAAAATAACGAGTTTGGCAATTTCCCATTTTATTGCAATCCAGGTGGGTTTACATGGCCTGCTCGATAAACCGCTTATACAATTCGTAGTAGATACGTACAATTCGTCGATAGAGATGAGCGATCCAGAGACTTTTGAAGAACGTTGTAGGCAGTGACAGTGACATTCGGGTTTCCGTGATTTTACTTTCGTGATTTTGATGCGAGCAAACAATACCAGAGGTTTTAGAGAGAGTGCGAAGTTAAAGCGAATGCTGAGTTTATATAATATTTCCATATCGACAAAATAAAGATAAATAAACAATTAATTGTTAATAATGTAATTAACAAACATATATTTTAATACAATATTATTTAAATTATAATTATTAAATAACATTGTATATTTATTTATTACAAAGTTATTTAATCACATATCCAATTCAATATTTTTTTAAAGTTACTTCATTTGAATAATTAATATATGTAAGTTTCCTAATGCATTCAATTTATTGTGTTTATTTATAAAAAAATTATGTGTTGCCGCAATAAAATAGCATGAAAACACTATTTTTTCATAGGAAATATTAGACAGTAGCGATAAAAACTGAAGAAACAAATAAAATTAAAAGGACCTGTAATTTTTTTTATTTGTCTATACCCTTATAACTTCCATAAAAAATGTTATTTTAATTTAATATTATGTCAGTTAAAAATGTAAGAGATCTAATAATATATCAGGTGAAAAAAGAAGAGAATTTATACCTTCATAACTTTTCAAATTACTATTTTACAGTTATGATTCCCCTTAGCTAAGATAAAAAGTTTAAATACAAATAGAGAAAAATCCCTAAAATCTCCTCAGTGATAAACAAAATATTACAAATTTGCATAAAATATCTCATTACTTTATATTCCAAAAAAATATAAAACATATGTGTGTTTTCATAGCAGGATTTAGCAGCAAAGATCATTAAATATCAAAACGGAAACCCTGGATTATTCCTTTCACTAAAACACGTAAAAAAAATTACGTAAAGCGAATTCACGGAGACAAGAACAAACAAATAACTACTTGTATTTATGCTTGTTGGCTAATGTCGTGTTTTTAAACCAATTTTGACAATTGTGAGAATTCATTGCAATCTGCTAAGTAACCTACAAGTTAAAACTCAATTATCTGTTTGTGAGCCTCTGCACCTGTTTTGTCTAAAGAAATAAGAAAATAAATTTAACATATACTTTCAAAGAGATTAGCATATACTTACATCTAGTGACATATAGAATTTAAAGGAATTTAGCCTAATTAAAAATTCCACGGGGAAACTTTTTCCCATAACCAAAAATTTTACAAGTATATTTTTCTTCTAAGGTTACAATCCAATGTATATCGATTATTTCGATAATTTTTTTCTCTTTATACCGTCAATTATTAGACGGTAAAACTACATTAGGTAGTGTCCAAGGAAATCAAGATGTTGTTTAGTGGATTTTTCAGTTAAAAAATGTTGATTTGCACGACGAAGCAGAAATATCAAGGATTAGCCTTCAGTGCGATTTACCTGAACGATTTCCAATTTATCAAGTTTGAACAGCATAAACGCGAATACTGTGTGCATTCTATGCTGCACTTCACTTGGTGCAAACAATTTGTTAGAGTATGGTTATAGTTCTCGACAATTGCATCTGAAAAAAGTTGCATTCATCTTCATTCCAACGCACGTATGTGTGTTTTATATTCTGATTTCACATGCAACTGATGTATGCATCAAATCCATATATAGATATTTTGTATTCTACAAAGAAATGGATGAACGGCGTTATTCCTCCTGGTTGCTAGAACGTTTGGCCATCGGCGAAGTAAACCGCTTGCGTATTGGCACCAGCACCGTCGGTCGTCATTCTTCATCCGTCATCAGAATAACGGATTCCCATTACGTTTCCAGAAACCATGCGAAAATTGTAGTTTCGGAGGATGACCAAATGGTTACGGTCGAAGATTTGGTAGGATTGAAATGACCAGAAATCAAGTTTATTCCATTAATAATGCTATCACACTTTTAGCAATCTGTAAATGGGATTTTTGTCAATAATGTTCTTTATCGCAGTGCCAGTACCTCGCTTCGAGCAGGCGATCAAATAGGCTTCGGTGTTTTGGTGGATGAAGATGTAAACAATCCTGGCCCGGAGTACCCAGTGTTCTTACTCAGACATGTTCCTTTATCACACCGTGGTGCATGCAACGTTCCGCGCCCATGTCCATTATCTTTTAAAGAAGTTAGAACTCCAAATGCAGTAGTAGCCAGGCCTCCCGTTACATGCACGTCAAGTACATTAAAAGACGATGATTCGATTCCGAGTACATCAAAAGGCTGTGGACTCGAGCAGCCAAGTACATTTAGAAGCGGTGATTCGATTCCGAGTGCACCAAAAGGCTGTGGACTTGAGCAACCAAGTACATCTAGAAGCGGTGATTCGGTTCCGAATGCAGCAAAAGGGTGTGGACTTGAGCAGCCAAGTACATCTAGAAGCGGTGATTCGATTCCGAATGCACCAAAAGGGTGTGGACTTGAGCAACCAAGTACATCTGGAAGCGGTGATTCAGTTCCGAGTGCACCAAAAGGCTGTGGGCTCGAACAGACAAGTTCATCTAGAAGCGCTGATTCAATTCCAATTACACCAAAAGGCTGTGGACTTGAGCAACCAAGTACATCTAGAGGCGTTGAATCTGTACAGCCGATTGCATCAGAAAGTAGTGTACCGACATCTGTTGTCGGTACAGTTGAACTGATAAAATTAAAAGAACCAACTACTACTGCCGCTGAGGCTAACGAGTACATTATAATTAGTGACGATGACGATGAGTACAACTTGCCTCCAAAACCACCGATTGATAAGAGCTCATCCGCATCAGGCTTGGCTGCCAATGGTTTGCATTCCTATAATATATCAACTGGTGGCTCTATTTTGAAAAAAAATAAAACACCCTCCACTGTTACTGCCAAAGAAACCCTAACAGGAGGAGGCAGTGAATTTATAGTTATAATTGCTTCTGATGTAGCCACAAGTATTACTGAGTTCAGAAATGATAATGACGGTACCTTAAATGAGCATGATTTGTGCGCTGAAGCCTCAACTTCTACTCTGCAAAAATCAGTGAGGTGTAAAAATGATGCAGTTCTGACACCTTTAATTAGCAAAGACGAAAGCATCCATGAATCACATGTCACATCGAAAGAAAGAGAGGATAACGGCACAAATAAGGAAAAATCGCCTTCTACTAATTTATCCGTACAACATAAGCCAATGCAACATATTTCTCCAAAGCCTGATATCTCAAAGGAAGAAAAATCGCCTTCATCTACCAATTTACCTGTAAACCGTAAGCCATCAGAAAATATGTCTTCAAAGCCTAATACCTCAAATGGAGATAAATCGCCTTCATCCACTAATTTATCTATAAACCAAAAGCCATCTGAACATATTTCTTCAGATAGTGATGCGTTAAATAAAGAAAAGTCGCCTTCATCTAATTTATCTATAAACTTTAAGCCATCTGAACCTATTTTCTCAAAGACTGATATTTCAAATGAAGGACAGTCGTCTTCATCCATTAACCTGCCTCGAAACGTGGTGCAATCTCAACACGTCTCATCTGATACCAAGTCTACAAATGCTCTAGAAAATACTAAGGAATCTGAATCGAGTAAATCCCCACAGAAAAGTGATGTACGGCCTTCTAGCTCAGAAGTATTGGGAAACATGAAAGCCCACATGCCCATCATCTCCAGCATAAAACAAGAACGTGTGCGCACCATTTCTGCCGAAATAGAAAATATCTTCGGTGAAACAGACGATATCATAATGGACCAGCTAAGGAATATTGATCCGTATGTCTACAATACCTTAAAGCCAGTTGCCTTACAAGAAGGTGCTCGGAAAGGCGGTCTTATATCCGGTGATTGCATTGAACTCTCGAGTGACGATGATCTCGAAGAAATCGGCGAACTTATTTCTACAGATTCAGCTAAGAAAACAAATCAAACTGAAGTTGAAACAAAAAAATGCGGTACTGGAGGATCAAGTCCTAGCATTTTTGATTCCTCGCTTGATGACTCGAATAAAGAGCAAGCAAAACAAGAAAAAAATGAGAAGGAAACTTTAAAGAATGGAGACTCCTCTAAAGTTCCTGATAAAGTGGACGAAACGCCAATAGACGAAAGAAGAGAATCACGTGATGATGAGGAACTTATGTTTTCACAGATTGTTATCGATGATATGAAAGCAGAGTTAGCGGATGAAGACATTAATGCTTTCTTAACAGACTTAGAAGACGTTGACGAAATACAAATCAACGAAAACGAGTCGCCCCAAGAAGACAATCAAATGCCCTTACCTGTTAAAATGGATATGGATAACACCTGTTGGAGCTCCAACGATGAGGAAGATGATGACTTCGACAATGAGTTGGAATCTAAAGTCCTTGACTGGTCGACAAAATTGTTTTCACAGACAAACATGTCGCAAATTTACGACGTGGAGGAAAGTGACCAAGGACTGGAGTCGAGAAATAAAGATCAACCATCTTCGGAGGAGGATGAAGCTTTAACCGAAAATAACGGCAAATACGCCCATTTATTGAATAATGTCTGCATTAAACTAAAGCGAGTGCACCTACCAACAGAAGCGGAGATCGGAAGCAGTGAGTTAAATGAAGATGATAGCAAAGATGCAAGCATACTCGATTCACCTGCCATTAAACCAGCTAACACAAAAAAACCAAAAGTTATTTATTCTTCCGATGATGAAGACTACAATAAGCCCCAAGATGCGAAGAAAAACGAAAGCGCTGAAAAGCTAAAAGCTAAAAGTGACAATAATTGTATAGCTGGGAAGAAACCTGAGAACGACAGAAAGTCAGCCAGTAAACGTAAGAATAGCAGTGACTGTAAAGAAGCTATAAGTTCAGTGAGAAGACGAACTTCTAGTGAAGATTCCTTTAGTAAGGAGTCGCCATATTATCGCAAGGAAGAGGAAAAGATCAGTACTTCGGCCTCAGTAAATGCAAAGTCTAAACTTTCAAGGAAACCACCGGAAATAATTGAAGCACCACAGTTACCAAGGCATAGAGGAAAATTAAGAGGTATGACAAACTATTTCTTATATTTTCCTATATCTTCTCTGCGATACAAACGTAAAAACGAAGTGAAGATATCACACTCTCTTCGGGCGTGGGGTAAAATTACAGCTCTGTTTCTATTACAATCACTTTAGATTTTTCGACAGTAAAAATTAAAAATATTACTTATAATTTACTCCTATTTAGGAGTTTCTGCACAATCTACAAATAGCAAAGAAAAGCTCAACACCTTTATTGAAAATATTCGCCATGAAAATATTCAGAAGGATCTACGGAAGAACTCGATGAAAATATCCAGTTCAGATAGAAATTCTGACAAAGAAACTTCAAAATCAATTAAGGAATCACGCCGAAAACTTCTGAAGGAACTGGCAGAAAAACAGACAGTAGAAGAGACACGTAAGCGAAAGGCATCCGAGGAGCAAGACCGTGAAGGAATTGTTAAGACCGGCAAAGCTAAAGTCACGAATGTGAATAGGGGCGCATTCCTAACGGAAGACCCTGGGAAGGCTGTCACCGTCAGGCCATACAAAATACCAAGGAAAGCCATACCAGAGAGTACAGGTTACAAGGAAACAGCACCGAAATCTCTTTTGGCAACCTGCGCGAGCAACAAAGCGCCATTGATATCGATTCTAAAATCCCCGAAGGGTAAAGATTCCACAAATTTACTCGAGCAAACACTAAGCAAATGCAACTTACTGCCAGACGCACCAACCTGCTTGGCCCCGACAGGAAGGGCTGCCGCACGGGCAACACGCACCACGAATAAAATCACTTTTGCTTCAATGCAACGCAATTTTGTGCAATCGCATCTGAATCAGAAAAAATTAGAACTCATCTCAAATACACGTTCCTGCATCCCAGATATTGTACAGCCTAAAGACGTGAATGATACGAAGAAAAAGGTGCGCTTCAACGATATTCCGGAGATTCACTACATTGAACGAGTTCGTGATGGCGCCGAAAGGAAAGTCGACAGCAAGGATTTGCTGCCAAACTTCACCTTACAAACCAGGTGGCGAATGATACGAGAATCGTATCCCATTGTAGATCACACTAGCGAAATAATATCGATGTTTCTTGACTGGAGTAACCATTGGTTGGAGAATCGCAACTCGGAAATACAGGCTGCAGAGGAATTAATTGTACCGATGCGGAATCAGTTTGAATCTTTTGAAGATTACAAGAAAGTAATTTTTCCGCTTATGAAATTAGAATTTCTAAGCGTCTTAGAACAACAGAAATCATGCCGTCTGAAACCATTCAAGGTCAAACTGCAAACTGTTACAGAATACCAGGACCGCTTCGCGTTAAATGTGGAATGTAAGTGCAAGTTGATATCTTTAGAAAAAGTAATTTTTTCTATTATAAAAACGAAATTTTAGGCGATTCGGAACCACCCAAATTTGATATGGTAATATTGGACTTGAACGACAGGCGTAGAGGGATTTTTGCTTATGTATCTTTTAATCGGAAAGCAAGTGGTAAATATGAATTTCAGTACTGAATGTAACTTTTGGGTAATTCAAACTTTTGGGCTATATGGATATTTTGTATTCCAAAACCATTTACAGAAAGGATTGATTCTCTTGCATTTTCGGAAACAGGGCACTCTTTGAACTCCTATTTCTTAAGAACTGCATTCAGTGTTATTCGCATTCTTTCCAAATTTTCCCCAAAGTGTTCATTTGTTTTGCATTCTCATTTAAAAAAAGAATACAATCTCAAAATTTTTCAAAAACTCCTAGCTTTTCCTGATTACTATTAAATAATAGTTGGCAAAATACAATTAGAATTCACCGATTTCAGACTATTTGGCTGTATAAATAGGAGCGTTTTATTTTCAACTATTCTTAAAATAAAGTACGTTACAAAGTTATACACTTTGCTTTCTTGCCTACAGGAACTTCTTACCATTTAACTTTAGAAATACTTGCCAAAAATTATACAAGAACCTACCTGAGTGGTATCAAGGAATTAAAAGTTCAGCCTGCGTTTGATAACATACGCATCGAACTCGGCGCTTTCAATGCGGTTTATCAATTGCAATCTACACCGCTATTTAAAAAAATACTAAACCCTCTGGAATTAATTAAGTGCAAACCAATAACTACAGACCACATAAAATACAAGGGGTATGATAAATTAAATTCAATACAAGAACGAGCTCTTAAAAACACCTATGTAAAAATTATAAACGAAGCCGTCCCTAATATAACGCTCATCAAGGGTCCCCCCGGTACAGGCAAATCTCTTGTCGTCAGTAATCTCGCTTTGCAAGCATTGTTTGGAAGTGAGGTGCGCATTAGGGACAGGAGAATTTTAATCTGCGCCCAAAGCAATGTGGCTGTGGATGTTATTGCAAAGAAGCTCTACGATGTCCAGCAGCGAATGAGGTCGGAAACACAATTCAGAGTTATTCGGTTTGGCATGCCGGACAAAATTCATCCGCAATTAACCCCAATAACCTTACAATATCTGGTTAAAAGGGAAATAAGAAAAAGACTTTCGGAACACAACATAAAAGTACTAAATGAAAATAAAGAAAATATTGAGAATGAAGTAAGTTTTATAATTGATAGCATTTCTAACTATTTTTTGAGGAATATGAATATAATTGCCGTGCTTCTCCAAAATCTACTTTAGTTTTCGTGAGGGAAATTAAAACTTTGGATACCTTTTTTATTTATGAATTGGGTAGATACTTCAATAATCAGAAGTGGACAAAAATTTGATCCATGGATTAAAATACAGAAATATTACAATGTTGTAAGATAAAAGAGTACAGGTTGAAATAGGTTAAATTTTTCTTTACTTTAATGATAATAATTGCAATATCTGATATCTGAGGATCCTTAGCAATCATTTGTTTGTGAATCACTGAAGATTCCATCGATAAAGACTTTGGAAATGTACACCTAAATTGTGAAATCAAAAACGAACCTAATTTAAAATATTCACATTCAGCTGCGATTATTGGAGATGCAAATCGTAGACATGCAGAAGCGGAATATAAAAGGCACTGTAGAAGAGGAACATCTCAGTGAAAAACGGAAGCAGGTGAAAATCTTGCGAAGCATTCTTAACCAAACCATGCGTCCCGAAGATGAGCGCAGTATCTACACATGGCACTTAAAAAACGCTAATATTGTGTGCACAACTTTATCCAGCTGTGTTAAGTTATCCCAGTAGGTACTAGCATTACTAAGAAGCAGCATTAAAATTGTACGCTTTCTTTCTGCTTCATATATCTATCGAAAAGGTATGTCAATTATTTCGATATCTGTATCATCGATGAGGCTACGCAATGTGTGGAACCTTGGACACTGTTGCCATTGAAATTTGGCATCTCCTCACTGGTTTTAGTGGGCGATGTACAACAACTACCTGCGACTGTTCTGTCTAAAGTCAGTATAATTTCAAATTCTCCGAACTTGAGCGGAAATAGTTCTAACACTCTGGCTTTTAATTAATTCTTGCAGAAAGCTATGGAATTAGGATATGGTAATTCAATGTTTACACGCATGCAGCGCTGTTTAGAAAATGCAAATCAGAGCCAGTGCCTTTCAAGCTGTGGCGTTATTTACGGTCTCCGAACTCAATACCGCATGCACCCCGAGATATGCCGATGGCCAAACAAGTACTTCTACAAAAACGAGTTATTAAATGGAATAGACCCGAAGATCTTGGAAACGCCAATTGCTCCGTTCTCAATAATTAATTTGTCGTACTCACAAAATAATAACTGCGTCGATGGCAAGATCTCAAATAACCTGGAGGCTGAATTTGTGGTCAAATTGTTGAAGGCACTCGATGCCTACATACCGAACAAATACAATAGTTATGGCGTTATAACTCCATATGCAGAACACCGCAAGCAATTGGCATCCTCTCTGAAGTAAGTATACAATATACAATTTAAGAAAATATTTTCGCAGATTTATTATACGAGAATATCTCGAACTTTTATTCATCTATCTTTTAACAAAACTTACTCTCGTACTAATTACTGTACTCGTTTTCGACCGGAAATCTAATTGACTATTTATACTGTTATACTTACAACTCCACTTTATTATATTACAAAACACTCGGTATTATAGTTTCAATTGAAATTAAACATAATGATACGTCTATAAAACGGTACACAAAGATTTATATTTCCAAACATATACTAAACTGGTGGCAGTGTCTAAATCGACACACCCCTTCTTCGTGAGATTATCATTAAAGATTTCGGGTGGTCCACCAAGTGGCATTTTACGGTGCGTCGTTAAAAGCTTCCAATATAACTTCTAAACATACAAAAGCATTCAAATATAACTTCTAAACATACAAATCCCGTTCATTTATTATTCTGCGAAGAAAGGTGGAATGATTTTAATATACAAAATAATATATAATATGCAATAAGATTTATAGGATTTCTGTTGTAGGTCGCCCTCAATGTCTACTTACTTGTGCTTAATTATTTTTAGGGAATCTGGACTTAGAAATATAATGGTAAATACTATTGACTCGTACCAGGGAGTAGAGAAGGATGTGATAATCATTTCAAACGCACGAACTGACGGTATAGGCTTTCTGTCCAACCACCAGCGTTTGAATGTGGCTGTTACAAGACCTAGGAAATGCCTCATACTTTGTGGCAACTTCAGAAATCTGGAGGTAATTAATGTAGCATATGATGACATATTCGTGCTAATATATATTCTTTCTCTAGTCTGTTTCAAGTTGGGCAAGCTTACTTCTTAATGCGAGAGAGCGCAATGTTTTCCACGAAGTAAGTGCTGAAAGCGCACTAGATATACATCGAAATGTGATTGAAAAAATCAAGCTAAAATAATACATGTTGTTTATTTCTTTTATGATTAATTAATATTAGTTTTATCTTTTTAAGTGCCAGCTGTTACATTTAGCAGGACAGTTGATTTAAAAAATCATTTTTAGAAGCAGAAAACATTTCATGCTTATGTGATGAAATCAGTTTTGAAATTTTTATTTCTATCTTACCTCGTTATCTTCAAAAAGAATCAGTTCATTCATCAATTCAGTACAATGAAATTAAGAAATGCATTTATGTATGTATGTATGTCCGAATAAGTACGTATATATATGTACTTACATGTGTTCTTTAACAATCCAGTTACGTATATTTATATGTCAGGGCCGACAATTTGTAAGGATTAGTTTAAAATAAGTTATTTATAGGTTCATCATGTATTGCATTCATCGACGGAATCGTTTAAAATCATGTGAAATACTATACATTAAATCGTTGACCACTTATTTCAAAACCAGAACTTTTTTGAATCCAACTATTAATTTTTGAACTAATAACAAAATTTCTTGTCTCAGGTCGTTGACGATACAAAAGTATTTACAAGACCATTCAAACGATTTCGCTAACAAAAATTGTTTATAAAAATATATACAAATCATGTAACATATACAAATCGTGTAACATATACAAATCCTCGAGAACTCTTACAGAAGGGAACTTATGCTGTATTCATTTCCACAGAACAATTTAGGGCAATGAGCCAATATCTAGATGCTTTTCTACTTTTAATATGTAGCTAATACGTTAGATTTTAGTAGCGACAGAGCAAGCTTTAAGGGAAATATTTTTAATTTAATGTTAAAATTGTATTGGGATCCCAGTATGATGAGTATGAATAAATAAATAAACTAGATTTACTGTTCGCACCGGCTTTGAATCATTCAGGTATATGAGTTGTAGAGTACTTACCTGGTTTGGCACAATATATATAGTGTGGTAGTGAATATGAGACACGGATAATTCTCAGATCATTTTCAACGATATCATTTCGGCTTCTACCTCATTTGGACATAACTAATATTTTCCCTGTTTGCTTCAAACACGACTATTGATTTCCTTAAATTACAATTGAGAACCACAAATTTTTTCAACTCAGATTTTATTTCCTCATTGATTTTAAGACTTTGTACTCATATGGTTATATTAATATCTTTCATAATTTAAATACATATATATTTCAGCTAGATTATTTACCACTTTTCTCGTGCTGGCAACATTAAGAACCTATATCAATAAAAGACATTGCACATGATAGGAATCTCAAAACCTTTTTAAAAAGTATAGTATTTTAATCAGATAAATGCCAATTTTAGCAATCGCATCACAAGGACTGGAATTATATTACTCTGCCATGAGAGTCCATGATTCAGCTTGAAAGCATAAACATACATTAATAGAGTCCACAACAATAAATTCGTTACAAACGACAAAATAATTTATAGGATGTAGTTATCTAATAATAATGAAATATTAGTTAATCTGTTATTTTATATAAAACATTTAAAAGCTTCTACAACATGCGCTTACATTTTATTTTTTTCTCTGCATCCTTTCAGTATATAATACGTATATTTTCTGATATTTGATGCAAGTATTGACTATATTTAACTAAACTTACGTAAAATAAATAAAAATAACAAAATATAACATTAAAATATTTTAAAATCAAAACTTTTAACAAATGCGTGTACCGAATTAAAAGATTTGTCTTTAGTTTTGAAGTACGTCGAGATTTTCCTTCAAGGAATTGAAAATTTGTAACTGCTGTTCTGGCTTCAGAGTGTAGATCTGTGGAAGAGAAGAGAATTGAATCCTTTTGAAGCACGTCATCGGTGACAGTTGTGCTTACTTGAGTCAGTAACTTAGTTGGCGATGGAGTTCTTATGAAACTGGAAATATATACGTTTACAAAAGTAGCCATTAAGAACTGACAATCAAAGCGATCCATGATACCACCATGACCGGGAATCATATCACCGAAATCCTAAAATGAAGTTTGGCAAGCATTTTTGTTTGTTCCTTTTAACAAACAACTTGTTGGTCAATCTTAACCTTACCTTAATTTTGAACGCGCGCTTAAATCCCGAAGCGAAGAACCCACCGAATGGCCCAATGATGGAACTGAACAGGCTCAGTGAAATAGAATGCCATACAAATGGGTACATGCTGAACGAGTTAGCGATGCCAAACTAAAAATTAAATTAAACACATCCTTATTTCCACACGAGACAAACGTCATCCTCCACCACATACCACGCCCAAGCTATACTCCTGCTTAGTAAAGAGGTAGCTCGGTTCACATTCCATTGTCATACGTCCCAGTGATTCCGAATATTGTATGGGGCAGACAAAGTACTGATAGCCACACAAAATGTACGAGAAGATGATGCCGAAGAGGACGGTACTGACACCGCCACCCACAAAACCTTCCCAGGTTTTCTTGGGACTCAGCTTTATCAACGGGGTTTTACCAAAGAAGAATCCAAACATGTACGCCATTACATCGTTGCAGACAATCATTGAAACCGGCACGATAAACCATATCAAACCTAAACGAAACTCAGTACAGTCGTTTCATCAGGAATACGTTCGTAATCGGTACCCTCAAATATATTTTGTATTATTAAATAACTTTGCGTAACGACGATAAGCAATGAAACGTGTGTCCAAGCAAACAAACTGAACTGTTTCATGTAGTATTTCTTCACCAACGATAAAACGAACCAAACAAAACCAATGCAGTACAAGGCAAACGACAAGAAACGGTGGTAAGTCACTAAAAATTTCAGATATTCCTGAAAATGAAAAAGTAACGGCCATAATTTATTTTGAAATACTGTGTATATGAATGATAAATGTTGCTTACCACACGATTAATAACCACACCGAAGTAATCCACCAGGTTTTCACCATAGAAGAAATAATTAGAAGTCAGTAGAAAGTACCAAGAGAGACTGCGGAACCATGGTAAACCATGGATGCGGTACACTTGATAGCCAATCGAGATTATTTCTTCAAAGCACTTTACTTGTACTAATAAAGTCTGAAATGAAAAGGAAACAACCTCGTATTGTCCCGTATTGCTTTAAGGAAAGAAATTGAATCTTCTTATGCTTACCGTAATCATCAGTGCCAACGGACCGCCATATATTATCAATGCAAATCCACAAATCATTATCCAAGTAAAAATACCTCGGATGACATAATTCTTCCATCTAGAAAAGAAGAAAAAACAGAACTACTAACATGGATCTTTTCGTCAGAAGTAGTTTTTATTTAAAAAACCTATAGACAAAGAGAATTAAAAGTTCATCAACTTAGCATAATCACTGAAAGGAGTTTCGAAAGCCGATAGGGGGCAATTTACACACTTATAGTAAGTTTATGAGTGACAGAATTTTTGAGGTGGTTTTCCATTTACAGAAGTGAATTTCAAGCAGCTTCCAGTGCCTAGTGCACCGAAAGTTTGTAACGAAAGGTTCGATTTGAAGTCGGTTTTAATTAATCAGGTCATATACTTCGGAATGAAAATTCGTAATATTTTATAAAAATACTGAGTTATGACCCTCCCATGTATCACACATATAAGTTCAGTTTAAAATTTGTTCTCCTGCAGTCGTGATTTCTACAAACAGGCAGCCAAACGAACGAACCGAAGAATCGACTAGAAATACTGAGTAAGCATGTATGTATGTATTTTTTTCTTTAGCTTTGTCAAGAACAAATAATTGTTCCTCTTTGGGTGTAGAGTACAAAAATGTTGAAGGAAATCAAAAACATCATCCACCTGTTATCCAAATTATTGATGAGCAATTGTTTGTAAAAAATAATGGAAATCAAATTTTATTTGAAAATAAACTTGTGCATTTTAGGAGAAATTGAAGCGATCCATGATATTACCGATCTGGTAAATCTTTCAGTGCTGAGTCTAAAATCTCTGGTGTTTTATCCGTACCCTGGGGCAGGGTTTTAGACAGCTCATCTACAAATTTCTCCTCTGGCAGCTTTTCCTCCTCAGAGTCTACCTATAATAAAAAATAAATTGCAGAAATAACAATTATACAATGTTAAAACCTCTGATCTTTAATAAATTCTTATTTAAGTTTCAACTCAATTTAGAATTTGTTATTTCAAAATTCTTTTAAGCAGTGGCGTAACTTGATATTATTTGTGGAAGGGTTTTGCTATAATTTAAGGTTTTTCTACGTAATGAAGTGAGAAACATGAAAATTGCTATTTTGGGAAATTCCGGGTTTGAACGCCGAATTCTCTCCCCCTGGATGGGAAACTTCAAAATTAAGTATAAAATACGAAAGCGAAGGTAGACCTAATTTTCTTCAGCAACACAAATTTTATACCGGCATATTTACACATAGTAGAACATAGATGTTAACGCCTTGTATATACAAGAAGCCTTAGAAAAACACCTTAAAACAATTTTTGCAAACATATATTTATATATATATATATATATATATATATATAACTGCACATATATTTTAGTTTTAACATAGAGAAGAAAGTCAATGAACTAAATTATTGTAGCGTTCAATTTATTTTAATTTGATTCAGAACTAGGATTTCTCGGCTTTTAAAAAATTGTAAATTTTTTGTAGAAAATAATTCTGGTTTTAATTTAATATAATGAGATTCCTAGGTACACACAGAAATAATTCATTTCTCAAATGGTCACTTGAAGAATGCCACACAAATTGCCTTGGTATTTTCTTAATTAAAAAATGTCTTGTAATATTTAAATTTACCTAATCGAATTAAAAAAAGACAGTGGGAATTATTCTACGGCAATTACATTCAAAAAGTAAAAAATTGCGTTGTTGAGAATTCCAAAAATCAAAAATTTTATTATGGGCTTCCATTAGCTTTCACATCCAGGATTGTTAAGTATAATTGCCTAAACTTTAATAACTTTTGGAATGGGCTATTAAAAGAATATTTTTTTCGTAACCCATAAACTTTTTAATGTATAACCTGTTAGTTCCCTAACTTATGGTTGGATTACGTTGCTTGTTTTCATTGCATTCATTTTAGAAGCCAGAGGTCGACTAATTGGATTTGCAATTATGTATATATGCATGTATGTATTCTTAAGTATCAGAATTTTAATTTAGATGGATTTCCATTAATGCAAGGAGATAATTTGGCTTATTAACAAAGTGTTGACGAGCGGAAGGTTAAGGTTACTGCTTATATTAACGAAAATGTTTCTTCTCAAGTACGTTAGCTGAAAAAATTGTCGAGAGTTGATTCTTACATGGTCTGAAGAATCCGCTGCAGATGAATTGCGTTTTTCATTATCCACTAACTTTTTTATTGCTGAATCTTCTCCCAATTCACTCTCGCCTTTACGGTGACGCACTTCTGTCATGATTGCGTGAATTCTTTTTAGACTTATTAAAATAATTTAATAGTTCCTCTTTCAATCCTTCTAAGACTCTGTTTGTTTTTCCAACGGCGTGAAATCTAATTTTTGCTTTTATCGATACCACTAATGCGTTTGCTTCACTGCGCCGCCTCCAGACTTCTGCAACGATGGTGGTTGCTTTTGGAAAAACGTTCAGCTTCCCACTGCTTGGAGCAGCTCACCGTATAATAACTGAATGCCTTTGCATTCTTCACGAAGCTCATCAATTGAAAAAAATTCTTCCACTTGTTGTCTACCGATCTTCTTCTGTTATGGCTGCTGAAGTCTACTTTCGTATTGCCTTCCAAGTTATTCTTTTCTTTTGGCGTTATTCTGAATAATTTTGTTTACTTATTAAATGTTGTACTTATCTTTTGTTTAGCGTTTCACAGAAATACAGTAATTAAAATCAATAAACAGGTAAAATTGCTAGAGATGTGCTAAAATATTTTGCTTGGAATTGTTTACAACTGACGTTGCCACAACATGGACAAAATTGCACAAAAATCTCTCCCGGTCGCCATTTTATAGTTGACAAATTTTCTTTGTTCACTCTCCAGTTCTTTCGGTAATTCAGATTATGAGTATTTCACATTATTTACTCCATTTGTTCATTATTATTGTTTATTATTATTTTGCGCAAAAAAAACAACACATTTTTGCCATTCTTAGAAGAAATACAGATAATGCCGATGTCCTGGGATATCTGCCGTTAGTTGTCTTGGGGTACCTTTTATTCTTTTTGGATATTTGGAAGCATTCTTTTAAAATAGAAGTAAACGATATGGAGTACATACTTTAAAAGAATATTTACTTGATTCCATGCGTAAATTAGAAACTTGAAAAAGAAAGTGACTACCGGAAAAATCAAAATTGTATTTCACTTATAAAAAGCTCAAAAGCTGCCAAAACGACTGCTATCAAAATCATTAATCAATGATCGTGCTGATTCTAATTTATTAATTGTTCTTTTCACTTTCATGCGATAATCTCTTCTCTATTGTACCATATGCCGTTCCCGTAGTTTTATAATGAATCAAAAGATAGTAATGTGGTGTATATGGACTTTTGGTGAAAATGGATTACTGGCAACCCTGGCGAAGTCCAATGAAATTAAACGAACAGAACTAATAAAAGCGTCTGTAATTTTGCCGAAACCTACGTCGTGTATTAAAAGTATCACTTATAAACTACATAAAGATGGCTGCAAAAATTTCCGGCGTGCTTCCTTCGTCTCTTCAAGAGAAAATTCAGCAATCAAAAATACTGGTGGTTGGTGCCGGCGGCATTGGTTGTGAGATCTTGAAGAATTTGGTGTTGTCCGGATTTCCATATATTGAAATTGTTAGCTTTCCTAGGAATTCTCAGGTCTGTTCACTAATCAAGAGGTTTTTCAGATTGATTTGGACACCATCGACTTGAGCAACCTCAACCGGCAATTTCTGTTTCATCGGGAGCATGTTGGAAAGTCCAAGGCACAGGTGGCGAGGGAGAGCGCATTGTTGTTTAATCCCGACACCAAAATCAAGGCGTACCATGACAGTATCTTGGCGTGAGTTTAATTCGTAGATTTTTGTCATTATAAAAACCGATTTTTATCTGCAGCACTGAGTATGGTGTTAATTTCTTCAAGACCTTCAATGTCGTTCTAAACGCTCTTGATAATCGTCAAGCGCGAAACCATGTTAATCGCATGTGCTTAAATGCTGAGGTTCCATTGATTGAAAGTGGAACAGCCGGCTATAACGGTCAGGTTGAACTGATCAAGAAGGGTCTGACGCAATGCTACGAATGTACACCGAAAGCTGCGCAAAAGAGCTTCCCGGGTTGCACCATCCGGAATACGCCTTCAGAGCCGATCCACTGCATTGTATGGGCTAAACATCTATTCAAGTAGGTATAAATGTATGGTGGAGCATCGATAGTTCGGCCACCTAAATGCCTATAAATCCTAATTTAATGGGTTGCCCTAAAGGCCTCGTGCATCTCTCGAGTTTTTTTATGCTTTAAGTGTCTCGTAAAAGGCTCTGAAGTATTTTAACAGTTTTGCGTAATTATACCTGTTAATGAAACCCTACTCAATTTTATAATGCTAAATGCAAGTGTTTTCGTATCGTTTGCTTCTCTTATAGTCAACTTTTTGGCGAAACAGTTGATGACGAAGATATATCGCCGGATGTTGCGGATCCTGAAGCAAATATAGCTACCGAAGAAGAAATAAAGGACGACGGAGGTAAAATGGCCGATGCAGGCAATATTGTACGTGTGAACACACGTCAATGGGCTAAAGAAGCAGAATTCGATGCAGAAACACTATTCAACAAGTTTTTCTTCGACGATATACAATACCTTCTCTCCATGTCGAACCTCTGGAAAACACGAAAAGCTCCTACGCCCATTAAATGGTCCAGTGTATTGCTTAAAAATATAACTGAGGATAATGTAAACAAAGATTTTTTGAAGCAATATCACAAAGTTTGGTCATTGGCCGAATGTGCCGGTGTCTTCGCTGATTGTCTGAAAAAATTGAAGCAATCTTTTGAAAAGGTGGGCCAAGATGAATCACTTGTCTGGGATAAAGATGATCAGCCAGCTATGGATTTCGTGGCCGCTTGTGCAAATATAAGAGCATATATATTTGATATCGGTAGAAAGTCTCGCTTCGAAATAAAATCTATGGCCGGTAATATTATTCCGGCAATAGCAACAACGAATGCTATAACCGCTGGAGTCGTTGTTCTTCAAACGTTCAAGGTGTTGCAAGGCGAACTCGAGAAGTGCAAGTCGGTGTATATGCGTCTTCGTCAGAATCCACGCCAACAGCTCTTGGTGCCAGAACGATTTCTTACAGCACCGAATCCTAATTGTTATGTGTGTGCTGCCGAACCGGCCATTCATCTGAAAATCGATACCAAGCAAATGAAAATCAAAGATTTCCGCGATGAAGTTCTTATAAAAACACTTAACATGGTTAACCCGGACGTCATAATAGATTCTAAGGGTGTGGTCGTCATATCATCGGAAGAAGGTGAAACAGAAGGCAATGATCAGAAACTGATGTGCGAAATGGAAATTGTCGACGGTGTACTGCTGAAGTGTGATGATTTCTTCCAGAACTACGAGCTGAGCATTATTATAGTACACATTGATGCTCAACGAGATGAGGCTCTTTTTGAGGTAATTAAGCCAGGATTAAAATGTCATTTTACGTTTAAAGTAAACACTCATTCATTAAGTTATATTTTATCTACATAATTCTGTTATGCTAAATAGTAATTGCAGTTTTTCTTTATATTAGGTTGTGGCTGACAAAAATCAGCTTAAGCCCAAAACTGAAGAAGAGAAGACGCAAACTAATGGCACAACTACTGCTGCTGTTGATGACTCCACCGATGGGCCATCAACTTCGAAAAAATGTCGCATCGAAGAAGTTGAGGATGATGATGATTTATGTCTTATAGAAGATGATGAAGATGCCGCTGAGCAAGTTGCAATCGCCACCGATAAGCTCTCTGTTACAAGTCCCGCAAATAAAGTTCAGGGTATTAAGCGCAAGCCTCTCCCTGACAACGATAATGATGTCACTGAAATACTCGAGGATTCTGAAGAGGAAGAGGCTGGTCCCACACAAAAGAAGCGTACGCGAACTTTGATGCTAGTGGCGGGTGGTGGCGACAATTAGAATAGTCTTACCATACTTTATAAGCGAAATGTTTAACCACGAATGAATTCAACAAACGTTTATATTTCCAATGAAATTAAATAACCATTCAAATAACGAATTCTTTTTCATATTTGTTATTAAGTATCTGTTCTGGTTTGGCGAACTTTACATTTAATTTTCATTTATCAATTCTTTCAAGAATCCACCACGGCGAACCTGGAATGCAATGATTGGGTCCACCTCTGAATTCATAAGAATATATCGATAATTGTAACTTTATATATCTCAGCACTAATATAAAATTTTGGCAAATTTTTATTAGGATAATCGGGTGACCACCTAAAAGTAAATAAGGACAAAAGTATAAACTTATTTGAATAACTCAATGAAGTTTGAAAACTTATAGATGGCCTTCGTAGCAAAGGTGTGTGCATCCTTAGCCGCAGGGGTACAATTGGTGCCTAGAGTGCTTCCCCAGTTAGCGAGGAACTTCCACCTAATGGTGAAACCGATTCCAGCGCCTGCCATTTACTCTCCACCTGTTGCAACCACTGCAGATAAATGTGCACTGCCTGCAACATCAGTGATAGGATTGCAGAAGCTTCTGGCACCCTTCAAAATTCTGACAACACATGTAGCCGGGTTCAAAGTAAAAGGTCGTCTAAAACGTCGCTGCAAGGACTGCTATATTGTATACCGTCAAAACCGCGGCTATGACATCTGCCCTACGCATCCCCGACATAAGCAGATGGCCATGAAGAAGAGTGAGCACAATACGTGGATTTTAACTCACGCCACACAGTCTAAAGTAAGGCCTTACTAAACCAATTGTTAGGTTTAGAATATGTAGTGTATTGTTAAAAGTTCATTGAAAATAGCATTCGTCTTTGCTCATTTATAAATGTCAGCAATAATAAAAAAATTTAAGATGATATAATTTTTGAATGATTTCGTTTGATCAGAGGTCAGCAATTTTCTAACAACCTGTAATTTTAATACTGATATATTCAGGCTCACCACCATGATAGCTTTTCTGTTTGACAGTTTTTGCTAATTCGTGCGGCAATAACTTGGCGTTTCATATACATATATTTTTTAACTGTTCGACCGACACAACTACAAACTATACTATACTTTTTTTATACTTTTATCTGCTTTAAATTGAATGCATTTACATAAGTTTATTGGTATTTGGATTAAACAACAGCGGAATGGTAAAACGGTTACTGATATCAAAGCCATTCAATAAAAAAGATCATCCGATGGTTTGCTTCTTTAAGAAGTGCTGCTACAATAATCGAAGTGGAGTCTGGAAACTGCGCTTTTTGCTTTTGCAGTAAGATTCATAAGATAAGATTTTACGTCTGGTGTTTTAATATAGCAAAATAAATATTAATAGATTTTTCCGAACGGTTCAAAGTAGCTATTAAAACCCGCATATAAATTTTTAAGTACTTTTTCCTGCTTAACTTAAACGAGTTTTATTGGCTCCTGCCGTCGCAAACAAAATTGCTCAGCGGATACAACAGCTGTTATTAATCTAAAAGCATTTAAAGAAAATTCTTGGAAACTGCTAAACACGTGCTACCGTTTAGCCAGTACTCTGAATGCAATTATTGATTGTCAAATATATAAATATATTTGTTTACATACAGTTTCTGTATTTTCCGAATGGAAATCCAAAATGCATCTCAGTATTTAAATAAAATTAAAGAAAAATGGAAAATTCTTCATCAGACACCCGGTGTCTTTGCTTACCGTTTAAATGTCACACATAAAAAGTATTTGTCCGGTAAATGGAACTTCTATGCTGAGGTCAGCATTGCTTTCAATTTTTAAGGATAAAAATTACCCTTACTGGACATCTCAATGTTTCACAGCTTAATCCGGAGCGCTCGGCCCTTCGCAGACCACCACAAGCAATCAGCTCATTGAAGCCCAGCTTTGATGACAACGTGTTTAATTTCAAAAGAGTGCAGCCTCAAGAGCGCTTGCTGGACATAGAGTCTGAGGCAGAGGCTGTCGCTGTAATAATCAACAAGAGTCCTCTGACGGAGTACCACACACTATTATGTCCAGATTTAGACGAAGGACAACCACAGATTATCACGGCGAATGCTATCCGTTTCTGTGTTGCTTTCCTGCTTCAGCTGCAGGGCGAAACCACCATTCGGATCGGATATAACAGCCCAGGAGCACTTGCTTCGGTTAACCATTTGCACCTGCACCTGCTACACATCGACTTGGACTTGTACATTGATGAGGCAGTGAGGTTTCATGCTTTAAATCGAGTTAGAAATATAATTCCAAGAAATAATTCTGGTAGGAGTTGGAACTTCTAGCGAGTGACTACATTTATCGTCTCAGCAGGCGTATGCCGACAGAATCAATTTGCTTCATTATTAGTAAGCATGACAGTGCGGCGAAGAGGGAAAAAAAATTAAATAAAATCAGCGCGTTCCTCCAGTGGCTATGTGCAACTGGCTTACCGCATAATATATTTTTTACACCTTCACGCAAAGCTGAACGGTCTGGTTGCATAAAAATATTTATTTATGCCAGAGACAAACACTGCATCGTAAAGGATGTGACTGCTTTCAATATTGGCTTCTGTGAACTTTCTGGCTACATACCAGTTGGCAGTAAGAGGTCTTTAGTATTGTTTTGGGGACATTATTTTATCTTTATTTAATTGCAGCTGAAGAACTTTTTGAGAATTTGACAGAGGATAAAGTTATCTCAAAAATAACTGAAGAAACCGGTGAGGCTTTTGTTAGCACATATAATTATTTTTTAAATATTTCCACTTCCTAAAATATTTTAATAAACATGTAACTGAAAGAGTCGTCTCACATTCTTCTATAGAAAATTCTATAGAAATTTCAAACTTTAAAATTATATCGCACTTTTTATTCTTAAAAATTTCTAATGCTTTTCTAATGCTGCTGCTTGAAATTTGCGAAAATGTTTTATTTTTTCATTTCATCAATATGATAATCGACTTCATTTTCTGCTGACTGAAATTTAATTAAATTTATCAGTTCCGGCAGTGTGTCATTTGCTATACTATTACGTATAGATGAAAAGAACTCCATATAATGATGTAGATTGTGCCTGAGATATATAAAAGTTAAAAAAGCAAAGTAGCGTAAGACTTAGATACTTACATCATTAACAAAATAGGACCTAACAATTCCTTCGTTTTGCTCAAATGAAAAATATAAGCCCGCGAATGTTTTTTACACGCCAAACAAGTGCAATTGAGGACTAATGGTTTAAAATCTTCTTTTAATCTGCCAAAGACATTAATTTAATAGATTAAATTCCAGTTTTTAAGCAAACTAACAGCAATACTTACTTTTCATCGGTCAAGTCAAGGTGAGCGCTATCTGTAGATGTCTCTGAGTGCAAATTGAAATTAAAAATGAAAGCTTTAAAATTAGTCGCTGCGCAGTAAGCATACGAGGAATCAAACATGTCCACGCCCAGTCTAATGAGCTCTAAGACTACCGGTGGTGTATAAGCACCCAGCATCATAACCGGCTTATTTGCATCCATTTCGTTAAGGGAATGTTTCATCACTTCCACTAGCTTCTCTAGGTTAATTTCGGTGGCACTTAAACCGTAATTATGAAAACCTTCCAGCAGGTAACCACTGAAGTGGTTCGAATTCGATTTGGTATGCTTTATGGACTGTGATCGTGCATAGTTATTATATCCACCGACAATAGGCGCTAAGAAAGGAATTTTTTAACAGCCTTACCAAGAAGTTTTTAGAAAATAATAAATTTTTTGATTTGAAGGTTTACTATTAAAATTGATTATCTCTTTAAAACTGTATAATTGTAAGGATTTAAATATGAAAACTATAACGTTAATTAAAAAATAACTTAAGCAATAGTTTAAAATGTTCACTTATTCTTTAAAAACACTATGCCGATAACAATCCTTAATCATCTTTGACTTGGTGAAT
Source organism: Sicus ferrugineus (assembly GCA_922984085.1). Taxonomy (NCBI): domain Eukaryota; kingdom Metazoa; phylum Arthropoda; class Insecta; order Diptera; family Conopidae; genus Sicus; species Sicus ferrugineus. Next base: position 38,881,916 of record OV277350.1, read on the forward strand.
TCTTGTTCGAGGATTTTAATTTTACCGAAAAGAGCTGCCCGTTTAAGTATTTCAGAGCTGCTGTGTCGTTTGTAGCAGTAGTTCATAAATTGCTCAGTGCGGTCCACGGATTTTTGCACTCGCTTTCCGGAGCTTTCCAAACTTGAATCGGCATCGCACAGTCCTTGATAGATGTCGGGAGAGAACGTTTCTACCAGATCCATGTATCTGGGTTGATGTAAATCATGAATACGGGCTGGTTTACAGAAATGACTCAACATATAATTACAACTCATATAATTACTTTTCAGCAGTCAGTTTTTGCTTTCCTTGTCGTGTGAACAACGGTACCATATTCTTATCGTTCATTCCCGTTGGCATTGCTTCGCACGGATCTCGTATGGTCAGCATATTCAGGTGACCCTTAAAACCAACATAAGTTGCCAGGTCGCCCGTGTATTCCGCCAGGGCTTCAGCCATGTGGTCCATGCTCGCCAGTGACATTTGCAGCAGTTGCTCATCTTTAGTGAGATAGTCGAACACTTCACGGCTAAGGTAGGGAATGCTGCCGCCCTGTTGTTAAATACAAATTGGTTGGTGTGACTCAAACTGGAGGATCTCACCACCTTCGTTGTCTGCAGAAGTAGTGGCGTTTTGAATGCTTTTCCTGTTTCCTTTTGCATTAACTGGCCGATCCGTCCTGATGATTTGCTGATATATTCTATCGTAAAATTCATTTTAATTTTCCACTAATTAACCGATTGGCTTCTCACGTCCCTGCTGACCGAGTTGGTTACAAATCGAGCGATGTAAACAAAAGGCCAATAACTGGATTTCCAAATTGTAATAGATTGTTGTGGTCTATTTGTCAGGGTGTGCACCTGTAATTCCAAAATCGCACTTTTCCGCGCAATGTATTTAAAAACCGCACAAATTTTGGTTTTTTTTTGAGGGAACCAACAGTAATTAGAATGTTCGCTGGTTTAAAAAAGCTTTTATTAAACCTTCTGTTTTTGAACTCATAAGCGACGAAATTATTGCATTACTGCCCTGAAATTATATGTTTTGCCATTTATCTTTAAAAATCGGATCCAACTTTAAGAATCGGATAAAATTAGAAAATAGTTGAAAAATCAAGTTGCGCACATGTTTCTTAATTTTTTGGTGAATTTTTTTTGCATCTCGGTCAGATCTCATGTTTTCAAATATTATTTTGCACAATAATAAATAAAAAATTGTTTCATTAATTAGATTACTTTTTATTAAAAGATTCCTAAGAGATTTTCCCCAATAGAATGGCAATCTGGATGCCTCAAACTCGGACACACACCTACAGGATTACACTCTTCTAAAACGAAATAGATGATGAAACAGTGATAAATCCAAGGAAGAAAGCACCTACTGAAGCACTACGCCGACATTTCTCTTTCTGACGCTTAAGTCCTCGGTTAACAAGGCTGAACTGCCGTTCCATAAACTTTTTTGGATTATATCGGCTACAATATATACATTGGAAGATTTGTTATATTGGTACTAAGCAGTGCATTTAAAACTAATTCTGTGAAGCGTTGTTTATATTGTACTAAATATATAGCTATATGCCGCTGACTGAAAACAGCAGTGGTGCAGATTTTCAAAGTGTTTACATTCGGTTAAGCCGCCGTATATTTTAGCTATCCCTTCGCCTAAGAAGAAATGAAAACCATGATCTCTGGCAACGAAATAGTTGCACAGGTAGACGCAAACCTACATTGTGATGAGAGGCTTCTCTGCTGCTAAAATTTGTATTAATAAAAAATATAATAATGAGTCCTGCTAGGACCGCCAAAAATATAAAAATTTACTTCAATTCGTAAAATATTTAAAAAAATATGCAGTGGTAAGTTGTTGCTGTTTAGTAAATGGCTGATAGACGGACGTAAGAAGTTCAAGTACAGAAATATTTAATAATGTGAAGTAAAATATGAAGAGACAAATCGCCGCAGCTCACAAAGCAAAGAATAGTGAGGAAATCGAGAATATAAAATTATGCTGCCGGGAAAATTGAAGTAGTGAAAATTCGCGAACGCAGGAAGATATCAAGGAAATCGAAGGAGACTCCCAGGTGGGGAAAATCCACTGAGGATATAAAGTGCAACTGCAAGAAAGAAGTGGAAAAAATTTAAAATAACTTAAATTAAGGCTGGTATTTTATTACCAGAGAGTAAATACTAATACAGATCTCTTTGCTAGAGATTAAACATTACAAGAACAAATACAAAGAGGGCGCCCGGACCAGCGCTAAAGTAATTTTAGAAAAGTAGATCGACTTCCAAGGAGGGGAAAACCATGTGCCATATATTTGTATTTAGAGCAGGAATTAAAACGCAAAACTCGCATTAAAAGCTTTAAGTCTTAATTTAGTAAAACTAGAATAAATAAAGCCGAGCCATAAGGCATTCAACAGTATTAGATTTCTGCGAATCCCGCTTCCAGCTGCAGCCATAAAATGTCCTGCATTTCCAGCAACTTCAGCTCTTTCTTCTTGGATTCACTTAACGATCCATCGGAATTTGCCAAGTACTTGAGTAATGGCGAGAACAAGTTCTCACCTTTTGAGGAGTTTCAAGCATTTGGCAGTTCGACAGGCAGCAGCTATTCTAGCAACAGCGCTCTGCAACAACAGTATTCTCAACAACAACAACAAAACTTCAATGGCAACACCGGCTACTACAACAATAGCGCACAAGTTAACAATGCTCTCGATAATGCCGGCAATGGCATTGGCGCCGCCGCTACCTCAGCGGGTGGGCAAAATCACCAAAATAGCGACCTGTTTAACAGCAGCTTGGAAGCCAACAATTTAAATCAACATCACCATTCACCCACATTGCAACAACAACATCTACATCAGCAACTTTATGCTGCTCATCATCCATCCAATTCTAATTATCATCATAATCAGACTTCACTGCCATCGCAACTTCCATCCCACTCACACCCTCACCCACAAACGCATCATCAGTCATCCAATTCAGCACAATGCTACGCAACTCCCATCCAACATCGGTGGACTTCCACTGCAAATACACCACATCACGTAAGCTCACCAGCAGTCACCACGAACCTGCCAGCTCCAGCTGCAGGTGCCCAACATTTTGATGGCTCATTTGAATTCCTAAAGTATTTGCGACACTCCAACGATTACAGTGGCAGCGCAAGCAACAGCAGCAACAGTGTTGACGATGCCCCGGTGCCGACTACTTCAACAAGCGCTGCCAATCAGTCCTCAACAGCGGCCAGCCTTATTGATTTGGACAGCAGCACTTCGATGAAGCCGTATTCCTCGCGAAAAGCGGTCGCTTTATTGTCTTCTGCCACACGTGCTGCCACTGCCACCCTGGATAACACCCTCGACATTTTCGATCACGACGACGACAAGCATATTTTCGATCTTCAGCATCACATCACGAGCAATTCCAACTCGAATGAGGAATCATCCATGGATATATCAAACCTGGCTTTTCCGAATTCACTTCTAAATGCTTCCAACTCGAATACATCCTCGGAGAGTGCTGCCGGCGGAAGTGGCGACTTCTCAGCAGCGCCAAAACCGCTGGCAAACTTCACCCTTAAGGAAAATTTCGAAGTGCATCCTTCACACAAGGTGGAGGAGGGCATCTTCCAGCACATGAACAAACTGCCAACCAAGAAGAAGGAGACCCTTAAGCAGCTGGGTGTACGCTTTACTGGGCAAATGACGTTGTCCGATAAGTCGATTATTGTGGACAACTTTATAAAATTTTGTCAAGTACGTAGCGCAGAATTCTATGATCTTTAATTTAAAATATTTATGCAAATCTATTATCTAAACGTATGTATGAAAATTACTAAATCAAGTGGCGGAAACGTACGAATGTATGTACATATCTGCATATATATATATGAAATTATTTACGTGCATAATATCCCAGTGGAAAAACAGGTATGAAGTTATCCTCTAAAATATAAATGATGCATTTTTGTATTGCAATGCGGGGTATGAAATAATACACCGCCAAAAATGCAAAAGTTAGATTACATATTGGATCTCTCTCTCTCTCCATCTCTCTGTCTCTTTTTCTCTGTCTCTATTTTTCTCTCCCTTTATCTCTATTTCCCTCTGTCTATATTTTTTTTCACTCTCTCGCTCTCTCTCTCTATCTCTCTCTATATCTATTTCTCTCTCTCTCTCTCTCTCTCTCTATCTGTCTATTTTTTCTCTCTTTTTCTTCGCCCCTCCTCATCTCTCTCCACCGCTCCCTCACTATCTCACTCTCCTCATCTTTCCTTCCCTTTCCCACACCCTCACTCTCTCTTTTTTATTCATACAATTTTGCTAACAAAAAATTATTCATTATACATTTACTACTTTCTCACTGGGTTGTTTGTAGTTAGTGATAGTTAAAGGGGTGCATGGAGATTGTTGCTCACTCATGGAGCTACACATATCATTATAAATTCTAATAAAGGCAGTAGCACATCAGTGGCTGGTGCAACAACAACAAAAACATGCCAAAGGCAACTATGTTAGCATATAATATACAATACTTTGAAAGTTAAGGGGTGGCTCTGGTAATGTTGTGTTATTTGTTATTACTGCTGTTGATATGATACGAGTATTATAATTTGGCTTTGAGTTATACAAAATGTTAGACTCAATGAAAATCTGAAAATGTGTACAAATACGTGTTACTTTTGCTATTTATCTCATTCAAATTCTCTTATAAGTCTTTGTTACACGATTTCATACAAAAATATTTATTTGTAAAGATTTGTTTTTATTAACCGGTATTGAAATTGTCAATTGTACTTTTTCTTCTAAATATTACGACTGTAATATCATTTATATATTAGGTACATTTCCAGAATTTAATAATTTGTATGAACAAATCAAGTTATAAAACACAAACCAAATCTTCTCCATAAATGGTATATTTCTACAAAATAAGCAAAATATGTTTAATATTCCCATTAAACATTTTTCTTATTTTGTCTCTGAAATACTTTCACCCATTTATGGTAAATCTTTATTCCGATAAAAGTCCCATACAGGATAATTTGCGGGAGCAGAACTTTTGACAAAGTTTTCAACACCTAAAATATTGTAGGACAGTAGGCAGGGAGACTGCAAATATCTATGTTCTAACCATCCTCTAATAATATACACCGTTACACACGGTACATGCAGCACTGAGCTTATGTGAGTTATAGTGGTGGTCGTATAAACTTTAGTTTAAATTCTGTATGTACATTTTATGCCTTCACATATGTACATTTGTAAGTAAATGGGCTCATGCTTCGGGTAAGGGCATCCGGACGCTGCGCCGAATGCTTTCATGTCACTTCATTCCTTTGCTCTATTGATTTTCAACATAATAGTAAACCCCAAAATACATACAGATATTTACTGCTTGGCGCTTCCTTCCACATGTGAGAAGAAAAGAGTGCTGGTAGAAGCTGTATGAACTGCTGTCACCATATCCACACCCTCACTCTCGAACTGAAATCGAATAATTTATATGCAGATGTGTTTTACATACATAAACATATATCGATATGTAAATGAACTTAGTTTTACTCTTAATTATATTCTTATTTACTTGCAAATGAGTTCCTTTAAATTTCCATTTTCTTTCAGGAATACGAAATCACTGATCATCGACCATATCTTTCGCTTAATCAAAGCGGTTTAAACAAATCGGAGCAAATCAAATTTGCACGTTATCTCGGACAGGGTTTGCCATCGTTCACGCTATTTTGCATTTATAGTAATTTTAAAAATCTCTTTTGCACAAAACGTATAGAAAAGTAAGTTTTCAATGTCTAACATTCATTTTTTATAAAAAAAAATTTTCCTTCCTAACAGTTATACGAAAGATGGTTACAATTTGCCATATATTTTGGAGAAAACCAAGCGCTTCCTATCAAATACCACATCTGGTAAGTTCTAAAGTATTAATGAGCCTGTTTATTGTTTTGAAGTGTTTTATTCCTTTGTTCTCTTGGGTAATGAAGATAAGGATCGACTTTCGATTCTAGATCTCTGTGATAAAGATCAGTATTGAATCATAGACGACTAACGACTAAGCGATTAAGCGACTTCTTCAACTTATATAATACTTTGTAAAAATGGAACAATTTCGATTAATCGACCACTTTCGATTGAATATTAATTGGTCTCTTTTGATCAATGAAATACCTTCAATTAATCATTTAATTAATAATATCTTCAAATTATCAATTAATTTTCATTATTTAAATAGAACGTACCATTTGAATATTTTCGGAAAATTTACATGTTCAGTTAGTATTATGCTTTCAGACGATCTCTCTTGATTTCGATTATGAAAAATTAAGAATATAGAAATCAAAATAACTTGTTTTGGAAGAAAAAAATTTTTAAATTAATTAAAAATATGGATTTGCAGTTTAAAATACAGGAAAGACATATTTTTACTTACAAGTTATATATAATATCTAGTTCTCTCAGAAACTGTTTATTCCCACATACACAATACTCGATAACTTCCTACATAAAACATAAAAAAATAATTATTTAATTAATTTTTATTTCACTAATTTTTAGGCGGTTCCACTACCACTCCCAACAAACAGATACCACCACATTGTGCTCCACCTACACCTCTGCATACTTCGACAGCCATGGGTCCTACATTTTAGAATTATTTTCTCTCAAATTTTTATCTCGTTTTTTATTTTCGTGTTGGCTATGTTTCCTAATTACGTACACATATGCGTACATATATGCGTACATATATTTATAACATTTAAAAACAAAAATTTGTTCTCTACTAGAAAAACGAAAAAGTTTTATTGTATTCAAGGAAAAAAGTTTTATTGTATTCAAGACAAAAAGTTTTATTGTATTCAAGGCAAAAACTTATTTAACTTGTCCTTATATTTGTACAATCTATAGATCTAGCTAAGCAATATGATTTCAGCTGCAATTATGTTACACCCTAGAAGAGATTATTACCCGAGTGTTTTACATGTAATAGTACTTTATTTTTATTCAATCATTTTTGCATTTGTATTTTACGATTATGTTTCATAATAATATATACGAAAATACTTTTAAATAAACACCAATTTGCCCAAGTTCTCAAACCATTGCTTATATTATGGTCATATTGAATGGAATTCATATAAGAGTGTTTATTATTTTCTTTTTTATACATTCGTAGTGTAAGTAACAACATCCCTGGAATACACATTTCTACTTTCTCTGCGGTTTAATTATTTTTATGTGCAGTTGTGTTTTTCTACTTTTCCTTCAGAGAAGCTAAAAATAGCACCAACAACCGTTTGATTGGCCGACACTGGGGAAATACGTATTCTTAGTTTTTCCTACAATTGAAAAGCATAAGAATTTTGGTTTCTATATCTTCATGAAAATGAAGGCAACAAAATGTTCTTAAGCACTTAAGTCAAATCTTGTGCAACGGAACAAGATAATAAAAACAATTTATTATGAGAAAAAGAGCGATTTAATTTTAATTTTACTTTATTTCATTTATATAGGGATATTGAAAAGAATTTACAGATTTTAATGTTGTTTCTTCTAGATTTAAAAAATATCACTCAACACCAACCCAATGACGTTTTAGAGCTCTCATTCAACAACACTCACAACGTCCCTAATGTTGACCTGACTAGAAGTTTTACACCCAAAGTGCTGGAAAACTTTATAATATACGAGAATTTTAAGGTGCACGATACACACAGAATTGAAGATGGAATCTGTACGCACATAACACGCCTACCACCTAAAAAACAGGAGATTTTGAAACAGTTCGGTATTCAGAGTAATCAAACGGTATCCTATTACGAAAAGTACATAATCGTCGAGAATTTCATCAAATTCTGCAATGTGAGCACGGGCGATACAAGCAAGCAAAAATATTTAATCAAACCTCTTATGAAACATTGAGCTCCTTTTGTGTTGTTATATTGAATTCGAATAGTAAGAAGTTTTGCGAATATTACCACTATTTTTCGCAAGCCTTTCTAAAAAGCAATCCTAAAAACATCATCAGGATGGCGCTACTGTTAACGTTTACAATCAGAATTCCTAGAAATTTTCTAAGTCTGAAGAAATTTTCCATTTCCTGTTATGGTTATTCAAAACAGTTTTTTATTAGATAAAATTGAGCAAAAGTGAAATCAGCTCATTCCTCCCCCCTCCTTTCCTAAAAATCCTTACAAAAATTCTAAGCTATGTTTTACATTTGTACGAACTTTGTATAAATACTCCTCTTTCAGGAATATAAGATACCCGATCATCGACCATTTCTGGACTTCCAAGAGAGTGGTTTGCCCAAAACGGAGCAGGTTAAATTTGTACGATATTTGGGCCAGGGACTACCGAATTTGACCTTAAACAAAATTTACCTGGCTTTTAGAGATGTGTTTGGCTTGAATCGCATAGAAAAGTAAGTATTCTAAAAAAAATTTGCAAAGCTTTCAATTATTTTCCATCTGTTAATGTCAGAATAACAATGGATGGATATAATTTGGAAACAATTTTAAGAAAGAAAAGAAAAAATCTTCATAATCGCATGCACGCTACAGGTATTTTCGAAACCTTCAATTACATACAATTTTAATTTAAATCCTAATTGTGATTCGACTTAAACATATCAGATCTTTACTTCAACACAGTTCATCGGGAAAATACCGGAGTGGCTCAGTTTTTGCAACGTGATGATCTTGCTATTTAACGAATTCAAAAAATTGGCACAGTTTATGCAAAAAAATGCCTAGCAAAGTTATGTGAAATCTTCCGGGAACTGGACCAGAAACTGTTGTGTCTTGAAAAATCATTGAGAAACATTTTCAGAATTAGTTAAAGGTTACTGCAATCAAAATTGTAATTTGAGCATACGAGCATGGGATTTAAAAATTTCGGTAGACAATGTCAATACTAAGGTATTAGAGTTCTAAGAATTCAGACACTATCAAGTGAAATCACTAAAATATTTAATAAGGTATGAGAGAAACAAACAAAAATTAGAATGTGTGCATTCTTAATATTTTATAATTGTACAAGAGTTTAATGAGGTAGTCTTCGCAAACCTGTAGTTAAACTTTGATTTAGAAAAACAGGTATTGCTGGTTGTAGCGTAACTGTATATGAGAGGAAAATTCCATGATCTTGAAGTAAAATAAAAATTTTTACGAATTTCCAGACCGCCTAAATCCGTAAAATTCACAAAAGTAACGCAGCGCGTTAATTTCAAAATGTTGGCCAATGTTTTCGAAATATTTACATATGTTCAAAGTTACGTTTGTGTTCAACGTTACACAATTTTAGGCGACCTTCAGGGTTTCGAAAATTTGGAAAATTGAAAACTGTAATGCAGCGTAGTTTTTGCTTTTGGGGATTACAAATGAAATTTACCAAAAACCAAATTTCTGTTTATTATTGATGTAAAAAAACCACATGATCTTGTTATGAGAGAATCGATTTGAACTGGAAACATGACTTCTGTATGTTATTTTTAGAGGTCACATAGTCTCCCGTTGACCAACTACTCCCATTGACCTAATTAAATTTCGAAATATTCCACCGATCCATTTTGGTGGCAGCAAAAGTTATCTGGCTTTACTTTCGCTATGAAGGCTTTAATGATTTTCCGGGTCCGCTCTCCAACATTTCCTATTATCTTTGAGTATAGAATGTCTCCTATGAAAACTTGAGACTTACTGACTTACTTTTGACTCTTGCTGGACTACTCAACTGTGGAGGACTATGTACCCAGTTTGAATCGAGACGATAGTCGTTGGACCCTATTATGTATCCTTGGAAACGTATTAACCCTACGGGAATTCTATGGAAAATTTCCGTGGAGTTTGATAATTGGCCCCATTATGTGTTTTCGATAAAATTTTTTGTACGAAACAAGCTCCAAAAATCAATGCTAACATAAAATTCCTATTATACAATATTTATAAGTATAAATGAACACATATACAATATATTAATAGACAACAGATTATAGTGTATTGTATCAGAAATGCAAATTATTATATACACAAGAACACATTAAATATATACGATGATTATGATTTAAATATACATAAATCTAAAATGAACTGTGTCAAACATTATTATTTCCAGAATTGAGAATAAAAAAGTAAAATTTCTAAGAGAGTCTTTTATTTCGATGCCAACAGATATGAATTTCTTTAATTGATTTTCGTTAACAAGCTCGAATACTTCTTTTACATTCCTTGGGAAAATTTGTCGTATTTTTTATTTAATTCCGTTTAGTCTAAAAGAAGGAAATGCATTTAGGATTTGGCTTTGGATGCCGAGGCTTCTCGTTCTAGTGCACGCTGCTTAGCCTTTTCGTAGATAGGCATCAACTGCCCTTGTTCGCCCAACATTTTTAAAAGCTCAACAATAAATGGCAAGTAGTTGTGTTTGCGTCGTTTATTCTCTACCTGGAAATTAAACTTACGATTAATTTTTACACAATTATTAAACGAAGACTGCATTTTAATTAAGTATTTAATACTTTCCTTATAACGTTTCCTCTTGACCACTTCATACTCTATAAGTGAACGCAATTCGGCGATCTCTGTCTGGCGATCTTCGTCCGTGTCCATGGCGGTGTCACTCATCAGTTTGTCGATTTGCTGCTGGTAGATTTTCTGACGATCCGTAACGATGGCCATCAGGTTGAAATGGATTTCGCCCTCACAGTATTTCTGCATACGTTTTTCTATAATTGGACGCACCACATTGACCCAATTCTGGTCTTTTTCGATAGCACCCAAATCAACGGGGCCCTCTTTAAGGCCATCCAACTCGTAGAGACGGCCATCGATCGGTATGTAGCCAATGAAGTGGTAAACATCATCGTCCTTATTCTGGTTTTTCGAATCGAGTTCAAAAAGCGTTTGGCGTGCGAATGAGTTGTGCACAGCGCGTATATGCGAGGCATTGCTTAGCGTCAGACCCTTATTGTAGGGATCAAAGAACTGGCAAAACTCTTTGAAGTTGGTAAGTGTTTCGCCGAGCTTTAAGTCAGGGTGTTTGCAGTTTAGCAGAATGCTAAGGATCGCCTGCGTGGCACAGGCGTTGTTAATAACTTGTTTGGCGAAAAATATCTGCTCCAGGCGTTGGTCTTTGACGATGGATCCGGCTGGTTCGTCGTCTTGCACCCACTTGAAGAGGAAGACCAGTCCGTGAATCGGTTCAAGGTTCTGAAACGAATCTGGGTCCAGACTCCAGATTTCTTCAACTTGCACCCCCTCACAACCTGAAAGGATTGTAATCATTAAAACTTTTCCAAGATACTCCCTAAGGAAGCCGCAAAGTACAAGGTTACCAAACTCTCGAATAAGCTCCGTGAAGACTCCAGGATCGCTCTCAATTAGACACCAGTTTCCCGCATTATCGCCCATTATTTGTACTTTTAATGATGTTAATTAAACTAAATCCACCGAAGTATTTCCAGATAAACGGCCACAATAAAATGAAAACTGCAATTCATAAGTGGGGCAATGATCGCATTCAGAAAAGTTTTAATTTTTTTTTGGCAGTTATTGAAAACTTCTCACCAAATTGCTGTCAACTTTAGAATCCGGTTAACTTAATTAATCAAATGCGCAGCAGTCACGTTGCATCTTGTGCAAAAGCAAAGCAATGTACTATCGTTTTATATGACTGATAGTGAGACACCCCATAAGAAAAACTAATTTTTTTTAACTTTTACTACCTCCAAAAACATGAAAACAAAGTAATCTTCCCGTGTGAATGTGTTACTAATTTAGTTTTTACTGCAGAGTTGTATGATCGTTCATCTATTAAAGGGTATTTAATTTACTAGAACGAAGGCCATGGTGTAATGTGATACGTTCCAGACGGCAAAGATAAATTTATAAAAGCTTGTGCTTTAGGTTAAGTTGTTATTCGATTACAAAATCCAACTGAAAACTGGTGTGATAATATCACCTTCTAAACTAAATGAATTTATTAGGTTCTCGCTAGAATTTCCCCCTCTCATTCGTTAAAAAGGAAAAAGATATCTTTATCTCAACCGTGAAATGATTAAATAATGCTTAAGTTATTTTCTTTAAATTTTTGAAAAAAATTGTTGTGGAGAAGAATTAGTTTTATTAGTTTTCGCGATGAGAAAAAAAAACGCAAACACAATATGGTTACTTTAATTCCTTCAAGATAATACACCGATTGGAACATTATTTTACAAACGATACATAAAAGTCTATCAGAGCAGAGAGAAATTGAGCATTGTCCTATATAGTCATTTGAAACAATGTATTAAAAATTCGTATTTTAAATAAAATACAAAGACGACCAATAATGGCTTAAAACAATAATTAGTAAAGTTAAAAATTTATTACCAATTACAAATATTAGCAACCCTGTTCAAATGACCGCCATGATGCGAAGTAGACAGCTTGAGAAGCACTGTGTAAAACGTAAAATTAGCGGCGGAGAAAAATTTATTTTTGTGATGTGTTAATTATCTGCTGTATTTATAATCAAATTTAATATATTTGCAAAGAGACAATTCGATGCATTTGAGACTATTTCCCAGCATATATACATGCAATTTAAATGTTGGGGAATCGAAATTAGAAAAATGAGTAAAATCTGTGCAGCCAGGCATACAAAATTTTTTCTCGTTTTATAAGCGAAAAAATTTTCAACCAGTGCTTTTTGTGCGTATTGGAGTGATTGTGAATCGTGGACTGGATTCTGCATCCGATGAACTGCCAAAATCACCTACTTTAAACCTTTGAAACGTTCATCAAATTGCATAAAAGGAAGCCGGAAAGATGGTGGTCTCGAAAGACTCCAAGCGTAAGCGCAAGGAGTCCACGCCACCTCAAGCGCTAACGATCGAGTCGTCACCAGAAATGCCAAAACGGTTAGCGCACAACATTACAATCGAAGATTATTGAATAAGTTATTGGAAAGGAACCAATTACATATTAAACGATGATGAGAAACTTAAAATGTGCAGGAAATTTTATGCTACGTTGAGTTGATGTGGGTGGGGGCAGGTTTGTTGTGCAGTGTATTTTGCTGAAGTGGTGATGTGATGTACTCACGTACGCGTACTAAAGTGGGACATCGTTGAACTTCAGTTTGCAGTCTAAGCTATGTATTGTTTTTGGTCTCCTTTGATAAATTAAATTATTTCTGAGCGTTAATAAAACAGAAACTTGTTCAAGTTTATAAGCGTACAGAATGAATGCAATTTGTAACAATTTAATTAAAAAAGATGGTTAAATTCATTCATATATGCAACCCATGACTTCGAGACAAGGAGAAAACGTTAATTTATTGTTTAAGTACTTTGGAAATGATTTCGAAAAACTTTTTTGTAATAAAGTTTTTAGTTACTGATAGGTAGTTTTTAATGTTTTTCTACAAAAATGGTGTAGGTTAATTGCAAACATATATAGACCATGTCGACAAAAAGCCGCGGAGTTTTCAAATTTTTGCAATTAGCAGGTAAATATGTTAAAAAAAGGCTTGAAGTATATATAAGAAAACTAAACCTTTATCAAGTTAAGCACTTTGCTGATATAAAAAGAGCGGAAGCTGCTGAGTACTATTACTGAATGTATTGGAGCCATTAAAAGCACAGTGAAGATTTTCTTTTAATGTTTAGGCAGTTCAAAATTTCGAATAGAATAACTGAAAGTAGACGACCGAAAGTTGGAGAGGAAATATGAAATTTTCGAGCAAGTGCGACTTCGCAATCGGTTCAAAAAAGAAGAGCCTTCTAGTTGACATAAGCATAACAGTGTGCAGGAATGAAAAGGAACTACATTCTAGTGCAATCATCCTTACAACCTGGATAAAAACTGCCAAAAAGTCAAAAATAAATAGTCGTTTTTTATTTAATTTGCGTGGCCATGGTCTAACTGCTATTTCTGTTTCCACAAATTTGAAATCCCGAAATGTCGGAGCATTCGGCTCGTCAACACTATGCGTATTATTATATTAATTCAGTAATAAATTAACAAATTTGCTCTAAGCTAGTTCACATCGTATACTTTGCTATTTTCACCTTTTCAGGTCCAGTATCTCAGAGCTTAAAAACTTCATTTCTTTTTTTTCTCATTAGGACAAAAGTTCAAGCACAGCGTAAATTTGCTCAAGGTCAAAGTGCTCCTTGCTCATCCTACACTGCAACCATTGCAGCCTCTTCCTCGTCCACCACCGGTGGGCCGAGCGCATCTTCCGAAAGTCGTGAACCACCGACCGAAATACTACCCAATAAAAGACCGAAGACTGAAGATTTTCTAACTTTCCTTTGTTTCCGTGGTACATCGGCATTACCTGCCCATCTGGACTTTCTGAACCAAGGAAAGGGAGAAGAATCTCAAAAACCAATCGACAAGAAAAAGAAGAGCAAACTAACTGCAAAAACCCAAAAAAAGCAAGGAGCTAAAAGGGGACGAAAGGCAAAAGGTGCCAAAGCAAAAGCTGGAAAGAAAGATGAACCAGTTGCATCCACTTCTGCAGCTGCAGCGGCAGAACTCTTGGCCCAAAGAAAAGCTACTACAACTGACAGCAAAACTATACCAATACCATGTGATGTCAACGACACCCGGAAGCGCAAAAGCGATAATCCAGCCGAACAAAAAAATACGCTAAAATCATGTAATCCTCCAGAGAAAGCAGTGAGTGGTAAACATTCTCCACTTGAAAATGATGAAGCAGAACAAATAGAGCACGCGAAACTGCCAAGTCGATCAGCAAATGAGAAGTTAAAAGGCGAAGAGAAGCCTAGTAAGCCACCAGAGAACAAAAGGCGCTCCAATCGAAATGGTGCAAAAGATACAAAGTACTCCTTGGAAAATGAAAATAATGAAAACGACGATGATGCTTCAACAAGTGATGCACCTGAACAAAAAGCAGAGATGAAAGACTATGGAAGCACAAAGAAATCCAAAACTTCAGCAACGCAGTCTCAATCTTCTACACCAACAAAGGAAAGTGATTCCGTTTCGAAGGGCAGGAGAGGCAAAGTTGGTGGCTCCGTCAAGAAACTCTGCGCGGATAACAAAGACGCCGAAGTGGAGAAGGAATCAACAAAAGGAGAAGAGACAGGGGCGTCATCAAAAGCGGAGCAGCAGCTAAACAAAACCAAGCAAATAGCTAAAAGGTCTCGACAGAAAGAGTCGCCAATATTTATACCCTCTCCTGAGCCCACAGGTCGTATGACCCGGCAGCGAGCTTTTTTCGAGCCTGTGAAAGTGATCCCAGTGGAAAGTGAGCCACGGTCAGCGGAGACGGATAGCAACAAGGCAACGGAAACTATGGCGGGGGATGTGAACGGAACTAGGGAGAGTGCAAAAAAGTTAAGTACGGAAATTGGAAGAAGAAATCTGAAAAATTCAAAAATCTGTGAGGAATCTAAAAATCTAATTGCCGATAATACTGTGGAGGAGAAGAAAAATGCATTGAATGTGTTTGATTTTTCTTCAGATGATGAGCAACCTTTGTCCAAAGCCATTAATCTTAAGAAAGGAACGACACAAAGAAGCCCCAAGAAGCTTGCTCAAGCTGCAAAGCGTAGAGGAAAAAAATTAACTCCAAAAAAGTCAGAAGAAAACGTCACTCTAGAATCCCATAATAAGGAGGAAATCGAAACAAAGAAAGAAGTAGAAACAGGAAAGAAAACTTCAACAATTAATTTGGAACCAACGACAGCGAAAAATAAGCGATCTGTTACAATAGCGAAAAAGAAACAAGATGTCATCGAATCCTTCGAGCTGAACGACATCGCCCCAGAGAAAGAAGAGGATGAAGTTATAGATACACCTACTCTGTCGTCAGTTAAGAAGAAAACGACTAATTTTCGTCAACAACGTAAGACAAACAAACCCAAATCCGATCTGACAAGCACCTTAAATAGTACCGGACAGCATGAGGAAAACCCGACCGCTTCGCCCCCTATTCCGTCTAGAAATCAGCGTCCATCACGAAAGACAAAAGAAGCTGCTGCTATTTACATGGGCATAATTGGCCATAAGCTACAGCAAAATGAAGACGAGGACGATGATATGTCTTTGAACAGCTTCCCGGACCTTCCAAACGTCAAGGAAATGGAGAAAATGGAATCAGAGTTAAAGAAGAACGCAACTTCAGCAGTATCTTCACCAACAACAGTCAAGTCGCCGACGAAAATAACTGCTGCTGTTATTGAAACGGAAAAACAAGTCGCAGTCGGAAGACGTGGACGTCCCCCAAAACAAGGACGAGCACCACCCTTACCAGTCAAACGGGAAATAGAAGGCATGCTTGTAAAAAAAGGGTCCCTAACAAAAGCCATAACACAAATGCAAAGTGATCAAAGCAACCAAAACAAAGAAAAACAACATCAGGAGACGGCTACTCGAGGTCACGATTCTGACGATGAGGATTTTTTAATTAATGAGGAAGTAAATGAAACAAAGAGAAAACTGGAGAAGAGTTTTAGTGATTCGGACGATGAGCCGCTTGCCGTTAAGGTAAATCTAAAATCGAGTGATAAAGACATGGAAGAGGATTCCAAAAAATCAGATTGCGAACAACATGGCAATGTTGAACTTGCTTCAGCAGTGTTTCCCACCGGAGTGAAACCCTTAGCTGTATCGGGACCAGTTTACGCTGGTGCGCCAGCAAACGCTGCGATCTTAACTGCTACCGCACCACAGTCTTCACAGCCACCGACCAGTTTCTTAAAAACAGTTGATAAGAAGTCGCCTGTTCCAAACTCAAAAATTCTAAATGTGCCCGCAGCATTTAACTTGCCCTCGACCACTCAGAGCACGAATGCCTTCATCAGCAAAATGGAACATAAACTCATCTCGCCAAATTTATCGTCTTCTTATCTGCCTCCGGCATCTCCACATTACCATGCATTACATCAAACACGGCCTCCAACTCATTCAGCAATCCAAACTGTAAAGTCTCCTACACAACCGCCCCCTCTATCTGCGATGATGCCCCACATTGCAGCACCACCGCCTCCACCTCAGTCCTCCCCTTTAAAATATCAGACTCCGCCGACAACATACCCACCTCCAATCGAAGCATATCCTTCGCCGAAAATTAATCCTAATTTTCTCACTCCGAAATTTGATCGTTCATCACTCCCTCGCACGAATAGCTTTCCTTCCCCGTCGCCCATAAAATTTGATTTGTCGTCCACGCCATCTAAAACCGTTGGCCTGGTTAATTCAACGATGAGTCCAAAACCTCTGTCCGCTTTACAAACACTCCCTGGAGGAGCGAATGCTGGCCAGGTACATGCATCGAACCCAACCGCACCTGCAGCAGCAGGAGCCGGCTCCACCGCAAACGCATCAACTTCTGACCCACTGAAGGACGAGATCGGATCAATCTTAGCTGCTAATCTGATGCCCAGCAAGGAGGAGTCTGGCAAGATATTCGGCATCGCTAGCGTAAGCCTCGCCCAAAGCTCCGGCCCAGATAATACAAAATGCACTCTTGGTAAGTGCGGCTCCATACATAAGCCCGTGCTGGGCCCTGTCGTACCCACCGAGGGTTACATAGGCGACCAACTGTCGAGCAAGGAGCGACGAAAAGCCAAAGTTAATATGACACATGAACAAATTCAAAAATGGCTTATTGAGTGCTCCTCGAATCCAGACGAAATTCAGGATGACATGGATGACGATTACGATGATAACCTTCGTCCCAATCTGTTCGCCACGACGCCCCCACCCACAAGAGATGACAAGGAAAGTACTTCGTTTAGCTCTTCCTCGAAAGCTACCCGCGACTTAGGGAAAAGCGAGAGTGCATGGTCTGGCAAAGGCCCTTCATTAAAAGCTATACCTGTTGTAGCAACAACAAGCACCAAAGATGACCCACCCAAGAATGATTTCACTGTCATTCAGCAGTTAAAAGCTTCGCCAGGAAACGAAACTCCACAAGTAGGCACGATGCCGAAGGGAACGGCGACTTCCAAGCACAGTTCAAGTAACGTTGATAATAAATCGGTGAAAGAAAAGGTATGTGAGAAGAAATCAGAGAAAAAGTCCAGAGATGAGAAAGCGTACAAGGACACAAACAGAGAGAAGGAAGCAAAACATACTAAGGCGGAAAAAGATAAGGAACACGCTGTGGAATCGGCCAGTGTCAAAACGGCTGCTGCTGGCAAGCAGTCCAGTACCACAGTACAAGCACCCTGTGCAATAGAATCCAACACTGCTGCTTCTGCAACCAAACAGAATCGGAAGAAAAATACTGCGATACCCGCAGCAACCGACAGCGAAGAAAAGATCATCGCACCAAAATCGGCAACTTCTGTTGCTACAAACGCAACGCCAAAGCGTACTCCAGTTTACAACCAGAAAGCTACCCAAAAACATGTTGAACTGAAAGAGACCACTACAACTAGTCATAAGAAAAAGTCGCCGTTCTCGTATAATTTTGGCGCATTCTCAGTGGACAACGAAAAATCAATCTACTCTTTCGATAAGGACGATGACGAAGAGGGCGTCAATACAAACAAGCCCATGTCAAAACCAGTATTTCGGCGACAAAGTCGACAAGACTCTCAAACCGATGAGGCGGCATCTTCAACGATAACTCCACGCCCATCTCCGGTAAAGAAGCGAAATGTATTACCTCCTGAAAAACCGCACAAAGATGCCGCAAATGCCCCACAAAGTAACTCTGTTTCTTTAACTCTAAGTCCTTCAGAGAACTGTAAGTTGGTGAAAGTAAGTCTCGAAGCAGAGCAACAGCCCTCACCCACTTCCAAAACTAAGTCCGGAAAATTAAAAAGCAAGATGAGCGTGCCATCCAAACCGACTGCAGAACCTACCGCCGATTCTGATTCTGAAGGTCATACGTTCTACATACCTTTGCAGGGAACTGGAGCTGGTGGATCTGCAGAAGGCGGCATCCAAGGTGTTGCTGTTAAACTCGGGCGCGAGGGCCCTGAAGGTCCGAATCAGAAGGTTATCATGCACGCGACTCTAGTCACAAAGGCACAAATGGGTCAAAATTCCAAACCTCTACCAGACTCTGTGAATGCATCAGAGATTGTTAAGAATTTATTGACGGGATCTTCAAATGCAGAATCATTAAAGAAATCAACGACAGCATCCACAACTGGGGCCGTAGCAAGTACATCGGCTGCAGCTGCGATCAATTCCGCTTCGAGCAGCTCCGCTTCGAAGAGTGTACCGGTTGGCACTGTTCAGCCTCGTTTCAAAGGCGCAGCAGATTCTGCAGCTCCTCAACCAAGTACCTCAACGGGTGCGGCGAGTGGAAGTGGCTTGGTGCGCGTCAATTCAAATTCGTCGTTGTTTTCTGGTTCCGCGAAATCCAGACACGGCACTGCTGGTACAGTTGCTGGCGGTGGTGGAGGCAAGAAGTTCAAAGATGACACGCCAATAAAGATGTCAAACAACACAGCCTTTCCGCGTCACGACGATCCAACGCAGATGGTTGAAGCACCCATTTTTAGACCAACCGAAAAAGAATTTTCTGATCCCATTGACTTCATTGAGCGTATCACACCGATTGCTGCGCGATTCGGTATTTGTAAGATCGTACCACCAGCTACTTTTAAGCCAGAGTGTCGCATCTCCGACGAAATGCGTTTTACAGCTTACAACCAATATGTGCATAAAATGCTGCATCGCTGGGGCCCCAGCGCCAAAGAGCTTAGCGCTATCAAGAAGTATCTGGCGACGCAAAGCATTGTTATGAACCATCCGCCCTGGATTGGTGGCATGGAAGTAGATCTGCCGCGTTTGTACCACACGGTTCAGGAACTGGGTGGCCTTAAAGAAGTCATCGAGAAAAAGAAATGGGCTCGTGTCGCTGAGGAAATGTGCATCCCAAAGTTAGCCCAGGATCGTGTTACCAAGCTGGACGACATCTACTGCAAATACTTACTTCCGTACGATACGTTGTCGCCCACTGAACGTCAAAAGCTCTTCGATGAGGTCGAAGCCGACTGGGCAAAACGCGAAGCACGCGCTCGCCGAAATGCTGATCGCTTTGTAAACACGGAGAGCGTTTCGAATGAGGAAGACGACGTCTCTTCGGATGACGATGAAGAGTCCGAAGAGGAGGTGGATGGTGTGTCGATGGAGTGTATTGTGAAGGGACGCAGCATGCCGCTCAGTCAGTTCTATCGCATAGCGCGTAATACCATGACCTTGTGGTTTAAAAATACCGAGCCGACTGTCAATGAAGTGGAGGCTGAGTTCTGGAGGCATGTAGCAGTGCGAGACAGCCACGTTTGCGTACATTCCGGTTCAATAGATTCCTCTGGTTGGGGTTACGGATTTCCCACGCCAGGCCCCAAGGGCAAAGGATCCAATTACGCCCGCCATCCTTGGAATCTAAAGGTACTTACAAACAATTCTGGGTCGGTTTTGCGCTCGCTGGGACCGGTGATGGGTGTCACCGTGCCGACGCTGCATGTAGGTATGCTTTTTTCGGCGTGTTGCTGGTATCGCGATCCGCACGGTTTGTCCTGGATCGAGTACTTGCATACGGGAGCCTCCAAGCTGTGGTATGGCATACCAGACGATCAAAGTGCTAACTTCAGAGCAGCACTCACTGCACTCATTCCGACACATTGCCAAAACAAAACTATTTGGCTGCCTTGTGATACGGTGATGGTGCCGCCTCACATGCTCACCGATCGCGGGGTGTCACTCTGCAGAATTGAACAGAAACCAGGCGAGTTCATAGTCGTGTTTCCACGTGCATACACTTCTAGCTTGGCAACCGGTTATGTGGTATCGGAGAGTGTATATTTCGCAACAAATTCCTGGTTGGACTTGGCAAAGGATGACTTTCGAGTTAGTTGAAATCATTACGTCTTTTTAAATAAGTTAACTTTAATGGAATCTCAAAATTTCAGGATATACACGATAGCTGTGAACCAGCTATGTTCTCTCTCGAACAGCTGCTCTTTGCGTTAGGTTCTGATCAGCGCGTCTCTTCGGAAACCATGCAACAAATGTTGCCCATGTTGAATGAAGTTTTCGAAAAGGAAACCGCTGCCAGAGAACAGCTAAAAGTGAGTTGTGCTGATAAGTAAATTAAGAAGTGAATTTTATTTTGAATTCTTTACACATCTCGTAGGCTGCTGGCGTGACTTCAACGGAGAAGGTACCTAGTGAGAAGGGTACCAAATCGAAGAAACAACACCCCGTCAAATCCATAGAGAGTGAGTGCGATTTGTGCCGAGCGAATTTGTATATTTCTATGGTGAGAACCGATGAGGGCAACGTTTACTGTTTGCAGCATGCCCTCAAAAACCTTAACAACGGCAACATTCAGGCCAAACAGTGCAAACTGATTTTCGCTTATAATATCGAGGACGTGGAAAACCTTATAAAAAATCTCAAAGATAAGATACAGCAAAAGCGTATTGGCAATTCAAATAAAAAAACCAAGTAGTATTCTACTCGAAAAACAATAGGTAAGAAAAGACGAAAATGAATCCTTTTGTAAATAAATAAATACAATATGCTGACTTCTAGAACTTGTGCAATTTCAGATGATATTCCTTTTTTTATTTTTTGTTACCGAATAAGAATTTAAAGTCAGATTTTATTTTATTTTACCAGAATCAGACCTGTTAAATAATGCAGCTTTTTGGAGCTCTTTGATACTTCTCAAAATATGAATTCAATTGTTTGCTTTCTGTCCCTTGAAATTTAAATGTGCAGAAATTTCATTCCTTCGTATGTATGTCGAAATCACGTTTCTTGAAATGTCCGCTCATTATAAATCTAAAAAGGAAACTTCTTCACAATGACCAAAATATTTCTTGAAACCCATTCCTTAGAGTCACAAAATATTCAATATGCATTCCAAGTAATTGTTGGAAGAAATAGATATTGTTGTCGCACAGGCACGTTTGCTCCGCCTTGGACTTAGTAGCTATTATAACTACAATTAACGTCCTAATTGTAAATTAAGTAAAACGATAACCTTTTGTAAATAATAAAATATCAAAAGCTCTCCATCGCGGAACTGGTGAAAAGGGAAGGACTTTATTGTCTTTGAATATTTGTTTGGCACGTGGTTTTCACACATTTTTTGACGAAGATATGATCTAATTGAACTGGCAAAATATATCGAGTTTTCAGATTAGATTAATCAGCTCTAAAAAAAGATACCGCGAGAAAAATTGGTTCTAAAGCTGCATTCTTTTACAAGTCTGATCGAAAAACTTTATTTTTTAAATTTAATTTAAAGAAGAAATTGCACTTATTTTCATTATTTTTTTTTATATAGAATTACAAAGAATTAAAAAAAATAAATTTATGAGTTCATTGAACTAAAAATAAAGAGAATCCCAATAATATATTAAGAAATAACTACAACTGGAACATGCAATACGTTTTGCAATATCAGGTTGCAATTAAAATAATCTTAGTCATGCAGGAAAATAGTAATAAATAAGTCGCTTTAAGTTTTGATAAAAGTTGTACACTACAAAATATTCATTAATGTGCAAACACGCTGTGCAAAAGTTCAAGGTTTATTCAACATTTTTATATGAAGCTGCAGATTTAATTCGTAACAAGGACAAGGCGATCCTGCAAAAACGATTTATTTACATTATACATATATATATATATATATATATTTACATTATATATTTGCAGTATAGTACATAGGTCCATAAAGTTGCGTGTGTATTTATTTTTACTAAGCTGAAAAATTTATTTACTAAAATTCTTTATTTACCATAAGACAACATTAACGCTGTAATGAAATAAAACATTTCTTTTGTGTTTCTCCCATTATATTTTTGATTCTTAATAAAACGGGTAATTGTATATTCGCAAGATATTATTCACTAGGTATTACTTTACTCTAATGTCTTAAATGTGTTAACAAAAAAAAACTAGAATAAAAATTTTATAAAAATACACAGAATTTTTAAGTTAATCTCTACACCGGCTTTACCAATTTTATTTTAGCTTTAAAGAAGACGAACTCAATTCAGATTAAATCATTTTTAGCGAATTAGTCGGAAAACTCCAGTATTTAGAGGTTTGATTTCGGAAATTCTATAAAGTAAAAGGGTTCACAATTCGTAATAAAAAAGTTTTTTTACGAAGAGTTCGTCTCTAAACCAAACTTGACGAGTGATGACGGAAATTCGTTAAAAGAATCTTATTAATTAATATACAATATTAAAGCAATAAAATCTTTATTTTGTATTGATTGTTTTATTTTAAAGCGCAAGGCGTGTAACAAAAACGGGGCTTTTTTACTGAAAGAGTCAAGTATTTTATTAGCAGTAGCATGCTAATACAACAGTTTACATAACGCACAAGTAGACAACTCGGAGCAAAAAGGGCGTGACCTAAATCGATTACTTTCACAACCTTGCTGTAACTTTTTTGGCAGCATAAATGTACTTTGTATAGATAAGTATTAGTAAAATAGGATACCATTGTATTTAAATTTAATTATTAGAAATTAAATAAAGGTAGTTGTAACGCAGGGAAACCAAGATATGTAGATATAGCAAGGCAGGCGCGTAGCTTCTTATAGTCGCTGAAGTTTTTTATTCTTGGGGAAGAATAGAAAAGTGGTGTTTATAGTAAGAAAACTGATGCATCTGAATTTTAATTTTTCTGTTTAATTCTAAATTTATAGCGATTAAATATATACACAAAATAATATAAAGACTAGCTTAGGATAACAAATATTTTCTACCGTAAAGTTGTGCCTTCTTTTCAAACATCACAGACTTAATCGGTGAATTTATCTTGTAAAAAGAATTCATGGAATGCTTTATATAGGTCTCGTACATTTCATTGAAGAAGGTCTTGATGCCCTCGTCGTTTTTGTTGTCGTGAACCATGAGGAAGCGTATCTGGCTGGCTGTTACAAAAGCGGTCACAAACCACTGATTGAATCGGTCGATGGACTTCAGCTGCACGTTTGTAGTCTTCCACTTGTGCTCATCCACCAGATCTAGGGCAGCATGTGCGATGAATTGGTTGAGATTTCTATAGTCAACCTTCTGATTCAAATAAAGTAGAAAATTGCATTACGCTGGTCCATGAGCCCATTCAGCTGCTTCCTCTTACCTCTTTAGTAATCGTTGAGAACTCCATTTCGAAGATTGGGTTATCATTGTGTCCTACAATGACGAAGTAATAATTTGACATCTTTCGGTGAGATTCCTCTGCACCTAAATTAGAATAACTTTTTCTACAAAGCTTAGAAACCAGCAAAAATAACAACAGCTGAGATGATGTGTAGGGTTCCGTTTTCGCAAAAAAGTAGTATCGTATGTACTTATTATTACTGTATAGTACTTTTTAATAATGCAGATACTGGATAAATTTTGCGTCTCAGCACACATAAGAAACAGACATAACTAGGGAAACATGCTTTTAAAAGCCGGAAGCTTCTGCTGTCAAACGAGGTTCATATGTCAAATTGCATGCAACTTGTGAAACACGTAAACACATGATATTTGTCGCTATAAGCGTAATGGTTTTATAGAGTGACAACGGTAAAATAGGAGATCTGATTGTTTGCTCATAATGGGTAAAGTCCTATGTGTGCTAGTATGGATTAATATAATAATTACATATTTCAACCGCAAATTATATGTAAAATTTTCATAACACTAAAACGTGCTCACATACAGTTGAAGCGACTATTAAAATGTCGAAAACAGTTTTTTCGTGAAATGTAAGATTAAAGTAGTTTCTCTTAAACTATGTAGCAGCACTAGCAGATATATTAAAAAATCCTGTGACGTTTCAGGGTTACAGAAGGAATATTGACCTGCGCTGATATATCTACAGCTGCCGTAAGCGGGTGAAATAAGAGCCGTCGTATGGGATATTTTCAAGTGTTGATGTTTTATCCGCGTAATAGGATTTCTCCGTTGCGCCGTCTTGAAATATTGGGCGCGGAATTTTACCATAAATTCCTCATTAATTCGCCACCAAAATATGTCTGGGCTTGCGAATTTGGCCAGATTTTGCAGCAAAAACCATTTGAATTACTCGACAACTAATATAACCAGGCTCTGTCCAGTTCAGAGGACGCACGGAGTTTACAGATTCAAGGCTAAAAATCAGTGTTTGTTAACACATTTGGTAAGTTTTGATGCGTTTATTATTTCTCATGGGGGAGCCCGATTTCATAACATTCGAGTTAATAAAACGAAAAGATTTCCAAGTAGATTAAGGTTACATTTAGCACTGGGTTAGTAGATTAGTATGTCGGGAATCAGGCTACCGTGAGTCCTCCTCTAGTTTGTGATGGTGTTGTGTTGGCCTCCAAAAAGTATTTAATACTGTTGAAATTCTAATTGAACATTCATTTGATTTTTTCGTTGCAGACATTTTTAAATTAAATTTTTTAAAGAGCTCTAATATTGTTACAAAACGAAAGGCTCAACACAACACCAACGAGAGGATATCGGTTATCAAGAGCGCTGACAAAAGACGGTGAAGGAATTTTGCTTGCAATGGGACGTACACGGCGGAAACGCTTGCAGCGAAAACGCTGTCGCTCAAATCAAATGCAATGCTCTGCCCTCTTGGATCAAATACCACAGCTGTATGCCTATCTCGGTCGCTTTGGGTGGCGCAATGAAACTAAGCTAACAGTACGCTGTTTTCCGAAAACTGAACGCGGTTTATGCTCAAAATGTGTACTGCATATTGGCGATGTCCTTTTGCGGTTACCAATTGAGGCCCTCATAACAATAGCTTCTCTGGAATCTGATAAGGAATTTAAAGCCAGCTTTGATGAATCCCTTTTTAGTAAGGATATACGTGTATCGTTCCAATGCCTGCTGGCTTTATATTTGTTGCATCACAAGCACTTGTCATCGCAGTCCCACATAGAACCATTTTTGAATTCTCTGCCCAAATCATCTCCGGCAACACCTTATTTTTGTGTTAAAAATGAGCTGTATTGCCTGCCCGAAATTGTTCTGGAGAGAACTGTGGCTCAGAACCGCGAAATTCGAACTGGATTTCAGAACCTACGAGCGGTTTTCGGTGATCGCGCATATTTTGAACAGATTTTTAGCATCGATGATTTTAAATGGGCTTATTTTGTCGTTAATTCTAGATGTGTTTTTCTGCAAAGCAGTCAAGTAAAGAGCGAAAAGTGTAGCAACTTCTTTGGCCCACTCCTTAGCGATGCACCGAATTTAGCTCTGGCGCCCTTGTTGGACTTTTTCAACCACTCCGCAGAAGTCAGCACCACAGCAGAACTCTTACTCACTTCTAATGGCACATCAAAGTTGGAGTTCGTTTTAACCCTGACACAGGCACCTGTGACCATACAAACCAGCTACCAACAGCTCTTTATAAATTATGGTGCCTTACCTAATTTTAAGTTACTCACCGATTACGGCTTTGTACTGGCTCACAATAAGCAAGATTTCTTTGAATTCAATTTGGTGGATATTGAGAACTTCATCAAATTCGAAAAATCATTAGCTGAACACTCGTTTCATCGTAATAAATTTAAATTTATACGCGACCATAACCTGCAGGATCAGATGTTTGTACACCTACAAGATGGAGCATCGCATAACTTGCGTGTTGTTCTGCATTTGCTCTTCAAGGAGCAATGTCATTATCCAAATATCCTAAACCAGGTGGCTTTCGGCGATGCATCACAGTTTGAAGACGTGGATGATATTTTGCGTTTACTTATTCAGTTTAAAATTAGGGAATATGAGAAATGTACTACCAGTCTAAAGAAGCTTGCGACATTGAGTGAAAGTGGACTAGTAGTTTTGCAATATCTGAAAGAGTGTCATCGGTTTTTGGAGGAATTCTTGGCTTCATTTTAAAGTGCCGGTTTTTCGTGAAGATAACGATATTCTTATGTTTCTATTGTATTAAAAAATGTGCTAATAAAGATTTTAGATAAAGTATTTTTATTTTACTTGAATTTTCTCAAAAAATTGTGGGTGAACGTTGTTTGAAATAAATTGGAATGGGTGGAATCACTAATGCAACTTGAAGTAACTTTATTCTTAAACAGTAGTATTAATTTCAAACATTTAATTGTTTTATTCTAAAACCCACCCTGAACAAAATGCAAAACTTCTAATATTTTATTGTTTCATGTAATATTTGGGGGTTTTTTGTTTGAGGTTGATATATTTATAGAATATTTTACAAATTGCAGCTCTTTTCAACCCGTACAGTAGATCGTATTGAAGATGATAGAAAGAGGCAAAAGAGAACTCCGCAATTTACACCAACGCCCGGAAGTAAATTGCTGGGAGGCGTCTTTGCGAAGAAATCGGCCAAAGGTAACTAATTGATAGAATATATATATTAATATTAGGCAAGGTGGTCCCACCTCATCATAATCAATAATCTGAGAAGCTGCCGATTCGGATGACCACGCTAAATGACTTTAAGAGTGACTATGGTTTGTAAGCTAAAAAGATTTTAGAATCAGGAAGGGCGTAAGTTTTTTTCTCTTAAATGAGATAAGCTTGACAATACGATGAATGCCAGGGAGTACAACTACTCGTGTGATATATACACATTGTATGTGAATTCCTATTGCTTTTCCGTTATAGTTACCAGCTTTTCAAAATAAATTCATCAAGCTTACAGTTATTCATTTTCATTTTTGCTGGATTCGTTCAGACTAATTAAATTTCTTTACCTCTATATCGTGATTAAATTTAAATTTTGTCTGACTACATTGGCTTAGATATTATAAATAAGTTACGCCAAATTGCGCTTCAACGTGAAAATTATTCAAATTTACGATTTACAAAACCATTTGTGTATACGAAATCAACCTTATAAGTAATCTGAAGATAACTGAATAATTGGTTATCAAATCATATCTAAGCTGATTTTATAATTTATTTTATTTATTTATATAAGCAAATTCTGAAAAGTTTTTTTTTGTTATTCATCGCACTATGTATGGCATACATCGTAAAACCTTTTTAATTTGCCTTTTTGTCACCATGTTATAATCATAATGTTTATATATACAAATCTTACCTTATAATATTTTTGATTGCTCTGTTTTTTAATCTGATTTATCCCGTTTTTATTCTAATAACCCCATTTAGTTTGGCTTTAATGTTGCGTGGTCCTGCAGGGGTATTACTTTTGAATTTAGTAAATCCCTACAGGTCCACGACAGCCCCTACGATATTGTCATGTTCATATAGGGAGTGCTATCGGCGATGGGGGGAATTCGCTGGGCGAACTGGACGCGCCTAAGGTTACTTCCAAGGATATGCTGCATGCAATGATGCACTATATATGGCCCAAGGAAGATGCATTGGTACGAAAAAGGTAAAACCGAAATTCTACTTAAAAAGTACAAAAATTTTAAAGGAATTGTATATATGTGGTATTTTATTCTAATTTTTTAGAGTTGTTATTTCATTGGGTCTTTTAGCTGGCTCCAAGATGCTCACCGTTTGTGTGCCATTTCTATTTAAAGGCGCCATCGATACAATGGGTACTCTGAACATGAACTCAGCGCCGGAGACTGTGGTAACTGTAGCCACTGCCATGCTTATAGGATGTAAGATATTATTGAAAGGGGAGTCAAGCTGTATTTAATTGTCATCTGCTTTTCAGATGGCGTTGCACGCGCCAGTGCGGCTGCTTTCAATGAGCTAAGAAATGCTGTCTTTGCTAAGGTGGCTCATCATTCCATACGTAAGATTGCAACCAACGTTTTTTTGCACCTTCTTAATCTGGATTTGGCTTTTCATTTGAATAAACAAACGGGTGCACTCTCAAAGGTGCGTTAGTTAATAGAAGCGACTGCAAATAACGATAATGTATTTGTATTTATTGAAGTGTGATTAGAGAACGCAGCCATTATTATACTTTTTATAGATTCTTCCATAGGTATTTCTAGATATATCTGTAAATATATATGTATCTTTCATACTGACAAGTGCATGTAAATCGATCGAGATATATATCCTCACTTAATGTTAGTATTAGGCATATAGTTGTATGTATATTTATATGACTAATACTAACTGACCTAATATTTTATACTTTCAAAATATTATTTTAACTTTTCACCTTTGTTTTACAGACAATCGATCGAGGTTCACGTGGTATAAATTTTGTTCTCTCTGCCATGGTGTTCAATATTGTCCCTACCATATTTGAACTGGCCTTAGTATCTAGCATACTGGGGTTAAAGGTACTTTCTTCCTGTTTGATGTGTATTGATATTAAATGGAAATTCCATTAGTGTGGATTAGCATTTGCAAGCGTATCCATGTCGTGTGTTGCAGTGTATGCTGCCTTCACACTTTCAGTGACTCAGTGGCGCACAAAATATCGCGTCCATATGAATCAGGCGGAAAATGAGGCGGGAAACAAAGCGGTTGACTCGCTTATTAATTACGAAACAGTCAAATATTTTAATAACGAGAAATTCGAGGCCAGTCGCTACAACGAAGTGCTGAAAAAGTATGAATCGGCAAGCTTAAAAACGAGCTCCAGTCTAGCTTTGTTGAATTTTGGCCAAAACGCCATATTCAGCAGCGCCTTAAGCATCATTATGGTGCTGGCTGCCAATGAAATCGCCAAGGGTAACATGACGGTCGGCGATTTAGTCATGGTCAACGGATTGCTCTTCCAGCTTTCTATTCCGTTAGGCTTCCTAGGCAGCGTGTATCGTGAAATTCGTCAAGCTCTGCTCGATATGCAGTCGATGTTCACAATAATGAATGTAGAAAGCCGTGTTTCGACACCACCAAACTCTCCCCATTTAGCAGTGAGCGCCGAAAATTCATCCATTGAGTTTAGAGATGTCTGCTTTGAATATGAGTCGGGAAAACCCATATTTCAAAATCTATCGTTTACCATACCGGCAGGCAAGAATATTGCCTTCGTTGGTGGTTCTGGTTCTGGTAAATCATCCGTGGTCAGATTGCTCTTCAGATTCTTCGAACCTACTGCAGGTCGGATATTGATCGGTGGACAAGATATCAGCCAAGTTGGTATTGAAAGCTTAAGAAAAGCAATAGCTGTGGTACCACAAGTATGTAGCCAGTGTAAAAATACGCCTTTGATTATTTTCTATTTTAAATATTAATTCGAACGGTTTTTATTGATACGTTGTAGGACTCGGTTCTATTTCACGATACAATTCTGCATAACATCCAGTACGGTAACCTTGGTAAGCCACTGGAGGAAGTGGAAAATGCCGCACGAATGGCTGATATGCATGACGCCATCATGAGTTGGCCAAAGCGCTATCAAACTCAGGTGGGCGAACGGGGTATGAAACTTTCTGGTGGCGAAAAGCAACGTGTTGCTATAGCACGTGCTATTTTAAAGAATTCACCTATTTTAATATTTGACGAAGCCACCAGTAGCTTGGACTCCATAACGGAACAGGTGTGTAGGTTTAACATAAATAATTTTTTCAATTTTTAAAGGTATAAAATTTATTTTAATTGCAGAATATCCTGCAAGCTCTCTCAAGAGCTACGAATGGGCGCACCAGTATTTGTATTGCTCATCGCTTATCCGCCGTGATGGATGCTGATGAAATATTTGTTCTGGAAAATGGCAGCATAGGCGAGCGTGGTACACACGCCGAATTGCTACAGAAAAACGGCCTTTATGCGCGACTTTGGGAAACACAAACTCAACAAATCTGACATTAGAATGACAGAATTGCTTGTTAGGACGAAAGTATTCAGTTGTTTCAGGTTTACTTTCTTAAGGGTTGATGCTGTTTTAATTCCAAGTATTTATCCGTTGTTATAGTTCTCTCTTATAGTCTCTTTAATCTCTTTAAAACTTTAATAGCATGTTAGATCATTATTTTTTACTTATCTGTACATAAGTAAAAAAGTTGTGTTGAGTACACATGTAAATACCAAAAAAATAACTAATATACATTAGATAAGTAGGATTTTAAAAACGTTACTGTAAATAAAAATTGTATTTATAATAATGTGAACGTATATTTAAAGCTTCAAAGTGTGAAAGGGTTTGGCAGGAGAAAAAGAAGTAGAGTGTATATAACTGGGTCTTGGTAATAAATTGATCGTAAACTCTATTTTGTACAGTCATGCATATTCTACTCGCTTGATAAAGAAAGCTGTTGAGAAATATTTATATACTATTTTTTTCCTTTTCTAGAATAATCAAACTTTTATGTTATAAGCAAAATATATCAAAAAGATGTAAGATAACAAGCAAACTTTAAACATCTTAAACTAATATCTGGCATTACTAATCAAAACTGACCTACGAATTCAATTAAAAAATCGGGAATTTCTAAAATGTTACACTTTTATTATCTCTTTATCGCCAAAATTCAATTTCTAAGTTCAAAGTAAAATGTCTACACTTCGATTCGAGAGAAATTTCAACTTCTTTGCCGCAACTGTATCGGTATCGGAACATCGTACAATATATAGAGTAAACAATTTCCAAGATGAGTTAAAAATTTCTTATAATTTCTTACGCGAGATTGAAACTCTTTCCACAGCGGTAACATTGGTTTCCGTTGTTTTCCTGCATCTTCGTCTATACTTTGTTTTGTAACCATCATGGTTCTGTTTACGTACGTATAAAGATAACTAGAAGGTCTCAACCCGATTGTGGTCACGTGATGCATGACCCCACTGTTGAGAGCAAAACTCTTACCCGCAGTCAAAAAATAAGTTTCTTTATCATCATCACTCCTAAAACGAACATTTCCCTCCAATATAGTCAGTGAGACATTTGTAAGGTCGTCCGCTATATAGTTATCCAGAGTCAGCCCCGGAAAATCGGCTACAAATATCACATCCGAGTAGTTATTCCATGTTAGCACGTCGTCAGCAATGGCCTTTAACTTGGGACGCATGTGATTCAGTTCATTTAGTAGCGGCAACGACCAAGTCGTGCGTTCGAAGGCAGACCAGCTCGCCCTGAGTAAATCGACACGTGGATCAAAGACACGCTGCTGAAAGCGTCCATTCATAGAGCACCAGATGTCGAAGTAGATGGAGAAGTTTGTTGACGTAAGCGGACTAGCTTTAGGATTCCTATGAAAATCGGTCAATATATTTGATTCGATGCACTTTGCATACTGTAGGGCCATGTCGGCGTATTTCGTCCAGCGATCGTATTCTGTAAAGGCGTACGGATCTAAATAATGGACCTTCTGGTTCGAATTGTCGACAATTTTTATCGATGTAGAGATGGTATCGTATGTGTGGACCATCATGTCCCAGGAATAACCGTATAAACCATTCGTCCAATTATTATAGCCCTTGGTAATAAAATGTGAATACGGTAGGAATAATTGCAGGCCACAGTAGGTCAACACCAGCAGGGAACGCAGGGTAGGGTAGTAGGAGTGCTCGCCTTTAGATGATTGATGATCCTCGTCGAAGGTGGAGTTTGAAATGATATTTGTGTCATGCGTGGAGCATGAATGTGGGATTTTTAGAAGATTATTATCCTGATATTTGGTTTTTCCACTAAAGCAATTCGAGCATGAAATTAGCTTACTGAACAATCGCCTTCGGGGCCAGTCAAAACCAAAGAACAAAGGCACCTCAGCCAGGCAAACCCAAGGAAACATACCTAAGCAATGAAATTTAATATATTATAATAGATTTTGATAGTCTGGAAAGTCAAAACTTAAAACTCGGATCCAAATTAAATTTGTCCGCGCTCCAAAGACCAACTTAAAAGTTTTTAAAAAAGACTAAATAATAAAACTAAAATATATATATTTAATTTTAACAAAAACAACTTTACCAATGACGAATAAACGCGAATTGAATAGATGAAAGCCCAACATGAATGGGGTTGCCAGTAGACGCGACTTCTCCCAGGTCATAAAGAATGGTATTGAGAAATCAAATATCGCTGTGAACCAGTGCACAACTAGTAAATCTATTCTCTCTGTGGACATCAATGCGTGAAGTGGTGCAAACAACCAGTGGCGGCTTAAACTTGCCATCGCATATCCAGACAACCATTCAACGCTCAACTTCTTAAGACCAGCATACATGTACAGTACGAAGAATTGAAATTTGATGAGGAAATAATTCCAATACGGTACCACAGAAGGCAACTCCGGGTTAAGGTACTTATCTAGGGAACTATTGGAAAAATTTAGACTGTAAAATTTCCCTATTTTAGATACACGGCCCATTTGTCTCACCAGTAATAATTCGCATCCGTAAACAGAAACAAGATGCCACACAATCCGAACAGGTAGCTGTGGTTGTTCCAAGCCGGCTTGTCCAGTAGAAATATATACCAGTAGGGCACAATGAAGGCACAGCAGCTGAGCTTGAAACGATAACCGAGCATGATGCCACAGGCTCCCAGCCACATACACAGGTATATCAGACCCATCACGTGAAAGGGCGCCGCTCGCATGCCATCGAACAGTGGAAAATGGCAGTGTCTGGGTTCACCAAAGCGTAAATCTAGCTGTCCACCGCCGCGCTCTTCAGCGATATCGATCAGCATTGCAGCACCTGCAAGTGGTAAAGTTATGCTTGGGAAGCAAGGCATGAAATTCTTCATCATTTACCGAACAGCATTCGAAATACGCCCAATGCAGCACCATCGACAGGCCGATGCAGCCATTTTGTAAAGCCACTGAGACTTCTGAAGTTATCAGCCTCATATCCGGTGAATTCTTTAAGCCTTTCATTTATTTTCTGTTGTACTGATTGTTGCGGTTGATGTTTTTCTTGGAAGTGGTTATTGAAGTTGTGGTTGTCATCTTTTCCTTTGGCCTGCATTTTAGCCATCTTGTTTGAAGTAAAATGTTATTTTCATTATATAATTAAAATTACTTCCGGTTGTGTAGTCCTATTCCAATTAGCCTTTACACAAATCTTTAAATAGTACAATACTATATATAAATATAATAAATGAGAATGTGTGTGTTCGGACATTTGTTACTTTAGAATTCGGGATAGACTGGATCGATTTTGATGAAACATGGTGACAAAGACAAAAATTACTTGAACTTAATATAACACAAAAAAGCGTTTAAAACTGGAAGAGGGTTTTATCTTCATAGTATTTAGCCGAACGAGGGTTTTATCTTCATAGTATTTATAGAACGAGAAGTACGATTTCGATATCTTTCGAAAATCTGAAAAAATCTTTTGTTGGTAGCTGGGGGTGGGGCCCAGGAGGAGATTTTGCATGAGGAAAGAAAGGTTTGGATACAAGTTTCAGATTTTGTATGAAAGCATAAGCCGTGGTACTGGATGATATACCAAAGATTCCAGAGCTGACCTCAAGGAGGTCACTTTGTGCACTAGCAAGGCGCTCTTAATTGTAATTTTATAACACAAGACCCGTTTTGGATGCAATTTTCATCATTCCCTTGTTCTGATTTATAGGAAAGCTTTCAGAGCAATAATTTCAAAGAGTCGGTAAATTCTACCAGTGTTGAAAATTAGAAATATGCTGATTGTCATTTTAGCCTGTCGCTTCTTCAAAAATAAAATCTCTTTATATTTTTTAATAATTTATTTAAAAATCTGACATAAATACACGCATGCATACTGTATACTACAATAGCTATACTTAAATAAATAACTACAATTCTGCACTTATGCTTTTTTTTTCTAATGAAGAAAGATTTTCAGAATTTGCTAAATTTTTGTCTTAAAACATTGAATAATTTTCTGAAATACATTTTGAATAAATTGTTGCGTAAACTTTTTGTGTTTAGTTTAATAAGTTGATATTTTTGTATTTTTTTGTTGTTTTAAAATTTTTAAATTTTCACGAAGCCTTGAAGATGCTTCTAAGCTATATATAATGTTGTGAATATATTTATTCTTATTTTGGTAGGGAATACGGTTCACTTGAAATTGTTCAATACATTTATGAGTAATTAATGCAAGGTTTATTTAAACCGTTCCGCCATGTATTTTTCTTAAATTTGTCGTTTTGAAATTTTGTGTATTTAACACATTTTTTTTTTGACAAAATTTATCAAGATGTTAATTTTATTAAAAAATTATATAATTAAAGTAAGAGAAATTCAATATGCGCAATATAAAAAATAATATACGAAGGGAAAGAAATTTTAATTTCATTAAAAATTATATAATTAAAGAGATCCAATATGCGCAATTACAAAAATATGGTTTTTTAAATGAATACAAATAAAATACGAAGGGAAAGAAGTCTACAAATTGAGAAATTACGAGAAGTTTTTTGTTTTTATTTTATCTGGTGCGAAATTAATTTCAATTATTTCGGGTAAGATTTTGATTTTGTATGCTAACTTAAGTAACAAATTTGCATTTGCCAAAAATTTTAAATATTGGACACAGTTGTGAAAATTGTCATTTCTTATAGTAATTATTATTAAAAATTATGATAATTGCGATTTTGAAATAATCTAAAAAGTGATTTTCTCATTATTTGATTAATTTGGTTATATTTTTGTGAGATTTTTAAAAATAATCAAACAGTAATGCATATCATCAAGAATTCGTGGTAATTGAATGATAAGATTATTTGCGATCGTGGTTGAAAAGTAATAATTACACGAATATTGATTACTTTTACTTTGCTTAGCTTTGCTTTTAGATCCTCTAGTCGAGAAGTTATCCAAACACAGATATACGATTATTTTTCAGAACTCGCGAAATACTCAAATATTGCAGAGATACATTTTTGGTTTGTTTGTAATCGTAATCTAAAAATGTCGATATGACTACTTGGTAATTGGGTTAATTATCAATGTCTTGATATGAAAACGAGCTCTCCGGATGGTTTCGAATGTTCTGTAATGGCTTTCTATGTGAAATCGACTACTGATAAAAAATTAATCAAATTTAAGTCAATCTAATAAGTGCAATTCCTACCCTTTTATCCCTTTTTCAAGGGGAATACAAAAACATCTCATAATTTTCGCTATAAAACTCCTTTTCCGGAAACAGTGACGTAACCAGAAGACACATGAATTTTAAAATTTTACACATCCTGGATACGCCTCCGGCAGGAAGAGTATGAAACAGCCGATGAAAAAGAAGTATAAATATAAAGGAGGTAAATTTTAAAAAATGGATTATTATCAATATTAAAATATCTTCAACTTTCTAAAATACTTTGAAATTACGTTATTGCAATATTTAATAGCGTAAGACAAATACGGATATAAGTTCTAATTTTCGGTATACATTATTTTTGCAGCGAATATTTAAATGTTTGAAATACAATTTTATATAATTTCATGCTGTGGAATTCTAAATACTTGTTTTCTTTTCTTTCTTTACTAATAGCAGAAGTGAAAAAATGCATAAATTGCAATCGCCGAAAAAGATTGTGAAACTTTCGAATGATTCCAACCCAGCGACTAGCATTTCCTTTCTCCGCATCGGCCCTTGCCAAGTATCAAGCACCTCACGCGCACTGCGCTCGCCTCACACAACAGTCTCTGTCAATCAGGGCTTCGGGCGCAGGGGTTCGGTCAGCTGCCGTCTTTAGATGCGGTTCTGCTGCAGCTGCGAACGGGGCGTGAATGGGCTGACCATAACGCCGCTGGGCCAGATGGCCTCGTTGAATAGCTCATTGAATCGATAGTCGGGAATCGAAATCTTGAACTTACAGTACGACAGCTGCGACAGGTTGGCATCGTTCTTCACCAGCTTGGTGCACTTCACCAGACTTCTGTTGATCTTGAGCTCCTCAGCTAAGTGATCGATGATGTCGTCCTCACTGGTTGCCGTGGCGAATTTGCCCACCTGCACCCAGCGCCCGTAGTCGCAAACGACCTGCAGGCGGTCAGAGTTGCAGTTGTTGCCGACCACGATGAGGTTCGCGGCTTGCTTCTTGCTGTCCATGGCGTTAGAATTTCCGTACTGGAAGTACTGCTGGTACATGCGACCCTGTATTTGGTTTACACCGCTGGCTACCTTGTTTAGCTTCTCTTCCATGGCGTGTATCTTGGCAGCCAGTGCCTTGGGCGACTGGTTCTTGCACTCATCGCAGTTGAACGAGATCAGCGGATTCTTCTGAATGGCATCGTATGTGGCGTCGTCGACGTTGACACACGAGCGGTGGTACTTCTTGAGGCAGTCGTCCGAGTTGCAGATGATGATCGAATCTTTGGAGGCGATCGATTTTTTGCACTTGGGACAGTTTTCAGCCATTTTTGAACGCTTTGTTGCTACCTCTAGCGCTGCTTCTTCCACTTTCGTTGGTATACAGAAAAAACCGTCGGAAGTGCGGCGGTTTGTTGAACGAACGAATGAACGAGCAAGTCACGAGCAAGAACGCTACTTTGCTTCGCGGGGGAAGCGAAGTGAACAGAAAATCCACACACTCAAAGAAAGGGAAGAAGCACGAAATAACCGCCTCAAATACACTTCCGTACGCTCCAAATGCCGTTATACAACTGTCAATGTGAACGACAGTTCACAGTTCACAAGCAAGCCGTCCACCGTACATAGTGGTAAAACGTAAAACAACCCCTAAAATTCGTATCCCTGGAAAGCATATTTAGGTTTCCAATCTAAAGAATAGGATAACAAGTTGAGAGAAAAACAAAAACACGTCAAACTGAGAAATTAATTCTGAAGAGAGAAGTAAGTTGGGAAGAGAGTGAAACTAATAACAGTTGAACAGCCCTGATTCCGATGAAGAATGCAGAAAACAAGTGAAGAGATGCCATCAACAAACCCTTGCCAGTGTTTTTTTGTTACAATTGGTTGGGTTTTATCCTCCCGCATCTGATCAGGAAAATTAAGGATACGTTCGAATCAAGATCGTCGTAGCAGGCACCTCTGCATTTTTAGGTAGAGTTGCTTTGAGGAATTTTTACATCCTGGGAATTCTGAGAAAATATTTCTTGGGGAACTCAATTTTTAATGCTTTCCTCCAGGGCAGAAATAAATTCTTGATCTTTATTCGCCACCATTAATCGGAGCACGGCATCTTCCATTTTGTGTCCAGAATGTAGTTTTAAAAATCAAATTCCATTAGATTTTATAATAAGTAAGGAAATTATAATCGGTCTAACTCGACTATCAGATACTCTAAATAGGATAAATATGGCGACCGTTCCTGACACTCTAATGCGCACAGCGCACGCTAGGTTTACATATATAAAATTTTACTTATCAATTTTCTAACATTATAACTTTTTTTATTATGAAAAACGACATGTTTTTGGTCGATTCAGCCCATTTTTAATGGTTGTCCACTAATCATGTGAACTGACAGCTGTCGAAGTCTCGAAATTTTTATACAGCTGTCAACTTAGCTACTCATTAAGAAGCTGCTGCCACTTTGTGCACTCTGTAAACGCAATTTAGCGTTAAACTGAAATACCAAAGTTCTTGCTATTTCACGACGTTGCGTGAGGTAAAAACTAGTTAATCAAGTTTTGGTGTTTAAGAGTTTTTTAAAGTCGCGCAAAATATATACAATGGTTTTATAAATAAGGCCGAAATACTTTTACAAAACTTTCACTAGATAGTTTTAGACGCCTGTTGCATCAACAAAATATTGAGCAGATTGAATCAGCGTTTGCTTTTCGTTTTACAAATTTGTTTAACAAAAAAAAAATTAATAAAAAAGTTAAATTTTTCAACAATTTGACTTTTTTATTAGATTTTCCTGGAACTATTAGGTTCGTAGTATATTTACCAATTACAAGCTTGCTTTATTTAATTTAAAATATTCTCAATTTACTTCAATTCAACACAAATTAACTTGACATAGCTAAAGATTCGAATAAATACGCGCAAACTTTTTAGCGGACTCAAAGAGAAACAGCTTCAAACGTAGCAATGATGACTACTGAATTTACTGCAGGAAGCGATGCTGTATTTATACATATCCTTCAATCCTTCGAACAGCATCCTGAACAGAATGCGAGTATGCTTTAAAGGGAAGAAATTCCAGAGCAGAGGACCATCTACAGCGCATGATCTGAAATCATCATATCACGAATATTATTGCCTTTTTGGTTCAGTTTAAGTGATTCAGTTTTAAGAAAAACCTCTGCTGCATTTCCACACCACCCAAGAGGTATGCACTATGGTGCCTTACCGTTTTTTTTGGGTGTTCGGTTCCCCAGTAGGCCTATATTCACCCATATACAAAATAACATAAAAACATATACAAAGAATTATACCAAAAAATATACAATATACGATATACTTTTACCAAATTACTAATGAATGAAGCAATAAATTAATATTTACATGATGTAATGAAATATATAATACAGTGAAATATGGGAATGAAATATACAATGCAAACAATGAAATCGAATGAAATATACAATATACAGTGCAAATGCATCTAAACGAAGCAGTTAAATAATGTCCAATAAGTAAATTACAAAATTACAAATATTTATAAAATTACTGCATATTACAAACATAATAGTACCCAAAGATCAATACACCGATGTTTATTTTTAATAAATTATTGTTAGTATTACTCTAATGAGATGTGTGATACACGGAACACTCGAATTTTTACTTGAATCACTGGAAATTTTTTAATTAAATAAAAAAATAAATTAAAGTTTTTAAATAAATTAATTTAAAGCTTTACTCGTATTCCACACTTTAAGTTCATTATTAAAACTCTTTACAAAAATATTTATTCTAATCGAAACAAATAACTCAACAAACTCACTGACTTTGAAATTTTCACAACAAAGAAAAGCCTCTATATCCATCATTTTGGATATTAAAAATTCCTGAATCTCTATTCTATAACAACTGCATTCAAAAATCTCTAAAAACCGCTATTATAGCTTTTCTATATAATTTATAAACCCACGGTAGGCTTTACTAAACTCAAATAATACCCGGATTTCATAACTAACGTAAAAAGAAATTCCTCCGTCGTCACGGTGTTATTTAAAAAATAAGGCAAGGGATATATGCAATCGTGAAGATTATGGGACTTTAAAAATAACCAAGCACAGGCGTAAGCCAGAGCGTTTTCTTGAAGGAACTTAGTTTCGCCTATATTAATTTCGGCCTGAGCAATGGTGGAAGGTTGTCGCCTCGGCAGATGGAATTGCTCCCCTGAACTATCCTGCACTAGCGAGTCATTACAACCCTGTTTAAAAACTTCATCGTTCTGATGACTACCTATATTATTTAATGCCCCGCAATTCTCTCTAGCTAAAACCTCAACATAATTCAGCCCCCAGCACTTCTGAAAAAAACCTGTGAACATATATGCGCTTACACCAGAGTATATGCGGGGATACCCGACACAACTCCTTCTAATCTGCCCGAAGAAATTTTCCAGGGAATCCTGACAAAGTCTTCTAGGCATAAGATATGGGAATCCTTCCTGCGATAAAAATTCTCAAAGAAGACCTAGACCAGATATATTTATGAGCCAACCACTGATAAATGAAAATTGGTTTGTACCATTAAGACCCCGTGAATTTGTAATTCGCAGTGAATTTAAAAGGGTTTTAGCTCTTCTTAAAAAAACCACCTGCTCATCGTTTCGGGAAAAAACTTTTTTTGACTGACATTGGACATGGGGTTTACAGCTATTGAAAATATTAAATAGTTCATCAAAGAACAATAAAAACTCAGCAGTATTAGGAGTTGTGGAGGCCTTTATAACATCAGTCCGTCCTGATGCATATAAGGCATTAATTCCCGAAGCAACTATGTTGCTAAGAACCTGAGCAGCCAAAGGTAACCTTATTTGGTCGAAACGGTGTGGATAGATGTGAGACGCAGTCAATTTTTGCGCACATCTAATTGGCAATTTGGAATCAACATTATAAAAATGTACAATATCGTTCCAACTGACATTTTTATTATTAAATATAATGAAATTTTTGGAATTCTGCAAACAATTCCGGGTACTATTTAGAAGATGTGGTTGATCATGAAAAAAAAATTTTTTTGTCATTGACGACGAAATATGGGCAGATTTCTGATAACCCCATAATTCTAGCAAAGTTAAGAAAATTTGTTGCCTGATCACAGACAAAATGGCAGGGGAAAAGTTTTATATCTTGAAGCTTGGAAATAGCTTCAATGACATATTTTTTAAGAACTTCGGTTTGTAACAGCCCTGAAAGAAATAGTAAACAAATGGTTGTTTCCAAGAGGTACCTCCAATCCCTTGAATCGTCAGTACCATAACCTGATCGGCTATTTTACTCAAGCGGTTCTCGTCGCCACAGTCTTCGAGACCAATGATTTTGTCGTCGTGTTTGCTGTAATGGAGATACCGTTATAGCGGCATTTCGTCGCAAGAAATTGAAATAAAGCGTTGTTCAGCAGAAAAAGCACGACTTTGAAATTCTAAAGCCTTGATGTTACTGATTGAATAACCGGGAGAATTTGGCCAGCCTGAGGTAATCTCTCGAAGAGTTCTCTCTTGAGGCCAATATAAAGTGCTTTTAATAAAGCGATATGCCAACGGAGACATAAAGAAAACACCCAACGCAAGTGTTTTTATTTTATGGTCATATTGACGTCCGTTTGGGTGGCGAGAAATGTTTTTTATTCCCTTAGCACAATGTTTAAGGTTTGCTGGGAGCGATTGACAAAATTCCCCTATTAATTCTATTTGGTCTACCTCGCTAATGGCCATTTCTTCTACTAAACGTTTATTTTCCATTATTAGACGCTCAATTTGTTTATTTTTTAGTTTTAGTAACCGATTCTTTTTTATTGTTGTCTTTTTAAAATTTTAATTTGAAATCTCAATTTTTTTTAATTTCTGAAGCAAAGGATTTTTTTTTTTAAACGTTTGCGTGTCTGAATGTGTAGATTCACCGCCTCAGTTGATTTGTCTAAGGTTATATCAACCATTGGCAGTGACTCTGCAGGCTCAGGCAACTTGTCTGAGTCCAGTGAAAGAAGAGGTTTAGGAGAAGAGCGCGTGTCACACATCTCAATTCTTCGAACCTTAACTGGAGAATGATCTGATTCAAATCATTAATAAATACATTTTTTGTTTGAAATGAATTGATGTTTGGGTATACACTTAAATCTAAATCTGGCAGCGCCCCAGAGTCTAGCTTTCTGCCAGACTGTGAAAAAATGCCTTACATAGGCATAATACTTTTCCCTGTGTCCTCGATTCCAAGTCCCCTACGCCATTCTCCTCTCCTATATACATATATTTGTGCTTCAGTAGCACACGCAAAAGATTGTGCTTCAGAAGCACACGCTGTAGATTGTGCTTCAGAAGCACACGCAAAAGATTGTGCTTCAGAAGAACACGCATTGGATTGTGCATTAGAAGCACACGCAAAAGATTGTGCTTCAGAAGCATACGCAAAAGATTCTGCTTCAGAAGCACACGCAAAGGATTGTGCTTCAGAAGCACACGCAAAAGATTGTGCTTCAGAAGCACACGCAAAAGATTGTGCTTCAGAAGCACACACAGGAGCATACCATGCGGCAGCTACCAAAAGTCTATTGGAAACAAGAGGAGTTTTGCAAACTTCTCCCAGGTAACCTCCCAACGAAATAAAATATAAGGTTTTAACTTAAAATGCATAAATAAACAAGCTATTTGGTGCTGGCCTTCGTAGCCGCTTTCTTCATATATGGTACTTGGAACATTTGTCGGTATCGACTGCACAAACTTGGTTCTCTTCTATGACGCAGTCTTCTATGCTTTGTCTGGCATGGAAATGGGAAGGCAAGAGGTCTCGGTAGAACCGGCTAAAAACAATAACAAAAGCACTCTTGGCAAGAAGAAATACCCACAAAAATCCACACGTGGTTCTTTCGGAGGAAATTTTTAAAATTAATAGAGTGCAGAAT
Organism: Sicus ferrugineus; assembly: GCA_922984085.1. Taxonomy (NCBI): domain Eukaryota; kingdom Metazoa; phylum Arthropoda; class Insecta; order Diptera; family Conopidae; genus Sicus; species Sicus ferrugineus. The sequence goes on from OV277350.1 coordinate 38,924,707, forward strand.
TAATACCTTAAAAAGTGTTGTGTAGTTTTCGACTACAATTTGATTATATGGAAATAAAACAAGTAAAAGTCTTATCTTCGGCATGGCCGAAATCTAAATCTACACCCGAGTAACTGAAAAAATTATAATTTTTAACAATTCCTTTGTATTTTTTTCTCTTGCATTTCCATATACATATAGGAGAACACAGTGGTGTCGGCTATTAGGAGTTGTGGACCGAGCACCTAAAGAAATGTTTGCTTGCTCTAATCATTTTTCTAGCGAAATGAGTAGTGGTTCCGGACTGCGTAGGGATGCCGTTCCGGGTATAGATATAGTCATCCAACTAATGTACAGTGGCTCACAGCCAAAGTGATGCAGCATTAATATAAAGAGAGAACAAGCAAAAAATCATACATGGTGGTACTTATAAGTAAGATGGCAAAAGCTACGTCTGGAGAAAACCAAATACAGAGCTGCACCCATAAAATTTGCGGAGCACTGTAAAACACGGTGGGGGCCATGTAATGGGCTTGTGTGTCATCTGCCGACACAAAGCGGCATAACAAATTGCCGCAAAAGTCGAAACAAAGCGACTTTTCAGAAAATGGCTGTAAAGCAACTTACTTACCGTTCAATCTCCGACTGGTTTCCACCACCACTCGGAAAGACGAAGAATTTCGGAAGCGAAGATCCGAGACACCCTCTTTTTGCGCAAGTCTTCTTTGCAGGCATCTTATATTATCACAAATCTGTAAAACTGGTTTTAATTAATTCACTCAATATTAAATATTATACAAGTCGAATTGAAAAGGGATAAGGCGTCTGTCATACATGTATGTATGGAGACTTTATATAATATGGTCTCCAAGCTAAAACATTTGGCCTCAATAAAATGACATTAAATAAAGTTTCGAAAATATAAATTAATTCCTGGAATACAGAAAGTTGTTTGGATATTATTGTTATTAAAAATGAATTTACGTAAATTTAATAATATATGTATACATATATTCTTTATGTATTTCACCAATACCATTTTAAAAAAACTTGCTACAGACTTGGAAGGCATTTGAGAATTTTTAATGAGAAAAATTTCGAAAACACAACCACAGACAAACATAATATTTGTGACATAACATTTTACTGGAGTGTTTCCGAAAGCGACAGTAGGATTTCTTGTGACCATGCTAAAAACAAAACACTTTTACATCGCCGTAAATAAATCCATATCTGCAATTATAATTTTAAACGTACATAAACCTACGTATAAATATGTATAGATTATAATCTATTTTTAGGCATGCTCCGACGTTAATCGAATCATGCGTAATCATGTCACATCATGTCAAAAACTGTAAGCATATGTAATGAGCATCACAGCTGCCCCTGCAGAAAGAACGAATAATTTAAATCTTCGTAAGCCACATGTAAATAATGGTCCGACTTTTATTTTTTTTATTCATGATCAATTCATGATGTATAGCGAGCGATATTTAACTTTTATAGCGATATCCAACTTTTCGAAAAGAAATTATTTCTGAAAAGTTAGATATAAGTAAAAGAAGTTAGATATAAGTAAAATCAAACCAAAATCAAAATATTTAACAAATCCAGAAAAAAGTAATGACTTCAAATTGGAAAAAATTTTTTCAAGATGTTTTAGTTAAAAAATGGATTTGTATGAGTAAACTTGTTAAAAAGTGAAAGTGTACATTCGTGATAAATATTTATTGAGTACAAAAAATCTCCAAATTTGAGAATTTTTCAAGTTCGTCAAATGTATAATTTATTTTATCAAAAGTGAAATATATATCTGAACTTACATGCATGACTGCAGTGTTGTCTAAACATGAAGTTGGTCATATAAATATACACATTAATCACATAACATGTGACCAGTCTCCATAAAAAATTGTGTCTCCATAAAAAATTGTGCTATATATTTATATTTCGAAATTAATGATAGCCTGTAGATGCAGACGGTAAAAAGTGCCTTTTGGTATATTTTAACTTTTATAAAGCAAACGAAAATCTTTAAACAATGAAAATTAGTTAAAACATATGTATAGGAAAGCGTCAAAATTCTAAATCATCATTTAAAAATTTGTTTGTTTAAGAAGACTTCCATACTTACCTTTCTGAAATGCTAATAGCACGTACATTCGTAATGAAACAAATGTTTGTTTATACTTTTTATTTTAAATATTATTATAAGGTAGGTGCAATTGATCATGTAAGTTATTTATTATCGTTTATACGAGTATAATATTAGAAGCTTAAAGTTGATCATTTCCATATACAGAGCATAAACTATAAAGTTTTTGCATTTGGTTTTTTTACAGCAGTTAAACTTCTTCATATTTCTTTTAGTAAAATTTCTCAAGAATTAAGATGTACGAGTACATAATTAAAAATAGTTCTAAGAAATTTTCAACGTTAACATTGGTTTAAATTAAAATATTACACAAAACAGAACTTTCTGATCAGTGAGTTGTTTTCAAAATAATAATACAATGTTCGGAATGAGTAGAAATAACGCAATTTCGTTAAATGCAAAATAATGTTATATCGGCGAATATATTGTTGTATTTCACTGCTTTTGTAATTGATTAAGATTTTTACACTTTCTGTAATCAATTTGGTTGTTTGCCGGTTCCCTTCGTATTTCTCTCAACGCAACAAAAACGTAATAAAATAGGAAAATTTTTTTACTCGTCCTCTCAGCTTCCCTGTCGACGTATTTTGAAATGGGTATTTGTAATAAAGTACTATAAAATAAATTGTTAGTTCGGAAGCGTTTAAACAAAACTTTATTAAATGAGTGCTTGATACGATTTTAACATTAACTTTTATTAATATATTATACTATGCTATAAGATTCCCTTTTGAAATTGCGACTTTCAATCTGTCATTAATTTTTGGTTTTGAAAATAAATTGTTTTACGTACACTATGCATCGTATATAAGTATAATATGTATGTATACATGTATAAATAATGTGTTTTTACATATTAAATACATACACAACAATTTTTTATAAGACTATAATTAAAATATTTTGAAAATAAATTTAAAATTACATAAATAATACTTTTATTTTTTTATGTATGCTCAAACAAAAGTTTAGTTGAAGTTGTTCGTAGGCAATAGTTTATTCCCTCTACATTTAACCCTCTTAACATACATACATAAATGTCGATTTACAGATTGATTATTTAAATATTACTACTTTCTCCTCAATAAGTTCGTTTTTAATAAGAATTTTTCGCCTAAAACACAATCTTTAAGACTTTCAATTATTCTAAATTTGCTTTTTCTGTTTCTTTTTTGTAATGTATAAATAAAGAAGATTTCTCAGAAAATCAATAATAACCGGACAGTAAATGCTTAATTTTTTTATCCCTTTTTTAATTCCAATAACAAATTTGGTTTTAACTTGCATAATAACTTAAGCTAAATTCAGAAACAAATACTTTCTACAATAGTAAATTTAGCCAAATATTACAGAGTATTTAGAAAGTTCAAAAGATTTAAAGCGTTTTCCGAAGCTTTATTTTCATATTACTTTTACACTAACGAATGAGCTGCAAGAAACAGAGCTATAGATATTCAAATAATAGATTTTGCATACTATTGTTTCGAAGAGACAAATAGCAATACCTGGAAGGCAATACTGAATAACACGGCAATATTTGAAAAACAATAAAAAATTCGTAATTCAAAGAAATGTGACCACTCTATTTAGTTATGGTTTTGCTCGTGTAAATAAAACAGAAATTGAAACAATTGATACTTATAATTGGCGTTGATTTCTCTTCTAGTAGTTGGTATGGTAAAATATTTAAGTATCTATTTTTTGGGTATTCAAGAGTGATATTACAGTATACTAGTAAGTAATTTAATTCTTTTTATTTGTTTTTCGGTTGAAGTGGATTTTTATAACCAACAAGTTTTATCAGTTTTGTTTTTTCTATTACTTTATAATAATTTGTGTTTTTTTATCATACTGGTTTCAGTTTGCGTTTTATTTAGTTCTGTCAAATACTGTTCAAAGTACATGTTTTCTAGGACATTCACTGGTTGTTCTTTGCAATGTTTTCGTCTAGGTTGAGGTGTACTTAAACCGCATAACTCCAGAAGCTTATACTGCGCCGTTATCGCCATGTGGATTTGGATTGGCATCATGCACCAAGGATGAAGTACCTCCAGCAGTTGCTTGGTTTTGTTGTGGAGGTGGTGGGGGTGGAGGTGGCATATATTGTGGGTACTGTGGATATTGTGGCTGTTGCTCACCACCTATCAAGCCCAGTTTATCTGTGTCGGGAAGAGTTTTGGTAAAAACGGAAACAAGGAAAGCAAATATTAGTTCAGTTTAAAGAAGGTAAAATTGCGATAAACAATATTTAAGTATGATTTCGACAATGATCAAGACTGATTTTAATGGATGTTTAACAATGATTTTATGAACAATATAACGTAAAGCAATTTGTATAATAAGCAGACATTATTTATACATTTCTATAACTCTATTTATCATTACTCTGCTTTGTAAATGTTAACAGGGTTTTTCAGGTTTTATTTCATTTGTACTCCCTTCGGTTGTAGGGTATAAAAATTGTTTATGATTTATGATTTTATGATCACTAATCATCGAATTCATGTATCTACTGGAAAACCCTGTAATAAATATACGAATGTTAAGTTTTGATTTAATATATAGTTTTTTTTTCTAAAAATTACAATGCCGATATCTTATAATTATTTGTTTATATGAGAAATTATTTATATCGGAGCCGTAAGCGTTTTACGTCACAACAACAAGGACAACAGCAGCAACAGTGGGATGTCAACTATTGCAGGATATTTTAAAGCATTTTTCCATACATACATAATATAAAATGGTTAGTAATGCATTACGTAGATTGAAATGAGGCATATATTACACAAAATTAGTGTATAAATGAGGTAAATTGAATAAAAAAACATCCGTTATAAAATGTCTTTTAAAGATGTTTTCAGATTATTTATAGATTTATTATTTAAGTTGCAAAAGTTTCGAGAGTTGAGAGGCATTTATGGATTGAACAAATCAAAACCGAATTTCATTTCCATGAAAGTGGAAATGTTTTAAGATTATGTGAATCTTTATTGAAGCCCCCTTAATTTTTTTGTTAAATGCGAACTTACAGAAAAATATGTTCGAATTTCGAAGAATTCTTATAGAATATTTTAATTTTGTGGAAATAAGGAAATTCTTTACGGGGAAAAACTGTTTGGGAAAATATGGTGGTAAATCAATTTCAAGTAATTTCTGTCAAATTTTGATAGCTGGACAGAATTTTGCAATGATGTAATTTAAATTCGACTTATAGCAAATTAATTTTGCGTTTGAACTAAAATTTAGTCCGTATTAATTTTCATTATTTACCCTAATTAAAAGCTATTGCAAATCGCTGCGTTTAAATTATGATAACATTTCTAAAATTTTATGCTTTGAGAAAGAATTGTTGACCAAAAAAAAGTTTAAATAAAGAGTAATTATATTAAGTTGAGCTGAAATATTTCAGATATATATATATTTTTTTTAAATTAGCTTTTAGAACAACATAAAGTTACAATTCATGCAGTTAAAGGAACAGAAAAGTAAGAAACAAATTACATGTAATTTTAAACAGTTTTCCAAATGAATTTGTGTATCTGATGTGTATAAAAGCCTTACGTGAATGTATTGTGAAAAGTCTTACGGTGTGGACTTAAGAGAATGTTTGTGTGTGATGGAGGATTAAATTTTGAAGTGGATCCAATTTTGTGAAAATTTTCGAACATGCCAATTTTTACAAAAATCAGTTCGTCTACGTTTGTCAGGAATTCGAACTAGCGTTAGTAGGTGCGAATTTATGGCCTTTAATTTGGGACTGAGTATATTTTTTTCATTTTATGAGATTCCAATAAGTTTCGTTCGTTGCCTTTATAGTTATAGAAATCTCTATCCTTGTGTATCTTTCCCATTTCAGCTACATCTTCTGTGAGGTGTGTTTTAACCGAAGGATTCACAGTGACCGGATCATTCACGGTACTTTCGAGAATATGTTCTACAGGTTTTTCGGATTGCTCATGACTATGGATTTCTGTGGTGTTTAAGTGGTTTTCGATCAAATGTGACTCCATATTAGATTTTTGTATAATAACTGTTTTTTGATTCTCTTCGGTTGAAAGCACTGGCCAGATCCATGCTTCTGCAGGGTTCAATTGCAACAAATTTTGATTTGTTGTTGGAGGAAAATGTTAGGAAATAATGCCAATTAGAATTGTTGGATGGTTTTTGCAGTTAACGGATGGAAAATAAAATCATAGATTACAACTTGTAATTGCTGTGAGTAATAATTTTTAATATTTAGTGTATTTTATAAATGAAGGTTCTAAATATATTAAAAAATAGCTTTATACGCCTATTGATTGATAGCAGCTCAAAAGTGGTGCCTTGAATACTCGCATCTTCTTAACTAAAGAATTGATATTAGTTTGCAAATCAAAAACTTTAAGCCGACATTTTTCTATACTTTTCAAGTTAAGAAATTTTAAATGATAATCTCTAAGTTTATAAAATTTAGGCATTTGTATTATTCCTATTAATGGATATATAATATTAGCGATAATTTGTCCGACTTCATGTTGGCAATTGAAGTTATACCTTTAAATAAATTTATAGGTTTGTTAAACATTTTATTTCTAACGAAATTAATTTTTTAATCCTTTTCATCTTTTCCTGCAAAAAATTTTATAATAGAACTCATTAAACAGAAATGAAAATTTAATTTAAAATTTTGAAGCGTCTGAAAAATTTTGCTTAAGAAAAATTTTGTACTCTTTTTCCTTTTTTGTAAGAAAAGTAGAACTTTTTTATTAGTACGCGACCAACTTTCGGAAAGAAAAGTTAAAATAATCAAAACACAAAAACATTAAGCGACTGTGAAGGATTCCATTCTGCTGTCGAAAATTTCGATAAAAACGTAAAAACTATCTCTCATACTGGTTGCGTGTTTGGAAAATTTGCATTTTCATTTCATTCAAATTCATCCACACGACATTTGTATCAGATAAGAAATTAAGATTCTCAAATTTTTAGCAAATGTTATAAAGCAATTGCTGACATTTTTAACATACAACTTTATTTGTAAGAACAAAAAATATTGGTCGCGTACAGTTACCACTACAATATTCTTACATTATATTGTCAAGCAGAAAATTTTTCACCTTGTAATTATAGATTTTCTAAATCTAGTTTATATTTAAGTTTTTACCTTGACTACTTTTAAAATTGTAATAAATTTAAAAACCAATTAATAAGCGCTTACATACGAACGAATCGTAATAGATTTTCCCGTGTGGGTCAGACATATCACGTATTTAAGAAGGTTCGGGAACTCAATCCTGCGATCAAATTGTGCCATGTGTAACGGGCTTATAATTACTAGTGGTGGTAGAAAAGAAAAAAATTTCCACGAATTTGTAAAAAATCGTTGATTATCCAACTATTTTCCAATTCGACTTAGGAGGTAATGAGATTATGCTCGAATTTTAAACATATAATTACAATTAATAACGAAAACGAAATTTAATAGATATGTTCTCAAAAATTTTAAGTAATCGTATAACAAAATTTTGTTTATACATACTGCAGTGATAATTTGAAACAAAAAAAATTAATTGAGTGCAAAATTGAGTGAAAATTTTTTTGCGAATGCCATTAATACGTTGGGGTTTAAATGAATCCTTCCGATGTTTAAGAAACACACATAAAGCTGTGTAAACGCGTACCATATCGATAAGAGGAAGTGCTTGAAGAGACATCTGAGAATATGAGGAACATGAAAGTACGAGTACCAGATACTCTAGTGGCTATAAAGATCTATAAAGCATCGGGTTTGTTTTTACATATGTACATACTCTGTACGTACAAACTTATATTGACTTTTCCATAAATTTGCTTACACCACGAGGATCCATAATTACACATTGAATCTTGGGTTTATATATACTGAGGAAATTTTTTAGGTTAAGGCCGTTTAGTAGTATTGTTTTAACACAATTAAATACGAGACATCACTACAGATTTTGAATTAAATTTCACAGCGAACCTGATGCTTTGCGTGGAACGGGTTTAATGAGGATGAAGGCGCCTGATGTATGCAGATATTGTGCGAGGTTATTTAAACAAGATTTTTGTGAATTTTGTATAAAATTTTGCGTTTTTTTTTGTTACTGCGATTGCCAATCGGGTGGGTTCCTTGAAATTTCTTCACAAAAATAGTTTCACAAATATTTCAGCAATGTACTAAGTTGGTAGCTCATCAGATTATCGTACATTACACACATGCAGACGTATGTAATGTAAACAATTTCGGTTGGGTAAAATTCTATCTTGTCTACTGCCTTTACATAAAGTTACCTATAAATACGACATATTTATTCAAAACAAAATTAATAGATAACTTAAATAGATCAAAAGACATTCAAGAATACTACTTTAAAAACTGTACTCAAAGTACGAAGTAAGAAAAAATTACTGCTAGATCAGATCAGAGAAATCTAGAAATATCTCTAGTTTATTTTGACTTAAAACTAAATATTGACCAGGAATAGGGATTCAAACAACAATCCAGTGCTGTTTGTTTGGTGTAATTTTTTCAATAACTTACTTGCGATAATGGCAACTATGACCAATCCAATCACGCCCATAATAATCATCATCTGCAGCAATAGACAATTATTACTTATTAATACTTATATTAATAAACAATTATTACTTAATAATACTTAATTTGGCACAACTTCTCTTCAAAAAGTAAAAAATTTCTCATTACCTTCAGATTTTGCAACCAGAATTTCCGCTTTAGTTTGCCTGCTTGCTGCTCGAATTGCGACGCGCCTTGCTGTAAGGCGTCTGCTCGATCGTCCAATTCAGATAGCTTCTGATCTCTTTCAAGCACCTTCTCTACATTCGTTCGCATGATATCGACGACCTGAAATTAATGTATGGTGAAATGGGAAAAGTGCTCGAATTTAAACTTTGTTCCATATATTCTATATATTTGTCCTATATATTCGTTTAGCACAATGCTACAGATCCAAAACATTTAGAAACTTACTTCGTCGACTTGTGCCTGTGTTTGCTGTAACCTCTTCTGTGCTGCAATCTGTTGCGGATTCCGTGGTCCTCCAACAATCTCGCCATCGCCTCCCTCTCCGACTGGCGCTCCTTCGGCGGCTGCTGCGTCGGCTGCTGGTGCTGGTTCCGCCCTTTTGTGGAAAATTTCTTTTTAATTTAACGAACTTTACAAACATACATACGCACATATATTACACAAATTCAAATACTAAATAATTATCGATTTTATTAATTCCAAAAATTGTGTTAAATGAGTATTAAAAAGTAAACGTTCGGCAAGACTTAATTCTGGACTTCACACAACTACAGAGGATTTTAGGCAGAAAGAAATGTGTCAATTTTATATGTGAGTTTGTGCAGGTCTACTTAAAACTATGTTGAAATTTTACACGACTTCTTTACAATTTAATCGTCTTTAGCGCTACCACATACTAGTTATATAATATAAATAACACTTGAAACTTACTCCTCCTTCTTCTTGTCTTTCTTGCCCATTTTCTAGTAAACTTAAAAATAATCAAAACAAAATATTATATATATTTTCAAAAATATGTTATTAAAATCATTTTAAAATTAAAAATTAAGTTATAATGGTAATTGAAAATTTTTCCTTACCTACTTAATGCGCTATTATACGAAATTGGTTTTTAAAATTTATATTGAAATTAAAAAAATAAATTTAAAAAATTTGATTTATATTTTATGTTAATGTGTTAAAGCCACAAGTTCTTAATTGTACCTGTATTAAAAAAAATTCTGATCTATTATAGATTTTGTATTTTGTACGCTGTTTCAAGATTATATTAAATAACTACATATTATAAAGCATAACGTGAAATTCATGTTATTCTATGTCATTATGGACGTTTTTCCATATTTCCTTGTTATCCAGAACATCGAAAAAATCTAGGTATTAAAGCCCTAATTAGACAAACAGAACGTAATGTAGCCAAGCAGACGAAAACGTGGTTTCTCAAATCGTATTGTAACAGAATTAAAAGCAAAGAGTTGTTATAAATAGAATATTAATTGCCATTACATTCCTTAACTTCATTTTTGACATTTGATTCCTCTCCCTTTATATTTCACAAACTTTCCATTGATTATAATTTTATGTTTAGTGTGTTTATTAGACGAAGTAAAATTTCAAATGTAAATATTGTTTGTATTCTACGGCCGACTACGTTTCAATAATCACCATTCTTTTCATTACGTTTTTTGTTATTAGGGTACTTTTTGATATGTTCTGAAAAATTCGCGTAAACAAAACTTCGATGAACATTTCTAAATTTTTGAAATATCCAAAAATAAAATCGCAAATTATTGAACGATAAGTTACTCCGATATCGATTACTAATGTGGCAAGAAATCTTGTATCGGGTAAAACTTGAAATACATTTTTAATTGTACTTTAAAATATATTTTTGTATCGTTGTCGCGTGATTACATGCTGTAAGTTATGGATTGCAATTGCGTTTAAAACGTTTAACTTCTTGCATAATTCACACGAAAAGTTGTAGTTAATGGTGGGTTGTGGAATGTTCTACTCACAACCTGCCAATAAAAATTCTTCAGAAAAACCGGCTTAAAGACTGAAACCAAAACGGTAGTCAATTAATAGATGTAAGAGATGTGGATGGAATGAAATGCCTGAAGGAAAGGATGCATTAACTATTTCACAAAATCGTCCTGGCATACGCGACTATAATTTCAAAGCTTTAGTATATTAATTTCATTTTAGAAATTACTCGTTACAAAGTCGAAACTTTGTAGTAATTCACCTGTCTGTTTCTGTAAAATAACTTCAAAATAACTTTTATTAAAATTAAGAAAGTAATAATGTTGAAAACACAAGATATTACAATAAAAAAATAATTGAGTAAAAGGGTTTAAAATCAATACTTTTACTTACATTTGTATTAGTTTCTGAACTGGCACTGGGTATGTGGTTAGTGTTAGTGGGGCCCAAGACGGTTAGGAAAAGCTTGGAAGGCTGCAGAACTGTTGGCCCCTGTTTTGCGACTATTTTGATGGTTGGCCGATGATGCGAAAGCTCTCTGTTATGTCGTCAATAAAGTTTTCGAACCGAATCTATGCCGTGGGTGGAGAGCCTTCTTAGCAGTGATTTGCCAAATTAAGCTCTCTTTTCTGGTGTGAAACTCTCCACTGAATATTTTGTTAGTCCAGTTTTTTCCACATAAGTTTAGAAATTATAAAAGGTTATTAGTAAGTTAAATACATGCATTTATATAATTCTTATTTAAATTTGTTATATGTTTCCCAATTTATTTCTTTAATTTAAAATATTATGACAAACAGTTTTTGGTTTGTGTATTACATTTAAATGCGAGTACTGCAATCATGATAGATGTGAAATTTAAAATCTTTTTTAATTAAAAAGATTTTCTTTAAAAATTATTACAAACAATAATAAAAAATCTGTTCTGTTAAATCAGTCGTTTTCCTTTAATTAGGACTTTGGTAAAAATCAATTGCAAGATGTGCAGGATCCTTACTCCGCAAAATCCGAAAATTTTTCTCTATTCTGTATTAAAACACTTCAACTTCGAATTCTTTGAAAAGGAATTAAATACAATTTTCTTGTTAATAAGTTTATAATTTTTTCGCAAATTTTTTATTAAGTTCACAAATTTGTACCTACAATGAAAATTTTCCACCTTTGAAAGACTTCTTATGTAGAGAACGACGAACAACGAACAGGGAGCTTTTCAGAAAAGTTTTAGAGTGACGATATTTTTTAAGAGAAACAGAGCGTGAGAGAGAGAGAGAGAGAAGGAGAGAGAATTAGCTCAAGTCAGGATTTTCCCTGAAGTTCTTTGCTAAAATACAAGTGCCAAAGTGAAACGACAAAATTTTGCCGGATACTGAGCATGCGCGATACAACCAACCACCATCCTCTTGAGAGTTTTAATTCACGAATGAATGAAAGTCGCAATTCTTATCCCTTAACAAAATATTGGGGCGGCAGCGAGCTTTTCTAGACCATCATGTTTTGTGCAACGCAATAAAGAAATAATTGAGCTTAATAGACTATAAAATCTTTTTCCTGTAGAGATATTTCAGCTGTTTCTTCTAATTTCTTTGAGAGCTTAGAAGATATTAAAAAGTCGCTTAATAATTTTACAGTAAATATTAAAGGCTTACAAAAAATTTATTCAAATTTATATATTTTTAAGTGAGGAACCCCAATATTTTTAATAGTAATTGTAATATATTCTTGTATAATATTGTAATATATAATTGTAATATATCTGCTACAGGGAACCATTTCCTATCAAATTCCCGGTTAATTTTAATTTTACCCTGTTAAAAAAATTATAAATAAAATTTTCCGGAACACCCCGGGCGGCATAATTTTTTGGGGAGGATATTTGGGAAGCAGTTTTTCAATTTCAATTATTTATTCTATTGAATAGAAAAAACTTTTAGAATACACAAGAAATAATTAGTGGGAATTCCTCTCTTTCTAGATAATTTAAAGAAAAATATGAGTCCTGCTTTGATTTCTACAGTACTATCATGATTACGCAAGTTTTCAATTCGTGCGATTGGAAACTGCGAGGGCAGTCTGCAAATTCTCGGCCTAACAATGAAAGAAAATTTTTTTCTGAAAGAAAATAATTTTTGTCTCATTCTTAGGACGATAACTTTTCAGACTGCCATCGTAGTATTTCAAAACGATGACTTTATAAAAGTATTTTCTGCTGTGATACTAAATCCTTAAAATATCTAAAGATGTTACAGCAGCCTAATAATTGTGACGACCGTTTGTTAATCGAACAGGTCTATATTTAAAAATCGAACCAACATCACCTGTTTATCGATTTTCCTTTCAAAAGAAATAACAAATACAAATCAACGTAAACATGTGCGACATCACGTCGGATCAATCTTCGAACGCAAATCTTGTTGATTCCAACGTCGACACTAGTGAAAAGCGGCCTAAATTTGGAAACAGATTACTAACAAATGAACAAGATGTTTTCGTACACAATGCATGGTAAGCACCATCAGTTATTTGCGCGAATCCTAACGCTATACAGTGGCTACGTACAAAGACTGAGCTCCGAATGGGAATACACGAGATTCAGAAAGAAACCTCCAGGAGGAGGAAGAGAACTCAAAAATCTTCGGGAAACTTACAAGTTTAATGCATGGTATACGTGATATTTTATCAGCTATATTAATGGTCCAAAATTATTTTCAACGCAGGGACAACGTTGAATGGGACGATGAGCAGCAGCGACAAGCGCTGGACGCTGTAGCAAAAAACTCCACAAAGAAAATTAGTGATGAGGAACGCAACAAATTCCAAGGAGAAGCAGACAAATTTTGGGACTCCTTCTATGGAGTTCACCAGAATCGCTTTTTCAAGGACCGTCATTGGCTGTTCACGGAATTTCCAGAATTAGCGCCGCCACAAATGAAAGAAACTGTAGGAGAGCAAGGAGAGTCCACAAGACGAATCTTTGAATTGGGTTGTGGCGTGGGCAACACAATCCTGCCCATTCTCAAGTACAGTACAGATGCAAACCTAAAGGTCTTCGGTTGCGACTTCTCAACCAAAGCCATTGAGATCTTACGCCAACACACCGACTTTGATGCTAAGCGATGTGAAGTCTTTGTAATGGATGCTACGGGGGTGCAGTGGACGGTTCCTTTTGAAGAAAATTCGTTGGACGTAATTGTGCTCATCTTTGTTCTCTCCGCTATTGAACCCGGCAAGATGGAACGTGTTGCTGTGAATTGCTACAAGTACTTGCGTCCTGGTGGTCTAGTGCTTTTCCGGGATTATGGTCGCTATGATTTGGCACAGCTGCGCTTCAAGTCGGGCAAGTGTTTGCAAGAGAACTTCTACGTACGTGGCGATGGTACCATGGTGTACTTCTTTACGCAACAAGAAGTTCACGACTTGTTCACAAAGGTCGGTTTTGTAGAAGATCAGAATGTGGTAGACAGACGACTGCAGGTGAACCGCGGACGTCTGCTTAAGATGTATAGGGTGTGGATACAAGCCAAGTTCCGGAAACCTGAAGCGGTATGTGTAGCCGAACCCAAAAAGTAATTTTGTTAACCCTAGCCAAATATTTTAATTAGAACGATTTTGATAGATAAAAAATTACAAATTCATAAGGTAAACAAATGCATTACAAAATGTTTAATTCACAGAAGTATGCAAAAAGAAAATTTTTGGAATATTTGATTTCTAAAGGGTTTACAATTTTTATACCACGCTTTTCCTAGAGCGTTTCTCACTACGAGAAAAAGATTTGCCGATTTTGAATTCTGAAAGAGTTTACTTCTCTCACAACGATGAAATGTTGTGGAAAAGGGAACGAATACTGCAACGAACTGGAATATGTAAGACTTACTACCTTGACAAGGTACATTAATATAATTTCCCTCCTATATATTTCAGTTTACTTTAACGTATATTAAATCTCTTTCTGAGGGACCCTGTGACGATAGCCTCCGTTTTGATTTTGTTTGACAGTTCGTTCCGTTTCCATCATACCTGTGGCGAGGTTGCCAAATCCATTTTTCGCACTCAATTAAAAAATTAAATTTGTCTCTGCACTAATTTAAATTCACACATGAGGTTTTCTAAATAAAAATTCACGCAAATCTTTACACATTTTTAAAAACCGAACAAAATCTCGGACAATTACATGAAAGAATTAAAAGTAGATAAAATTAGATTACGATTAAGATGAAAAAATTTTAGCGCATATTTTACCATTAGAACAAAATTATTTTTATATTTATTTTATTGTATCGTTTCAAATTTTAAGCATTTCTAAATGTATACATTTCTAAATGTATATATATGTAACTTCATTGAAGCAATGAAGCAATCTTACAGTTAAATTTATTGTTTAAAATGCACTCATTTTCAAAGTATACATACTTTAAATTAACATTGATAATATAATTAAAGTTGTAATAAGGTATGACAGTAAATTATGAGTAATAAAAAATAAATTAGAAGAACAATAAAATAGAAATATAAAGACTTCGTAGGATATTCCTTATTTGTATTGAGAAAAACTTTTGATGGCAACACCATGAACAATTGTCGCCATTTTTGTGTTGCCGTATCTTTCTTCAAACGACTCTTTTTCGTTAGTCTAGTGAGCGAAAGATGAGTCGGTGAGTGTAATTAAGAGAAGAGACGTCACACGGTGGTTATAAGTTGAGCCACGGAAGTTTTAGAAAATTTGTTATTGCTGTAAATCGTGCAAAATGCGCTAAAAATAGTAAAAAATGCATTAACAAAAATAATTTTTGCAAAAAATAAACGAAAAAGAATAAAACAGTATTTAACCGAGTTCGGTAACATTTTAAACTGCTTAAAAATGGGGCTGCTACTCCGATTGCCTTTGCGCTGGTTGAAATTATTAGTATCGTGGCGATGAAGTAAAAAAGTTTCGCAAGTAACCATATAGACATCAGCAAAAAAGTAGAGAGAACAAGTTTTGAGCTTTATATGGGTCTGGCTGCGTTTCACTGTAGAACCTGAATCTTTATTCGAGTGTCTTAACAATTCGTGCACATATTAATTTCCAAGTATAAAAACTACTTAATAACTCAGTCGACTGCGCTTTAAAGTTCAGTGAAACAAAATTAACGAAATTAAATAGTGCAATATTTCGGAAAGAATCAACTAAATTACAGTAAAAAAGGAACAAAAGGCAAAAATATGAGTTACGAATAAAGCAAACACGATACAAATCCACTGCAGAAGCGAAAAATAGGTCTCGAGCCACACCTGCCAATTTTCGGGATTCGAACTGCAAAAATTTGGCAACCCCACTGCATTACGTAGTCGTGTAAACGGAAACGCAGCTGGTTCTACGTATTCTCGTTCGTTGCATTTGCATCTGACCTTCGTTATTAAAAAAATCCTGCACAAATTGGTGGTCTTTCCTGCTACATCTCAGATTCCGTGTTGAGTTTTTACCTGCGTTTACGGTCACTCACCACTACCTGCGCATACCTTGGATTGATTAAATTCTGGAATTTATACTACTCCAGCAATTGCTTTGTTGTTGCTTTGCTGGAATCACAACCTGAACCACAACCTTAGCTGGCCGTCTTTCGACTTAACACTGCCATTGGATACCCTTTTCTACTTCCATTCACATCTTTTGGATTAACTAAACTATCAAAGTGGCCGAGAGATCGAGCAACTACAACAACATGAGTTGGGGCACGGAATTATGGGTGAGTTATGTTTCATGTTCCCATTTCTAAGTTCTTTGTTCCACTTGCGATGATGAAATTGTACTGTATACGGTGAGAATTTTTAAGGGTAGTTCCTCTTCGATTAATACATTTGAACTCGAATAGTTTTGTTTATTTAACTGAGGAAACTCCCAAAACGAAGTCTTCCATAGAGTTCGATAGCTCTATATTTGAAGATATTCATAGTAACCCGTAGTATTCGAATACTCACCGTTTTCAAAACCATAGAAAATACGGTACGTATTCCGACTAAAAGGGAAGCGGGTGTCTTTTCAAATAAAACCTGTCAATGTCGAAACATTGTAATCTATTCCTAAAAAGCAAATGAGTGCTATCGTATCCTAAATTCTTACCAATAGATTTCTTATATACATAAATGCTTTGTCACCAAGATTTACATATTAATCAAATCTATACTATTTGAATAAAAATGCACCAGCTTTACATTTTTTATAAAAAAAAGTAACGTTACTGAATTAGTTTTCCTGAAAACAATAAAGTACTGTTGTAAGATAATTTATCTCCATCTATACATTTCACAGTTTCCATTTATTAAATTTATTCATTGCTAACCGAATTAATTTTAAAATTATACTGATTCTTAGCTTATCATTTACTTAAAAAAATTCTCAAGCCTTTGTTGCATATTGTTCGTTACATTCCTCGACGTTAACAACAATTGGCTAAGCAAATATTTTAAGCCAACATAATCGCATGTATGTGTGAATGTTATTGCTGACGCTTAAGTGCCAACACGGGACGCTTTTTTTACAAAATTTCAATATTCTTGTTTGACCAGCACGATCGTTTGTACAAACAACACTCGGAGTCTGGCTTTAATGTGCTCACAGAGTCGCCACCGCTGATCGACCGTTGAATTTGAAATCTTAAAGTCGTTTCTGTTGTATTGTGTGGTCAAGCAGGGCATGCTGTGGGCATTCGGAATGTCTTTCCCGCTTAGAACTGGTTATATTCGTGATGGAATTTGTTGCCAACACATGGGTTGGAAGCTTTAAAAAGTAATTTTTCTTCAGATTTTGTTATTGTCTCGAGTGCCCATTTGAATACATACTGGTCTGAAGCTGGTGGGTTGGTCAGTGATTTTCTTAATTTTTATTGTTACTTAGCAAGTTGTAGAATGTTCCAGGAACAATTTACGCGTCTAGTGTATAATTTTTTGTTCAATTTAATAACTTGTTATTAATATAGTTTAATAACTTCTTTCCCATTGATCAGCATCTTTTATTCCTGTATATCATTTTTGTTCAGTTTCGCCCACATTTTTTGTCCTTGTCATTAATGTTTTTTTTTTTCTTTAAATTGAACGAAAGTTCGGAAGTGTTTCCTTTCTATTTTATATTCTGATGTGGAAAGAAAGAGTGAATTTCCATTTGGTTTGGTCGTCATATCTCATTAAGGAAGGGATGAGTTATTATCATCTGTCTACGTGTCCTACAACAAAGGAAAGTTTTACTGCCTGTCTAGACGGACTGTTTTTCTGAGTTTTTGTTGTCCTAAACTGAGGTCCGCCAGGTACATGGTCGTCAGTCCTAATTCATCTGTTTTCCTTTAGCTGTTTTCGTTTGGTTTTGTAGAAAAATGTACCTTTTTAAGAATCGCTGGTAATGTACTCAAACTTAGATTACAGATTACTTTTGAGTAATGTACTCAAACTTAGATTGCAGAAAATAACCCAAAAATAAATTAGAATATATAATTCCTGATCTTAGTAGTTCCACAGCCTATTCCGAAAATCTCATCAATTAACCTGGTATCCTACAATCGGAAGTTGTTTGCGGAAAATCATAATACCCGCTATAACTTTCCATCTTCAAGCCTTAAAAATTACATGAAGTTTACACCCCAAAATTCTACAGCGAATTTCTATTTTGTGACTGTTTATTAGAGTTTTTTAGGTTCTGAGTGCCAAAATTACCTTAATTTTGTCATGTCTCTATTTTGTTTAAACAGCAAATTAAATTAGATATTAGAATTATTAAAGTATCAATGAATATATAGTCAGCTAAAGAAACCTTTATAAACATTTTCCTCAAGCTGCCTTTTAGTGGCAGCTTGTACGCGTGCGCATTATTTTTAACTACTTTACTCCAGAAGTTAATAATTAGAGGGAATTCTTTATGAGTGCAACAAAGCAGAGTTATGAATTTTAATTTTTTAATAACTTTAATTAGTGTTTTTTTCTTCATTGCTAGTGAAAAAGAAAAGCTCGCTATTTTAAGCTACTTAAATACTCACTAAAATTCAAAGAAAGTTTGCTGACCTACTTAGAAAATGCTTACTGTCAGCTCGCTTGACTGACTGACTGTCGTTTATTTTAAAATGTTTCTAGATGATTTTCGCTTATTTATTTATCTGTACATGGCTTCGTATATGTATTTTCTTTAACTACTCGCTTCTTGTGGAAGCCGTTTGTTTTTAATCTTTAAATTGCGTAGCTGCGTTAGTTGGTTTGTTGGCTTGGTCCGTTTTTTTTGCAGAGTCACATGGCAAGTGGTTCAGCTGACTGCCTTACCGACTGACTGATTAATTAGCTCCTAGTGAAATGTATTGTTAGAGTCGCGATTTATCGCTTTGTGAAATATTAATGCTAATATTAAGTTTGTTGTCACTTTGTTTTCTCTTTAATAAAAAAGTCGTTGGCTCTGTTAGTTCACCTCACGTGCATTCTGTGAAATTCGTGTCATCGTTTCAGTGGAAACGTCTTTCATGAAGTGGGCATTTTTGCTTGAGGAGCAGATAAAACCAGCAAGGGGCCTCATCTGGCGAATAAGACGGTTGCGCGATAACTTTTTCAAGACAGATAATATTAAGAAGCGCGTTTTGAATAATATATGGTCATAAATAAAACTTCAAATGATTTGAGACTCTCCAACGAACACTGAAGCTATGAAGGTCTTTCTTCAGAAAAGAAAAAGATTTCTGCTTTTCAAGTTGAAAATTTTTAATCTTGCCTGTGTTTGGTTGTCTGTATATAAAGATATTTTGCGTAATAATATGTATGCAGTAATATTAAATTAATTTTACTCCTATCCTATCAGAGAAATTTAATATCATATTATAACCTTTGAAAAATAGTATTTGGTTCTTCAGAGTTTGTTAAAAAACGTTCAACATCCTTTGAAGAATTCAGTTGTATGCAACAATTTATTCTTCAGAGCAAGTCGTCAGTTGTACCCTTTTTCAACATCCCTTTCAGTATAATTCTTTAGTTACGAGCATAAAATCTCAGCAGTTGTGGTTGCTTTTATGTTTCCACATTCCCCTTGCAAAATTACTTTCATTGTTCCAAAAAGCGAGCATAAAAATCAGTAACTATTCCAGAAATGTACATGAATCATCAGTTACACTGTTGGAAAAAATTTGGTCGAATAGAGGATGTTAACATGCGAGAAGGGCAGAAAAAAGTTTTAGAGAAATTAAAGTAATTAAATTCTGATGATATATAATGTATAACCGAAATATTTGCTTTTTAAATTCATATAAAACAGCTACTGAAAACTGTAAAAAGCCATAGGTATTCGTTTAGATCTTATAAGGGAAGCTAAAGATTTCTTTGACATTTAAAAAACTTAATAAAGAATTTTGAAGAATCCTTCTCCTTAAATCCGCTATTGAAGCTTTTATTACTAAGTGATGAACATGCAGCTTGTCAACCGTGTGTGTACATGAGGTCCAAAATGCAATAACCGCGTACGTAATACCACATCTAATTTCAGTTTTCAACACCTTCTTTTCATGGGTTGCCAATTTTAATTTTAACTCCAGAAGGCAAAGAGAGAGAGAGAGAGAGAGAGAGAGAGAGAGAGTCTCCCTCTTGTAATAAATATTGGAAATATCTTGCGTTCCTCCCTTCTGAGCTACTTCATTCGGCGATAGATGTCTGCATTGCTCAAGGCCAACCTAACCATTTCTCACAAGTCACCCTCATGCTTGTGGAAACCTTGTCTCGCCCACAGTATACTCAGCTGATTAAGGGTGCTGCTTGCCTTGACAGAATATCCCTGAGATTTACAGTGAACAGGAAGGATAAAAACGAAGAGGGCTAAAATGGACCACACCCTATCACAATGATCGATTTTGCAATGGGAGAACTCATGCGATGTCTCATGTCAGGGCACGACGACGATGTCAACGCTGCTCAAGGGCGTCTTTTTGAGCTATAATATCCCGTTATATCATTGCAGAGTTGTATTTGCTTCAGTTTGCCGAGCATGCCAAGTGTTCAATCTCCAGTCTGGAATCCCTTCTGTGTGTCCGGATCTTTTTTTCTTTCTACAATTTATGAATAGTGTTTTCGTTTCTAGTTATCGTAGGCTTGACTCTGAGGGTTACTCCGGGTTGTCGTAGTAGTTGGCAGTTGATGGTTTTCATTCAAGTGTGGGTGTTGTTTTTTATTTCTTAAATAAATTTATTCCAGTTTAAGTTGTAATTGAAGTTTGCATTGAAAAGAAGAATGGTGTTGCTTTCTTACATTTACATTTCTCATTTCCTTAGAAAATAATAATTTCCGGACTAATTATTTATTTATTTTTCATAAGAAATTTTAATTGCTTTTTGCTTTGCAAACTTCATATTGCTAAAGAAGATAATATCTTAAAATTCTCTTAGATTCAAAATCCAGACGAATTCTTGTAGCCAGAATATGACATGCATTTTGTTGAGACGAAAATCGAGATCTAGACGGCTTTTTCAGTCGAGACGATTATTGAAATGGAGACACACTTCGAGTCGAGAAGATAATTACGATGGAAAAAACTTTTCTTTACAAATCTCGATCTTTCGCATCAGTTGACCTATAACCTCAGGTCAATTGGTGTTTAAATATAATAAATCTGGTGAACTTTATTTTATGTCGTATAGTTTCTAGTTTTCTTTGAAGGCATGGAATCTCCGATCCGTCCTTCCGTGGTGAGAGAACATTGTATGAGCGATAATAATTCTTCTATGAGGGGTAATAATTCCTCTTCAGTTTCGTTTAGTAAGTCTTCTTCACATAGCAGCAATATATCACGTAGCACTGTCATCATCACATCATCATCGTCACCTTTGTTGCTACCGAATTGTTTGCTTACTCGGCTGTGTTGCTTATACTATCTTTTCCATCTTTTATCGCATCCTTAGTAAGATATTTTTTCTCTACCTGTCTTTTATTCATTATTATTACCTGTCCATATCAGTGCGTTCCTTTACCTGGAGAAAAAAACGCGTCAGTGACAACAAAAAAAAACACACCCCAGACTTGATTGCTGTCTGGCAATTATGATCTGACAGTCACCGGAGTGAATAACAATATCAATTTATTCTCTAACCTTAGGCAGGCGTGCTTGCAATCTAGAATGTTAACTAAGCAGTGTGGAGGAAAACCTGTCTATCGGGAAAATCGCTCTACTGTCACTGGTTCTTCACGTCGCCTCAACTTGAACTTCTCCATTATCTGGCGCTGCTAATAATATTAAAAATATGGCAGCATCATGCATTCCTTACTGCCATATATAGTTGTGATTTTTGCGTTTAAATTTGTGTTTTTTTATTTTTAAGTCATTGTTCCGATAGGTATTTCTATGGTACGACGACTCTTTGTAGTTACGCTTCTACTTCAGTTTGAATTTTCCCCATAACTCTATTAAAACAGTTTTATATTGCAATAATTTAATGTGAACATTTAATGGTGATCATAATAATAACAAGGTCGTGCGATAAAACTTATAGGGGACAGTAGGGTATCCAGCTCTATTGAAACCTTGGGATGTCGTCGGGATGTGGGGTGTGTAACCTTATTTTACCGTTACTTTAATGGTAACTGTTCCTCTGAAGTAGCCAGCCTGATCCCTTCGGTTCAGGTATTCAACAGATCTACTCGGCTTTCCAGAGCGGTGCACCCCTTTTACGTTTCGACCCCGTTCCATCGCACTACCCACTACCGCGATAATTCGTTTTTCGGTCGCGCAGTTAAATTGTGGAATAGTCTCCCTGCACATGTTTTCCCACCCACTTATAACGTCGATGCTTTTAAAAGAGGTGTAAATCGACACTACTCCCACTTTTTCCCTTCCCACTAACCTTTACCCTTCTAAACCAACGAATGCTTTGCATGAATAGGGGGCATCCCCTGAGCTTGGTTCTATCTGCCATAAAAAAAAAAAAAAAAAAAAAAAAATAATTTAATGGTGAACATTTTCAAATGAGAAATGAAGGTGAAATAAAATATGGTTGTATTGGGAAAGTGGATAGGATGGGAGGATTGGAGGTATAATATATGTAAGGTAGAACAAAATAGGATGGTATAAGATCGGCAGGATTAATTGAGGCAGGATAGCGCCCATGGGAAAGAACAGTCTATGATAGGGTAGGATAAATTATAATAAAATAGAGTAGAATAGAACAGGCAAACTAAAATTCATTATATTTCCAATAATATTAGGGATATTATTTCCAATAATATTCAGCTTACGTGCGAATTCGATAATATTCAGCTAGAATATAAAAATCCCTACGAAATTTAAAACAAAACTAAAGTATGAAAATCTCAATAAGTTTAAACTTAACATTAAATATGATATATTAATGCAACTGCAATTAGGAGTTGCTTTTTTCATTTTTTGAAGTTAACAAAACTCGTGACCATGGAACGAAAAGAAAAATTAATTTTGAAATAACAACAAAAAAAAAGATAATTCGCCACACTTGGACGATTTTCCTTGTGTGCTCTTCTTACGTTCACGTTCATTATAAATAAATTAATTAAAGATATTATAATGCATGAAAGGCAAAGTTAATTTTTTAATTTTCACTTGCAATGAAATTTGAAAATTTCTTTTCAAGTGAAATCATGCGAAGAGTGCTATAATGACTTAAGTCTTTATTTTCTATACTCAGCTGAAAGTATTTTTTGTGTTACATTGTCAGAGATATAAGTGGGATGATAACATCACTAAAAGATCAAACGGCAACAGTGCAACTTTTATAATTAAAAATATCAATCAGTAATCATATTTTTCACTTTATTACATTGTAAGTTATTTGGTTTTTTAATAATCTCGCAAGTGATTTATTTCAATTTCTATCTCATCTGAAATAACATATATAAACAAATAATTACTTAATGATTTCAAGTAAAATATGATCTTTAAGGTGTTTAAAAAATGTAAAAGTAACGCTTATGAAGATTTTAATTTCTCCACTAATTTTTCATATATATTCGATATTTAAAAGTTGTTTTTATATGAGTGAAAAACTAGCTAACATAAGATTGCACGTAGGTTGCACGTAAAATCAGTGAGTTGCACTTCGAAATTTCTTTACCTCGTCTATTTTGAAGATAATATATATTGATAAATAGCATTCAAGATAACAAAATATTGATAAAATTGCTTTATCAGTAGGCTTCGTTAGTGATAATTATTATCAGTTTTCTGGTAAACTGTATTATCAAAGTACGGTTTTTTTTTAATGCATTATCAAAGTACAGCTTTTTTCGGACCTTTTTGGGAAAAATATTTTAAAATATTGTATCTGGCTTATAGTCGGATATTTACTTTTCTTAACTCTTTCATTTTGTAACGTTGTTAATTGCTTTTACTAAAAAATTGTTAAAAAGTCTTAATCATCTTACGAGTAAAATTTGTGACAAATGCTCGCTACTCAGAAACAAGTAGTAATGAGTCATTCGTAAGGTATTTGAAAGCATTTCGCTTTTAAGTAGAGGCTAACAAATTCGATATGGAAATGGCATAATATTAATAAGCGTCAAATGCAAAAATGAATGATTTTTATAGACTTATGAAGAGCTGCAAAGAGATTGATTTTCCTCGAAATTCAAATTGAAAAGGTTCGAATGGAAAAGGAAATCGTCCATTGAAATTTTTATTGTCGATATATAAATGAAAGAAAAATAGTGTGTAACTCTATATAGATTAATATACAAATAATATTTTCCTATTAATTTCTCAATAATATGTATTATGTATATGAAATGAATATGTATTATGAAATGAATATTTGTTGCAATAAGGAAAAAAGGAAAAAATTTTTACTCCCATTTTCATATACTTTGACCGGAGTATTTTTAACCCTTGTTTGTTAGCGAATTCACATGCAGTTTGCATTTAAATCATTTTTGGTTCATTTCGCCACTTCGACGTGGCCTTCATGACATCATAAGGCATCCTTTGTTTGTGGCCCCGACTGTTTTGAAATAACAATAACAACCGACTGGAACCACAAATCACTTGTTGTGCATGCGTTCTCATACCTCTCTCTCACTCATTTCCAATCTTATATTTTCTCTCATTTGCGAGTTCTGTTTTCCGCCTTTTTACAGTGCGTATGTCCCCTCGTAATCCAATTAAATTCGCCTGAACAATATAATGCTGCATTAGTAGAATCGAACCGGGGGGAAAACTGAAAGTAGTATGCAAAAATGGAGGAGGAGGAAAAATCCTTGCGGGTAAAAGTAATGCCAGCAGGAGGGATAAAAGAGCAAAAATGAATACGACGGCAACACGATTCCAAAAACAGTGGAATTAATGAATTTATTTATTCAACGAGTGTGAGATGATGATATGTGATGGATTAAAAATTAGTCATACAATTCATACGGTAAGGGAGGTTCGTTTTTTGGGAAAGAAAACCCTTATCTGAATTTACAATAAATTCGTGTGCCAAAATTCTTAGGAAAATATCTTTTTAAATTAGAATTTGTTAGCTTTTTCTTTTTCCGTACGTATTGGGAAAAATAAAGTATTGCTGAAATTAAAGAGGGTCAGTTTTAATACTGTAATCCTCTGTAGGAAATGTATTCAGCCAAAGAGATTGGAAACAATGTTATAATTTTCTCTTATATATTGCGCCCTCATTCTTGTAGTTATGTATTTCCTAATGTAGACATATATAATAACAAAAGAGAGATAGTTCTCTTCTCACTTTTCAGCCAAATAAAACGATGAGTAATAAATAATTGTAAAAAGTGACGCATGGTTGTCAGTTCACAAGGGGTGACACCCTCGCACAGAGTTGTTCGCTTTGCTTTTGTGGATGACTCATTTTTCACTTGACCCTGAAGGGGTGATTGTCTGCATGTATATCTCACATCATTGTTTAGTGGGTGTTTTTAGGAGAAAAACCGACTTTTACAATGTTTTTGCTCTTCAAATTTAATAGCATTAATTGACGTTAATGTGTAAAATAAATTCCTAATTCTTTTTTTAGATTTTTGTGAGAATAAGAATAAAAATAAGGAAAAATTAGGGAAATAAGAATAAAATTAAGGAAAAGTATAAAGAAAAGTTTGGTATGATAATACCAAGAAAATCGATATTTAATCATTTTACTTATAATGTGACAGAGTAGATAAAATTTCTTCCCCATTAAAAAATTAGGCGGTTACTCACTGACTGGTATTTCTGTAATTCCACTTAGTCACACAATAAAATTTGAAGAACTTCGAGGTTACCTTTTCGGATTGTGAGATATACGGTTTCCGATTCTACGATATTCGATGGGTTTAATTTTATATTCTCGTAAGTGATATATAAACTGATATATTCGCACAACGATTATATTTATATGTTCGTTCGTAATCGTTCCCATACTGGCTTGGAAAACGTAATGTGATTTGGGATACAACTTGGTTTGGTTGCACAAATTTGAAAAAAGTCTTTATTTATTTTATTTCGAGTTATCATTTTTACGTTGTGTTGCATCTTCAATCGTCTGCCACACCCAGATTTAAATAAATACTACAATTTCCTGTCACATGACCACAGAAACAATATTTGTGCTCATTTTTATTGCTCACCATATCCCGTTCATATATCATTATCTGACATATGTTGGCTCTCTTTTCTTATTTATTTTACATATGTGACAAAGATTACTAATATTTTGTTCAGATTGTTTTTAATAAAGTCAAAGTCGAATGGGTGATAATTTGAAGTATGCGAGTTTTATGTCCATGCTGAGAAGAAGTTGTTTTCACGCTTCTATGGCATTGAAAACATTGAAAGTGTGATTTCTTTCATTTATCATGAATTCGACTCTTGTAAGAATCCTTTATTTTCTGTCATTGATAAAACGTATTTTCTCCATTTTGAACCGTGAGTCATCACCTCTCTGGTGTGGTATTCTTGGTATTCCCTTCTTAAAAGGATGTAAATACGATAAAAACGAGAGAGTTTTGTAAATCGTGCTGTTTTCACAAAGTTTTAAATACAATTTTCTATATAAATGAGTGCTACTCTTATTTCGATAGCTGTGTTAATATTGTTGATTAGGGAATTTCTTCGGTTTGTGATTATTTTTGCGTTTTACACAAACGTGACTGTAGCCAAGTTTTTTAGCATAACTGATTGTAAATGAAAATTTTACGTTGAGTGAATTTCCAAACGGATGTTCACTGATACGATAGGTTTTTTAGGGCGAGTGTTTATTTATTGCACGTATGCGATTTTATATATAGTTTTTGTAATTTGAGTTCTACATTTTCGGCAGATTTAATTTCTTTTCTTTTGATTCCTGTTGATTAAAAAAATGTTTTTGTATTAAATAAAATAAAGTAAAATTTAATTTTTGTAATAATTCGTAAAACTCCCATCGATAAAAGAAAAATTCCTCAAAATGATAAAATCGTCACTCTGGCAATGTGGTTTTCCTGCAGGGTTATGTTGCTGGTCTCCCATGTTGCTATGCGCTTGTGTATGCACGAACTCTGCAACATAAATTCGCACATGCGAAATGTTTCTAAACATAATTCCAGTGAATCCAGGCAAGCTTCCCTCTCTCCTCACATTTGAAACCAGGCGTCTTTTGCATTCTCTGTCGCTGGGTTTATTTTTGTTTTTTTATTGAGTTGGGTTCTGATTGCATGCTGATTTTGCATCGTGCAGAGTTTCCGTCTTCGAAGTGTATGTGCAGCGGCGACGACGACGGCAAGTTTCACAATGCGCGATTCAAGCGACGCAGATGCAACGAATGCCGCAGTAACGACGATAACTTGAGCACACAAAGTAGGAGGGAGATCTGACGACAGTTACTGCCTCCGTTGGTTGCCGGCTTGACAGGGCTTTCGAGATACCACAGTGCAAGCAACAACAACAACAACAACAACAACAACAACAACAACAACAACAACAACCACACTTCAAACTACTGTAATAAAATTACAAAAAAGTTGTTCCTTTTGTAGCTGCAACAACGTCAACGTCGACAACGATGACGACAGCTTCTCAGTGCATTGCACTTCATTCCGCTTGCTTTTTCTCTCGCCATTCTTTCATTCAATATATTTTTGCATTTTCTCAGCTTAACTTTGAACACGCTAACGTGAAACTCGATTATTGGTTACTGCGAGTTACTTCAAGCAGCTTCAGCTGGCTCAGAAAGGGGAAGACAGAGGAAGCGTACGGCGAGTACTTCTCAAACTTGATTTTAAATTCATTCAAATGCATTTTTTTATTATATTGTACATTCATATAATCATTGCAATTATAATAGTTGTATTTCAATTAAAAAGTATTAATATGCAAGATATAATTTCTAAAGGAAAAATGTTAACTGAAAAGTGGAAGAGCATATTTAATCGCTCTACATTTCTGAAATAATTACATGTAATAATTGAATTAATACATGGAATACCTTCACGTGTTTCCAAATACTACTGAATTCAAATATAAATGCGATCAATACTTGAATTACTTTCAATTACATGGAATAACTCAGAAATATTTAAATAAACACGCGCTCGTATCCATCTGCCATTCGATACGGAAACGCAAAGAAGGCGACCCATTTTTTTGAAACGAATGGTGACGGGTGACGAAAAATGGGTCCTCTACGGAAAATGTAACGCGTAAAATGTATGTAAAATATCATGGGGGCACAGCAGCGCGTCGCCCCAAACAGCTTCGAAAGCTGCTGATTGCATCCGATGAAAATAACGCTCTCCGTATTATGGGATACCGAGTGTGTTTCAGGTGCTTCAAGCAAATGCTTGAAAGTATTTGAGGTATTTAGGTGCGCTTGAAATATATTGTATAGTATATGAAAGAATTTGAAGTACTTGGCAATATTTGATGTGCCTGCATAGAAAGTAGGGGGACTCCTTTCAACCAAACTTGTCACATTTGAGCTAAAAACGGCGGTTTGGGAATTATTAATGAAGGAGAAATTGATTTCAACTGATAAGAAAAGAATCCGGTCATCATGGCAAATAATCTTCAAAATTGCAGCTTCCTAACCCTTTTGGTTAAAAAGTTTTCTTTTTTGTGACATTAGTTCGTTTGATAATTACTGTATTTAATTAAGGAAAAGTACAAACTTATATATGAATGCTTACTGATGCCGTTCGTTTTCTTCTACTTCCAGGTATGTACGAGTTCATATATTGTAAATACAGGTTCTTCGAAACGATGCTTTTGAAATGTTAATAATGCTAAAATTCACAACTCAGTAATATCGAATTAATCATCTGCTTGAGTAAGCAGTATTTTCAGTATTTAAGTGTGAATATCGCTTGAATCTGATTATAGATCAGAACCGTCGTCTTCTGAAGGAACAACTGAGATAAATTCGTAAATAAAAAATTTAAATTTTAATTAAATTTAAATTTTATTTTTTATTTAATTAATTTAAATTTTAATTAATTTAAAAAATTATTTAGTAATTAAAAAAGAAAATATTTCACAAGTTGCAACAGGGATTTGAGAACAGATATGAAAATTGAATCAGCAAACCTGTTTATGATTCAGTATAGAAAAAAACGAAAATTTTCTTGACAACTTCGTCTTCCATTTCTGATGAGTTTTCATTATTAGTGAGTTTATATGAATTTTATATAGATTTTCCTTTTGTACATTAAATGGTTACGCTGTAACTGAACTTACTTTGAAATATCTTGTTCCAAAATCGAAAATGTTTTCGTTTATTCAAGCAGTTGGAATGTTTTAGTCGAGTGTTTAACTTAAATTCACTTTGACTGAATGTTAACCTTTCTCTCGACGCCGCGAGAGGTCAATCAACTTGCATTACCACTCCGGTCGCCGCGTGACATGAAGCGCGTGCTCACAGATTTATACACAAGCTGTCGATTTTTAATGTAGCAGTTTTAAAAGACATGGGTTTTCGCCGTTTACACCGTAATGAAGACTTCGTAGATCTCTGTGGTTTTGTTTACAGAGAGAATCGTATGGAGAGCAATTGCGACGGTGATGAGTTACTGTTTACAATATTCCAAAGTATTTCTTTTCCTTTTCCGCGGTTTTTCCTTGTTTTCACATTGAAACTGTACAGTTCCCAATTAATTCTTCTTATTTACCTTTTCATGCTCATTATTTCAGCTGTTGATTGTCTATGACAACAAAAACAAGACTTCTTTCTCTGAAAGAAATACAGGCTTTTATTTTTTACATAACATGCAAAATCAGAACAGTGAGAAGTAAAAAGGAAATTGTAACATTTCCGTATAAAAATCAACTCTAGATGAAGTTTATTAATTTATAAAAATTCCGCTGTGAAAACGAAGAAAGAATAAAAAAATCTTCAGAAAAATTCCTATAATCTAAGTTAAAATTCCGAAGAAAATACAACAGATACAAAAAAAACTACCAAAAATCAAAAAAGTACACCTGAAGTAGTTGAACGTGTTTTGGGAGCTGGGAAGAATGTGGATGTCGTTCTGGAGAAGTAAAAGCGGAAAAAAACACGACGGTAGGCAGACCAGACAGTCAGGCCAGCAGACAAGACAGCACAGCAGTTGGTGAAAAAGCAACCCTTGTTGTTGTTGCTCTAAAGATGGCATCCGCCAGATGCATTTACCTGATTGCAACAGGTTCTAAATGACTGAAACTGAAAGAAAGTCTTAAAAAAAAAGTTCGCAATTTGTGGAACAGCCTACAGGCGGCGAAGAAGAAGAAGAAGATGAGGATGCAATTGCTGCTCAGGTTGCTGGTGCTGACGACGAGATGGTCATGACGCTGGTGGTAGATGATGATGGCGATGAGCGAGTGTGAAAAGTTTCGCGCTGGTGAAAATAAGTCGACAACAGCTCTCAAGTGTTATTTTTCCGTTGCTGAGTCTTGTTTTCGAGCAACTTTAGTGTCGCTGATTTTTTGTTAGCTCGCAGAAGTGTTGGGATTGACACACATTTTACACTAAACTGGGACTTCTTTCTGAACATCATTTCACTCATAATCGAGTGCACTGGTTTCTCGGTTCCTCGGATCTGCTTTTAGTCTCATGGAATCTCTAATAGCTTTATGTAAAAATAGTGAGAAATACTAGGAGGCTACAATTTTTTGTCGATTTGAGACGTTAGTCGAGATTGGGGCAGCTTTTTTAGCCAAGAATGTAATCGCGATCGATGTGGCTTCTTTATTCGACGCAATAAGTTGAAATCGCGGCAACCTTTTACAGTCGAGATGTAAATCGACGTTGTAAAATCCAATGATACACATCGGGATCGGCCTTATCTCCTGTTTTTTATTGCAGACAGGAAAGGCTGTCTTTAATAATTGAAATCAAGGCAGCTTTTTGCAGTCAATATTATAATCGAGATCTGGTTGAAACTGACGCATTCTCTTCCCGAGCATTTTAATGACTTCCTCTAATTTTTACGGGCTGAAAACAAAACAAAAATTATGACGGGAATTATAGTATGAAGGCATTAATTAACAGGCTACTGAATTATTAATTAAAAGAAAAAAATAGACGCGAGACAGTACAATGTGAGAGGAATTACCATACTTCACCGTAAATAATCGTTTTAGCTTATGCTGCAGTTATAAGTTCGGTGACCCTTACCATACACCATTCATACAATTCACCATGCTTTTGGAAAATTACAACTCTGCTTAAAAATTAATAAATTAATTTACTGAATGAAGCTGCAAAAGATAATTAACTCAGTAATAAGATATGAGAGGATAGTAAATAGAGAGAGAGAGAGTGGAGAGAGAGCAGAAAGAGAGAGAGAGAGAGATACAGTGAGAAGGGTAAATAGGGAAAGAGAGAGAGAGAGAGAGAAGGGAAAGAGACCGTGAGAAGGGGAAGGAGAGAGAGAGATGGATATAGAGATAGAGACTGATGAATAGATATATAGAGAGAGAGAGAGAGTGGTGTTGAGATAGAGATAGATAGGGAGTGGTGGAGAGAGAGGGAGAAAGATAGAGATAGAAAGGGTGGAGTGAGAGACATAGGGTCGGGTGAGGGAGAGGGAGTGGGAGTGAGAGAGTGAGGAGAAGGGGAGAGAGTGAGTGGAGAGGGGAAAGAGAGAGAGACAGAGAGAGAGAGGAGAGGCGGTAAGAGAATGAGAGGGAGATGCGGTGAGAAAACGAGAGGGAGAGGTGGTGAGAGATAGAGTGGGAGAGGGATTGAGAGAGAGATACGGAAATGGGGTGAGAGAGAGAGATAGAGAAAGAGAGTAGTTCGTATGTAAAAATTAAAACCATTAAAAAACCGCCATCAGCTCCATCAGAAAGGTGATAGAAATCGGTGAGTTGTGCCTCTCGACCAAAGAAAACACGACCGACTCAGATGAAAAGTAGGGGAAGCGGTTATAATTTTTCTTTACATGATTTCTTTACACTGATCAACGGCTTCGCAGCTAGATGCACACATAAATTTCAATTCATAAGAATTTATTATCCGAGAAGTGCGGTTCTGTACAACCTCCTCAACATGTTGCCAGAATAGCATGAGGAGAAAATCGAAATCGCAAAAGCAAGAAAGAGCGATAGAAACTGAAAAGTAAACTCAAACTTTGAAAAGGGAAACGAGGAAAAATAACTACCAGTAAATAGAGAAGCTAGTGACTGGAAATAAGGCGTTGATAAATTGTAGTTGTGATGATGAAAAGACTTGATTCAGTCAGTCAGTCAGTCATTCCGTGAAGAACGTATGTGTGTGTGTGTGTGTGTGTGCGCGCAGTATGAGTTCAAGGGTTAATAATAATAAAATTATTTTCGAATGCAACGGAAAAGAACTGAAAAGTAAAGAATAATAAAAAAGTAAAAAATGAAGGCTGGAACTAAATGAAATTAATTTCTCATTCCAACGTTTGTCACAAAAAAAAAGTGGAGGGGGGGGGGGGAAGTTAATTATATTTGCTGAACATTTTTAGTAAAACCCAGCCAACTAAATGATTTCCTTGCGATGAAAGACGATAATCGTAATTATAGCTGGAAAGGTCTTCGATGCAGTTTAGCATGCCTTGGTGATGCATATCGAATTTTGATGCCATTTGGCAGTAGTTTCGATATCGAAATTTCATGTCTTAATTAACGAAACAACAATTAAAAGTTGTCTGTTACTCTTTGGACGATTAATCCAATCTAATTGCTCATTTCGCAATCTAAAAGAACGACTTTGATGAAAGTATCTAGATGACTTCTTCCTTATAAATGTCGCTTTCATTTGTAACTTTGTAACTTTGGCTAGCAAGAAAAGTTTCTTGTGAAAGGAAATGTAAACAATTTTCACTAGCAAAATTAAAAATAATGTAGTTCCCGGAAAATGTTTAATTAGTAGTTGAATCGAGTTTAATGGTTTTTTTTTGTTCTTTTTTGTGGGAACAACTAGGAGGCTCAGTAACTTAATTTCCTCTTTTTATGAAAACCTTTGCTCGTTTTATTTTTTGTATATCTTTCTCTCGCGCTATTGTATCATCCTTCAGTTCTGTACTGCTTTAAATTTTAAGAGAAAAAAGTTCAGAGGTCAAGTGGAAAAAAAGATTAATGTTTTTCGAGGTTAGATAAAAATGAATAGGAAGAAAAACAGCAATAGAAGCGAAAAGCGTTAAAATAGAGACAAATAGTGCTGAAAGTTACGCTTCTCAGAGAAGTTACAGTGAAACACAAGGCCAGCAATTTGGCAGAAATACATGCTAAAACTCTGCTAGTTCATCTTTTGCGTTGACTGCTGTTGTGCTGAAATATCTATTGCAAGCCTATCAGAATCGGAGGCGCTTAGAAGCGCTCCAAATTATGATTCCTACGTGAGTGGAAACTATGAGATTGACATCGGCCTTTCTATGAAAACAACTCATTAGCTAAAGCAAACAAGTGAAGCCAACGACACAACAATCAAATTGTTATGATCGCATTTGCAAAAACCAAACTCACAATATGGTGGTTGAGTTGGCAAAGTGGCCAGATGTTTAACAAAGTCAGCGATATAAAGTGAAGCAAAAGGAAAAGAAAGGTGGAGGAAAAAATAAAAAGCTTTAAAATGCAACATGAGCTGTACCACGCTGTAAATTGCTGCCACGTGCCACTGGCGAAAGTCGTAAATAATTGATGAAAGCGTGAGTAAACATTCACGACTACGACTCGGACTTCAAGAACGAGGCAAGCTTAAAATTCTCGGCGTATAACTGCTGCGAAATTGCAGCAACATTTCAACTGATGCGGTAGTGAAAAAGTAGTTGATTAGCTGCAATTTCCTGGCAGTCTATGACAGCCACGAAAAAAGCCCTAATAAAGAGGTTTAGGAATTCAAAGTAGCAAAGCAATTTCTGGCGTCGATCAGTCTTTCGGCTGCATCCGTAAGATGTAGCTATTGCTTCGTTAGATCTTTGCTTGAACTCGTTCCGTTTGCTGAACAGCATGAAGTTTGCAAAGGCGAAATCTAAACATCTCAAATTGATCGTTTGAGCCACAAGGGAATGGTGTTGGCATCAACATACAATGGTGTGGTGCAAAAAAGAGTTTTTGCTTAACAGGAAAATGTGGAAATCAGCTTTTGGTTGCCGCTTCTGGTTGTTGGCATTTCTGGTTTAACTGTTTTGACTGCTATTATTGGGGGCTAAAAAGCTGGGCTCCCGTCACGGAAGTTGAATTAAAGCGATGGCGTTGCGGTTCCTTCACAAATGGTGATTCCATAGAAAGCAAAAGAGAGACTAAATAAGGTGACATTTTTCTATAAAATTAATTCCTATGGCAGCAGTCTAATTTTCCGGAGAAGCAACAATTAAAAAATCAATTGCACCCCAAGCAAATGGGGTTTTTATTTGTAATTCCTGCGTATTCAAACTGAGGCCTCTGTACGCCTTTCCGCGTATCAATCAAAAGATGTTTGATGTTGTTCTTTCAGCCATCTATTTTTACACTTTCAGGTCAAGTAGTGTGTTAGCCAGTGTGTCAGCTAGTGTTCCGATTTGCTAGTTTTTCGCTGCGTAGCCTTCTTTTCAACTGTTCTATATTTGGAGACACAGATGAGGTGTATTTGAACATGAAACAGTTGTAAAATAAATCATCATTACATCATTACAGTATAAAATAATGAAATAGAATTGAAAACTGTAATTTAGAATAACTAAGAAAGGTTGAAATCGATGAAAGCCTAAAAACCTGAAAGATAAGTTGAAATTGCCTTCTGAAATTGGAATTACGTTTTTTGGAATTTCTTTTCTCTTCAATAACCGGTTCTATTGTAGAAATTTTTGGCAGCCTGTAGTTGTTTCTTTGCCATTTAATTGGTGCGCTCATTCTTAACAAATCCGAAGCGTAGGTGTTGTTAGAAGAATGGCAACAAAATTATTTATTGTTTTTTATATTTTTCCTACATTTTATTATTTCTGGTAAAATGTATTTCGAGATGAATCCGTTGCTTTGGTATGCAAAATTTTTATTTGCTCATTAATTAAAATCAATTTACGTCATTGCTGGAAAATGACGGCAAACATTTCGAGTAATAAATACTGACCTTAATATGAATCGTATAATTATAAATAGATTCATGTGTACATCCAAACGCATTTCAAATACGAGTTTGAAGGAGGAAGTTTAATAGAAATAATTGTGGAGGAATTTATAGAAAATAACTGTTGGAAAATCTTAAGAATTGTTCTTAGTTAGAAAAATTCTTTAAAACTCTTAAAACAAAGTAAAATAAGAGAGTATGTATTTCTAAAAATCAATGATTTCTTATTAAACAACAAGATACCGCTTCTGAAAACTATTTATTCTGTTTTCTAAAAATATGGTCAAGTTTCTCACGCTTAGCGTGTCTAGTTGTAGTTCCACATTCTCGCAGGTAGTTAGTTTTCGAGGTTAACAAGTCAGCATTAATAAAGCCAACAACTACATTTTCGAGAACATTCCAAAGTTTTTTTCTGTGTGTTTCTTGTGAGTTTTGTTATGGATTTTAATCCATTTTTCTAAGTTATTTCATTACTTCGGAATTCTTAAAGTAACTTGCGTTCAGAAAAAAGTATAAAAAAAATAATAGTTATAAAAGAAACCTTCCAGCAAGTTGTAGTTGGAGGTCAAGCCAAATGTAAGCGTCTCTCAGTTAATCGTGCTTAGTTGAGCGAAGTTTTTTTATCAAGGATTACAAAATCCTGTTTGGAATTCTATATAATCTTCTCTGCGAAGCCCAAATAAAATTCTGTTTGCTTTCTGAGTGCCAGCTTTTTATTTAAATGCATTTTTCTTATTTGATCTTTCAACTTGTCATATCATTTTTTCTTTTTCGCTTATTTTATGTTTTCTCTATTCATATTTTCCTTTAATTTCCCACTTTTCAGCTGCAACAAGTACGCATCTCGCAATTGCTGAGGTTCAGTTGATTTTTATGCAACGGGTTTTGTAACCCGTTCCCGGGAGAAGCTTCGCCGCATGTGATTTTTCTCGTTATTCATTAGATTCTTCTTTTTCTTACTCACTTAAAGAAATGATTAGTTCTCATAAATGTAAGATACTTTTTGTACGAGATATTTTTCCGGCTTAATTTTGCTATTTCTCCATCAAGTGTGATAACAGCATATTCAACATATTTATATATTTATGATCGCTATTTCTCTTCGTTTTCATGTGAGCGTTTGATGTCTGTGTAAATTTATCGAGAGCTGATAGATGCAGTCGACTTTATGGTATACTGTACCTGTGGCCTATAACTCGAAAACCAATTGAGAGTACACACAATTTTTTTCAGTGATCGACTTGTCGAAGACTTCAACTTGCAAAAATATATTTTTCCTTTCTCCAATAGTCAGTGTCTTTGAATTAAGCCGAAATGTTTTATTTGAATTAAGAAGAAATTATTTCATCTGAGGAGCAAAATATTTCATTTGAACAAAAACGATTTAACAGCGATTTAAATGAGCTTGAAAGAAAATTCATAGAAGCGCTCAGATTCGATATCTCTGTATCGTTCGGTGTTTCCGCTGACGTTACTTCCGGTTGGCATTTAATGCATTGCTATTCAGGAAATTCTTTTACTCAATTACTTCAGTTTATGATGCCCAAAGTAGGCTGAAACTGCAATCATTTCCTGTTCTCGATTGTAATATCAACACAAATTTTATTCTGCTTTGCTTATCTTGTTTTCACTTTCAGGCAACGACTTTTATTGTCCGACTCTGTTGTTCTCTCTCCGAGCA
Source organism: Sicus ferrugineus (assembly GCA_922984085.1). Classification (NCBI taxonomy): domain Eukaryota; kingdom Metazoa; phylum Arthropoda; class Insecta; order Diptera; family Conopidae; genus Sicus; species Sicus ferrugineus. The sequence goes on from OV277350.1 coordinate 38,961,516, forward strand.
GCCATCGCCCAGCAACTAACTCATCCTTGTTCCTTCCGGAACCGCGCCGCATACGCTTACTAAATCATAATTTAAATTCTTAATTAATTGCTGTCACAACATTGACCGAAAAAAGCTGCAAGAATTGATTAAAGTGCTCTGCCGGCCACAGAAAGCATGCATGAGTCCGCTGAAGCTGCGTTAATTCATGACAATCTCTCCGCAGGCCTGTGTATTTTAATATAATCCATCGCCTGCATGGAGGGGCTGTAGAACTTTATATTTTTGTGTTTTTTTAATTTTAACAAATTGTTATTTTTCCATTTTTGTCACTGGTTTTATCAACACAAGCGCCTTTATAATGTGGTTCCTCCACTCATATGATAAGCCTGTCGCTCTCTCTCTCGCTCTCTCTTTCTCTCTCTCTCTGCCTCTCCCCTCTCTTTGTTTGTTGCCTGGCGATGTCAATTAGTTGTTCCAACTTGGGAGAAGTTATCGGGTAGACTGGCCCAACCCAGCCTGCTGGCTACTCGTTAACCACCCCACCCTCGATGCCGGCAAACATAATCGCTGTCGCTGTCGCTGTCGCTGTGCAGGACTGTCATGCATACTCATCGCATGACTTTTTCAGAATTGACATTGGCATTTTCTCTACTCCGCTCCCTTTCCCTTTGTGCTCATCGCACCCATTTGAATTGTTGAAATTCTTGTTTGCCCTCCTCGTTGTTGTTGTTGAGTTCCTTTGTTTTGACAAACAACCTCATAAGTGTACATAATTTTTTTTAGTATGATGCAGTTTTTATATACCGCGTTTTTTCTGTTTGTTTGTATGACGTGGCAGTAAATGTCCATTCGACGGGATTGTTCTTTCATAACGTGCGCTGAGGTTATTGAACTCGGTTCTTGTTGCGTGCTTTTATTAAACGCCTACTAAATACTTTTCAGTTTTTAGTTTACTTTGCAAAAACTGAACTTAAACTTTACTAAACACGGACTGCCTGTCAGGAGATCGAAACTTCTTCCGTACTCGTTGGTCGTTACTCGTTGGTCGTTACTCGTTGCTAAGTTGCTCGTAATATTGACTTGCACTGCATTTCATTGCAAAAAAAGAGGTTATCAACATCAGGAATTTTTTGATTTTCGCTTTTTCCTGCTGATTTTGTAGTCAGTTTCCGATATGATTGTCCCTTCCATCCTTTCTGTACTTTTATTCTCTCCGAGTTAGTAATCATTTCCATCAAACCCTACAATTTTGCCCTGAAGTAACGGCGAAAAGTGGGCCGACTTTTTATGTGAAGAAAATTACGTAGAGGTAAACAACATTAGGTATTCCTTTCAGCCTGCTTACAGTTTCTTTAGCGGTTTTATAATGCTGCTGACTCGTAAAGTGGAGCGCTAATCCGTTCGTTTCTCACTCACCTCGCAGCTGACTTCATTTCGTTCAGCTGTGCAGAAAATTTTATCGATTTCCATGTCTGTCTGCAAGTATTTAGTTATATGCATGAAGTTATACGTAATATATGTATGTAGTTGTCTTTAGCGGTTGATTTTTTAATGTTTTCCAGCCTTTAGGCAACTCGCTGGATTTCAGATTAAAAAAGGAGGAATTTAAACTACCCTTAAGTTGCAAAAATTAAACGTGTACTCTGAATGAATTGCTTTTTGGAATTAATTGATAGATATAAAATAGTATTGTATGCATGACTTAATTCCAAGCATGACTTAGATAATTCAGGAAAAAAGAGATATATTTTTGACGAAGTGTTTTACACGATAAACGTGTAGCCAAGGACTGTATATAAAATTGGAGGACAAAACAAACCAGCTAATGGAATTAATATTCCTTCTATAATTTTATTTTCTACCTTATCACCTTGCGTAATTACTGTTTTCTACTCACTTCCCAGCTTTACGCAACACAGCATGCAAATCGATAATGGAGTGACCCATTCATCGAACATAACCTAATTTCCGGCCCACTACGAAGTGCAACGCGAAGCCTAAAGACTGAATGACACCGAAACCTCAAATAGAAAAAAATCATGCACATGTGACAAAAGTGCAGTGTTACAAAAAGAAGTAGAAACTCGAAAAAGTGTTAAAAAAATTGATCAAAACTTACTTGCCGGCCAGGAACCAGTAATTTTCAACACAATTGGATGATATCAGTGAGGAGGAGGAGGAGGAGATACAGAAGGAAGCCATACGAAAGCCCTTGGGAAGTCGGTTCCCGGCGGCAGGTGGTTGAAATAGATGTTGTTGTTGGTTTGGGATTCGTTATATTCATCAGCTCGTTTGCACCTGTTCGTCGATGCATTTTAACATGTGCCGGTGGTGGTGTGTGTGTGATAGTATTGAAATATAGCATAACCGAATACTTTAATTTTTTTTTTCTATATAGTTCTGTGAGCAAAAAAAAATACTCATTTGTGGTCAAATGCACTGTAAACTACGACAAAACCACCGTTCCATGCACATTATTCGTTGGCCCAGTCAGTGAGAAGCATAATTCTTCAAAGGAAAACCTTTTCGCTACCGACTCGCTTTCTGCTTCAATTCACACCCTAACTATTCCGGCGATAGTTTCGTTTTTTTTCTTTACTGTAAATAATTTTCTCTGTTCTTCCAATGTTGGCGTCTTTCTAAAGGATTCTCTATCCAATAGCGACCTAATTTTTATGAACCAGTTAATAATCTCACAAAACAACCCGCCTGAGAAAATACAGCGACATATTATGCTCGATATATATTGCGACATTGAAGCTCCAGTCATTCAAACGACATGGGAAAAATCCGGTGTGTTATTAAATTTTGGCTGTTGTTTATATTTAATGTGGATTGGTGTACTTGATATAGAAAAGATTCTTGAAAAAAATTTTACGTCAGGCGAAACCAAATTGTTTTTGTTTGAAAACTTGTGAGATCTCAAATCTTCTCCATTCAAACGTAGTTCAAATTTGTATTAAACTTTTACTTTAAAATTGATGATGTGAAGTATTATAATGCTCTTGACACAGATAAAGGTTATCATCTGAAATTTAGAATTTATTTTAACAAAATTTCAAATCTGTTTCAGAGTTATAAATTATCATTTCTCATTACATTTCGATCTTTTCAATTCCACTAGGTTGATATTCCACTAGGTGTTTCTTTATGCAAAGCATTAGAAGAAAAGAACGAATGAATAGGACAAAAAGACGAAAATGAAGAAATAGAGGGATGAAAAGTTTCCATCTCAACCATGAACCAACCAAACTTACGTTTCTTGCAACTGCGACTGTGAATTTAGAATTTTTGATGTCATAAAGTCATTGTCCTCAATTTTGTTGTTGTTGGTGTTGGTGTCTTCTTGTTGCTGCTTATGTTTATGCGTTTACATAAGCTTATATAAAATCTTTTAGCCTTTTTCTTCAATGACTTTGTAACCCAGATTTACAAATTTATTTCTTTCTGCTTTATAGTTTTATTTTCACTTTTTAGTTTTGTAGGCAGCTTTTTTGTTAATTTTAATTAATTCTAAGGAAACGATTTTCTTATATCGTATCTTTTGAGAGACTTGAATTGAATGCAATACATCACATCAGTATCTCTATAAAAATTTGCAAAAGATTAAAAAGCGCTTTCAGTTTTTTGTAAGGATTGCCGCAATGCCCACAACAATTTGTAAGCCTTTTGTAATGTTTTGTGAATGCAATATTTTATTTCATTTTTTGCAGATATGCCTCAGCTTTGATTAGTCATCCAATCAGATGATGGAACTATTAAAAAAAGTTATTACGCTAAGTAAAACTTACAATCTTGGATTTTTTTCGTTTTTATATCACTTTTCAATCCTTTTGATATGAAAATTTAGTTTATTTAATTTACAATGTTCGAAGTAAATTGAAGAACACAAAAAAACTTTTTATAATTTTCATCATCTGTATATTTTAATTAACTTTAAATTCAAAAACTCAATGAGTAGTTTTCCGTAGTCATCAGACATCCGTTATTACCGTTATGCTTTCGTATATGTTCTTGTCTCGAATATTCTTAAATTTATTAAATTATTCTAATGGTCATTTGATCATACGAACGTAATCAATTCCCATCAGTGATGGATGCTGGTGTGAAAAGTATTAAAAGTCATTTACAAATTCGATCGCTTCATTAACGAAAAGTTGATTTAAGATCGAAATTGGAAAAAGAATGGATCTTTGATGTGGGCTGAATTGTTTCTTTCTCATCGAATTATCGAGTTTCATCGCTGTCGTTTAATTTTTATTGATATTTCATTTGATTTTCCAAAATAAGCGGGTTAATTGACGACGATGATGCCAAGCCCGTCTCTGATTTGCTTACATTGACCATCATTCCCTCAAATTGTTCTCCAAACTCTTTATTACAGGGACATACGTTGTACGATATGTATTGCGACATGGCAATTGACAAGCGACATTTCTGCTCTCTTTGGATTTGGATTTTGCTCTCACACATTGGCAGTTTAGCTTCTCTTTGTGGGTTTTATGAAAGAGATTCCATGAAAAACGTGTGTGCGACTTGCCTGTAAATATTGGAACGTGAGCGTCGGGACATACCACGGACATGGACATCAGTTTCACCACCAATCAATGCGTGTCAGTGGACCTAATAAATGTAGGAGGTGTGTCGCCGATTAACCTTTGAAATCTGATCAAAAACTCTATTGAAAAAAGCAACATGTGTCGGAATTTCTCTTTAAAATCCAAAAATTCTTCTTTTGGAAGAAATTATGAGTTTTTTCTTATGAATAAAAGCAAAGTTTTCGACTTTGCACCGACGATTTTTTCTGATTGATCAGTTTGTCATGCAGACAGTAGTTAGTTAATTTAATTCTCTTCAATTTAGTTTAATTCACTTAATTTTCATGCTGGTATTCATTAATTTTATTGAAAATGCAGCTTATAAATGGTTGAACCTTGAAATTGTGAAGGATTGAAAAACTCCGCAGTAACACCAATTGATATATGAATATTTTTATATATATTTATCATAAAAAAAAAAGAAAAAATTTTAAACGATTTTTCTCCTTCCACATTTTCATTAAAATTGTAAAACTTTAAAAAAGTTTCGTTTAATCTGAAAATGTTTTAAATTGCATTGGCCGTAGAATTCCAACAGTTTTGAGAATACGTTTTTTCTGAATTTAAATATTTGTAATTCCATTTTGGTCTACAAAGGCTTCCAGCACATTGCAGTCCTCTTGTGAGAGGCACGCGTGCGCGTTAACGTCTTTTTGCTGCCCATTTTTGGCAGCGACATGTGGTGATGCGCGTTCGCAGGTTTTTCTTTAGTTTTGCTTTCTTGTTTGTCTCGTTGATTCAGTGTTGCTTTATGAATGCGAAGATCAAGTAGGGTCGTTTATATATTTTTTTAGTTGCAGCTGCTTCATGTTGCTCATTTAAACTTGCGACGAAAGCGACGAACGCATGGAGATAATAACTCATACTTATTATTTTTACTTTTTTTTTAGTCTTCTATCATCATTACGTTTTCAGACTTAAGGTCAAGGTTGGGGTTTCCAGAGGGACATTAAGGGCGTGTCGATGCGTGTGGAACGTGAATGCGTTGAAAATATAAAAACTTAACAAGAACATAAAGCAGAACATCAAAAGATGCTCTCCGAAGTACGGGGTGTCGTGGGTTCAAATCTTGGCATGGGCATGGATGTGTAGCAACACGATGATCAAAATCTGTCTCAACACACAGCGTTTTTAGATCTTTAAGTAAAAAACGTGCGACATTCGGTTGCAAATTCTAAGATATTCAAATCCGATGGCGAAAGGCGGTCTTTAGATTTGAGCTCAGCAGCCTTTAAAACCATTGGAAATTTTATGTCGTATGTGAAAAAAGAAATATCATTATGGTTGCGATGTAGGATCCGCTCAGTGAGAAGAGTATATAATACATATTTTTAAGTCCCATAATCAATGCATTCCATGGAGAAATATTAATTACACGAGAAAAATTAGCACCTTCCGCTTTTATGGTGGTTTTTCTTTTCTTCAGTTTATTTCTGTTTCTCAGCTTACAACATAAATTTGTTGACTAATTTCGCCATTAAGCCATCAATCATCTTGTGGAAGCTTTGGAAATTACGCAAAGCCAAGATATGTCAGAGTTGTTATAGCACGAGTCGCGTTAATCTGAAGTAAGGTTTGATGCAGCGATATATTTTCTCGATTTTCGATCACAGAGGAAATTTTGTAAGCCGAAATCTGGTTTTACGAATTTCGGCCTCTTACTGCAGTCTTACTGTTAGTCGTTATTTATTGATACATCAGTAAACTTGCGGTTCAGACACGCGTCAATATACGCGTCTGCTTGTTACTTTTATTTGGCTTTTTCACTTTTAATTGCGCCCGATGCATTTCAATTGTACCCGCCCACGTTTTCACTGGTTTTCAGCATTTACTGGTATTTTCACTTGCATACCAAACAACCGCGCATAACCCGCCACTTTTAATGGTATTTTTAATGTTGATTTTTTCATTTGCAGCTCGTAAAACGAACCGAAAGTGTTTGAACGCGTGTGGAAAAATCTCACGTGCGTGCCTAAACAGTTGGAAAGAAAGAGAAAACAAAGATAAAATACACAATATAAATATGAATATATTTTTCATTATTATTTGGTAAAGGAAATTTTTACAAATAACAGCAGGTGTTTTAAGGTTTTCACCTTTTTAAAGCTGCGGCGATTGCATTTCGGAATTTATTATATTGAGTTCGAATTAGTGAAAGTTTGACGTAACTTTTGACACATTCTTACGTGCATACGTGAAGATTTTTGTAAAACTACAACGAACCAGAAAGTTGTGTCATGTCAGAGGAAAAGTTGTCAGTTTTGAATCAACTACTGCAGTTGTTAGTATGAAGATTTTTCTAAATAATTTTGACAGTATTTTCAAATTAAAAATTGAAAATCGTAGTAGTTATTACATTAAAACCCGTGGTATTCAATGCGAAAAAAACAACAGTATTATGATAGCAAAATTGACAAATCGCGATATTCAAGTTGAAGATCCGTTCGTCGTATTAACAGCCGTCTTTCATTATATACAGCAAAATTAAATAAAAGTTCATTATAGTAAAATTTCTTTATATTAAATATTATAGAACATCTTCTATATTTGATAACAATCTTCGTAGTGTTGACAGTTTTATTTGCAAATACAACAGCCACAGATTGCTGGTATGACAACCAAAATTGTTTTCACTGTTTTTCTTTCGTACATTTTTTGAATTACAAGAATTTATCATGAATATTTTTGGATTAATCAAATTGATGATGCAATTTTGCAAAACTGAAAATCTTAGTTGTCATTGCAATCAAATTGAAGGTCCGTTCGTTAATATTACGAATGGACCTTCAATTTGATTCGTGTTTCATCAAATTGAATATATTTTTGTCGTTATATTTTCGATTTTTTGTCTTTTAAACAATTGGCTTTGAACAGACAAATTCTTTAAAAGGTAACTCCTCACACGATCACTTTGCATTACTGCACGTTTTTGTGCCACTGTGCGGCTTGTTGGGCATTTTTTATTTGCTTAACATCCAACTTTGCATTCGAATTTCTTGTGTCACGACGTCTAAGGTGATCATCATGGCGCTGCCGTATTAGACGAACGTGCTAAAAATAATTTATTATTCTAAGAAATGTTTTATCTTTTAGATAAAGTTCTTTGTTAGAAAAGGTCCTCATCTTTTTTTTTTTGCTGCAATTTTATATCGGGTACATGTGAAGAATTTTTAATGATGGATTAAAAGAAAAACCCTTTTTAGCGAAAAAATCTTTGAATTAATTATTCTCACGCAAACAATATAAAAAAGCTAAAAGCCAAAACACGATCTCTACATACAAATCAACGAAACCAGCACAATGAGAGAAGGAAATTATGTAATGGTTCACAAATAACCCGGTTATCACTACCAGTTAGTTACCGATCTCTTTCACAAAAATGCAAATTGAGAAAATTAAAATTCGTATAAATTTTCGCACATGCGCCCGAAGGTTGTTGCTTCACTCAGGCGGACCATAATATTGAATGGTGTTGGTTGTTGTTGTTGTTTGTTGTTGTTGTTATGATAGTAGTCTATTATTGCTGTCGTTTGAATAAAAAATTGCTTTACAGTAGTTTGTAGGCGGCCAGCCGCCCTCTGAGGCAATAAAAAAACTATAAACTGGACTCGGCTGTTGTCTGCTTTGATGAATAATTTGATTGTTTTTTGTTTTGCCGGAAAGCATTTGACGAGTGCCAAAAAAAGATATCTTGCTACGCATTACAAGTTTGACACAATTTAATTAGTAATCAGAGGCGTTTAAATTTGTATCACCTAAAACAGCAATTGAACAATTCATTTCCGATTATTCGGTTTATTTAAATCAGAGCAATCTCATATTTTTATACTTATTAGATTGATTTAACTCCTTGACATCGCATCGTATATTTTTACCTTTGCTACAACTAAACTTCTTAATATTCTCTGTTTTGCAGGATCAATACGATAATCTTTCAACGCACACAAACAAAGGCATCGAATTCCTAGATCGATATGGAAATTTTATACGTGATCGTTTGGCGATAGAAAGCGAATATGCGTCCAGGCTGAGGTAAGTCAACGTCTGTGAGGGCATTCCATTCCTCAGCGATCCTCATTATTGGTTATCTGTAATATCATTGAGATTCTTACATTTTCAATTACATATATTGACACCTCGTTTATATTTATTAATTTTTTTTGTACTTATAAAGATTGATAAAGTGGTTGTAGGAAATTTTTAAATGTAAAGCTCTTTTCGTGAAAGAAACTCGAGAAACTTGCAGAAAAAAACATGTTTTTGTCTTTATTTTAGCTGGGGACATACAGGCATCACCTTCAGCTTAGTTTAATTCAGTTCAATTAAATCTTAAGTGGGCGACTACGGTATTCAAGTATTAACATCACGATCTCATCTACACACACATCGAGGCATTATACACTCGCACGTTTAACTATAAATAACACTCGTGCGGATGCCTAAATGTTTGTTTTTTTCAGCCACCACCTTCAACGGAAGGAATGGGTTGACCTTGCGCTCAATACTTTTATATCGCGTATAAAAATAAAAATCAAGTAGAAGCAGCGTGTGGAAAAATGTGAACGCTTAAGAAAAAGCTACTCGAACTCAAAATGTGTAATTAATAAAAATAAAAACAAGCGCCACCACAAGTGGTGATTTCTGTTTTTTTTTGTAATAAGCTTTTTATATTGGTTTCCTTTTATAAGGAAACCTATTGTACTACAAGAAAACTTTGCACTTTTATTATTTAAAGCTTTTATAAAATCTTATATAAGGTTTCGAACTAGATATAAGCAATTTCTTTTAAAACCCCGTTGCACAACACAACGAGCAACATGTAACAACAACCGGAGACGTGTAATTCTGTAGTTAATTTTTAGAATTGAAGTATTTTAACTAGTTAGTGATTCATAATGCAGTCATTTAAAAGATTATAAAAACGTCAACAACAAAAAAATCGGACACAACGTGTATTGAGCGAGTCAAGTTGTATCAACAGCATAAAATTACGAAAAAAAATCGCACGGAAAGTAGCTTTAAAAGCAAAAAGACAAATTTATCGATGCTGCTGCGAACTTTCAAGGTCTGCCAATCAAATTTATTGTAGATACAGAATTTCAGAACAGAGTTGTGTGCTGTATATCTTTGGTTACACTTGTGGAGCCACTCTAAAAGCGTCTATAGAAGTTTAAAAGTTCAAGTTAGAATAGCTTACTTTTGCATCGTTTCAATACAGTATCTCGTTTCTTAGTTTCCAACTATCAGTTGCCTCAGTGCAACTCCTTTGATTTAGCTTATGTCTTTTTTGTGCCGATATATACAGAAAAGAGTGACGATTTAATTACTCATAAAATCAAAATGAAGAAAGCCCTGGTTAATCAGCTCATCTAATATGTTGAAGGCTACCTTATGTCTGCCCGTGTGTGTTTGCTTGTCCATTCATCATCCAGTGACGCAATTAAGCACACCTTAATGGTGCCCCTAAGAATTAGGTTGGGTTTTTCCTCCACACCTGCATCTAATGTTAGCGGAGACCCTTTAAAATACTTCACTGCATTCCTCGTTAAACTGTTGACATCAATTTAAAACCATTTGCAACATTGGGGATCCCTTAATCGCCTTCTCATGTATATGTATGTCTGTTTGTCTGTCTGTCTGGCTGTATGCGCGTGACGAACTGCAATGGCAAAAACAATAATAAAATTAAACACCCTTTACTTAGTATCCATTACTGCTGCGTCCGTCCATCCGTTTGGTCGCTTGTGCGACGGGACCAAGTGTCCGTGTCTCCCCTTTTCCAAGTCGGTCGTAATGTGATTGCTTCACAGCTCGATTTACTTTGGTGGCGCCAACGCCACCATCTTCTCATTTGTGGTCTATGGCGGCAGCAACAGGCGGCGGCTTAATTATCACCCAATGAATGAGCCTAAAAATCAAAACCTTAACTTGTTGCTGGTGGCGATGATTTCTATTGCTGAAATTACTGTGTGATAAGTTATATGAGATTTAATCTTTTAGCGATTTAAATGAAAAGGCCTATTTGACAAAGTTCTCAAACCATTAGAGTGGGAATTTGATATTGCAATAATTACTTGATTTTTATAAGAACAAAGCATGATATTAAAAACAGAGCATGATATTCCAAGATTGCTATTTCTTCCTAAACATCATTTCGAATTCAAAGATTGCTGTTCGCCGATTTTCCCATCTGGACGTGTGGTTAAACATTCGTCATTGTGGACGTAATTCTCATTCTCATCATAAGATTTCCTAAGACTCGTCATAAATCATCGTCTTAAGTTGAGCTTCTTTTCAGCATACCTTGATTGCTTAATTGCATCTGCCCGCTGGCGGGACTCCAATTAACCCACTATTGCCGACTGCATTGTGTCCCCTCCGGCCATTCCTTCTAACCACATTTTGCGGCCGAAGGGCTTCCCGAAACTTGCACCGCATGCATGGATTAGATTTTCTCATAGTTGTAAAGTATGCTGCGGATGATGATGATGTTGGGTTTGTCTTTTGTGAACTCTTCTCTACTTATTGGCCTCAGTGCGACTGGGAACCGCTTCTGTGGCTGGAAAGCGTCACATCTTCATTTGCTGAAACTGTGTACAGCAACCTTTTATAAAGTTGGGTTTCTTTTGCTTTTTTGTTAAAGTTTTCCCACAGTTGAATTTATAAAAGTAAAAAGAGTCCGCTACTACATAAATGAATACCACTATAGAGAGAAAAAAAACAATTTCTCATTAATTTAATTCTATTTTTTCGTATACAAGTGAAATCTTGCATCTGAAACTTGCCTGTTTTCACTCTCATTTCGAATTGGCTAAAATTCGCGTTGAAACTTTAGTTTTTTTCTGCGTACATCTGATTTTACGTCACGTGATTGCATTCACTCAGCTGTGTTAATTTACAGTACTATGCAACGGCGTTGAATACATATAATTTCAGCTAATAGTAGTAAAATATAATTTTTTTTCTTTCTGCTTTTTTTTGGAAAAATTTGCATAATGATGATAATTTCATTCGAAACTTGAATATTTCTTGTCGTATGTATAATAAAAATATTCCTTTTTTATCTTATATACAATATTAATAAATTATTCAGTCTTTAAAAAGATTTCACCTTTTGTTTTCTGTTATATTGCATGTAATAAACTTGTAACTTGATTTAATTTTAATAATTTTTTTATATTTCTCTCTTTATAGACGATTAGTGAAAAACTATCAGCCCAAGAAAAAGGAAGAGGAGGATAGTGAGTAAGTACTAAGAAACAAATATAATAGAGTTAGTTTTGACTCAAGTAGAACCTTCATTTCAGTTAGCAAACAAAATTTCGGGGGTTGAGTACATATTTTTTTACTTAAGTAATACTTTAGTATTTCCAATTCCTATAATTTTCGGTTTCGAAGGGCGGCGTAAATAAATTTAGTAATAGTTTTTATTTGAAAATATGACCATTTTCCAAAGGATCGTTTTCTTTTGGAAATTGATGGTATTCATTCCTAACCATATTTTTTATTGTCAACATTATTAAATATACCGATGGTCCCTTCGCACCATCCATCCGAAATTCTGAAATGAACTACTGATAATATGTTTACCATCAATAGTTTTGTCCGATTCTATACTACAATACATGAAATTCATGTTCCATTCCCACAAAAAAAGGGAAACATATTCAGCCTGCTGAATATTTTATATCTTATATTTCTGTTTTTCATCAACTTTTCAAGTACCAAATTTGAACAACGAAAAGCAAAAAAGGAACGAAAAAGAACCGAAACTTACATCATAATTATTTGCGTATTTCAGCATAAGTTTTTTCTTGCTTGCGTCTCATAGACTCTTCAGCTTCATTACTTTTAGAAAAGTTCACTGACCACGACAACAGAACATTTTTAATTAAAATTGTAATTAAAACAGCTGCTTATTCAAGTGCAAGATTGCAATTTGTATGCGTTGCGTTGAGTTGAATATCATAGTTATTTAAAATTGTTCACTTCTTAATATGTTACATTTTTACATCTTTGAAATACGATGTAAATGAAATTTTTACATCTTTGTTACATTTTTACATCTTTGAAATAGAATTGATGCTACAACAGAATTTTAAAGTTGAATTTCAGAAAATATTTACTCTTGGCTATTTAGTGATATTAAGGGAAGTTTTTCCATATTTGTATTTTTTTAACTGTTCTTTTTCGCGAAAATAACAGGTTGATGATTATAGTATTACCTCAAAATAGTAAAATTGATATATTAATATCAACAAGAGTTCATAAGTTTCCTTTATTTTAACCCGTAAAAGAGACTGCAGTGAAAGCCCGATATGTATTGCGACATAGAGATTGAAATGATGTTCAAAATTACACGCGTGTTTCTTCGGAAATCGTCTGCAATCGTAATAGGGAATCAACCGAATTTCAGCAGGGCTTATAGAAGATCATATAGTTGTTAAATCTCAGTGATAAGTCAAGCATTTCTCGTCGGGATTCTATGATGATGAACCATCCGTGTTACCTCTCAGTCTCTTCTCCGTGTCTATGGAAATTTTGTTAGTTTTCATAGTTAGCGAGAAATCTGGTGCTCTTCACACCCGAAAATGTCCTCAGAAACCCTCATGTTTTAGAGATATCAGTTCTTTTCTTCTGGAGGAATACTATGAAAATCATCTTGGGATAAATTCCTATAACAAATACTTCTAAAAAAAGAAACGAGCTTCGAACGGGAAACAGGTAGTATATTGTCGCAATACATATCGAGCAACCGTACTACAAAACTTACGTATAGTTTTAATGAATGAAATTTCTTTTGTGTAAGGCTTCTACAAACGAAGGTTAATAACTTGGCAATATATTATCATTTTAAAAGGAATTGCATTTTTCTTTTTTCTTCTGCAAATTCTTCTTTCTTGTCTTTCGTTTTTATTTCAGAAATGAGAAATGAACTCCGTTCCATATACGGGGGTGTCATAAATATCTTTGTCGTTGTTCTTTTTCTTCTTTCTTATTATTCCTCACCATTCTTATCTTCACAAGACGCTGTTGAGAGCCAAGTATTTTTGTCTTTTCTCCAATTAATCTAGTTTCGCAAATTGTGGAACGCTGAAATTAATTGCTCTCTGCGTTTTGTTTAAAATTTATTTGTGAAGCATTATTTGCGTACGTTGTTGTTTAATGAAACTATAAAATGTAAGTCTTTATGTGACTTGTAAAGATATCAAATTAGAGCGGCGCCAAAAATTAAATAGTGGTTTAATTTTTAAATGAAAATAGTAAAAACAAATTAAAGAAATAAATTATTAGAATAGTGTATAATTAATGGGTTCTTATCCGGAGCGTTTCGCTCCCATAAAATATCAGAAAGAATCTTAAAAGACCAGTTTTTCTCTCTAAGAGACACTTAAGCAAATCTTGATATTGAACTATTAGAGAATCACATCTAAAACTTTTTTGACAGTCAAAATAGCACGAAGTTAGAGGATGAGTTTTAAATTTATACTCCTTTTAGAATCTTTAGAACGGTTTTCCGAAACATTTCCACAAACTTCACAATATTGGGTGTTTTAGGACTCAAATTCGGAGCGCTTCGAGTTATGTCTCTCATGACTTGTAATTCTCATAACATAGAATTCGCACCTAACTTCGACTCTTTTATGTCTCCTAATTTAGACCGCTACAATTTTATAATCTGAGTTGATAATCTTGCTTCATACTGTAGTTTCAGCTTAGAAAAGAGGTTAAATGTATACTGAAAAATCGGGAAAAACACTCCCTTATAAATTACTCAGAAACTCACAATTCATACAAATTCATACAAATTCCAGGTTTTCGTCGTGGCAAGCTTTTCGCAATGTTCTCAAAGAAATCGGTGACTTGGCTGGACAGCGTGAAGTGGTGGCTGAATCGTTGCAACAACAAATTGTGCAAGCAATAACGCTGCTCTCAAAAACGCTGAGAGAAGATAGAAAAGTAAGCCGAACTACACTTAATTTTCTTCCTTTGATTCCTTAATCTTCGTGATCACTTCTTCAATTTAATCCATGTTTATATTTCTAGAAATGCCTCACAGATGGCACCACCCTGCAGCAAAATCTCACCTCACAGTTGGCCTCACTGGATCGCGCCAAACGGAATTACGAGAAAGCCTATCGTGACTCGGAGAAAGCAGTGGAGAACTACAAAAAAGCGGACATGGATCTGAATCTCAGTCGAGCTGAGGTAGAGCGTTACAAAAATATCATGACTACCAAAATTCAGCAATCGGACGATGCGAAAAATGAGTACGCCAACCAGCTGCAGAAGACCAACAACCTACAACAACAACACTTCAGTGTGCTACTGCCAAATGTAAGCATTGAATTGATATGAATTCCTGTGGTTTTTCTCAATAACTAATCTTGGCTCCGTATCAAGGTTTTCAATCGCTTACAAGAACTTGATGAGAAGCGCACGCGTGGCATTCGCGAATTCATCATTGGGGCCGCCGATGTGGAATCATCTGTGGCGCCCATTATAGCTCGTTGCATGGAGGGTATGGTGAAGGCAGGCGAAGCGATCAACGAGAAAGAGGACTCATTAAAAGTTATAGAGAGGTTTGTCCTCAGATTGATTGCGAAGTGACGGGTTTTGTACGTTCTAATGTGTTCTGCGTCTTCGTAGGTATCAGTCGGGCTTTACACCTCCAACAGACATACCATTCGAAGATCTGTCGAAGCAGGATCCCGACTCGTCACAGGATTCACATTATACGAATGTGCCAGCGAGCCATCACCTCACGATGAAGGGAACGATTAGTGCGAACAAATTGAAAAAACGTGTCGGCATATTTAATATATTCGGCAGCAATAAGGTGAGTGAAGGTTTTTAATTGAGAGGAAATTTATTTGTTTGAGAGACAAACTTAGTATTTATCAAAATCGTGAAAAACGAATTCGCAATCGTTTTTAATTCATAATAGTCGTAATTCATAATAGTCGGTTTATATTTTGAAATGAAATTATTTGAAATAAAATTCAATTCAAGATTGCAAAATGAGACCGGAAAGAGTTTTCTGGAGTTGCACATTTAAATACTTTTTTGTCTAATTTTTGTCTACAGTTGTGCGAATCGAGTCGTGGAACTGAATTTTAATCGACAGCAAAAAGTAAAAATTACTTCATTAAGATCGAGAAATTCGTCGTTTTACTACGATGAACTTGAAACTCTTGTTTTCAGAATTCATTTTACATATATATTTTTTTTATACACTGTGGCATACATATGTATTGGGTTGGCAAATATGTTCGTTCGGTTCTTTATTCCCGTTTTGGAATAAAACACAATTTACTGATACACGAGGTCAACTTTCATCAATTATATAATGGTCAACTCTACCGTTGACCTCTTGCCTTTTTTCCACCAATTTAATTTTACCGCGTCCAGGTGGTTTTTTACGGCCGCTTTATCCTTGAAGGTTTTCCCTTTCATAGAGTTCTGCAACGATCGGAATAAATTAACGCAGCACAATATAAACTGTGAAACATAACCTCCGAAATGTGTATTCGATTTGCAGGATAGCGCTGAAAAACAAAAGCGAATCCGTACGAAACTTACAATTAAAAAAACTGAACGAACCTATTTGCCAATCCAATATTTATCAGTATTTGTAATAAAAGTAATTGGTAAACTTCTTTCTCAAAATTTCCTTAATCTTTTTTACACTCATTTTCACTTTCTTTTCTCATACAATTGATTTCAACAAATTTCTACAAACGAATGCGTTGCGTTGAATTGTTTTCCATGAATACAATTTTCACAACAAATACAACAAAATTATTTAAATGTAAGTACCGTGTGTATCAAATCACGTCACGTACATTTATGCCGAGTTTTCTTTCCTTTATTGCTAAAATTTAATTTTTTATTCGACACAAATTTATTAGATGTGTTTCATTAAAATGAATTATCAACTTTTCTGCATCTGTTAACTGTTCTGAAACTAAAGAAAATCCTTATAATTTATTTTCTTTGTGTGAACCCCTCCGATTGAAATGCTTGGCTAAATAATGTTTTTTCTGATTATTATTTTAAACACAAAAACTGTTTTCTGTGTTTCTTTAAATTTACTGCTTTAAATTCTAAATATTGTATATTAATTTTTAGTGTGATTGCAAACCAGACATTACTGTATTTGTTTTCAAACATCGTATAATGTCAGAATCAAACATCGTATAATGTCATACGATCTTTGCTAGATATTAGTTAGTAATTGATATCAGATCAGAAAAATTTACACAATTTGTTGCTTTTTACTTTTAGTATTCAATCGCATTAGTTACGTAAACCTAAAAGAAAACATTACTTTATAATTTTAATTTCTACCAATACTACATCCACCTTAAGTTAATTTTTAACCGTTTTTAAATTTAAGCCTTAATTTAATGAAATAAAAACCCTCGAAAAAAGATTCATTTCTCATTTTCGAAGATGTATATCTCTCATTTTTACTAAATCATAAATATTTCTTTCTTGCCTACTAACTTCAACTATTCACACTTACACAACGTTACATACCTCCCACACATGTACGCACACATACACACGCTTCTGTGCATATGAATGTGTACACGTATAACTGCAACAACGACGAATTTACAATAACAACATGTGATACAAACGCATATTCAATTGATTTCTGTCTGAAGCAACAGAAGATTATTGAAGCCTGTATCACGATGAAGGTATGATTTGTGCTTTAAATTAACTTTCTCTCTTTCACTCTCACTCACACTCTCTCTCTCTTCTGTAGCTCTATTAGTCCTTACCATAAATATCTCTCTCATGACATTAGATCTTCGTCATCACTCATTAAGCTAACGCTGCAATCACTGAATCATTCATTGATATTACGTTGATTTCCGATAAAATTACGATAATTAATATTATTACATTATATAGGACTTTAACAACTTCAATTCTACACATTAAAAGCTCGATTTGTGGCGTATTTTTAGAGGCTAATCGAATAGAGTTTGTAATTTATATACATATTTTTGAATTCACTGTTTTTTAGTTATTTGTAGGTTTTATAATTAGTTTCTATTCTGATTTCTATATACTGATTTTAAATAACTGAAAGAATATTTTATAAATAGGTTTACCGCATATTTTTATGAATATTTTAATTGTCCGTATAATCGGAAATGGTTTCGTTCATTTTTCATTATAAGCGTTTCAATATGTTTTAAGTTAATAAACAATTCGTATATGAGGAAAACCATTATATTCTAAGCTTTTTGGTAATAATTATTTTTATTTTAGCATCCTTTATCACGGTTTTTGATTTAAATTACTCCTGCCTGTAATGATTTGTTTTTGAATGTTAGAAATCTTGTTACAAATGAATAATTTTTACTTTTAATTTTTAAGTTTCAAAAATTATACACTATAATTTCACAACACTTTCCTAAATTATTATAATTCGCTCTCATTTGCACTGGCCTTTGCCCACAAAACACCAGAATTTTATAAATTTCATCCTTACAGTCTCTTCAATAAGAAGAATCCTCTATATTTATCTCGCTCTATCTCTTTCTCTTACCCAGAACTCTTTAACTGCGGACGGCCAAAAGGAAGATTTTAGCGACTTGCCACCAAATCAGCGCCGCAAGAAATTGCAAGCGAAAATCACCGAACTTCAGCAAAAAATCGTCCAAGAAACTGCCGCTCGCGATGGTCTCATGAAAATGAAGGTCGTCTACGAAGCCAACTCATCGCTGGGCAACCCCATGACTGTCGAGGGCCAGCTGAATGAATCCGAACACAAATTGGAAAAGCTGAAAATAGACTTGAAGAAATATCAGGGTTATCTGGAGAAGGCCAGCCAGTTGCCCGTAATGGCCAGTAACAGTCCGCAAGCGAATCGAAATGCCTTCCATAATGGACACCGAACGTCAAGGTATCTTTTCTCCAGCTCCCTTTATATACTGAACAAACCTTATATGTATGCTTCCATCGTATGGTTACTCATCTCTTAAATAGTTTTTCGTCTTCTTCGTCACACGCTCATCACAGACATTCCAACGGCAGCGCTGAGGACAACAACGATGAGGGCGAAGATCAACACGATGATGCCGGCAGCTTAAGCAGGTCAGGTTCAGAGGATAATGTGGCGCAAATACAAAATGGCCATAACAATAATAATAACGGGTACACTCATAAGTCTTGTTGTTGTATCAGTATAAAATCGGCTCATTTTATTCGAAAATAATAGTTGAGAATAATTTTTAGTTGCATTTAGCTTACTATTTTAACTTTCTATTGAATAATGTGTTCTATATGTTTTCTATATTAATATTTCCACCCCCTGACGATATCAGTAGCTAATTCTTGAAGTGCTGGTATCAATAAGTTTTGGATCCTAAAATCAGTTTAATAGTAAATAATATTGGAAATCTAAATTTGAAATACAAACTTAGCTTAGTTTCGCTTTTATATTGTATTATTTTCTTCTATTTAAAAGTAAATTATTGCCGCCAACCACTCAAAGCAAAACAACCCCTTCAAAAATCTCTGTCTGTATCTTTTCATATCGCTCTACGACGTCTGTTGCATTTTGAAATTTAGCAGTTCCGCAAGTCCCGAAAGTGGTCTGGGGACATCGCACACCTCGCTGCCCGGCTCGGGACAGGGCAGCGCCAACGAGAATGCAGTCGGCAGCGAGGAAGCCTACTACGAGCCGGACACGGAAGCACTGCAGCCGCTGGGGACATGTCGTGCGCTCTACCCATTCGAAGGTAGCTTCAGTTTAACTAATTCGTTTTCTTTAATTAATTAATTTTCTCCTCCTTACTTAGCCACGAGCGAGGGCAGCATTCCTATGAACGAAGGCGAGGAGCTGCAAGTGATTGAAACCGATCAAGGTGATGGTTGGACGCGTGTGCGTCGTCTTAATGGTTCCAACGGTTGGGACGAGGGATTCGTGCCCACTAGTTATATAGAATGCACACTGTATTAAGTTTGGTGTTGACGCTTGTTGTTGTATTGCTGCAGAGTAGCTTAGTTAGCCGGTTTCTGCTTAGAGTCTCGTTTTAGTTTCGTTTGTTGTTATTTAACTAGGAGTTGATTTTCTTTTAGACTTTCACTTTTGATTTGTTTTGTTGAGGTTTTCCACTCAAGTGAAATTCTTTGTTTAGCCCACCAGAGAAGCGTGAAGTTGCAACATTCGGTTGAAATCTTTAAAACAGTTTTTCCTGAATTATAAATTTTAACTTTATAAAGATGAAACGGATGAAGACACTTCAAAGAGAACAATAAATTTTGTATTTATATTTTTTAAGTTTGGAAAAACTTTACTGTACAAAGTTCAATACTTTTTAACTTTAAAATTATTTTTGGCTAAAATTAAAATTGGAATTTTTATTTTCATAAAGTTTTTGTAAATTCTGTTTACAAAAATTTTATTGTTTTCCGTTATGCTGAAGTGCATATTTAATTCTTTTCATAAAATTTACGTAATATCAAAGCGCTATTTATGAAAATCGGCAAAAAAATTTTACTTTTAATATGAATGATAAATTAAAAAGAGAGCATTTTCTACTTTACATCATACATTCTTCATTATAATCAAAAAATATCAAAAATCTCATCACATTTAGGAAAAAGAAACGCATTTGACTGAAATATAAAAATTAACAAACTCAACGTCACTCAAAACAATCGCAGTCACACACATTATTATTACCACATTTTATGCGGTTTTCTATTAAGAATTCATCAAAAATTGATGCTTAATGAGATCAGTCAGTTAGTTTTAAGACAATCGACAGTATAAAAAAGATTTATAACAACATTTAATAAACATAACGAAAACACAAGTAAAACAAAAAAATATTGCAAGTGAAAACATTGTTTCTTCAAAATTTAAATGAAATAATAAACTGTTTCTGGTTCTCAATTCCGAGTGAATGTCATCTCATTGAGTACGCCTAACATAACTGATATTTATATATATATACATTCATATATACCGATATACACAATACGTATTTAAAGAACATACAACTAATGACGTAATTGATTGAAACGTATTCTACGTATTAGTAAAAACACACGAAAGCATTGTAAAAACCTTAAATTGAAAACCTTCTCTGCAATGAGAAGTTGTAAATTCTCTGTATTTTAGAATAGTTTGCTCGATGATTTGAGAGTTTTCTCTGCTTCTTCCGAACTCTTCAATTCGATTTCTATGAAAATGTAAATTTTTATGTTAATTATTGCATTCTAAGAAGTTAAGTTAATCTGTCAAACAAGCATTTCTTCTTACTTTTTCTTAATAAGGAAAACACAATTTAAGAAAACATTTTTCTTAAATCCAGCAATCAAAATACACACGAAAGTGTTAACATTAATTTGTAGTTAAGTTAAATGAATTAGTTTTACGTAAAATAATTAATTGCGTCTAATATAATTGAAATTAACTGAATATTGGAGAAGTATTTAAAGTAACAATTAATTTTATGTTACCAATCGCTTGTAAAATAGTTGAAAATATTTAATTTAATATTAAAATAAAGCAAATATTTTCTCATTTCGTTTTTTTTTTCTATCTGTATCATTGTAATCTTAAGTTAGTCTTAATTTTAATAATTTAACTTCACTGCAATGAGTTGCTATTAGAAGTTTTCTACGCGCTTATTGAATTCATATAATAATAATAATGAGAATTTAGTTTGTAAAATGTAACTGAAAGAACGAAAACTATTCCAAAATTCCACAAAATTTTCTTGAATATAATTGCTGATATATAGTTATTGCTATGGTAGTAATTTTCAAATTAATATGAATGCAAAACGTGCTGCAAGTAATTATAAAAATAAAATCTAAAATTATAAAGAGATGATTAAAAATATAATTGTTTTATTTAATCGTAGGGTGTGCGAGTTTAAATTTTATATAGCTTAACTTTAACATTTTAATGCATTTAATTCACGTTATTTAAAAAATACTTACTTTTATTTATAGCGGAATGCAAGCAAGACGTTCAATCAGTTGTTTAATCTGACCCGAATAATAAGAAACCGAGAAAGAATCTACAGACCGTCAGTTCTGAGTATCTTGACATTCGTGTATTGGATTGTAACGTGTGGGGATAACAAGATATGGTGTACCAAAATCATCTGCACAATTGAGTGACCTCGGTGGCCTCGTATTATCTGAAAACTAATTCAATACTTTTTAAATTTTATAAAGAAGCTCTTTGAAAAAAAATATAACATATCCAGCTAATTTGTCAACAATCTCATTCAACAAATTTGTGGAAATTAGAGAGGCCATCAGAGGAATTTAGGTCCTAAATTTAGGTCACCATTCGTCAGATGTCACCCTACATTTAGTGACAAAAGTCTCATTATTTCAAAAGCTTTAATGGAGTACCATCGCGCAGAAGAGGTACCGGAATTCAGCTTAATTCGGTTCGTACCAGAGAACATCACACTTATGTCGCAGAGTGTGATGCCTCTCCAATTGGCTTGATTGTCAGGTTATGAACGTGAATTATACTTACATTCCTTGTTTTCCTATACAGATCTAAATGGGCCTCATAAGTATGAATCAGAGACCAGCATTTTTGCATCTCTTATATAAATATATATGCATTAATAGTATGACAAAAAGAGGCCTGTAAGTTTACTTGCTTTGGAAACTGGACGCCTGATAGTAGTTTCGTAAGAACTTAATGCAATCAATTCACAATTTTTAACGAATTCTCCTTGTTTCTTGTTTGAAAGTGACCTACGGCATGAATGACATGATTTTAAACCACAAAATAAAAATTCTGAATTGAATTAAGGTGAGGAAATAATACAGATTTGCTTATTTATTCACCTTTATTCAGTCCTACATCGATTGTAATGCTTTAAGTACATATGTATGTGTTTATTAGTTTTTACATACATTCAAATATATAATAATATGCAGACAATACATTATATATCATCAATATCATTCATCAATATCAACATATATTTTTGCTAACAAATTTCCTTTTTCTTGCCTTAGTTACTGATATGGTGTTTTTTTACAGCTTGTTTTTCTCTTTATAAGGATAACAAAACAGTTAAAAAAGTAATTAGTTACTTCAAAAACGTGGTAGGACAGACGTTACACAAGATTCCACGTCTATCTGAACTATCCGATTTTAACAATAGTTATTTGTTTAGCACTCCAACGCTCGGGAAAGTTAAGCGAGAATATTAAAATCACTTTATAGAAGTGTTAATTTGATTACATAATAGAATTTTTTTATTAAAGTTAAAAGAACTTCGCTCTAGAGAACAAAGTTAGTACAGGTTTTCAAATAGTTTTTCTTTTTACCAAAAATTGAAGCACAACCATTTTTCTTGTGTTTTTCTCATAATTGTATATTTTACCTTACGCTTTCTCATCCATAAAGAAAAGTAGTATTAGAATAAGTGCAAGTGCAATTGATTTATTTTTGTATTGAGTGCATTCTTCCCTTTTAATTCTTCGCACTTAGTAGTTTTTTTACTATGAAATCCAGCCTGCCTGCTTACAATTATGTGAGGTTAAAGCTTACAACGATTACAAAGTATTTTTTTGGAGATTGTAACCGCATTTCACTCAATCAGAACTCAATGCATTTCCTCACGTTTCCTTTTTACCAGTTAGCGAGTCATAAAAGGTACTTTAATCACAACAAACTTCTCGGCTAACATTTTAGAAACAACTTTACCAGTTCTGCTCTTTTGTTTAAACGCAGTCTACAAATATCTTCCACTAATTATGCAGTTTTAAAGCTCTACAGGAGAAAATGTTACACATTCAACACTAAATTTTTCTTTTACCGAAATTCGATTAGCCTTGGCTTTAGTAGAAGCAAGCGTACTCATTTCTTCTTACTTTCTACGTATTTTTACGCCTTTTTCAAAACAATCTTAGACCAATTGTGCTTGTGTGATGAAATAGTTAATTTCATTAACTACTTTTTATTTAGTTGTTATTTACTGCTTTTTATTATATTTATAATTTAGAAAAACAAACAACATATTTCCATATGAACCTAATATATCAGCCCTCATCAAAGCCAACGTTCTTTGGCCCGTATATAGTGGTACCATTATATGTCTGATAATATTACAGTGTGTAGAAATATTTAAGTAATGTTTGTAGAAAAAACATTTCTCCGAAGCAGTATTTGATTATTATATAAGTATATATATTCATATGTAATTGTGAAACACGTTAGTTGTAGTTATTTTCTAGTATTTCCCTCTTCCTTATTTGAATTACTGCGTTCCGTAGAAGTTACATGTAATTCTTACAGACAAATATGTGTAGTGATTAGACACCTACATATATATATTCTCACTTCACTTTTATAAGGATTGTCCAGATGTTTTTATGTTACAATATCAACATAAGCAAGTTAAAATAAAGATAATAATATATTTGATTATTTTAATTAATATAATGTGAAGTTGTAGAAATTCTTTTTGTTTAAAAGGATTGTCAAATTTTGTGAATGTTTTTTATCTTTTCCTTTACCAAGCCGCAAGTACGAGTATTTGAAAGTTTTCATAGTTAAAGAATTCCTTTATTTTGTCAAAAGCATTAGTTATTGTGTATTTGATTTAGTGTTTAGTGTTTATTTAGTATTGCAAATCACGTCAATCTTAAAAAGAAACGAAGAATCTCAACAAAAAAATTCAAAAATATCCTCTAATATTTATAAAGACCTGATTATTTAGTAACACTTACAGGAAAAGTTAATATAACTTATTAATTAATTAATTCATACGTTTTAAGTAATATAATCATTAATTTAATGGTTCTGTTTCTAATACTTTTGTTTTATTTCCTATCGTTTCTAGCAGCTTTAACTATTTTTCGTATTTAATCTTCATGTTTATTTAATGTGTCTAATTTTTCTACTTTTTTCTTGTTTTGAAACTTTTTGCTAATAAATTGATTATCATGAAAATGCTAAAGGTGTTCAGAATGAGATTTTCGATTGTTAAATAAAGGAAACGTGTTGCGAATTAAAAGTATCAACATTTCTTAAATATAAATTTTATTCGCCGAAGTCGTTGAAATGTTTCAAATTATTAATTTTTCGTGTGCATATCTAAGGAAACCTGGTTTCGCTTTGATAGTAAATTATATCATTCAGCTTTAACAGCTTTAAATTTGCGTATCATTTCAAAGATATTCGTTTATTGTTATATTACTTCGTTTATTAACGAATATTAATAATATTTTCATAGTTTTTAATGGTTTTCTGAGTACTTGAAGTTAACTAATTTAAAACTCGAAGTCAACTAATTTTTCCAGCTTAATTATTTGCATTGGTTTCAGTTGTTTTCCTGTAGTTTCTATAGTTTCTGTAATGTCTTCTATCTTGCATTTATAGTGAACATTAGTGAGTTTCTTAGACACTTAGTTTTTGTGACTTTCTTGGTGAATTTTAGGTACTTGATTTGCAATGAAGCTGTGATATTCGTTAAGTGATTTATTAAGTGATTCATTGTTCGATGGTCTGCTATTCGATGCTAAAGATAAAAGCAGTAACAATCTCAAATATATTAAAAACTTCTTACTTCTTCATTCATTTCGGGAACAAAAGTGGGAATGGCGCAACTTTTTAATACGTTTTTTTATACAATTTCCTCGCATTTATTTGAATTTCGGTTTAAGAATGTTTGGAGATTATTTGCTGCTATTTTTCTTGTTGTTGTTTTTATAATACAATATAATATGTATTTCTTTAAATAAGCTATATTTTCAATTTCTTCATCAGGTAAGATTCAGGTAAGCTTCAGGTAAAATTCAATATTATTGACAACAATAATTTATTGTTTGCATACGAGTATTCTGCGTTGTTGTAGTTGTGGAACCGCATTCCACAATGTGGAACTCTCTCATCACTAACGTAGTATTTATTTATGTAGATAAGCAGCTGCAATAATCGAAATTACGTATAGTTGCCCCCCTGAGGTCAATAAATAAGGGGCTCCCCAGTGTGTCCTTCCAATCGCTGCAGCAGCCAAGCAAACTGATGCGATACGATTTACGACTTTCGATCGAATGGTCAAAAATCCTGCGTTTGGTCAATAATTGAGTTATTAAAAATCTTTCATACCGTAAGTTATGACCAACTTACTCGAGTTTTGCCAGGACTGAGGCATAACTCGAAGAATTTACCCCTCTAAAGATTGAGTTTGTAGTCCGAAATGGTCTAAAAACGTCTTATTGAATCTTTAAGATTAAAATTTAAGATAGTTGGTCGAAAGACGAAAGTCAGTAATCAGTTTTCAATCAAAAAAACTGACTCGAATTTGATTAAAAAGATTTTGAGAAAGTTTACGGAAAATGGTGAGTTTTTGGTTCGCGTTTTGTTATAATTAATTTAAGTTAAAACATGATGGCGGGAATTGAAATATAAACAGTCAATATATTTAGTGGAACCCCACAATTTCTAAAGGCATTTCTGAAACAGCCGTTATTTTCAGTATATCCTC
This sequence comes from Sicus ferrugineus, assembly GCA_922984085.1. Taxonomy (NCBI): domain Eukaryota; kingdom Metazoa; phylum Arthropoda; class Insecta; order Diptera; family Conopidae; genus Sicus; species Sicus ferrugineus. The sequence goes on from OV277350.1 coordinate 38,987,602, forward strand.
ATTCATAAACTACCCTCAAAAACCATCAGAGCCTTCAACAATTTTGCGTTTTTGCACAATTCACAATTTCTATTTTAACATAAATTTCTACTCGAAACTTTGGGTTTTCATAGACCGAAGTAGGGATTCACAGGGAGTTTAATAGACCAAAAGTAGTGCCGCATTTTTGGTACCATCGAATACCATCGACTGCTTTGCGATTTCCTGGCATTTGTTTGCATTTCGCTTCAGCGTTCTTAATTGAGTAGATTTATTTTTATGGGATTTATTTGGTGCTATTATTGTTATTGTTTCATTTCTCATACTTTCCGCGTCCTTTACGTTGAGCGTGCTCGGTCAGGGAGAGTTGTCGGAATCGGATCCGCCGAAGGAATGCATCGGAAAGAGTGGATACCAGCCGCCGATATGTTGAGCCAGATTGACTTTGTCCAGATTGACTTCAGTGCCGCCGAGTCCCTGATTGTGTTCGAAGCCGACACAGCGTTGCCACACCATTATAATTATATTACGTCCGAAAACGTCCGCGCTCTGTAGAGAGAAAAAAAGGGTTAAAAGAGCGTTTTTAACTATGAGGAATTTTTTACATATTGCATATTCCGGATCTCTCCGGAAGAAGATTTAATAAATAATTTTTTTGCTAATTTTTTCGAGTAGAAATGAGTTATTCTTAGCTTTTGCTATTATTTTTCGAGCAAAAAAAGATTTTTTTAATTTGTGAAGGAGTTAGTTTCTGATTTCTGTAGTAAAGTAAGAATGAAAATCCTCTTCACAAAGCTTGTGACCACACGTACACACACAATGAAGACAGACACGGACACATATCGTAAATAGTAATACATGTACATACACCTATTCACATGTATGTATGTGGAGGTGGAATCGTGAAAGTGTGTCATGTCAGCAGTAAAATCAAAGCGTTTAAGTAGGCGCGCTCGATAACTTCGAACAGGAAAACACACACACACACACACACACACACACACACACACACACACACACACACACACACACACACACACACACACACACACACACACACACACACAGAGTCATATATAAAGCCACACAAAAATGCGAAAAAGAGGCGGACCTGGAACTTAAATAGATGGGAGTGGCATTAACCTCGCCCCGACATCAGGTGCAAATCCCCCGCGCGAACATTTGATGCAATGAGTCTCAGCCCACTTGGGTTGTGGGAAGCTAACGTCACGATTTCCACGTCTGTGGACCTCTAAAGCAACATCTGGCATGCGGCCACACCTACACGGAAAATAAATGGCAATTCTTGGCTTCTGCTTCGCTTACTTGATATTTGATGGTTTGCTTGTAAATCGGCTCCGCCGCATGACGCACGACGCGTGTCTTCTTCTTGTGGCGCAGTCGGTCGCCGTCCTTGATGTAGCACTTCACGTACGTATCTGGAGGTGTCTCGCAGTCGACGGGCACGATGTTGCGAGCGCAAATGAGCTGCGAATGAAAGGGAGGGATGTGAGGGATGGACAGAAGTTACTTAAAAAAAAAAAAACTAGTTTTGTCTGAATGGCTGAACCATTGTTGACTTCAACAATTTCAACCTGTACGCACCTCTACTTCGACGGTACCCTTGATTTTCAGAAAACCCATCTTCAGCTCTCCGTAGCGCGCCATGGTCAAGCGGTAGCCCTTGGGGTGAATTTGGCCTGGTCCCAGTTTGTAGCTGCTCTCCGTACCGACGGCTGTGACGGTGGTCAGCGTGCACGACGATTTGCCGCCGGCGCTGATGCTGCTGTTGATGTCGCCGCCAATCCTTTTTACACTCGCATTCTCTGTGTCGCAGCCGTCCGTTGCCGCCGCATTGAACACGCCATTCTTACGCCCCGCAGCCGCACTTCTGCTGCCAGCAAAAATACTGGCTTTACGTCGTAGCGGTGCTATCGCGGTTTCGGTTCTGCTGGCGTCGCTGCTGCTGGTCAAGTTAAACATGCTGCTCTTGCGTTGCGTTGCTCCCATTCCTGCGCCGTCGCTAACTTTCAAATTAGTCATGCTGCCTTTGCGTTGTTGTTGTTGCTGTTGTTGATGGCCGCTCTTGTCGCCGACGGCCGAGAAGTTGGCTTTTGACTCGGTCGCTCCCTGCGCCACATTCGACGTAGAGGCGGCCTGCTTCAGCATGGAGAGCACCTGCTTGGCACTCTGCGGCGGCATCATGCCGCCGGAACCTTTCCAGCGCGGTGCGAAGCGTTTGCACTCGTCATCTGATGGCGGGCTGGTGGCTGTGTTGCCAATGCCGACGGGTAGCTGGGGCTGCTGCTGCTGCTGCTGCTGCTGCGAGAGATCGAATATTGAGCTCTTGCGGCTGCTCGGTCCGCTGGGGAGACCAACACGGCTTGCACCTTCAGAGCAGCAAGTTGAGGGAGAATATTTAATAATGTAAGTAAACCTCAGGATTTTCAACGCAATTAATAAAACTGTTGTGTAAAAAATATTGTAAATGGAGAAAAATTGCTCTTTTTTCGCAAATCAGAATTCATACCAAGAAAGCATGCAATCTACTCGTAACGGTAAACTGCGAACTCATTATAAATGTTATTGTAACTCGTTGTTGTGATATTCAATACAGTAAAGTAAATATTGCAACGAACATACATTTTTATGTTAAAATTATAAAACTATTTTGCAGTTTGACATTCTTTTATTCTGGAATTAAAAAACCTTAAAAAATCATCATTAATAGTTGAGTACGGAAATGATGCTAAAAATCGGTCAGTCACACCACTTCAGAGATATCGAAAGCATAATCAAATCAGTCACCTCAGCGGAACTTGCACGATAAATAGTTTGTTTCACACTTTGAAATCAGGTGTTAAAAACGTCCTCTACTCACACCGTTTTATTTTCTTGCGGGACAAAAAGATTTATGACTGAAAATTTAATGAAGTGTAAAAACCGGAAACCAATTACAAGTAAAATCGACTACAACGAAAGTAATTAGAATCACTTAACGGTTTGGAAATTGCAATTATTTAAATTTAATTTACTGAATTCATTATAACTTCCACAATAGAATCAGAAGAAAACAGCAGTCAGAAAAACTTGCCACGCAGGAAGAACGATGAAATTGAAAACTTTTTCTGCTTAAAATCAGGATTCGAAAATCGCACGTGAATTTATGATAATAACGCAGGAACGAGGGTTGAATTGAGAAGGAATGCAATATTAAGGAAGACATAAGAAAAGTCGAATTGAGGGGATGAATTCTTGAGTTGATAACTGATGAATTTTGAAAGTTATCGATTTAATATCTGTAAAGTTTTGTGCAGACAAGAAATGCGATAGAAGAAAACAATGTGAAAGGAAAGGAAATTTATTCGTTGAAGTTGAGATCGATGGTATAAATGTTGTCGATATCTTTCCGGCAACATTACGAAACCGCAAAGCAAGCAAGTTTCCTAATTCCTAATTAAAATTCCTATATTTCTACACAAATAAGAGACCAGTAAATATATACATAAATATCGCTCAGCAACTGAGAATATTATCGTTTCTGTTGCTGTTCTCTTCGCCTTCCAGGCATGAGTGGTTTTCAGTCAAGAAGCTTATTGGCAAATCAATTTCAAGGTTGGCTTGTTTTCTCAGGCAGCACAACCAAGTACCTCACAATACGACGTAGCACGCACACACTCACGTAAATGTTTTCTCCGAAAACTCATTAATATGCCGTCAATCTCTGGCGTTTGTACGAGTATAGCTGAGAAGCCACAACCGATAATCGATTTTAGCTAACTAGCTACATTGAGATGATTTATGAAGGTTGTTTCATAATTTAAAATTACAAAAAAAAAAAACTCAGCGAAAAAAAAACTTCCGCAAAATAGAGTGTCAAATATGTCAGTCAATATAACACGTCAGTCGATGAAATGTCAGTATCAACATGTGAGAATTTATGCCTCGTTATTGGCATCACATGAAGTTCCATCATTTTGCTGCGCTGCCACCTCATCAAGTAGGAAACTTTAGTGATTTTGACTGGCTTCCCTCAAAAGTTTTCCACCCACATAAATCAATTGTGATTTTCTATGCCTTCGCCTGTTGCGTAAGAATTTGCGGAAATGTTCGAAGTAGCAAAGTTGCTCTCACATTCTCTCACTTATGTGGTGGCAGCGAAAACTTTGAAATCAGTTTTGATGTTTACACTTTTTTGTGGTGCGTGAAGGGAAGAAATTCCGCTGAAAGTGGAGTGAGCACAACAATTTCATATAGTGAAGTAAACAAGCAATTTGGTAGAAAACTTTCTCCTTCAATTCTATTTTCATCTTCAGTGCTCAAGAAACTTCAACATGCAGAGAATTTAAAACCATAAGAATATAAATTATTTTTTTGTAAACACCCACAAATGGATGGAGTGATAATTGGAGTGATAAAAAACATGCATTAATTAAGTAGAATATCCAAACGAAATCAGCGCTTCAATTAAGTTAATTGAAGTATTTTCATTTTTCTCAAGGCATTTAAAAAATGAGATTTTTCCGGCAAAGCTGGCAACTATGCAATTCAAGCATAACATTCGCCCTACGTCAGGTATTAACAGCTTACGAAGAATTAAAATTACCAAGAAATTTCTTATTTTTAATAACGCATTTCAGGGTTGTAAATCCAATAAAAAATCAGACAAAAAATCAGACAAAAAACGAATGCAACGCAACGCAATGCAACGAAACATTCTTACCATATCGATTAGAAAAGTTTTCTATTTTCTCTCAAGCAATTCAAGTGTTCACTATATACAAAATGTTTTCAAGCTGTTGGTGATTCTTTGATCGTGTAATCTGCAAACATACATCGCGGCCTGAATTCTAGCAGTGACTGGTGTTTGTGCGTTTAATCAGAATTTATTTATTTTAATTTACACAAGCTTTAAGTTTTGTTATGGTTTTTAAAATTCTAAACCTTTTTTAAATCTATGATTTGTCTCTTTGTTTATTTAAATAGGGGAAAAACACTGTGCAGAATTTCAGTTTTCTTATTTTAAGTGCTTTAAACGTAGAACTTGTTATTTTAAATTTTTGAATTATTATGGCTTTTATTTAATATCATTTGGTTGATGTCCAAGTGTATGAGGTGTCAAAGCTTTGGTTTTGCGACACTGATATGAAAGCTGTGATAGACAGAGAGGGCAAGAAAGAGACGGAAGAGGAACGTAGAGAAGAAGGTGAGTAAGTAGCGGTGTGTGAGCGTTAAAAGCCAGAGAAAGATAGGAAAGAGAAGCAGGAAGATGCAAAATAGTTAAGAGAAAAGATAAGCTTATTTTCATGTTTTTCGCTTTCTCAGTAAACAAAAGAAAATCTAGGGAGCTTTTAAGTTTTATATCTAAAAGTTTTAAGTCTAAACTGAATTTTCTTTTTAGACCTAAAATTATGAAGCTAAAAACGACTTTTGCGGAAAGTTTCAGAAAACTTTTCAGAATTTCAAATTCTAATGGAGCTTTTTATCGAAACTTTTTAGTTAAAACGTCAAAATCAAACCTTTTGATTCCGAAATTATTTCAAGTATTAACTAATTAATTATTTAAGAATTCAATTAATTAATTTTTAAAGGATGATTTTACTCTCGAAAATGCCAACTGAATTGAAACATTTTCTTTTATAAACTTAAGAGCTCCCTGCGATTCTCACCCTTCTGGAGTTCATTCTTAACTTACGTCTCGATCCTGCGCGACTCTTATATTGCTCTGTACCCAAACTCATGGCTCGTCCTAGCTCACCGCGCACCGCCTTCAGCGACCTCAGTATCTCGTCGGGGTCTCGACGCGCCACCGACGAGCGCCGTCTTCCCACAAAATATGTCGATGGTGGCGGCACCATTACGTCATCCTCGCGGTTTTTGTCCGCATCCTGGAAGGACGACCTTCGCGAACCGGGTAGGGAACGGGAGAAATCCTTTCCCAGTTGATAGACCTCCACTTCCATGGTCTCGGACTGTGAGGATCCGCGCCGCGAGCCCGCTATCCAGGCGTGATCGGGATGTAGCAGTGAGGTGCCATCGCCAATTGAATCCACATCGTCCGAGATGGAACGCTGCATATTGTAGTCGCGACGCAGTAAACGAGAGACGTCGCCCCCCGGCGCACCCGAAGAAATTGAACCACGCGGTGATACACTCGGCGACTTCGACATACTAATGCCACGCAAGCCTTTCGGATCTTCCAAACGACACCAGATGGCGCGGTCATCGAGGAAAGCCTGCTGCAGTTCGAGACTGCATTCGCCGAGAAAGATGGACTCCGTGTGGGGCACCAAATCCCACAGTTGGACATCGATGTAGCGCTGCATGAGATTGTCGGCCTTGACGTGCGTAAACGTGAGCGTGGCATTCCAAATGGGGTTCTGAGTGGGACGACTGACCTCGGTTTGCTGCACAGTGCTATCGCCGCTGAAAGTGAAAATAGAGAAAGTTTCGGAATGCATTTTTATACTTCATTGAATATCTTTAGGTCAGCTACTAACCACTTGGGTAGAATGCGGACTTTGGCGTAGGCTTCGGGAAGGTTGCCGTGACCGTAGGCTTCGTCGCGCAGGGCCAAGTCATCGGCCGCCATGAGCGACACAACCAATTCTTTGCGCTCGGCCTGATACCAGACTTGGATCTGGACGCGTCCACTCACCTGTTTCTCGCGTGCGATTTGTTCCTGCGAGGGGGACGCAAAGCAGTTTGGTTTTCGGAAGAGAGGATATATCAGTAAAATTGTAATGGAGAAGTAATAGTCTTGTAGTTATACACTATACAAAATAACTGCATATATAGGGATCTTTAATGTTATATAGGATCTTAATACAGCATTTATAAGTTTTATGCAGGTATGTATACAATATGAAAAACGTTATCTTGTTGCAGCTTTTAATCCGTATTTGTACTTCAAGGATTTCTGGCGAAAGGCAACAGAAAAGAATTTGCAACACAAGTTTAAGTTAAAACTAGAGATACAACATCGAGACATCTTAAAACAACAAATGATCGCAAATTGAAAAGTAATAAGAGCACCTCTTTTCCGAATACTGGCTTCAAATCAATAATATCGCATTCTGTCCAGAAAAATGGTACCAACGAATGGTGTTATTACGTATCATCACCATAAAACACACACCCTAAATCGTTAGAGACGGAAAAAGAACAATCAATTGTCTAGCCACCCACTTGCTAGAATTCCCGGTTCGTTTTTCAGTATAGCACGTCATCACGTATTTTAGCACACCCAAGGTTCCTGGAAAACCGTCCTCTCTACACATCTCATATAACACAGCTTACCACTCCGGTTCCCCTTCACAGCATTATCTACATAAAATGTCCCGCATTCTACAGCTACTTTCTGCGAGATGTCAAATGTTTGTGGAAATTGTAAGCACTCCACATGCATACTAATAAGTTGAAAGCATTTGTGAAAGGAACTAATAATGGATATGTTATTTTTAGCAAAAGTTTAAGGATTGTTTTACTTATTTTATGTGCTGTTTTGGAAACCTCAGTTGCTTTCTTAAACTTCTTCCTTGATGTGAATTGCGTAAGAAAGCATTTTTGTTTAAAAATATAAAGCACTTTAAAAGCTTCAAACTCAATTACTCAAATATGCTTATCGACGATTCTTAAGAAAATAGGCTGTTCATATTCAGCAATCATAGATTGATACTTTTAGCACACTGAAGGAAATGATGTTCGTCATATTGACAATCGGTGGTTGCTAGATGAAACTTTCTGTATTGGCGGACACTTTTGCTAATACAACGTTAATTGTTTATATATATGTTAGCGACGACGTTTTACAAGCTATGGTTAATATAGAAAACCTTAATTCTTCAATCTACAGTATTCGATATGGCGAAAACTTCAACACATACAGCTTTCGACAAACACTTGACAAATTTTTGAAACTGTCAAAATTTCCGAAATAAAATCGTTATGAATTTGTTTATTTTTTAAGAAAGTTTGAAAACTATTATTAAAAAAAAAAAAACCCAATACTAACTATTTCATTCCTCAAAATATTAAAATCATACATTCCAAAAAGAAAAACATACAAACATACTTGCAAAAATTAATAGAAATTCGGCAAAATGCGAAAATGGATTAGAAAAATTTTGGGTAGGATAGTTCTTTACATCACCGTCTATGGTTGAGAATATACACATTTACATTTAACTGAGATACAAATTACTATTTACAGCTATGACAAATAAATACATACACATAAACGCTTACTGGATCATGTAGGAATATTCTTTGTATACATGGTGGTCTTTAATATTATCTACTATCTGTAGATATGTACAAAACTGTGTGAACAAGAGCTTAAAAAATTATAAATTTAAAATAAAGGAAAGAGTTTTTGTCTTCGTGTTCTGTATTATATCGTATCGTTTCTATTTTTAATCTATCTATACAGTTATCAACTAATTGTGGTTTAAAGTTTTCTACAGATAGAGATTCTTATTACCACTTCGCTATAGCATACAGGAGAAGTGGCAATAGTACTACAAACTAGAAATGGAGCTCAAGAAATGCAGCTCGGAAAATCTATGCTGCAGTTACATGGAGAGAATTCGTTATATTACATTGTTTTAAAGAGCCTACTGTACAAAATGCAATGAAGGTTTGGAAATTATCAGACCTGTTTTCATTCGCAACCATGTTTTTCGTAGCAAAACTCGTGCCAGCTTGGGTGTTTTCCTTGTATTACTAAATTATTACATTACATACAAGAAAGGACCAAATAGACTAACTATTCGGAAAACTAAACTAATTTGAAGTAATTATGTAAATCTCTTAATTAAATATAAGTGAAACTGAAGAAAATCAGGACTCTGCAGGAGGAGGCTGAGTACTCAATAAAAAAGACGGAAGAAAAGTTCAACCTTTGTAATAAAATACAGTGCTTTTGAAACTTAACTCGGACGGTGCGCGTACAGTTTAAAGAATTTGAAATGTTTACTTTACTAATAAATTAAAAATTTGTTGCTAAATTATATATAACAAAATTTTCTTTAAGGATAATCGATTGCCTTCAGCTAGATAAATATTGTGTAATTTGTACAAGTGTTAAATTTTTAGGCATTTGTAATTTACTTATAACTTATACATTAAATTTTCGTGAGCTGAAAACTCACATTTTTAGAAAATAGTGGTTTATTACCTATTTTAATAAAGTAGATATTGAAAAAATATCTGAAATAAACAGTTAAAAGAAACACTTATACTATAATCGAATGGATACGAAAACTCACGATTACAGCCTCTCTGAGGCTGAGGCAATATTTTCGCAGTAGAAAAAACAAGCAGAAATAATGTAATAAAAAATATATTATTTTATATTTGACCTAAAAAATAACATATTTACAAGACTTTCATATTTACAAGAAAACCCGAAATACCGATACGATGTTACAGGCGTAATTTATGTCATTAGTAATTTTGTTTTATTGAAAAAAGAGAAGTTCAGAACGATAGGGGAAACAATCACAGCATAAAATAGTGATAAAATAGCATACGAGAATTTATAGATAAGCTAAGAAATCTTTTCGATATGCAAACACAGATGAGTTGTAAACTATAAAATAACGTGTATGTAACCAAGGCAAAACGTAGGTAAATAAGAAGTTTCAATAAATTAGAAATTTTTGTACGGTTCGAATAAGCATATTCAATCTGAATGTGGTTATATATCGCACCTTATAAAGCGATTCTTCCAAAATACAGATATATTTACAATTTAACAGCATTTCCCTAATTTCCCAGAATCATAAAGCGAACATCGACTGCTTTCATATTGTATAGCATTTTTGGTTGCAGCAAAGTGGGAAGAAGGAATATGCATTACCATATCCTGTTAATGAAGTTGGTCTTGGTAGCACTGCGATCACATGAGTTCCGGAATATCATGGTGTGATATTGCACTGCACTTTACTGTCTAGAAGAAGCTACAGAATTCGGTTACGAAACAATAAAAGTAGAGGCAATAAATGAAATGCTATCTGTTTCTTTTCTCTTTTGCATTTAAATATTTATTATACTTTCAAAACTTTTCTCCAAACTTATATTTACTCATTAGTTATATAGAGTGTGTGTGTGTGTGTGTGTGTGTGTGTGTGTGTGTGTGTGTGTGTGTGTGTGTGTGTGTGTGTGTGTGTGTATAGTATGTATTTACATAAAAGTTGAACAGGTATGTAAGCAGTTCGCATCTGTATCTGCAAGTATGTCGGGTAAAAGGTTAAAATTCAGCTTTGTAAGCTTTTATAGACAAGTAATGAGTGCATGAGTTTCAATACGTTTTTATAATTACCCTTTAAGCAGTTAAGTAAATATACAGTTTTATTTTTAATTACGGAATTACTTCTTTATATAGTTGGACATTTGACTTTATTGACTTAAAATGCTAATTGAATTTCTCTACTCTGTAGAATATTATCTTTACCATTTGTAAGTTTTCTACTGTTTTTGTCACTTTAATGTTGCATTTAAGTGTTAATTAACTCAGTGAAAGATAACTCATAAAAATGAATATAAACAAATCGAAAGTTTCTACCCAAACTGACAGGAGTTGTTTTTAACCATTGAGTTCTATTTTAAGACACTTCAACATTGAACACGAAAGTTTTCCCAGTGTACACAGTAATCTAATCGAGATTTCACAGTAATCCAATCGAGATTTCGCAGCAATCTAATCGAGATTTCACAGTAATCTTATGAAACTAAGTATTTTTCCAAGAAAATAGTACCATTCTCAAAATTTCTACTACACTTTTGAACATGTAAACCATTTAGCAATCTTTTCGTGTCACCTTGATATTTGTTAAGATAAAACATTAACATTCAATAATTTTCCACAAACACGTCTTCCATATCAGTAGACAACACCTAGTATACGTTTAATTTTGTATATGTTTCAGTGTAAGTAGTTTGTATTTTGATTCTACGAAATACTGACTTTAAATTATTGTACTAAATTTAAAGACATGTTTAAGTTCTTCCTATAGTGGTAAATAATGATATATTCTATAATTAGAGTTTAAATATACTGCTTAATTATGCCTTCAACATAATTATTTCATTTTAATTTTATCACCTTTGCAGACGTACATCAAATTCTAACTCAGAGATCAACGTATACAGAGGGCGTGAGTAGACTTCTCGAACCGCACTACTGCGACTCCTCGTGGGAGCAGAGAGTCTTCATCGTGTGTTTGGTGCTTTTTTCTTACCGTGAGAGTAGCTTTGATACTCTACAAAATTATGTTGAAATAATACTCTACAAAAGCAAGTGGATTCTCTGAAACATACTATACTTGCTGAATATTAACCGTAGATTTGGCTAGTTTTGAGAGTCTTTAGAAGATAAGGTGGGATTTAGAAGATTCCGATGGGATTTTGTATCCTTTTTCGAACTATTTCCCAATGGGAATAAAATTAACGATATGTTTTGCTGGTATTTTATCACCCAAAATTAACTTTTAAAAGAGTCGAAATTAGTCGAAAAGTAGATCCAAAATGCGTTTTGAGTTATGAAATCCATTTGTTCATCATTAGCAAAAACTTCTATATATACGAGTGTTTATGTTGGTGTATAAATGTTTGTCTGTATATATGTAAATAGATTTCTCAATAAATACGTACATATATTACTTCTATGACAATTAAGTTTCTAAATACAGACTACAAACATCGATCAAGTTTAACTCTTGCCATTACAATTAAAAACACGTAATTAAAAAAAACCGATGAAAAATTTAAAACCGTTTTTAGATAAACTGGTTCAGAGTTACATTAGATATGGTCTTTCTCGTTTAATATATAGCAATAGCTAGAAATAGGCTTTCGAATAAAATTGAATGGTGCACCGACAATGTTAAAAAGCTCAAAGTTTTGAGGAAAAAGTGGAAAATTACTTCAATATTTTAGTAATCCTGAGAATATTTCTCTCAGTTTTTACTTTGCACTCTGTTCAAAAGCCTTCCATTCGAACAGCGGCTTGGGCGAAATAAAAACCATTCGACAGTCGTAGTTCTCTCCGAAAAAGTTACAATAAAAAGTAGATAAAGATTGTTATTTAGTGTTTCATTATTTTGATTATTTTTTCTAGTTAGCGTTGGACATATTTTATGGCAACACCACATTTTATGGCAACACCATAAAATAACAAAAAACAAGAGGGAAAGAGATTTAGTAAAATAAAAGAAAATTTATCATCTCACTGATAAATGATAATCTCACTACTAAGTACCAAATTTAGAAATTAAAAATAAAGTTGAACAAAAAGTAAAAAGCTTTTCAACTCAGCAATGAAAAAATAGAGTTTAACAGAGTTCAATAATCAATTAAATATAATTGATAAAGCTTTTGTGAGGCCTAACATTTGCTAAATAACCTTTTTTGCTTATATTCTGATAAACTAGTATAACACGCTGATCCTCTCTCAGCCTTTCTTAGAAAGTGAAATTTAATTATTTGAAATGTTTATACCGGAGTTTTTGGTAGTTTCCGTCGTGTCGGTGAGGCTGGCGATTTATCGGCGGAATTTTCGGGTTCTGATTTGTACGCAGCAATTATAATTCGGTTTCGATTAAGAATAGAAAGGAAGAATCAAAAAAGGGAAATAAGGAAATGAAAAAGGAAGATACGTAAATATTATGTAAATAGTTGTCTGACCTTTTAAATTTATAATACTATAAATGAACAATTCATAATACAATAATAATAGTAACTAAAGTGAAATATTTCTACTTACCCGCTACTAGACCGAGTCCCACTGGTCCATCGCCCGAACGCCGCGGACCACTTTGACTGCCTCCACTGTTGCCCGACGGCAGGTTCTCGTCGAACAGATCGCACATGCGAAAGTCGGTGGCGTGTTCGACCAGCAACTCGACCACGTCGCCCGTACGGTCCATAATCGAGCAAACTTCTTCAAAGCTGCGATCGATAAGCGACATCGAGTTCCACTCGAGGATCTAAAGGTGAATGGAGGGGACGGCTTTTATATTTTGAAGTTAGAAGTTTTCAAATAACTTTGAGCTGTCAATGGAGAAAAATGTGTAAATTAACTAGACTGAGATTGCCGCACGACTACAAAGCAGGGCAAGCATTCCCCCCGCTGCTCTACCTCTTCCACAGTTCACAATATTATGGGGGAAACAATTAAATTCACAGCCTTACAAAGGACGGCGTCTAACAGATTTATTAATTTATCCTGGAGGGACGCGTTTACCTTATCGCCCTGCTGCAGTCCACCCTTCTCGGCTGGTCCGCCGGGTACCGTCCAGACGATGTAGGCAAAGAGGCGACCGTCTGCTCCAGCTTTTCCGCCAACAACACGCATACCAAAGCCACGAGCTGTGTTGTGGTTAATAATTATTATCGTTTGAAATTAAGTCGTCGCGATGAAAAACCCGATGCAAGAGGCGATTGTTATATAATCGGTTAGGAAGCGGTAATGAAAAAGAGGAAGAAATATTAAATATATTATTAATTATTTTCTTTTTTTCAATTTTTTTAATTATAATTATTGCGATATCTTCTAAAAGTTCCGATTTATGGAGTCAATTTAATGGAAATTTCGAGTAGAAACTTTTATGATTTCTCCTTTTTTTGTCACAGCAAGTATTGAAATCCCTTCTATTTAATAACCAGCTTTTTGTGGTGAATCTCCAAAATGTGATTCAAACTTAATCGAGCGTCCAGGAAACAACATTTACATTTCAATCACATCTACACACTCGTCGTTTCAATGCCGATGTTAAAATCTACGGAATTCTAAAATCTGTTTAAGTCATGAAACGCTCCTTCCAAGTCGACTGACAATCCAGACACTTGAAAGTTCTTGCTGAAGTTGCCATTCAGTCGAAATTAACGTCAAAACGAAAATTTCGATGGAAACCGGATGGGTTTGTTTACGATGAGTGAGATATGAGAGGCAAGTTAATCAAGGATTTATTAATGAATGCTTCCCTCTTCACCCTTTCTTCTTCGTCTTTCTTCATCATTTCTTCTTACAAAGCTGTAGTTCGATAAGTTTATTGAACGAAACTCTGTAGTTGAAATGATTTGTAGATAAATGAATTGCGATTTGTAGGAGGAAATGCAACAATTGAAATTATTCGGAAGGGTTTTTATCGACGACAAATAACCAGATGAGCAGGTGAAATCACTAATTGAAAACGCAATATGCTTCTCTCAAAAATGTTGGGTTTTAAATTAAAAGCTTTTCTTTTAATGTCGCCAATACATCTGATTCATTTTTGCCGACTCATTTGTAAAAGTTATTTTAGAATATAAATTTAAACGTGAATAAAGCGTGAATCTCATGCAAACCAACATTATTTCCCTGCATACGAAGAGTTAAAATAATCTCGAAAGGTAGGAAAACCTCCACAGTCATCGTTTTAGGCTTGTGTGGATCATCCTTGCTTTTATTTCGCCCATCAATTTTCATTAGAGAGCGTGTGACTGGGCAAAGCGAACAAAACAATAAAAGAAAAAGGACGACTGACGCTTCCCCTCGCTTTCCCCTTGCTTCGAGCCATTTTTGCTGTAAGAATTTATTTGTCTTTTCACGCCAACGCCTTTCAAATTAAACCTAATCATCAAGGCCGAAACTTTTGTCGGAAACGAATAATAAAATGTTACTAGCGAAAGCAGAAAAGGAAAAACATGGAAAAATATCAGGAAAAATACTTTCGAAATCCTAAGATTTTCGTATACGCGAGACGAGTTCGACAGCGCGTGCGAACGAAAAAGTGGCAAACTCTGGAAAGAAGTTTCCTGCTTCCTTATTTACTCCCAGAGTGGAGGAGGACTGGCTGAGTACGGCAAGGAGGTTATTTAACTTTCAAATGTGAAGGATACCTCTCAAGTTTCGCGTCACTCCTGCCTCCACATTTCGGTAATTTTTGGTCCACAGCAAGGTGAAGAGCAGACATAATTAAAGAAGACCCAAGATTCAATACCGTCATCAATGTACAAAAAATACTATTAGTCATCCCTTACGAATAAGTGAGGAATAACTTGTCAAGGGTTCTCCTTCATTGTGACTCCCCCCCCCCCCCCCTCATTGTTTTCCACATCTTCCATTCCAACGAAAGTTTACACATTTTTTGGAGTAAATTTCTGGAATTTAAACACTGCGTAAATCTGCAAAAACGTTTTTGGCTGAAAAGAAAGACTTTTGAGTTCCCTCGGCTACGGAGCTCGTCGACACTCTAATTAAGTGTCTGTGATTTCCCGTTTTCCATTTTCTGTTTTTTCACATTAGCCGGCACTCGTTTCGCTTGCCTCTAATTGAATTTCATGCCTCGTCGTAGAGTCCTCGTTCTCGTCCTCGTCCACGTCCTCGTCCTCGTTCATTACGTGAAATCGTGCTAAAGCGCAATTTATACACGCTTCAATTTCCAGCACATAACGGAAGCTTTCGCTATCTGTCTGTCTGGCTGTTCGCTTGGCTGTCGCGCTGCCTATCTGCTTAGAAGTGTGCATGTGTTTGTATGTATAGGAATTTGCGCGCACCATTTAGTAGGCGAATCCTTCTTACTTAACATACTCTGCCACACACATACGCACGCCCACACGTATTCGCAACCGCAGCCGCCTGCCAACTCAAGCCGCAGTCATCGCCGCACACACGCACGCACTCATCAAAAATTCAACAGGTTGCTCGAGCCATTCACGCACCCGCCCATCCATCCACCCAGCCACACACACACACACACACACACACACACACACGCACACACACACACACACATACACACACGCTAACTGTGCAGGGGTTGCTTGTGCAGGAAATCCGAACACTTTTTGCTGTTTCGCAAAAGCTCTCTTCGATTTCGCTCTGATGCTGTCATAAAATGTTGAAGACTGCAGCAACCTTTCGCTGCTTGTGGGGGTGGGGGGGGGGTGGAGGTGGGGCGGGGGGTTGTTGGGTTGGCTGAGTGGTGGTTGGAAGGGTTGTTATGTTGGTTAGCTGGTGGCTAGCGAGTGGGAGAATCGTTACGTTGGCTGACTGATGAGTGGGAGTTCTTTTCACTTTCACATCGACAGTTTTCGCGTGTCTTAGAAGTTTTTTAATTTCGATTTTTTCGATCCCTAATCATCCGAACAACAGTGTGTAAGCCTCTCTTTTATTACTCAACATTCCGTTCTGATTACCACGAAAACTTTCAGCTTATAAATCGGATCTCATTATCCGCAACAAAATTAGTTCATTAAAATTTTAAGCAAGTTGAACAAACGCGAGCTTCATCAGTGAAATGAGTCTCTATTCAGGAAACCGATATAATATCATTATTGATTCAATTAAACGCAAGCAGCTGCACAATTCAAAGCTGCTCTCCCCCTCCCCCACCCAACCACCCCTCCTTCCTTAGTCTTCTCTGCGCCACAACGCCGTGGCCGTGGCACTCCAGCACGCTCGCGGCATTCGAGAGGCAACATTTCCGGCTTCATTAACGGAACAATAAGTTTGTAGTTCCTACTGCGTCTACTCGAGTTCCCGCTCGAGCCAGAGCAACTACTTGGCCTGGGGCGCTACTTGCCGCCTCAACTTCAGTATCCGCTTCTTGAGTTGGGTGGAAGCGCCAATGTTGGAAGTCATCTCAGGGCGACGCGCCTTACACAATAACAATGACAACAATAATAACAATAATAATGAGTGCGTTTAAATGAGTTGTGAAGGCGAAGGTTTCACTAGCAAGTAGTGAGCACGAGTTTCGACTTGGATTGCACACAAGCGGCTTGAATCACAAAGGACTGTCGACTCTATTGTTTCGCGAAATCTGTGCGCTTTTTCAGTTCCACTTGAAGGATAATTGCAAGTACGGAGAAAGTTTGACTTCCTAGAGTGAATAATGCGAAAGTAATGCATTTTTAATGCTAAGAAATCTTTTCAATTAAAAGGGAAAAAGAGGGTTAAAAATATTTTTACTTGTAGTTTCTGTACCTGTAAACTTTTCTGAAGGTTCATAATTAAGACGGTCATTCAGATAGTTAGAAGCTTCATAAATACTTACAAATTACGAGTGTTTTCTTGAGGTCTAAAATAATAATAAAAATTTAGAAACCACGAGCATTCGCAATTTTGAGTCCTAAAGGATTCATGAATGTATGGGGAAAACACAAGCATTCGTAGCTGTGAAAGTGAGAGGATTCATTAAAATGTAAAAACTGTAGGGCGTTCTTAATTTTAGGTTCAAAATTCTTATAATAAGCAGAAACAACGAGCATTTTATTCTAAATATTCATTAGAATGAAGAAGCCATAAGCATTCCTAAGTTTTGAATCCTAAAAGATTCATGAAAACTGAATATTTAGGAGTCATTTTATGGTGCATATTTATGTCACGATCTTAATAGAGCGTTTACGAGTATGCCGTTTACGAGTATGAGTCCAACAATGCTAAAAAAGATTTATCTTGAGTTAATTAGTCTCCTTTAAATTATTTTGAGTTCAATTTTCTGCTTTAGTGAAATCAAGCGATAGCTGAGAATCATGCAGTAATTGAGTTGCAAAGATTCAATTCATATTAATCGCACCAACACCAGCATCAGAGAGTGTTAAATGGACTCGAATAACTCGCTTGGAGCCTCGGGCAATTCAATTAAAATTCCGTGATGTTCACTCGATGCATGTCTGGTATTTCGTTCATATCTGACCTCAACTGAGTGCAAGTGAAACGAATCATATCGAAACGAATCCTATTTTTTTTAAATTTTTTATAGTATTTTCCTTTGATTCTCGCTTTTGCTTTCGTCAGGATTCGCCTGCTGGTCAGAGTTCAACCAGAACTCGGTCCAATCAGTCCGAACGAGTGGATAGATGCTAAACTTTGAAACAATATTTGAATTCACTGAGCAAACATTGAGTTTTCTCTTTGAAGGTTGTTCCTGCATTGGCAGGACTCGTTGAGTGACACACGATGTTACCTTGACCATCATTTTTGAAGTGATATTGTGTGCTTTACCTCCTCGTTTTGCAATAGACCAATATTTGCCAAAGTGTTTTTTCAGGTTTTATTTTCTGTGCTATTTCGCCATTTATTTAGTTTTCCAATTTATACTTCATTTCCTTTACTGATCTCATTCCATGGCTTGTCGAGTAGCGCCATTATACTTTCTCATATACTTGTGTTCTTCATATTCTTCCAGAGCCCCGGCCTATTGAGGACATCCGGTTTTTTTCCTTTTATTTATTTTGTACTTTATTGTTTCGTTATACTTTTCAATGTGTCTTTTCGCTGCTTATTGCTTTCCAACTGGCCTCGTCATTCCGTGCCGAATGCCACAATTTTCTGATTACGGCGCCATCTTGCGCGAGGAGAGTTGCTGTGAAGTCTTTTCGAGATTCAATAAAAATGCAAATTCGACGGGGGCGATAACGATGACGGCCAAAGATAAAATTATTAGTGGTTATTTTCGCCCAAGCTTCGCTTTCGATGCTTATCATGACTTCATCTGTTTATTATTCAAACCCTATCAGAGATTTTTAAATATGTATCGATATCACGAAAAAAGTCTGCTATAAATGGGAAATTTTAGAAAGAAAAATAAAACTAAGCTTACAGTTTTGTATGAAAGACATCATTTGTGAGATTCACTTTACTAAATAGGGATTCTATGTAAGATTTCTTAATTTACTGTGAATCTCACGGTAAGTAATCTTTTTTTAATAATTTTGAGATTTTGTCTTTATTTCTCCACAAATATATCGTAATTTTCGTCTCAATACATTCGTTACAATTGAATTGCATTCATTCATGGGCGCGGGGAGGAGGGAAGGATGTCAAATGGTTTCTTGGCTGCCAAATTGGCGGTGCACAGGATACGCTACGAATGCGTGCGAATATGAATGTAAATACGGAAGATATGAATGTTGGCTCTTCATTTCCCTGATATTTCCACTGCAATAAATACCGACAGTCAACGGTTTGATGCATCAATGTAGTCATTCTTGGAATGCATTAAAAAGGACTTTTTTAAGACACAATGAGGCGATTGCATTAATCGAAGTTGAATTGTATCATTTTAAACTGTTGGTGGAATTGAGAATGTATCACTTCGTACTTACTTCGGTGAGCTTTGTCGGCAGGATCGCGTCTCAGTACAATCCTCCGTTTTGACGAGCAAATCGGACCCGAGTCGACGTCGTGTATAACGATTTTTATAGCTTCTCCATCCATTGATGTCTGACGGCGCGGTGCCTCGAGGTCCTCCAAATTTGGACCAGTGAACGCTGCAAGCGGTGGCGGTACAGCCGCAGTAATGGTGTGCGGTAAGGCGCCACGATCACGTAAAGCGGCTAAATCAGGACTGAAATTCAGGCGGTTTTTTAATCAAAACATAAACCCCCCGAAAAATGAACCTCCAGCAAACTTACAGTTGTGATCCTCGGCGTCGCATGCGGCGACCCTCGTCTACGGTCAGCACCGGACTTCCGTGATCGGGACTGGGCGACTCATCGTTTTGCGGGTGATCCTCCGACGTGTGAGGTACACGAAAAGAGGGTCGCCGTGAGCCTGGGATGGGCATGTGGGGCGCCACCATGCCCTCGGCGGGTGAGCGCTGCAGTTGTGCTGATTGCGCGGCTGCCTGAAGGACGCCAGGCGCGAAGACGTCATAAGCGGATTTCCTGCAACGAGTGCCGCGTGCACGTGCACTTCGTGTAGATCTCTGGCTAGCAGTCTGGTCTGCACAGTTTATTCTTACCTTCTCGGCATGACCGGTATGCCCAGGCCAAGATCGCCTCCACCGCCGCCCACTCCGGGAAGACCGCCACCTCCATTAGCAGCGTCGCCCGTTTTCATGTCGTCATCGTAGCTGTGCTGGCGTGTCACACGCGATCCACGTCGCGATGTCATACGTGAAAGTGGTGGAGCAAACGATGCAGCGTCCAGTTCGCTCTGGCGCGGAGGACTGGAGGAGCGGCTGGGTGCCATGCTGCGTCCGCCTTTGCGCCAGTCCAGCTCACCACCGGGCGTGTTTCCACCCTTCAGCTGTTGTAGGGTGGATGGAGGGTGAGCGAGGACGGGAGGCGCCGGTACAGGACAGGAAATAAGATTTTATTCCACATTCATTCCATAGACTGTTCGAGTAAGCTTACCTTCTCCAGTTCTTTCAGCGATGCAGGCGACACATCAGAGTGCCTCCGTAGCTCCGGGCTGCGTGGTGGTGCAAGCGCTGCACCGTTTGTGGGCGCCAGGTTTTGTGTGCTCACGCCCAACTTGGCATCGGAGTGACGTCGTTGCAGTGCCTCCAGTACCGGTACGTCCAGCATGGAATCGGTCGAGCCTTGAGTTATGCAGACACGTGAAGCCATTTTGCGTCGGCAAACACTGCAGCGCCACATGGTCTGATACGGTCACAAAGAGAGCAGGAGACAGACAGAGACAGAGGGTGGTTGAGAGAGAGATAGAGAAAGGAGAGATAGAGAAAGTTCGTTAAACAGAGATATGAATGAAAAATTATTTTAGAATATCATTGAGTGACGACCCTGCAGTAATTAAGCTTTTTTCTCCTGGTTGTTTTATAATTCGTGATAAACTTTTCATTTCCCGAACATAATCTTGAAAAAGCTAACTAAAATAAGGCGCATAAAATGAAAGTTTCCACTCACGCAGAGTTCGTTCTTTTAATTTCTTTCCCCTTCCTAACTTTTTAAGCACCTATTACATCCTCAGCTAACATCGTGTGGAATCATCTGAGTGTGGCAGGCAACTCTATTCAAAATTTACCTACTCCGCACTCGATGTTTGTAGCACTATAATGAATTTTTATGGACTTCTGCCATCTCAGACTTTTGTGTATTCAACAAGATGGCCAATAAAGATTACAGTAGGATCGAACAAGGGGAAAATTAGGTTGGCTCGTTACGTACGAAGAAAGCGAAAGCGATAACAACCAAAATCCTTGATAAAACAAAGTAAAGAAGACTTGAAGTGGGGGAATTTTAATGATGAAACGTGTAACATCGTCGTGTAACCTAAATAATTTCATTTACTAAAACATAATTTGTGATGACTTCATAAATATGCATTGAAAAATTAACTGAAACTGAAGTTTTAAGCCTTTTTGATCTCATTTAGACACACAACTTGTTTTTTCAGTCAGTTTGAAATACATTACAACGTGACTTTTCAACGTTGTAATCAAGGTTTGTGTTAATGATCTGTATATAATGTTGACAACTAAAGCTAAATTATGCAAAATCATTTGTGTGGTTAGCAGTGTCAAGGTTGTTTTTAATTAATGTTCTGCTCGCCGTTTAATTGCGGTGCTGTTGTCGTCAATTAATTACAATTCATGGCTGAGGTAATTTATGAGTTCACTGAATCGCAAAAATACAACAGACATTTTTGCGATTCAGTGAACTCACAAGTGAAGTGCAGTTTATCACAGAAAGACCGATAATCTCACGTCGTTACAATGGATCGGATATACATATTTTCGATGTAATTAATTCGTATTTCATTGAATGCAACGTCAAAATGCTTTCAATATAAAGCGCTTTTATTTGATGTTTGGTCTTTTCAAAAAATCCTCCAATTTTTAAGGTTATTCTATAGTTCAGTGTATTGTAATTCTGTTTCCATCAAAATACTATTGTCATTGTCCGATTAAGCTGACGAAAGAATCGGAGACTCAAAAACTTCGAGTGGTTTAGGGGGAATAAATGGCAAGATGAAGTTAAAGAGGTCTACAGAATTTGTTGGACATAATATCGTCCTACAATTAATCCGAAATTCCTATAATTCATCCGAAAATTTACCTACGCAACAAAAATTAAAGAAGTGGAAGAAGTATTCAAAACCTTGTGCAGAAATCAAGTAATCAATCAATATTGTTGAAATCGTAAACGTATTATTTGAAGAGAATATTTACGATATTATATCAGCTTCACTATTCGAATTTAAAGGGAGAGGACAAGTACGATTTATACGAAAACCTTCGAATTCAACATGGAACACGAATGAAAACATAATATTTGTCACTAGATCATGACAACAAGTCTCGAGACTGAACACACGGTTAGAACGGATAGATTTGTGAAGTGTTTCCACAACAGTGATTATCAACACCAGTCACAAACTACAATTTTACTATTAATACAACGTCCATGAAATTACTGTGATATGAAGTAAACAACGTTTCCATGTTGCTAACAATAAATATTGACAAGAAATAAATGGACATCCCACGCTGATGATATTATGCAGGTACAAGAATAGATGGGAAAAAGTTGTCAGAATCCTGAAAGACAGCAGTTGGTGTTCCTTCGAAGACAAAGGACTCACGTTTTTGTTACGTTCTTCGACTTATTTCGAGAAATGTGTCAAGTAAGACCAGTTAGATTTTAAAAAAAACTTTAAAAACTTTAAAAAACTTTAAAAAACTTTATCTAGCTTTTTGATTGATTGATCTTGCTTTTTTCTCGCGAGACGACTTTTTTAGTCGAGACGATAATCGAGATCGAGGTGGCAATATTTGTCAGCCAGATTCAAGACCGAAATATACAATATCGTCTCAAGTTCGGGGATCGAGAAGGAAACGGGGTTCTCAGTTGAGAAGATAAACGACACCGAGAACCGAGTCCGAAACAGCTCTTTCAGTCGAGGCGAGAATCGAAGTCGAAGTGTCAGTCGTGGATGTCATTATTTATCTGTGATGTAATTTTGTATCACACTGGCAACAAGAAGTTCCTTTTTCGATCAGTACTACAATATATAGAAAGCAGTCATTTAGTACCAATTTCAGTGAGTCAACAACACATTTGTTGCTCTTCGTTGCGAATTCTGTTTTTATGGCCGCCCGTTTAATTTCACATTTGCTCCCGAACGAGTCGCATTTCCGACAACAATGAGAATCGACATGACGCGACCCGTTGTCGGGTGCTCGCCTACTTCCCCCCCGCTCACTTACCGCATCCTCGTTTTCGTCCAGCTTACTGTAGCTGGCACAGTCCTCGCACACGCGTTGCTGACATTCGTAGCACGTTTTGCTGTAGTCGTCCGGCTTGAAGGACTTCAGACACACGCGGCATGCGCCGGCACGAGAGGGCGGCTTACCTGGCTCTGTTTTCGAGCCAATTGCGCTGCTTGTAGTATTATTATTGTTATTGTTGTTTTGATTTGATGCTGCATCCGAATGCTGTTGCTGGTAGCTGGCATTACTCTCAGTATCGGTGGGCACCAGCGATGGACGCGGTGACATTTTATTAACTGCAAAATGAGGAAAGGAAAAGGAAATCATCATCAGAATTGCAATGTAATTTGATGTTCTTTGTACTGAAATTGAACAATTAAATTTGGAATACAACGAGTAAGTCAAACTTTATTGAATTTAAATCAAAACGTGTTTTAAGTTAAGAATTTAAAGCGGCTTTGACAAATATAAATTATTTTTATTTTTAAAAATTTATATTTTTACTAAAAACAAATGTTTTCGAATTCAAAAAGGATTTTTTTGAAAAGATTTTTTTATGCAAACATATTATTTGCAATTTTCTAAAGTATTTTGAGCGACTTTCACATGAAAAAATTTGTACACACTGAAACACTCTTACAGCGCACTCATACACGCACTCATACACGCACTCATACACGCACGCATACATACATATCAAGTTTAGTCCGCCAAAAGCGACATTGAAAATAAATTACGTTGCATAATTCAGGACGACCGAGGTGGAATCAACCAAACGGTACTTTAGCAGCGCAGGTTTGGGACGAAAGCAGATACGTAAAAACCTACTCACGGCCACAGTGAGCTGTGAGCTGTGAGCTGGGAGCACGAACGCGCCACATCCATCATCCGCACACGTTGGCCACGCAAATACAATTTTTGGGATGAATATAAATCATCAGCTGAATTATTAACAAAGCCTGGACAAGGAAATATTTTTGCAAAATAGCTATTTTATTTCAAAATAATGATTTAATAAAGAATTTCTTCGTATCTTGGTAATGGTAATGGTAATGGTAATGGTAATGGTAATCGTAATGGTAATGGTAATGGTAATGGTAATGGTAATGGTAATGGTAATGGTAATGGTAATGGTAATGGTCATGGTAATGGTAATGGTAATGGTAATGGTAGTGGTAATGGTCATGGTAATGGTAATGGTAATGGTAATGGTAATGGTAATGGTAATGGTAATGGTAATGGTAATGGTAATGGTAATGGTAATGGTAATAGTAATTGTAATGGTAAAGGTAAAGGTAATGATAGCGGTAGTGGTAACTTTACTGGTGGTACTGTTAATGGAATTTTGAAGGATAGTGGTAGCGGCAAATGTAATGGCACTGGTAATGATAATGGTATAGAGGTAATGGTAATGGTAATGATTATGATAACGGTACTGGTAGCTTTACTGGTAATTGTAATTTAATGGAAATGTTAAGGGTAGGGTAAGCAATGGCACTGGTAATTGTAATGGCAATGTTAATGGTAATGCTAGGGAAAATGGTAATGATAATGGTACTTGTAATGGTAATGACAGTTGTAATTCCAATTGTAATGGTAATGGTAATAGTAAAGGTAACAGTAATTAATGATAACGGTAACGGATACTGCTATTCGTAATGGTAATCGTGGATACTGCCATTAGTAATGGTAATGTTAATGGTGATGATATTGTCGATTGATATTGTCGATTAAATTTAAAGTTTTCGTTAAAAATATTCCACCAAAAGTTTCGAAAAAAATACCATTTATACGAGTTTTTTTCTGATGATTTTTGAGAATATTTCTGCTGAGTTTTTTACTACTTCAAGCTGGATGATTTGTTTTAAATAAAATATGAGAGTTCAGTTTTTGACTTACCTCGATCCTGCGCTGTCAGCAGTGATGAGGATAACGTCTGCTTGAGTTTCCCGAATGTGCCGCCCGCATCCGGTGGGTTTTGTGTTGATGGCGCTTCATCGGTCGCGACCATCTGCAAGCAAAGTGGAAAGAAAGAAAAACGAAATAAGTTAAGTCAAGGATGATGAAAAAGCAGATAAGATTTCTATTTATATTCTAAGCTTGTTTATTTTAAATTTATTTTAAGTTCTTAAATAAGTTCGCAATTTATTTCAGCGGAAATGTGTTTGAAAATTTACAAAAAATTTTAATGCAAATATTAAAAAAATGTTAACGTGTTGAATAAAACCGGAGACAGATTCAGAATCAACTCACTCAATTTTTAAGTGTGTTTCTCTGTTTTTCTTTTTTTTTTGTCATTTTCACAAAGTAAATAAATAACTAGTTGCCTGCAAAAAGAAGTCCTGAAAGAAGGTTATCAACGAAATACAAGCCGACCTGAGAATCCATCTCGTTCAGTTTGCTCAGAGCTGGAATTTCATTTCGCTCTTCGTGGTGTGTGGAAAGCAAAGGGTAACGAGAATGAGGAAAAGAGCGAACGAGTCACTATAAAAGATAAGAGTAAACAAATTACTGCTATTTGGCGAATTTTTACGACCAGCAGGCTTTCAGCATTTTATGAAGTGGAAATTTCCTATTTTGACACAAAAGCAAGAAGAGAAAGAAGCGGAGGAGAATGGCGAGCTAGTTGTCAACTACTCGGCGAGAGGGTGTGGTGGTGCGGGAGAGCGGAATTTTAGTCAGCAACGATGACAACGAGAATGAATTGTTGAAGAGTGCAAAATGTTTAAAGGAGCGGCAGAACTGCGGATTTTTGGCCATAACGGCAGTTTAAAAATGACGAAAGGAAGGCTTATTGGACTTCAGGGGAGAGAGAGAGGGAGAGAGAGAGAGAGAGAGAGAGAGAAAGAGAGAGAGATGGAGTTGACTTGATACTTTTAAAGTAGAGAGGATAAAAATGCTTTTTAGCTGAAAGCGGAATGTGAAGCAAATGTCGTTGATTTTTCGTGCCTTTAATAGAAATTCAGCTTATTTTTCAACACGCCTTTCCATTTCTAGTTCGCCGAAATGGAGGCGAAATCAATTGCCCTTCCACATCAATTTAAGTCTCGCATGATGTTTCGATCATATCGGCCCTTGCGGCGTTATTGTCCTTCAGCACGCACTTGTCATTAGTCCTGCTTTCCGTTCTAACACGAACCCACATTTATACATCTACGCGTAGCTATCGTAATTTAATCATCTCCTCCACAAGGCTCTCGAAGTGGCTCAGCATATAAACTTCCGTCGAGATACAATCTTCACTGTGATGGATGGCATTATAATTTGTCTGCTTGTACTGGATACTGGATACTTCACGATTGCCTGATAAGCGATGATAAACCATTCGAATGGTCTACGATTTTCTTGCATTACAAGACGTATTAAGAGCGATTAAATTTAATACGCCGTAATGTGTGGTTGTCAGCGCGGCTTTAATGTGTAGCTTCTCGCGCGAATTCGCCTCACACTTGCTCGCTGTAATCGTGTGTGTAACTAATTAAGATTTCGTTGTAGAAGCTTCGCAAAACTCTCAAGTCTCTCTCTCAAGTCTCTCTCTCTCTCAAGTCTCTCTCTCTCTCTCCCTCTCCCTCTCTCACTCTTATTAGAATACTTGCAATATTTTAGTTTCTTATAACTTCTGAAGAATGAATGTGAAATAAATTTACTATAGCAAAATTGTCAAGTTTACACTTCTACTTTCATTCTTCTTCAACATAATCAACTTCTTCACTGGCTACGCTACAACTACACGAGAGAGTCAAGCAGCAGAGAGTAAAAAGCAGCAGCCACTTGTCAGAGTCATCCGCGCAATATTAGCGCCGGTTGCTGTGATAAAGAATTACATCGCAACGCAAAAGTTGTGAAAACAACGTGAACAGCAACAACGCCAACAAGCACATGAAAACTTTGCAAAGTAACGGGAAAACTTAAAAACTAACGAGACCAAACAAACAAAATACCAACAACAAAGAAAGTTTTACCGCGCTCTTGAACAAAATTTTGGAAAACTTCTCAGCAAAATTTCAAATACGCTACTAAAATATAAATTGAGGAGTACAAAACACAACAACGAAATCAAGTAAAACCAGAAGACCGCAGAATTATGCGATGTGCTTGTGAAGCGATATTAAAGAAGAGAACAAAACTTAATTTTTAATTTCAACCTCAAATTTTTTATCTTTTTTGCAAATGAAATATTCTGCTTCTTCTGAGGTGGAAAATTACTTTAATTAAAAAGTTTTCACCATCCCAAAAAGTGCTTCAAATCGATGAGCTGAAAAGGTTGAGATGGAAGTGCGGCAGAGAGAGAGAGAGATGTGGGAGAGAAGGTGGTGTCGAATCTCTCTCTCTCGCTCTCGTTTCTCTCGCTTCTCTCACGGAGAGGAGAGTACAGGTGAGAAGCGGTTGTACATTGAAATTCTTTTATGCGCGTGTGTGCTGGGGATGTAGAAATCGATAATCGATTAATCGAATAGTCGACTTAATGCTGAGAGAAGTTATTAAAAATTTAGTCGGTGATAATCGAAAGTCGAATTCTAAATTCGACTATCCATCGCTAGTTCGTGCGGACGAACTTGGTGAGTCACGTTGTAGAATCCAGGACGAGCACACGTTTTGGCCAACGTGTTGCAATAAAACTGACCGAGAAATCAATTTAATCCGCTTTAAAAACGAACGCTTCCGAGTGGAAGTTCGTGTTGATTCTACGAAGGCTACTTGAATGCCAAACACGTTGATCCGCAAAGTTGAGCAGAGTTAAGAGCAAAAAAGCCAAAAAATTCGTGCCGTTCGCGGTAGATGAATTTTTTGGTTGAATTGTTGGCTACTAAAAATAAAAGATCAAGATAAACCTGGCTTACGAATTTTTAAATACTAGCATGCCAAAAAACACACACACATTCATAAATTCCTAACGAGTTTTATTGAGTTTTTCTTTGAGTTGCACGAGGGGAAAAAATTACTGAATTTTTAAATTTTCCTAAAAAGTTATTTCAATCCTTTTTTCGGTTGCAGGTCACGTATTTTTCGGAGGCAACAACTTTTTCCCCATTAAAATGTTTGTTTTCAAAATTTTGTCATCCTGCGGAGTTTGGAAGGAAGGTAAATTTTGGCATTTAAAGAGAAACTTTTTGGTTCTGAAGACCCTTTGTGGCAAAACGAAAAATCAATTTTACAATTCAGCTTTAGAGAAATGAAATCCAAAATTGACTTACCTTCTTCATGAAAGTCATCACATTTGTGGGCAACATTTTCGCGTGTGTCTACAGTGGACGAGGGTAGCCACGGCCGCTGTGGTTGAGTAAATATTATTTCTCTCTTTGTCACTTGCGGAGTTCGGGGGGCTCCGGCAGGGAAAATATGACTCCACAGACCGCACTAACAACGCCAGCAACTACAGCAATAAACACGTGAAGGTGTCGTCATCACGGTGTTGTGTTTGTTTTCGTGTGTCTGTTGATTTAATGGCCGCCGCAAAACGAAATCAGAGAAGAAAAAACCTCTGAACAACTATAAAGTTACAGGTGGCAATGGTTGCTGTTGTTGTTGTTATCGTTGTTGCTGCTTGTATTACTAATAAGCGTTTTACCGTCTCCCACCAACCTTCACTCCCAACCCGTAAGTCTCTTCGACTCTCTTTGTTGTTCTTTTTTTTCAACGCTACTGCCGCTCTTATTTGCTCAGCTAATATTTTTGTTGCAGGGTTGCATTTTTTATAAATGTTGAATTTACTCGTGCTGCACACGAACTTGAATTCTTGCAGGCGTCGCTCGCTGTCTTTGCCTCTTCTTCGGTCTCCCGCCCGCTCTGCTTATCCACGCAGCCTTTCGTGTTACTCTCTCGCTCTGTGGTTTGCGTTCCTTCGTGTTGTTCGAGCCTTCATTTTCCTTTTCGTTGTTCTCCCGCTGCGATCGAATTCTTTACGCGAGGCAATTCGTGCGTCTTTTTGAGTTCAAAACTTCTCCCGACACTTGATGGCCGAGCAGGACTCTGCATTTTATGCTGGCCGAGCAGAGTACAGCGTGTCTGTCGGTGGTGGCGGTGGTTTCTGTAATAAAAAAAATAGAAAATTTCGTGTAAAATCAAATTTTCCCTTTATAAATCAAATTTTAAAGAAATAATTTTAACGTACTCCATACGTCGTGGAGTACGGAAAATTTACAACTACGTTTGCAGGTGGAAGGAGTGGAAATAACTCAGCTTTCGCCGGAAACTTTACTCAAAAACAGTCAATTTATAAATATTTCACTAATAAATTCATCATATTTCACAATAAACTTGTGAATTTATGCAAATCTATCGCTAGATTCATTCCACGCATAAATTCGCAGGAATTTCACAGCCGCAGGCGAGCGAGTGTAAGACAAAAAAATGGAATTATTTGTTGTCAAGTGTGTGATGAAGATAAATGATGAAAATAGCGATGTTGAGGAAAGATCAAGAAATCATTTTCTACATGACAATATTCAGCAAAGAATAAACCAACAACGACAACAACAACAACGAGGACAAACACGAAATTCATACTGGAAACGCGTGCATTCAGTCTGCTGGATGTGAGTGAGGGACCTCCTGCCATCCTCGTGTTCTTCCTTTCGTCGCATTTGTGATAAATGCAGTCAGCTTATTGTGTTGTTGTTGCGCTTCAGCTGTCCTTTTTACCCTCCACTGGATGACCTCACGTACACCGAATTATATGCGGGAATGAATTGTATGCAAAAATTGTCAGTCTCTGAAAAAGTTTAATTTAGCAAGAAATTTCCTTGCAAAATATCGTCTAAATTCCTTATATTTTTAATTTTAGCAAATGCAGTATTTCAGCGAGAGTCGGCTTCTTCAATTTTATTAATATTGTTGTCTTGTTGTTGTCTCACCTCACAAAAAAACTTCTATTTGAATAAATTAGAAGAGAATGAGTTTTTTAAAAAGTTTTCTCCTGAGAACTCCGTTCGTTTTCTCTTATTTTAGCCAGGTAATTTTAGTTCCTGCTGCTAATTAGCAAATTTCGCCACAGAATCACAAAATCATTCCTGTACTCAATTCAAGCCGAGGCAGTGAAAGTCTGGTGTAAATTTAAGCGTCGCACTAAATATTTTAATTTATCTAATTAGAAATTCTGTCCAAAAGTTTAGCAAGTATTTCAAGCGTGGGTGTGTGTGTTTGTGTGTCTTTGTGTGCGCGCGTGTGTGTTTGTGTTAACTTTTCCAGTTACCCTGGAGGAATTTTAACTATAATTTTAAGTTATTCAGTGCTATTTTCCACGTGTCAAGGTTTAAAATCACTCAAGCTGAGAAAAGAAAAAAAAATGAACACTCAGCTTGAATAGAATGTGGAAATTTATTCAGAAACCAACGAAATGAAACAACAATTTTTACAACACTGAAAACATCACAAGAGCGAAAAGAGTTTGAAACACACATACAAGTTTCTAAATTTATACAAACACATCCACAAACAATGTGGTGATTATTCTCAGCAGGTTACGCTGTGCCACAAACAGCTGTATATATTTAAAACTGTGCAAATATTTACGTACACGCCTACATAACTTACTCTCGCAGTTATTCATACAAGCACACACACACACACACGCATGCATCAACACATATACAACGTACTCGTGATGACGCTCATGAACTCAAGAACCAGCGAAATGGCAATGAATCTGAAACTCACACTTACAAATTGAAAACAGTTGCAACCAGCAGCGATTCGCACTTTATTCGGAATGCTGTAATATTAGTAAAATGGCATTTTTACAGCACTTCATTGAAAGAGAACGTGAGGAAAACTCACTCGAGAGAACTCGCGGAGTGAGCAAGTGCGAGGAGGAACGAGATAATTTACTTCATTTTAATTTTTAACTTCTTCTAATGAGTTATTAAATTTAAAATGAAAGCTAATATCAGAAAAACACAAAATAACCACAAAATAAAATAAGTGAGAGACAAAATTTTTCACTTCGTTGTAACAAAGATTTCTCAATAATGTGGATTTTATAGCAAAAATTTGAGTAATCATGAAATCAAAATTTAATTTGCTTCCACTGTAGGCTCCAAATTTAATTCTATCCAAGCCATTTTCCATCCAATCCGAAATGTGAGCTTTTATTGCAGCAACACGTGCCAAGTCGGCTATAATTTTACTTTAATATGAACTTATTGGGGTTTAACAGACACTTCTACGTTGTTGTTGTTGTTGTTGTTGTTGTTGTTGCTTTAATAAATTTCCCCAAATGGTTCCAGGAAATGAGGTCTATTAAGGAAGGAAGAGCAGGAGGAGCAGGAATAAAATGGTCGCTTGCTACGTTGAAAATTGCAAGAAAGGCAAGGAAAAACTAGTACGGAAATTAAAATTTAATCAAGCGTAATAAAGTAAAGTTAACTGAAAATGAAAGGGAAAGTAAATATTATTTAATATTTTTAATAATTTAGTCGTTCGTATTGAAAATATAACTTTTTTTCAAATAACTTGTCGGGTTTGTGAGGTTTCAATTGCCACGCCTACTTCTAAAACTCAATTACTCAATTACAAAGGATATCAAATAGTCCTCCACTTTCTATCCTCCCTCCCAACTGTTTAAATGCTGTCCGTGTTGAGGTTTGTCGGTTTGTCGGTTTGTCGGTTTGTCGGTTTGTCAGTTTGTCGGTTTGTCGGCTACTGTCAGTCCGTCCGTCTCCTACTGTCGACCAAATCCTGCCGACCAAGACACTGTTGATTTTGCCATCTGTTGTCGGCTAATTAACTCTCATCTTGATGTGGCTTCCAGTGACGCATTCGAGCGCCTCCCAGTTTTGAATGCACGAAGACCTTCTCATTCGTCTTCCCATCTTTTCCTCTCCTCAGCACTGAATATCCCTGCTGGCTGTCTTCGCCACTGGTTTCCATCTTAAAGGATTAAATTCCTTCAAACTAGAATTACTTTTAACAGTTGAAAGCTGCAATTAATTCAAAGCTATTAAGGATTTAAGGATTAAAGACGTATTGTTGTTATTGCTAATTGAAAAGCGGAAGGAAAATCTTTGTGTGAGTATTTAATATACTTTAATAATATAGAGTCATTATATTTTAAAGAATATTTAAACATTCCTCATGGATTCTTCTAACGTTCTAAAATAAAAATTAGATGTGAATAAAAAAGAGGAGGTTTTTATTAAATTTAAAATCCCTCGTCTGTTCGTGAATGCAGATGCAGAACCGCATCATTTTTCTGTGTTTTTTTAGGATGCTCCACTAAATTTAAAATCGCAAATTTCTTAGTCGCGTCGCCCCCGTCAGAAGGTGTTGATGTCATTGCAATGCACAGCGGCAACACAACAACAACCACCAGAACACCGCATTAAATATGCAATGAAGTACTTAAGAGTGAAATTGCCTCGAGTTTCCTAGAGACGACGACGCTCCAGTAGTGCGGTGGGGGGCGCGGTGAGTGCGTGGGTTTGAATGTCGTACGTGCATCCCGATAGCTAAGGAGATCCTACGACCTCCGACGGCTGCTTCAGGGATCTCTGAGTTTGAGCTCGAAAGCGCTGACGATGAGATGCCGCTTCGGCCTCTCTTGTGTTCTGCAGGCGGTTGAGGTATGAAAAAAGAATTAGAAGCGAGAGGATGGCGCTTCCCACATTTCTACAGCTTGCTGTCCCACACAAATGTCGAGTTTATTGCTTACTTTATTTATTAATAAATCCATTTTGTGTGCTCGTGGTTTTTATTTTTATTTCTACCAAGGATCGCATCGAAAATAAAGAAATCGTGATGACACATAAAGTTTTCGTCTAATTTTTACTACATTTTGCACTACAAACTTTTGTTTTTTCTAGATTTACATGAATTATATCTTTCTTTCAAAAAATACACTACAAACATACTGTTTACTACCATCCCAAATCCCTAGGATCTCCGAAAAATGAAAAACAAACCCATTAAAAGCGAGGCAGTTGTGAGGAAATCGATGCCCGACCCAGACTTTCAGTCAACATTCTTTTCCTTTCAGCCGAACTTCAGCCCTCGTGTTGTTTCCTGATCTCAGCGAACCCCCAACTCAGGCTCCCCGAAGAGTACAGCAAAATTTTGTCCATAAAACCTGCGTCAACAAGAAGTCGGTCCCCGCAATTTGCATCCCTGCAAGGAAGAATAACAAAACATTCAAGCCAAAAGTGGTGATAACTTTCAGGATGGTAGCAGTTGATTGTCTGGGCGGAGGGATGGAGCGGTAGTTGGTGCCGAGCCGAGTCCTGCCCAGCAGCCTCTTGTGAGAGCTAAATTAAGATGAAAATTTTGCAAATTTAAGCTTATTGCAGGATAGAAAAGCCGATACAAGTTCTTGAACAAACATAAAAGCAGGCATAAAACTCTTGTTGCGAGTAAGAAGCTTTTGATTTCCGCAGACGCAGATAATGTAATGAAATAATAAAATATATTTTGGCTTTTTGGCTTCTTTGAGGCGGCGGACATGGATAACTTTTGCCATAACAGAACTCTAAATAAGCAAATAAAAGTAAGAAAGTTTTTATTATTCAATTCAGCATACTAATAAATGAAGTTGAATACGTTCGATGTCCGAAGGACTCAATTTAATTGGTCGGAAAATGCATTTCCCTTTAGGTTTTCATTCTTGTTTCAAGCAACTTTATGGAATGAAGCAGAAAAGTAGCTGAAAGTATGTAAAAATTTGAAATAAATTCGCAAAACGCGTTAGAAAACGTGAAAAACAAAAACAAGTAAAAGTATTGTCTTCAAAATAACACGTAAAAGTGTCGTCTTCGGCCAGACTTAAGTCGAAATACGCGAGGAGCTAAAAAAAGTAATAATTTCGCCAGTTGATAAGTTTTGTATAAGTAAGCGTATCACGCCCATTTTCGACAAACAGATAAATAATGTCTCCAGATACTCCAGGATAAAATCCTGTATTAATATTTTGAACCGTTTATGAGATAATAACAGGGAAGATAGAGAAATATCGATTTATTGATTATTACGTCGGAGTGTTCGTGATTTTTGTTCTTCTTTTAATTTATTATTTTTATTTATTTAATTTATTTGTGATAACATTTGCTCTGAAAGGGAATTTCAGTTTTATATATTTAGTTATGTAAATATAGTACATCGTAAATAAGTTCATAGAAGTTGAGAACTTCTGAATTTGGCTTGTTCTGACCTGAAGGATTTTGTTTTCTTTTTTTCTTTACGAAATATGAAACGTTATCGATGCGATAAAACCCAATTAAAATTCGAGAGCAAACTTTTTTGAATAAATACATTACATTTCGTGGGTCACCGTATTTCTCATCTGAGTGTTCTGTTTTCGAATATCGTGCTGGATTAGTTACACGATTTCGTTGAATTTTTCATTTGATATTCGCATATTATTTCTTAACGCCGTTGGGTCTTCTTCGTGGAGTTTCCTGGATTCCCTTAATCCAGAAAGATCTCTTGAAACAAAGTTTTCAAGACAATGGCAAATTGTCTGAAAACTTTTCGGTGCGAATCCGTCATAAAAACAATATTTGCTGTATATAATTTTGCTGAATCAATTATTTGCACTGCCAATTCTTTCAAAGCATTTATAGACGACACTTCTGTTCAACTTGATATCAACTCGATATTTGTGTTAAATAGATAAAAATACCAAACGTACGGTTGTAATATTGTAAAAAGGAGCAGAAAGCTGTCAAAATACAGACTTGCATACGCGGTTGTGAACTAAAAAAAGTAGTAGAAAGTGTCGGTGTTTGGCAATTAGTGAGCTGATTCGCCTTTAATTCTGCAGAGGGATGTGCGGCTGCTCCCGATGTCAAATCAAATCAATAGGATTCGTTAATTAGATCAATTGACAAATTACAGGAACTTCTAGACTTTTTCTCTAACCTTCAGTGTGATTATCTGAAGGATATGTCAGGGACACATTTATGATGCCTGCTGACTGATGTAAAAATAGTAATTAGCTCGTGGGTAATTAGAAGTTAATAAAACGTCGACAAAATTACGGTAGTGACAAAAAAGGCACAAAAACTTCCAGACGAAAGAAAAAAGTAGAATAAAATGAGAAATAATTATTATAAAGAAAAAATAGCTTGAAAAGATTTACAAGTAATTTTGGGAGTAATTTTACAGCAATTTATATTTAGCTTTAAATAATTACTAATCTATAAAATATGACTTGGAAGTAAATCTTCTCTCCACAGAGAAGTATATCGAAATATTAAGGAGCCTCGAAATATTAGGCGAAGTATATCGAAATATTAAGCCGCCAGGATTTCGAACAACATCATTGAACAATAATGAATAATAATAATTAAATAAATAACTTGTACGAAACAAGAAAACTGATATGAAGTATTAAACAAATGTTGAACTTTGTTTTATTAAATTTTGTGTAAAATATCAGAGTTTGCTTACTAAGTACAAAAAAAACTGAAGTAAATAAAAAGTTTATTTTTACAAATGAACAAAAATGGAGAAGATAGTCGGATTTCCATTTTATTTATATTTTTTTAATTTATATTTAATTTATTTATATTTTTTTATTTATGTTATTCTTTTAGTTGTTATCTGTGCGGTATTTTTTGTTGTTACTTGGAACCCAATAGGTGCTTCAGGGATCTAAGCAACAACAATGTGAAGCTCGAATGAGCTAATTTCCGGCTGTGTTTTTTCGCAGGACGTTTTTCGGCAGCCGGATGTGGTAGGTTGTGTTCGAAGCCTTCGCAGTGGAAGTCCTTTTAAGCTCCTGTTCGGTTTGCTTTTAGTTGGTGCGTGATGTCGTTTGTGTCTTTTGTGTTGCTGCTGCTGCTGCTTAGTGCACGAAATTGTAACAGCAGACACTTAATTGCCAAGAGTTCCCCTCACAGCTCCGGCAAGGATGGAGAAAGGACGACTCTCACGACGTGGAAGGTGAGTTGATGCGGTTTCTGCTACACGGTATCTTTGCGACTCCCCATTTTACGAAGGAGGTTTTTAAACGATTCTTCACTTTCGTCCACGTTTTCCTCTTGTGTCGGGCATTAACTACTTTATTTCTGATCTCTTGAGTCCTTTGCTTTGTGGTTGAGTATGCTGAATGCGTGCGTGCTGCATTTTGTTGCATGTGGTACAATTAAAGTTAATCCTTCTTATTTCATAAAATCGAAAGGACTTCGGTTTGAAACCGCCTTTGCTTAGCTTAATTTTGTGGCTTCAAAATGGCCTTAGAATTATATTTTTACAAATTATGTTGATGGAATAATTTTATCATAATTTTATTTATATTTATAATTTTATTTATATTAAAAATATTATTAAAAATTTCGAAGGGCGAGACCAAAAATAAAATTGGATAAATAAAATTGTTTAAAATTGTGATCTCACGTTCTTAATTAATTCTCTGATTTTATTTTCTTTTTTCAATTCACTTTGTTTCAGTCTCCTCTAAAAGCGTTAAATTCTTTAGAATTCATTGAAATGTCATAAAAATGATGGAATTTAATAAGATGAGCTAAAACTCAGAAAGAACGAATTAAGTAGAAGGAACGGAAAAACTTGGAATGTATCGTACAAAAGCGGAAACAGGAAGTTGTACACGTTTACTGCTCGCCGGCAGGTTTGGTTGCAACATTAATTAGCAATGAGTTCTCTGCTGGCGGCAGTCGCACGTGCACACGTACGTGTAGCTCACACACACCACTCTTGCCTTACATATGCATGCATTTGTATAATAAAGACGAAGGTTTTGTTTTTTGGAGCCACACAGGTTTCGTTCGCGTTGTTGCGCCGTTGAAACGCGGCGGAGGTGGAATGGAGTTCTTTAATTTCCCGCACGCTCTTCTCTCATCTTATTTTTGCTTTTTAGTACCGTAATTTGTAGCAGCAGCGTAGTGAGACGGGGTTCAGACAAGAAATTCTTTCCTTATTGAAAATAACATAAACTGTCATTGATTCGTCCACTTTTTCAAATCCCTCTTCTAGTTACACCACTGATTTCTACGTTGTAATTCGGTGGCTTCCACAGTTTAGTTTCCGCGCAGTTTTTTATGTTTCCTTGCTTTTGCCTTTTTATTCTTTTTTTAGCATTTTCTTGCTATATTTTGACATGCTAGCCACCATCCATCCATCAACACACCCAGCTTTTCATTTCGTTTTTGCTTAATTAAATTTTTCGTGGAGTTCTTTTTTGTGTTTCTCTTTTCGCTTCATGTTTTCGTCTTTTAATTTTATGGGGAACAAAAATAAAGAAAAAAATAAAGAAACATAAATAAAACTTGGTAAATTTTTTTTCAAAGATAAATTATTACAATTTATTTAATATAAAAATTACAAAACTTTTATTAATTTTGACTCCTTTTTGACCTTTTTGAATCTAACTCAAGTAAAAATAACAATAATTTATCTTCCAAGAAATTTACCCTGGTTATAATTTCACCTACATTAGCAAATAAAAATTTTACATTGTTT
This sequence comes from Sicus ferrugineus, assembly GCA_922984085.1. Taxonomy (NCBI): domain Eukaryota; kingdom Metazoa; phylum Arthropoda; class Insecta; order Diptera; family Conopidae; genus Sicus; species Sicus ferrugineus. Next base: position 39,024,936 of record OV277350.1, read on the forward strand.
CCTTTATTACGAATTAAAAGTAGTAAGAAGTAAATATGAAAATTGAAAGAGAAAAGTGAAAAATAAAAGTTGAAAAGTAGAAATGAAAAGTGGAAATGAAAAGCGAAAAGTGAAAATGAAAAGTGGGGACATTTTTCGAGAAAATAAAAATATTCCTGCTATTCTTCTTACTAAATTCTAACTGACTCGACCTTTTTCACCAATAAATTCGCATCATCCGAAATCACCTCGAATCGTAATAAGAAACGAACGAACGACACGTTATCGAGACCATCAAGTCTGAGACTGAGCCATTTCTAATTATCGAGAACCTTAACCAGATCAAGCCGTGATTTCGAAATAAGCTACCCCGGCACTGAGGGTTGAAGCCCCCAAATCCTAATTAATGCGGCTTCTGTGTTTTTGTCTCTGTTTTCAAAGCAATTTCAACAAAATAACGTAGAGAAAAAGGAAAGAAAGAACGGAAGAACTCCGAAGACTGACTTGAGTTTTTGCTGCCTTTTTTAACTATAATAATAACAATAATAATTATTAATTTAAAAGTGGATTTCGAAGAGTTTTAGGAAAAAAGGAATGAAAACTTTTTGCACAAATGAAGATAAAATATTGAAATACAAAAAGTATTGAAATAAAAATGAAAAGCGAGAAGCTGCCGCTGGATGAGAAAGTCTATATTCTGTAAAATATTCATGAGTAAAAAGAGAGTGTTGAAGGAAGTTTATGAAGATTTATCGGGCACTGTAGGGCATTATAAATTATAAATTATAAATGAACTAAAACTGTAACTTAGAAAATGACTTTTCTCGATGTTGCAAAGTGGAAGAAACTGCCACGTAGAGATGGAACTCGTGGAAGAAGTCAAACTACGGTTCAAAATTATACAACCGATTTATTAAGAGAAAAGGGAAACTGAAAGAGTTTGTTCATTAAAGAAAGTCCTGGCGAGAAGGAAATAAATGAGGAATTACGAGTTAGAAAGACGTGATGCTGCAGAGAAACGTGCGTGTTTAGGGTCAAAGTAAGTGAATTTTAAACGCAAACCTCATTCAGCCAAATTGCATGGGGTTGTACAGCAGTGGGGGTTGCAGCAGATCCTTGGGGTTACTTTCTCCTTGCTAAAAAACACGTAGTTTTATGAGGGAAAACGTTGCAACTCTGCGAAAACCACCTTCGTTCGGTAGAACTTTAGAGAATGAAAATCTTTTCTCCAAGAAAAAGAAGGGAAAGGAAAGAAATAGTGTTGCCATTCCTGCTGGAATATCTAAAGAATGCGGGAATGTAAATGGAGATTTTGATAAGTGTTTTAAATTCAATTCATTACACTACTGTAAACCAATCGTAGTAAGGAATTAATGAGTTCAGATGGTTTAATAAGTGATGGTATTCGAGAAGAATTGCTTGTTCACATCGGTGATGATTTGAAATGAAATGAAAACAACAAAGACTGAGCATCATTTAACTTATTTAAATTAGAATTCGCTATTTTAAACATTAACTATTGACGGCTTCCCTCCATTCGAATGGTTTGCATGACAGATGCAATATAGCTGTGCCATCCAGGAACTCCATCCATCTCCATCCCCGCCTGTTCATTCAGTAATGAATCTCATTTCTCACCTCTCGCCCTCGCACATTCAGAAGACGTCTTCATTTTGTGTTCCACGAAGTTGCAATTTTTTGTTCGCACGCCACGAGGTTCACGAAGATTTGTCTTCAATTTTTCTTTTTCTTTATTTTCATACCGACGTTACGTGTACACGAGCGTCCGACAGTTCTAACTGTTGCTGCTTTCAACGATTTCTCCCCAACAACCATTCTGCGCTTACTTCGGTTGCGCTTCAGTAAAGTTTTCTTCATCGTGTCCTGCATCCTCCGCCTTAGAATTTCCAGCTCCTTTTAAGATGGCAACACCTGCGAGTTGCTGTGACATTAATTATTTTCTCCCCGAAATAATGCTTGGTGAACCCCGCCGCCCGCCGCCCGCTGCGAAACACCAAACACACATTTATAACTACAGATATCTCAGCTCTCTTCTTCTTGCTTTGTTGTTTTATTGCTGAGCGTTTTAGAAGCACTTTTAAATTGTGCAGGATAATGAAAGGGAGGTCAAAGATATCATTGAGAGAAAGGAAAGATCGGCGTTCAAGTATTTGCTTTAAAGCAAAAATGTTTCGCTTTATCGTTTTACTTAATTTTGCTTTGCCTACTTTTGCGGGGTTTGAAACTCATTCTATATTTGACATCGAACGTGAGGTATTTTTACCGATAACATGGACGACACCAGGTGGCGCCTCTCAAGACAAAAGTGCCAAATGTTTGCAGGAAAATTAATTAAAAAGGTCTAAGAAGAATTTCTATGATTAATGGAAGCTAGATCTGGATAAAATCTATAATTCTGTTTATTAAGCTGCTCTTCGAACAGATTTTTCGGGAATATCTTGACTAATGATGGAGTAATTTTTCAAGAGTTATAGATTTTGTGACCAACATCTGCGCTCTTCAATAGTCATCGTACTAAAATTAGAATCATTTTAAGAAAACGAAATTTTGTGTAATAAAATAAAGTAAAAATTAATTAGTCCCGTAGAGTTTTCGAAAATACCAAAAAATTGTAATTCTTTTTATTTAGTTTGAAGTTAATTTTATCGAAAAATGCAAAAAACTACCCCAAAAACCAAAGTGACGAGAAAACATGTTGTAAAACGCGAAAAAGAGAAGAACAACTTTTCTCTATCAGATCCTTTTTCTGATTTAAAAAAAACGACGCTCTGTGTGGATGGACACACACGTGTAGAAAAGCCTTCATATTCTTTTTTGCCAGCGCGTTTCTCCATAAAAGGGAACAAAAGTGTTTTTATAGTACTTTTTAACAACATTTTCCCCTTTATTTTAATATTTTCGTCTACCTTCACAAACAGGCGCATTTTTCGAGTAAAATCAATCGAAAACAAAGGCAAACATATAAGAAAGAAAATCTAAATGTTTCCAACATGAAATGGAGCGAAAATTTATTCTATTCTCTGCACAGAGGGATTCACCGAGTACCGAAAGCGAGGACGAAAACCCACAACAAAGGGACTCAATAGCATTATTATTCCTGTTCTTTTTTAGCATGATTTTCACGCTAATATCATGATAATAGAAATGAAGCGGAGAAGTTAAGAGGGAAAATGTTCACTCCTAAAATGCAGCGCGTTGATTGAATCAACACTAAGGCAGACAACCGGGTGGTCGTCCTGGCGGTCGTCCTGAGAACCCTTTGCGAAATGAACACTGCAGAACCGTACTGGTTGTGAGGTTATTTGAAGCTGTTTTAAGTCAGTATTTCTGTTAGTCAGTCAGTATTTTGCATTGATGTTGTCATTTCCTTTTTTGTGCGACAAAAAGTTTCTTTTGTTCGTTCGGTGAGATTTTCAGATGAATTGAATAATAAAATTAAGAAAATACCTAAAACTTTTCTTCAGTTATTTATTTCTATTGCAGAAAATTGACATTGGAAAATAATATTCTCTTCTTATAGGGAATTCATTGAGTTGCAAAACGTACGATTTTACAATCACTAGAAAAACATACTAAAAACACCGTAAATTCACGTCAACATTTTTTGTTAGGCCAGCGTTTTTCATTTAAATCTACTATAAAATGCAGAGCAAAGGAAAAGCACTTAAATTTGTTTACACAGAGGAAATATTTTCCATTTTGCTGGTAGATGTTTTTGTTTTTACCAACCCGATAAAAACGAAATGATGAACTCTCTCGCAAAATACGCAAACAAAGCGAAAGACTTCAGCTTTAAGCTCAGTTTTTTCTTAGTTTTCAGTTTAAACGCACTTTTTTATCTGAATTTTTGAGTATTGTATGTTGAAAAACTCATTTTAAACGTCAGTTTATGCTTTCAATTTCCAAAGCTGTCGTCGAAACCGCGTTCAGTAATAAAAACGTACAGCAGGTGCATTTATTGGAGCGAATATTTTCGTAACTACTGGCTGAATTATAGTGTTTTCAGCGAAATGAAAGCGTTTCCTTCTGTTTTTCGATGAAAACGTGGACCTGTTGGGGTCCCTGTGGGAGGCGAAGTTGGATGGGTCGTGGCGGGGAGGGAGTGGCGTGGAGGGAGTGGCGGGGAGGGAGTGGCGGATGGGGTAGGAGGCGGAAACGATGACCTGACCTTCAGTTTCCATTCAATTCAGTCGTTTTGTTGCGAAAAAAATGAAGGCAGTTCAAATTTAGCAGTTGAAATTGCACTCTAGAAAAAAGAAAACTTCCTCAAAATCACGACAAAGTTTTGAATTATGAAGTTCTGATCACTCATTCATTAGTGAAAATTATTATTTAAGAAAAACGATAAAATATTATTAGAGATAACGACAATTATTATTAAGAAAAAAGGATGAAATTTAATTTTAATTTTAATTTTTTAATTTTATTTATCACTGAAAATTCATTGTTCATCCTGAAAAAAAATCGATGAAGATTTTAAAATTCTTTCCTGGATGGAAGGCAAAGTTTTCACTCACCGCTCACTAGTTGCGCATTTACTCACATTTTTCACGAACAGTTTCACGAATAGTTTCACGAATAGTTTCACGAATGGTTTCACGAATGGTTTCACGAAAGACGTTTGAATGATTTTGAATGAAAAACGAATCGATGGTTACAAAAGTTTTAAATCAAAATTAAATAAAACCGAAGAGAATAAAAAGTGAATCAGCGAATCCAAAATGGATGCTTAAAATTTTTATCTGTTGTAAAAATAAAATCAATAATTGAAAATCTATCAATTAATTAAAGTGAATAAAGATTTTTGAGTAACGATTATAAAAATCAGATGAAGCTTAAGGCGAAAAAAAAGGGAAATTGTGTTTTTATTTTGTAGAAAATTTTTAATCGTTATAATTTGATAAAATAATTTTTATTCACCTGCAAAAGTTTATTCATCGATTTCAATTGAAATTCAAAATCCTTTCAGCTGCATTAAAATTCTGTTTCAGTTTGAAATCCATTTCAACACCGTCACTTTTTTTTTTACATACATACAATAAATAATCACCAGAAATCTCAACTTATATATTATATATCTAGTTCTCGATTTCAATATAACAAAACACCACCTTTGCAGTTAGAATTCACGCACAGTTATTTGGAGAAATCATTCTGAAGCAAAATAATCGTCAGTTTTTTTTTATGCAAAAAAATCCTTGTGAATTCTATGAATAATCTTGATTAAACAATACAATATATATTAATATACATTATATATATCTAAAAACCGTTGCGCGTTTCTAGGAGTTTTTGTACTTTGCAATAGTATTCCCAAAATTTACTTCTTATCCTGCGGAAGGCTCGACTCGAACTGGGACTTCAAAAAGCAATTCGAGTTGCTCGCTGGCTCGGCGGCTAACGGTTGAAGCAACAGCTAAGAAGAAATCAACCTGCTCACAACAACCCTGGGCAAAGAATGCTCTCAGTTATTTTTAAATTTCAAAGTCAGATTTTAGTCTCTCTTTACGGCTCTCTTAAAATCAGTTCAGTTAAACTCTCTTTTGTTGTCTGCGAATGTTGCCAGGTTGTGTTATCTGCAGAATAATTGATTTCTTTGTGCGGGGAATCTATTTTTATCCCATTTCTTTAGCCAGAAAAATTGGAAAAATTTACTTCTTTGTTATATTTTGACTAATTTTCAACGGAAAAATACTGAATATCAACGAAATAAAAAAACACAAATGTTAAGGAACTTCCACTGTAGTAATAATAATGAGAAATCACACAAGAATGGTCTCTACGAAAATGGTGACTTCAAGGACAGAGAGTCGTCAGCTGGGGAAACAAGAGTACTTTTGTGTAAAAACAGAAGAGAGATTCTTTTCCTCCTTTAAGAGAGCAGGCAGCCGAGAGCATAAAAAAGCGCAACAGGGATTCAAGTAAAATAAAAGAAAACCATGACTTTTCCAAAAATAAAAACAGCCAGGAATTTGCAGAGAGAATGAGAGTGAGTGAGAAAGAGAGAAGGAGAGAGAGAGAGAGCGAGACCAATGCATGAGTAAAGAGAGTGTAAACAAAAACAATATGGCTTTATCCTTAAAGTAGATATTCAACTGGTGTTGGTACTGGAGTGGGCTAACGCGATGAAAGTGGGCGTGGGCTGCATTCATTTACTCCGGTTTTTTATTGCTCTTGCAAGGACGAGTTGTTCCATCTAGTTAAGGTTGGCCAGGTTCGTTGTATTTGCTGTTGTTGAGAAAAATTACATGATGCTGGGATGGATGAGTCAATGTAAGAAAAAATGATGACCGGAGGGCCGAGGGCTGAGATACAATGAGAGGACTTGTGAGTGGGTGCAGTTAAACCTCCGAGACAAACTGAGGAGCGAAAGCAACAGGAGAAACTGGAGACCCGAAAGGAAAGCCAAAACAAAGCAAAACGGCAACGGCAACAACAACATCTATAGAAGTACGTACGGTATTTTAATGGGCTTGATAAAATGTGGAGAGAGGAGAGGAGAAATTAGAGAACGAAATTTGGTTGTGTAAATGAGAAGGTTTTCGTTGGCGATGGCGAGAAGTTGGAAGGGCGTGGAAGGCGGAGAAACCAGCTGCGACATTGAATGCAAACCAACGCGTACAAACAGCACTCAAGGACTCTCAGATGGATGCTAAGCCGTCTAAGGTCGGAGACTCTGTTGCTCGGTAGGGTGTGTGCGGGGGGGGGGGGAGGGGAGGTTAAGTTGCCAACGGAGTTGAAAGAATTTTGAAATCAGAAACGTTCCCCGAAGGTGTTGAGCTCAAGTGACGGCAGGACGTGTCAGACTTCAGAAGGACGGGATGCAAAATTAAATATGTACGAGACGCTTACAGGTGATCAGACGATTCGCGTGCCGAGAAATTGTCTCGGTCAGCAGCAACAAGGTCGATTACGCAGACCAATAGCGCGAATGACGACATACAGGAGGGGAAAGTGGGGTATGAGACACTTCTCCCCCCTCTCTCTCTCTCTCTCTCCCTCTCTGTCTCCATCTCTCTCTCTTCCCCTCTCTCTCTCTATCTCTCCCTCTTCCTTGTCTACTCTTTCAACTCTACAGGCCGTAAAATGTATATTTTAGCCCATATTTTGTGGTATCAATAAAAAATGAACGCTACAGCAAACACATCCTGATATTAACTTGCGTTTTTATGTTTACGAGGTGGAGACAAACCTCCTCCTCCTCCTCCTCGTCCTCTGTACAGCAATACACACGTGTAGAAATATCTGCAGTCCTGAGATACCACGTATTTATGGGATACGTGCGACGTTTTGCTAAACACGCCATTCGCACATCATGCGAAATCGATACCAATTCGGAATTCAAGTCCGGCCTGCCATTGCTGGGCCCAGCAGGTATCTGCTTGCCTTACTTTCGAAAGCTGCCAGTCACGAAAACGTGCCGATGTGACGTTGTTCGTACCGAGTTCAGAATATCCTTTCTGCTTATTGCAAAAACACCTGAGGCTTGATATTGCCTTGCCTCCTCCCCTCTTCCGACGGGTTCGTCTTATGTGGCTTTTGTTCTGCTAGAATTGATTTTCCAAGGTAATATTTGCGCCATTTCGTGTTTCTCTGAACATTTATTAGCCTGTTTGTTGTGGCCTCGTTGACTTTGTTATGGTTGCAGTTTTTCTTATATTATTGCGATGAAAAATACTTTTTTTCAGACTATTTTAGATCTCTTTCGACCTAAATATCTCACTGTTGGTAATATGTGGCGAATATTGGACTCTCTCTCTCTCTCTCTCTCTCTCTCTCTCTCTCTCTCTCTTTCTCTCTCTCTCTCTCTCTCTCTCTCATCTATGGGGCAAAATTGTAGTTGGCCTCAAACTCACTGAACTCGAACTATTTTAAAAGGATTTGAAACTATAAAAAGTCAATATTTTCATAAAAACTAAAAACTAACATATGTTTGCATTGTGAACTTGGTCACCTATTATAGCCCTCAAAATCGACAAAAACTTCCATGATATCCTAGAAAAGAGGATCGTTGTGGGGGAAAATTATATTTTCGATAAAAAAAACTCGAAATGTATCAGAGATTTTCACTAATTTTTAATGTTTACCTGCAATTTGCAAGGTACAGATGAGAACAGTGGGGAATTTATAAGGGTTTCGACCTCTAACCCGAAACCTTTAAGTTTGTATTCAAAACTGAATCCAATTAATTGATTTTTATGAGGAAAACATAAAAACGAAACAATAACACTTTTATTTCCTCTTCAATTTGCTTGATTAAGTTACCAATAAATTTTGTTATTATTAAAAAGGTCTCGTTCTTTTAGGACAATCATAAAAAACATAATATTAGTAAATTATTTAAGTAGTGTGTATCATGTTGCGTGCGCAAAATTCATATTGGAGTTCAACAAAAATAAAAAAAATTGTACAAGAAAGTAATCATGAAAGCAAAATTCAATTTAGCCACTCTTTCGTAGCTTGTAAAACCACTTAAATATTTAATATTTCTGAGGCTGCAAAAACGTTCGCAAATGATTTAATAAAAATTTCCTCAACCGCTACGGGTTTCGCAGCATTTCTTCAAATCATCCTCCCGAAATGATTACGCAAGAACGCAGAAATTAAATACCTTCAGCGGACTGCTGGCTCAATCTGAATGCGAGGGTTAGTTATAATTTGTGCTAATTAGTTATAATTTGTGCTAATAATAAATAATTCCATGAATGAAATAGCAAAAGAAAAGCAGAGTAGCAAAAACAGTTTCAAATCAAAAAAGCTGTTCTTTTCCGAACATCACGAGAAGAAAAGTAAGCAATTATGATTTTCGTAATTCCCCTCCGATCATGGAAATTTCCGCGGACAAAATGTGAGTCCACCACTAGTTGGTTGATGGCTAGAGTGGAGTGAGTGTGAGGGCGGGGGGTGGGCGGTGTGAGTGTCGTGTGGCGGTGTGAGTGTCGTGGGACGGTGTGAGTGTCGTGGGACGGTGTGAGTGTCGTATTGCTGACAATTTCAGTGCATACCATTTCAAGTATTCGAGCAGAATGTATGCAGGACACAAAATGGGATTCTTTTCTTCTTTTTAATCTTGCGTGCATAACAAACCTGAATATTATGCATCAGCACGGAAGGAAAGACATAAAACGAGAAAGAAAACAGAAATTAAAGGCATAAAAATGGGGAAAATAGTGATAAAAAATACTGGACTGAAGTGAGCTTTCTCGCATAAATAATTTAATAGAATTAATTCATAATTTAATTGAACTCTTCTAAATAAATATTAATTATTATAATTTTGTTTGCTTGAATGATTATTTTTTATCACTCTTCGCTTCTGAGAATTATTTTTCATACGACAAGTGGAACCAGAAGGAAAAATCGATTATTTCTTCGAAGAAGGTGGTGGTTGGAAGGAATTTTGCAGGAGAGAAGAAAACTCATTTCTACAAGGCATAACAACACACACATGCACGTAAGCATATGCATGTACATCCATCTATCATCAGGTTGCTTCTTCTCCGTCCTTCGAGAGCTTCATCGGCTTACAATCGTGCGGTGTTTTCAGGTCACAAAGCCATAAAAACGTGTCGGAAAGCGCTCGAGTTCATTGCAATCAATACCCTCGACTTGTGGTTGGTCTTCACAGTTCATCTTTTATTGATGTGGCAGGAATGGTATTATTTTTCAACTGTTGATTCTGTTGTGTGTGTGTGTATTGTTATTATTGTTTTGTGTTTTAATATAGATGAGTTAATTTTGCTTATTGCATTCATCATCCTTGAGTTTTCTATTTAAACTGGTGTGCTGGAAATATTAGAAATGCAAAAGAAATTCAATTCGCAGAATATAGAACTGAATTTTCCGAAAGTCTTGAGTATTAAAGGGTTTCATGAGAAAGCCCGTTTTCCCCTCTTACTTTCTGAAAATACCCTTCCATTCGCACAACACATATGTCATTTATCATTTTAATAATATAGCGCAAGTACTAGAATAGCCACCGTAATAGTCAACTGCATGCGGGGGATTATTTTTAGGCACTGGCAACTGCTTGTCCAGTAGGTCGCACAGCTCTTGCTTTCGTCCTGGCGGACATGCAATTAACTTTATCGTCCATCATATTTATTATGGCCACTCTCGTCCTCGATAGCAGTACAACTTCTACCATCAGTAGCAAAACATGTTGATCGGTCTCATGTATGTTGGACAGGAGGTGAGAGAAGCAGATTTTGGGATAATAAAATACGAAGGCACAGCTGCAAAAATGTTCAAAGAAACATCATAGGTTACTTCTGAGACGTACTGAAATCTTCTATTGAAAATAACTATTTTAGGAAAGAAGAGACCGTATTTTTTTTTTGAAAAAGTGTTTTATTGTTTATTTATTGTTTTTGATATCACTCGGCTGTTAATTTATGATATACTATATATTTCATCATAAGGTATATAATTATTCTTTATATTCATCATATATAAAGGTAAGATAATAATTAGCGCTTAACACGATAATGGTATTAATAATTGTAAATTGTGTGTTAAAGAAAGGCAAATTGTTTGCCTTCACAGCTGGTAGTGATATACGCACGTATGTTGCAATGTACGTTGGAGGTGTACGTTGTAGGTGTCCGTCGTAGGTGTACGTTTTTTATTTAGTGGCAATACAACACTTGGCCACTGCAATTCCGTAGATGAAATGTTAATGAAAAATAGCTGATTAGTCATGTGTTGAGTACGTTTTGCTTATTAGATGGTGGTGGTATCAGAATGAATTCTAAGAATGCAATAAAATTTAATGGCAAAAATCAAAGACAGAAATGTTTCATTTACGAACATTTTTCAACTGTCCGCAATGTAATAAATCTATAACAAATAACAAATAATTAAATAATTTAAAGTGGATAGTAACTAAAAAATAAATTAAGCAATTAAAGAAGTAATTCGTTAATTCAAAATTTACACATAGTTTAATAGCTAATTAAGTACAATTCGTAGTTGGGTATTATCGAATTTTCATCTCAATTAACACAAATGATATTTTAACTAAAACTTAAGAAGCTTCTGATATTTTTCAATAAATGTATAGAATTTAGTTTTTAACATTAGATATTACTGAAATTAACTTTTGTGACTTCATAATTCACAATATGTTTAAAAACGGAATAAATTTCTCAATGAATTTAATTTCTACTTATTTGCATTACGCTTTGTTTTAATTGTAAATTTAATTGAAAGAAAGAATGTCTGCTGATTAAAATTAAGCACTAGAAGAGTTTTAGTTTTCTTTTCAATAACTGCGCTAGAATAAAGGCTTTTCTTCCGCAAAGTATTACTTTAAACTAAATTATTCAATAATTCGATGTGAATCTTGTATTATTTTGCAAATTTGCAATCTGTTAATTGTATTTTTATAAGCTACTTATAGTCCTTTAGTAAATTTATATTTCTATCAACGTAAACTAAGATAATTACATGAACGAATGTTTCAATTGGACTTTAATGAATTTTTACTTGGCAAACTTTTGCTTGCTTACATTTTAAATAATGTTATTTCTACGCTTTGCTTTTATACGATTTTTGATTAACTTTTATATGCGTGTATGTGTGTATTCTGGTGTTTCATAGCTCTGGAATGATCGTATTTTATTTTTAGATTTTCAACTTTTGTGTAGAAAAACAGAAATCAAACTAGATATAAAAATTCGATTTTAGGAAATTTGGTTTTTTTCCGTTCTTCTATAATTTTAAATGCAAATTTTAAATGGGTTTCTAAAGTGCGTTAAAAGCCAATTTAGGAAAATTACTTGTACTTCAAGTACCTTCAAATATATTCATCTCTCTCACGCAGCAACATTCATATACACTATCAACTGTCTTTATTATATTTTGATTATTCATAAGTAAATGGCATCCTTTCAGGATCCTGTTAGGAAGAAACTTATTTTGGTCACATATTTTATTTACGTCGTAATCTGAGCGCTAGCAGATTCTTGCATTAGTAAACTAAATAACGAGCTCATCTCAGTTCCAGCAAAAATTCTCGATACAGTTCATCCACTTTTCAGGGATATCTTTGCAATGCTTTTTAAAATTGTTTGATTAGAACTGAAGTTTAACTGAATTTTAATTTTTTCTTACTTTTCCGCTTTCATTAGCCGCTAAAATGCTTTTCATGCAAAGTTTTTCACTTTTCAACTCTGCATTTAAAGCTTCCTTGAAAAGTTTGCAAAGCTTACAACTTTCTCATCTCACCAAAAACACTCCACATTTCTGTTGAGAATTCTCACCCCAACTTTCCCTTTCATGAGATCTCTTTTCTCTTCTCAAGACCTTTACACTCTCTGCTCCGTAAATTCAACTCGTGCTGAAGAGGAATTTCGATCTGCAGCCGACTTTTCTGCACTGCACAACAACAATTTACACCGCAAAATCACCCTCGCCCCAGGACATCTTGTAGTCGTCAATATTGAAGAGGTCGAAAATGTTATCCGCCGCGAAATGGGCGTTCGAACTGAAGCTGTCGCCGTTGACCGCTTCCACCGCGGCAGGACCGCAGGATGAGCCACAGGTTGACAACGGCGGCTGCTCTCCCGAGAGCGGTTGGTGGTACAGGTTGTGGTGAAGCAGCTGTGAACTGCCCGCTGCTGCCTGCACAGCGGCCATGCCACACGTCGAGGAGCCTCCACCGACGCCCATGCCGAGCACGCCGCCTGAGCCAAAAGGATGTGGCGGCGTATTAATATTGGAATCGGGCGACAAAGCAGAGAAGCTGAAGCTGCTGAGCGGATTATCGAATACATCATCGCAGACATCCATGGGTGTCGAAGCGAAGTGGTTGACCACGTCATCCACATCATCGCCGCTCAGGTGGTTGTTGTTGTTGCTGCTGCTACTGTTGCATTCGTCTTGTTGCTGCTGTTGCTGCTGCTGTAGACTGTGTTGATGATGCTGACTAAGTCGATCGAACACTGAACTGAAATCCGCGTTGATGTTGGACGAAGTGGGAGAGGCAATATCGGCAACAATTCCGGTATTGTCGCCGCCGCCATCGCCAGCGCCGCCGCTGGACTGATGATGCGTGGGTGAGTTGTTGCTGTTGTGCTGCTGGTTGGCATTGGTGTGTTGCTGCATTTGCTGCTGTATCAGTTCACTGATGGAAGGTTGGAGACTTGGATTCATAGCGCGACGCAGGCCGTTCATGCCGGCTGACTGGCAAGAATTGTCGGAATGCACTTGTTGTTGCTGTGGATGCTCTTGCAAGTGGTGCTGCTGGTGGAAGTGGTGTCGAGATGGGGAGCTGCTACTGCCGCTGGCTGCGAAATTGCTGCCATCGTCACCGATGTCCATCTCCAACTGCTGCGACATCAACTCGAGCAGCTCGAACTCGTCGAAGTGATTCAGTTTGTCACCTTCGCTCGATGCAGAGTGGTGGCCCAGCGCGTGCATGGGCGAATTAGTGGTGCAGTTGGTCGGCGGCAGCATGTCGCGATGGTGCAACGGCGAGGTGTGATGCTGTTCCGTTGCTGCTGCTGTGGAAGGTGAAGACGTGGCCTGATGCTGTTCCAAAAAGAGGTCCAGAGTTTTAGCCACACTTTCGGCATCGATGTGACAGTCGCTCTGTGGCGGTGACGCCATATCAACACTCTCAATGACACCCGCCGCTGACGTGGAGTCTGGCGCCGTCTGCCCACCCTGGTCCGCGGCCGGAGAGGGTGGGCTGTGAGCACCGCTCAGTATTTGGAAGACATCGTGAGATCCTCGCTGCTGTTGATGGCCGCTGCCAGCAAACTCCATCTCCATGGGCAGCACTTCGTTGTGACTCTTGACGATGCTCCCGGGCTCCTCCTTGGGCACCAACCTGCCCGGAGCACCATCCACGCCGGGTGTGAAGATCAAGTTGCAGCTCATGTCGGTCATCAGAGCGTTGTTGCCGCCGGGTGTGAGGGGGGCGATGGGTGTCATGGGTTCCAGCGCGGCACTCTCCGGGAGTTCGCCCTGCTTGATTAATATGTCGAGGACGTCGGTCAGCTTCTCGGATTTGATGAGGGATTTTTTCGCTTTGCCACTGCCGCTGCCGCTACCGGGCGACGTGGTCCTCTGACTGATCTTCATCGCGTTCGGATCTTGTTTGGTCTTCACGTTATTCGCGTGAGTCTTGTTAGTCATCTTGGCGGATTTGCTCGCCGCCAGCTGTTTAGTGGCCTCCTCGTACTGGGGCGGTGGGGGCGGCGGCGGGGGCGTCAGGTTCTGCGGCTTGATGTCCAACTGGATGATCGGCGTCGCTTGCTGATGCTGCACACGGAAATTCGGTTGTGGTGGCTGCTGCTGTGGTTGCAACTGCAGCAGTTGATGCTGGCTTATGATCGGCTTGGTCTCCATCAGCTGCTGCTCGTAGGCTTGTGCTGCCGGGATCGGGAACACGATACTTGGCAGCGATCCCGTTCGCTGATGGCCATTCAGCAGCTTCTTAGTGGCTGGGCTGACATTGGCCAAGCTGATGTTACCGATCGTGTGTGCAGTCATCTGCTGGTCGTTCAGCCCCACGAGGAAGATCGTCTGGTTGTTCTCATTCCAGACCAGGCCCAAGTTGTTGGTGGCCTTCGTCAGCGGAAGCTGGTTGGCTACAATTGTTGTGGTTGTGGCCGCACTGTTGTTGTTGTTGACGGCATTCTTTTGGCGCACTGCGATCTTGGCAGAGTTGTTTGGCGTGGTGATCGTGTTGGTTGGAATGAGTACAGTTTGTGTCTTTTGCGTGAGCAGACGAAGTTGTGTCTGCGCCTGGGTTTGCGTCTGCGCCTGTCTGTGCGCCAAGGACTGTGTTGGAACTTGCAGCTGCGCTTGTGCTTGAGCAGCAGCGGCGGCCGCAGCCTGCTTCTGCTTCTGAATCTTTGCCTCCAGCTGCTGCTTGACAACCATCTTCTGAGTCATGGCTTGGCTGTTCGCAGGTGGGGTCTGGGAGGACGAGTTCGCCAACGCAACAGTGGCTGCTTTCGTCTTCACGTTGGTCCTCGCGTTGGTCTTCGCGTTGGTTTTCGGGCTGGTCTTCGCGGGTGCCGGAGTGGAGCAGACCGTCTTCTGAATCTGCGGCACCAGCGTAACAGATTGCGTTGCCGGCGAAGTTTTGGCGATCAGAGTGATCTGCTGTGTTGGCATGGCATTCAATATAATGTGAGGTTGAGACTGTTGCTGTTGTTGTTGTTGCTGCTGCTGCTGCAGCTGCTGCTGCTGCTGCCTCTGCCGTATCTGCTGCAGTTCTTGTTGCGAACGTTGCAGCTGCCGCTGCAATTCATCGATCTTTCGCTGCTGCTCGCGCAACAAGTCCTCGTTGGAGAGGATTATGGTTGCAGTTTGAGGCTGAGGTTGCAGCAATGTTTGCAGCGCAATGGAACGCGGTGAGTCCGCCTGCTGTACCACATCCATGCGCTCGGCTTCCGTGATTTCAGCTGGTCTGGGTGAGCTGACGAGCATGGCCACGGGTACGTCCGCAACCGGCGTGGCCCCGCTGGCATCCATGTTTTCTACAGCGGAGGCCGGCGGGCCAGGGGTGGCCGATATCAATTCCTTCGCCGAACTGTTGCTGGACGTTGTGTCCATCGTCTCCAGCGGCAGGAAGGGCTTCAGTCTCTCGATGAGCTGCGGCTTGGGACCCGACACCGGAAGGTTGCGTCGCTTCAGCTGCATCTTCAAGTCAGAGACTTTCATCTTCTCCAGCCGCGTGATGTCCGCCAGCGAGCACGTGGAGTCGGCGTAACTCGTGGCGGGGCTGGCGGGTATGGAGGAGCTGACTGAGAGCGCTGGAGAAGGCATGGGCGGCGGACGTGGTGTGGAGATGACTGAGAAGGTGGAACTGGCGGGTGACGATGTGCTGCTGGGGCCGTCATTAGGTACAGCAGGCATAAAATTGATGGCTGGCGAGGAAGTCTGCGAGGGATTTGACGAGCCAGCTGCAATCGCCGCCTTCGCGGCTGCTGTGGAGCTGATGGTAGTGGAAGCGCTTGTTGCGGTTGTGGTGGCCGGAATTATGGACTGATTGGTGTTGAGGGTCTCCAGGAACTTCAGCAAGCAGTTCTGCTGCTCCAGCATCAGTTGGTACGACGTTTCCTCGACGTTGTTCTCGGCGCTGGTCTTCGCCGAGGCCGCGGCGCTTGGCGGTCCTTTGTATTCGTGGAACTTGATGGTGCGCGCCTTCGAGATCGGCTTCGACTTGGATTTCTTGCGGTTTTTGTCCTTACCAGGAGCATCCGACTTGGGATGCGTCGCAGCATGCAGCTGCAAAGCGGGCGAATGAGTGCTGGTGGGCCGCGGCGTCAGGGAGTGTGGCGGCGAGGCTACCGACGACAGCGGGCTTAGTGTGGACGCGGTAGAACCCAGAGACGTGGGCGATGCTATCATGGGCAAGAAGTTCGGACAACCTGGACTAGCGGTTGGCCCAGCCACACTCTGGCACAGTTCTTCAAACAAGTTAGCGGTCTCCTGCTTCACTTGAATAGCTTGAGGCGTGACGGCAGGCGGCAGCGGTGGGGGCGGCGGCACATACGGAAGGGCCGGCGTTGTGGTGCAGGCCGGAAACTTATTGTCCAGCAGAGGAGCTGATGTAACGACCACCTTGCCGGCACTCGTCGGGATGGTCAGGGCAACAGTTACGATGCCTGCGGAGGCAGCGGCAGCCTGCAGCATGTCTGTGGCGGCTGTCGGTGCCGCAGCAGTAGCAATCGACGCTGCCGCAACAGGCACCAGCGCCTGTTCGGTGTTTTCGATGCCGCGTGGCGGTGTCTGCCGCGTGTCGGACTCCGAACTCTGCGAATCATCCTCGAACGTAATGTACTTGTGAGGATGCTGTGGGCGCGTCGGCAATCCTTCACTGGTGGCCTTGAACGCGACCAGACCCTCCTTGACGATCTTCTCGATGGGCTTTTCTGTATGCAGAATATTCTTCTTGATGAGCTCCAAGGGACCGGGACGGTGCTGGATCTGGGAGTTGAGCTGGTCAGCCAGCCGAGCCTTCTTCAGCATCCGCTGCTTCTCGGCCAGGCTTGGGTCGATGTGGCACTCGTCCTCCTCGAGTATGTGGCGGCGCTCGAGGTCCTCTCGGTTGGGCCGCTGCTGGATTTTGGCCTTCAGCAGGTCGCTGGTTTTGGCTCGCTCGAGTTGCTTGCATTGTTCGTGTATGGCGGGCGATGTTTTCAGCGCTGGAAAGAAGGTGAAATCGAAGGTTATCTCTGAATATATTGTAACTTCAGGAGGAAAAAGAACATTTTTATGAAATGTTTTCACAGGATGTTAAAACGACAAAATAACATTCGCTACATAAATTTAGCAAATGATAGTTTTCCTCTTTATTAATCGCTCACTCAAGATAAATGAAGCCCCCGTCCACAGTTCCCGTCTCCCTCTTACGGGGCGTTTCAGCCCCTTCTCAGTACAAGGGGCAGGGAAGGGAGGCTGACCTTGCTTCCGTTCTCTACCCGTCAAGTTCCCAACAGACAATCATTTTATAGAAACTAACCGAACCGACGTCACAACTTGAGTTATAATCACAATATTTAAAATCTTTTATTTTTTTAATAAATGCAAATTTAATTTGAAAACGTAGTAAACAACAAAGAGAAAAAACTAAAAATCGAGAAAAAAGCTGCAAACAAGCTATTAATACAAGCCAGCAACTGGTGGTCAGCAAAAGCGAGTGCTTGTTGCGCTCGTAACCCAGCAAACGAAACACGTTTTTCATGAATTGAAATGAAGGCTTAAAATTGTAAATACAAAATACGCAAAATAAGCTTTCTAAGAAGCACTTCGCAACACTGAAGCAAAATTGTTTACTGGGTTCTTTGCTGCCTTCTGGCATTCATTTGTATGAATGGAGCAGCAAAGTGGCGCTGCGGGTGGCGTCCCGCTTGTATTAGTTTCACTTAAAGATTCTCAGCTATGCTGCTGCATTCCAAAGCCAACCATTTTTCTTCGCTTTTCTTTTTAAATTCTATCTTCTCGAGTTTTCCAAGATTTCCCACAATTTTAGCAATTAATTTCAGGAATTTTAAAATTACATAACTTTGTGGCATCTTTACAGCATTAAAAATGTCGGCCAAATTTTGCAAAAATAAGTTTTTGTGCATTTCAGTCTGTTTATGTTGAAAATAGTGTGCTAAATTCCGCAGTATAAATTTAATAATCTAATCAATAAGAATTTAAATATTATAAAAATAAATTTAATAATCTAATCTAATAAATTGAATAATCTAAAGTTACTAATAAATTTAAAACTAAGTAAATTTTAATGTTATCGTATAGAATGCGGATGCTCGAGTATTTGAAATTCAGAAAGTTTAAACTTCTGAAGAAGTCCTTAAATTTATATAATATATCAATATTTTCTCAATATTGAAAAATTCCCAATGCTGTATCTTCCAGCATTTCTATGAAGAGTGCGGTGAAGAGTGAAAACGCTTCATGTTTTCATTTACTTTACACTTTTGCACCCTTATAAATCTATAAAAAGGGAAGAGTGTTGCCCACCAATCTAATTTCAACGTGGGTCTCAAAGCTGCATTCTTCCTCTGAAAAGTAATACTTTTGAATATCTTTTTCACTTTATTATGAAAGTACTTGTAATTACACTGGCTATAGTTTCAAAATTGCTTTTCAGCTTCAACGAAAATCTATTTCAAGCTTTTAAGCAATAAATCAAGGCTCTGCGCTCCTTCTTCCAACACTTTTCACTTTTCAAAGTTACAAGCAGAAATTGTTTTAGCGTTATTTGAAATGAAAAAAAAAACTCAACTGATTAATATTCATGCTGAGCACTTTAAAAATTGCTTATCAACTTCAAATCTGTTGCAGTAGAAAATTTGCTAAATACTGGAAGGTTTGCAGAATTTCAAAGTGAAATTGAAGTGTTTGCGGAATTAAAAGGTTAAAAATTTTAATAAATTTGGATTATACTTTACAAGCATTTTCAAGTACGCAAACCAAAGCAAATAAAACCTTTTAATTTATTACAAGCACGAATCAATAATTGTAAAATACGAAATTTTTCATCCGAAGTTTTTTTATTTCCGAATTATGCAGAACGGAATGAACGAAAGAAGGCTGAGGAGGTACTTACGCGGTATAATTCCTTGTTCCACAAGTTGTGAATGTGGCCGCCGGACCATTAATTTTACCTTCAGCGCTGCAGGATGCCGGGTGGCATGCGGAAATATGTCGAGGTGAATCCAGCATAAAGAACGACGATCCGATTCAGAGCACATCGGTCAACAGCAACCCAACAACAAGTGAAAAGAATGCGAAAAACATGAAAAGAGAGAGAGAGGAAAGGTTGTGTTTTAATTCTCATTATTTATTTTTAATGCCAACATTAC
This sequence comes from Sicus ferrugineus, assembly GCA_922984085.1. Lineage (NCBI taxonomy): Eukaryota > Metazoa > Arthropoda > Insecta > Diptera > Conopidae > Sicus > Sicus ferrugineus. Next base: position 39,044,270 of record OV277350.1, read on the forward strand.
TTATAATAAAACAAAAGCTGGTTTCGTTGCACAATTCGCAAATATTTAAAGTGAAATGAATGAAGTAAGGACGCGATGTGAGAGAAAAACACTAATAAAACAAAACTGAAATGGATTTCAAGAAAAATACCGTACAATAGGCATTAATAATGAAAAGGAAAAATAATTGTTAAGGAAGTCTGAAGAGAAAACAAGACTAGAGGTCCTCATGCGAGTAAACAAGTGTGTGGCAAGCAATATGTGCAGCGCCTAAAAGCAGTGAGGGAAGGAAGGTCGGGAAAACAAGCGATTATAGAAATAAATCACGCATTGAAAAAGAACAACACGTCCATCGGAAATGAAAAATGTTGCCACAACTCTGCGGCTTCAACAAGCGTAAAAAGAAAGGTTGTCAAAACCGCAAGCATGGCAAGAAGTACCGCACGCTGTGTGTAACGATGTAAACGACCGTCAATTAAGATGTCATCATTCTATTTTCTTTTCTCTGTCTATTTCAGTCGTTCGGAACTACTTCAGAAGTTCTGAAGGACAGAAAAGCAAACAGAATAATATAAGTTGCCAAAACTTATAGAAGAAATCATTAAAAAGTAATAAAAGAAATCATAAAGGACGAAGGAAAGGCATGCATTAATTTATCAATTAATTGTGCTGTCATTCTGCACAAAACAATTTATATTCGGCTCGCAATGCAAATTGCTGTGTTACCTTAGCAAAATTGTTCCTAATTTCCAAGTTTAATAATAAAGTGCTCAAAAGTTGTTATTTATGGACGCTATTAAAAATTTTATACATTTTAAATGTCTCAATTTATAATGTTCACGCTTAACGTTTTGGCCACTTAAAAGACATTTTGCTTCGCTCGGCGTCTGCCGCGCGCCGCTTCGCACTCGAGATTAGAGCGAAATCATAAGCAATTAGTGAGAAATGATTGAATTTATTACGTTCGGTTGCACAAGTATCGCAAACGCATTGCCAGGCAAATGGCAGGCAGGCAGGCAGGCAGCGTCTGCCTTCAAGGACATCATTTGCTGTGTCACCAGCAGCAGCAGCAGCAGCAGCGGCGGTGGCGGCGGCGGCTGTGGTCAGTAAAAACCGCCCACAAACAATGACCGAAATGCGGCCACGAGCTGTGCCTTCTCTGGCGGTCGGTTCGGTCCGCTTGTCTGCCTGGCAGGCGGCCGATTAAAATGTGTTTTTGTCTTGATTTGACAGGCGACAAATAAGACCGAGTTGTGTGCAGAAAAATCACTTTCTCATCACACACTTTACACGGCCTTAGCCGTCAGCGGTAGTCAACGTACTTAATTGTTGCTTCTTCGTTGTAATTAGCGTCACTGTGAGCGTATTTTTGATTACTTCTTGATTAAAATTCATTATTGAATCATCAATTTAAACTCTAAAAAAAGTTGAAACTGAACTTTATTTGAGCACAAAATCATTTAGTAAGCATTCGATTCTATAAAAAGCTAAGATATTCAGTCTAGACAAGGAATGATTTGTGTCTGTATCAACCATTCATGCAGAAATCCTTAAAAGCACAAGAGTTCCGCTTTTAAATTTATGGCGGCAAAAAAGGTTTTCCACTTGCGCGCAATCAATCATTTAGAGGCTGACAAATGTAAACATTGTGAAGCAATAAATTCGTAATCTGATTTACGCATGAAATCCATTAATCAATTAAATTAAGCTCGATTTAAAAAGAAACGACAAATAAAGATCTCCGTCAACGACTGTCGTATGCAGACTTCATTTATATTCGATAAAGCAGAAAATTATTTGCAATTACGAGTTCCGAAAATCAATAAATAAAAGTTGAGGGTATTAAAAAGTTTAATTTAAAAAAACTGAATCAACAGGATTCAATAATAAGTTTAATTTTTGATTTTCCATTTTGAATAATTTTTTATACCAATCGATATGTAAATTACGTAAATTTTATAAAATGTTAACAACTAAAATCTTTTAAAAAATTTTAAATTATGTAAACAAGTTTTTAGATTGATAATTGAAAAAAGCGAAGAATTAAATGATTGTTAATATTGGACCATGAGTTGAATATTAATTGATTAAGTAACTAAATAAATTAATGAGCTAAATAAATAAATAAATAAAAAAATTATGTATAAATGATTAAATAAACAAATGACTGAATAAATAAATTAATGATTAAAGATTTAAGCAAATAAATAGATCAATACATAAATAAATGAATAAATAAATAAATAAACAAATAAATAAAAAAATAAATGAGTAAATAAATAAATAGACCAATGCAAAGCTAAATAAATGAATTTATGAATGTATTAATGAATAATTAAATAAATAAGTAAGGAAATAAATGCTGATATAAATGATTAAATAAATAAATGACTGAATATCTAAACTAATGAATGCATGACTATATAAATAATAAATAAGTAAATAAATAAATAAACAAGATCATTGTCCTTTTTAGTTTCAAATCAGTGTCCTTTTTAGTTTCGAAACAGGACTTAAAAGAAAACGTCGGAGAATATGTCAGAATGAACACAAACGTGAGACTGTAAGCGCTTCATATTCTGCTTTTTGACTGCTTCAGCAAACGGTCGTCAAATTAATTTTGCTGCGTGATCGTGGCGTGCTGGAAGTCACGTAATCGATTGTGTTTACGTACGAACTAAAAGTATAACTAAGTGTACACGATATTAAATAAAAATATTATTATAAACACGCTTTAGAATATATATTTATAAAAGTATAATTTTCTACTTTGGCTTCTGCAAGATGTTGTCCTACTATCATCGTTGTAGCTTTCGTGTCATTTGCACGAAAGCGTGAATTTCTCTTTATATTTTTAATGGTTCCCGCCGCTGGTTTTAAGGACAATCGTTCGTGTTATTAATAAGCAATCTTGTTAATGTTATTTAAAGTTTACTGGGTTATTTTTTATTAGATATTTTTTAACGAAATGCGCAACAGCGATTCGATTCGTGGGCGACGGCGGATTGGGCGTGGAGATTAATAAAATATGCAAAACAATGACAAACAAAAACGTGTGGGTGGTAGTATTTTCCGGCTAGCTGCAATTTTAAACAGATATAAATACCACTTTCGGCACGTCAGCGTTTAATTTTCTTTAACAAATCGCTTCCATGTGAAAGAATAAATCATTAAATTAAAAGTGACGTGTTTTTGTTCTCTAAAACACTTGAAATCCCGAAAGTTTTGTTTTTAAATAAGAAATTTAGTTAGTTTTTGCAAAATTACGATACGTATTAAACGAGATTGAAATTTTAAAAAAGAATTAATGAATTCATTTCAAATCGTATTACAAAATGCGATCATATGAAGACTTTTAATTATGACACGAAACCATTAAATTGTGTGAGACAAAATGACAAGCATCGACTTACATTCCTTATTTTTATCCATGGCCGGCTGCAGCGGGCTGGAATCAACGATAGCCTTCGGCGGCGATTGCCTGGGGTCGTAAAAGTCCGAGTTGTTGCCATCATCACTGCTGCCTGGAAGCGATGCGGCGTGCAAACGCTGTTCGCCTGAAATGGTCGATCGACATTCAGTCCGTGGACACACAGTGTTACTTCGCACCCCACTCACCTTCCGACATTTCGTCGTACGCTTCGTGCAACAGAATCACGTCCTGAAATGTGCGCACGAAATGCTTGCCGCTCAGATGCGTGGTCGTCGTCGTCAACAGGCCGCTGTACGAGGAGTCCGAAACGAGCTCCACTGTCGCGGAGCCGGGTGACGGGAATCTGGCCAGCAGCGATGAGGAGCCACCAAGGCTGTGATGGCCGGAAGAGCACGACGACGACGACGACGATGATGCTGACGAGGATGCAGAGGACGGCGAACAGGATTTTGTGCTGTTGACGATTTTTGATTTTGTTGATTTATGCGAGCTCTTTGTTGTTTTGTTGCAGTTTGTGGATGATGAAGAGGACGAGGAGCAGGATGAAGAAGAGGAGAAAGATGACGACGACGGGGAGGATTTTGTGGAGGAAGAAGACTTTTTCGATGAAGTGGGCGAGGATGAGGACGACAGCAATGAATTTCCGTTTAGATGAACGAGTGTATTGTCGTCGCTGTTTTTAATCTGATGATGATGACGATGATAATGATGATGAGCACTACTGGTGTCAACAGTTATTTGCGAGGTGCCTTTCCTGTTGTTGTTGCTGGAGAGAGTTGTCGTTGTGTTGGCAGCGGTGGCAGCCGCTGACGATTGAAACCAGCTGGGAAAGCTTCCTTTCAGCGTGTCGATGAGATCCTGATCGAGCGTCAGACGCCACGATGCAGGGCCGTCCACGCTGTGCGTAGACTCTGCAAGATAGAAATTGTATTATCAACAATTCTCCCTCCTTTTCTAACAATCAGAATTCTGCTTTCTATAAAACATCAAAAACGGAAAGAATATTCATCTTTTAATCAACATTTAAATCAACATTTAAAAAGATCTAAAAATTAAACGAAATCATTTCCTGAGTCGAGGGCGTTGCATCCAAATTTTGGTGTTGCCACCCGTTTCTTTGATTACAAAAAGAAGTTCACCAGAAATAAAAAAACCGATATATCAAGAAAAACTGAATTGTGAAAAATCATTATGAAAATAAACAATTGAATTTTATTTGCCGGCTTGTGGGTCAAAATCAATGAAATCGTGAATCAGCGCGAAATGAGAAAATAAATACAGAGGGGAAATTCCGAATAATTGAAAGCATTCCTCAAATAATCGATACAAAATTGAAAACTTTGAAGATTTCGCTTTTAACCAAAATGCTGGGAATAAGAGACTGATTTTTAATACTACTCGTATTTAGCTATTTTACTGGTTAACTATTTTACTCTTTAAAATACTATTTAGTATTTAGAAGGTAAACAAGACAAATTTTTGGAGAAACAATTTTTTCATTTATACGTTTTGTGGATCGTAATGGAAAAAAATTGAATTACAATAGAAAAATTGTAATAGAAAAAAATTACATTTTACTCATTTTGGATTTTTTCTAGTTTAATAGTTTTCAATATTTAATATCACGTATTTTACTTGTATTATTAATGTTTATATTTATTGTCACAAAAACATTGCACCAAAAATAATTGCACTCAAAATAAATGAATATTTGTATCGAACTTCTGCAACTGTGCAAATAGCACAGCCAACACGAAATTAGCATACCAGGTGGCAGCAATGATACTCGAACAACAAGTGCCGACGAATCAAGTTCGGAGGTCAAATCAAAGCGTATAAATTGGCTTTCTTAATTAAACTTGACGTAAGAAAATTTTTTAAATCATTATTAAGTAAATTTTTGTGACCTTTTTTCGACTGCTTAGGACGTTCTTACGTCCTAGTATCTAAACATTGTTTAACAACATATGTTGCTAAGAATAAATAAGCATCCCAAACATGAAATCTTTGTTTCCAACATGTTTCGTTGGGAGCGAGGAGATTATGAATGTGTGCAGTTTGTCACAAACTGATGCTCACACATTTCTGTTGTTGGTTGTTTTGCAAGGCAGCTAAGAATTTGTTTTGGCTTCTTTTTAAAAATCAAAATAAAAATCAAATACAGATTATTACTGGATTAATCTCAATTAGGAGAAAACAATTTGTAATCGTAACTTAAAAGTAATAATCACGAAAATCATTATTACTTTAGCTTTTTGAATATAATTACTTTTGCTTTTGATAAATTCCTTTGATTACTTTTAGTTTTGAAATATTTCAATATTCTTCACGAGTTATTCACAAAAATTGTATGATTCCAAATTTAACAAAAAATTTACTTAATTCTACTTGAGAAATAAAAATTTATTTTAATTTGAACAAAGAACAAAAACAAAAAAAGAAAAACAACAAGAAGCCAACGACAATCGTTAATAGCGGTCATTAAAGGGACAAACTCGTCGCATTGTTGCGTATTTAGCAAAGAGCTAAATTCCTACAACAAAACGAATCAAGCAGCAACAATTGTTAATCTATCAACAGCGGCCACAACATCGGCAGCAGCAGCAGCAGCAGATGTCTCAGCAGCATTAACACATCGGCACTCAAACAAAATGCTTCCATCTACTCAGCACACCCCGCTCATCAAAGCGTGCCTTTTCAACAACTCATTTCCATACCATTATCATCAATTGGAGTTTTATAAGCACGAATGACGAAAATTTGGCAACACTCGCTGTTGCCATGTGCAACAATTGTGCTCGAAACACCCGCACATTCTGCTCGACGTGCGAAATTTAGATCACATTCGATTTTCATTCTTTTTAGTGGTTTTTCACAGCTATTTTTGCTCTTCTAAGATGAGCCATTAAGGTTGTTTTTTCGTCCATTTGGTGTTGTTATTCGTATCGTGAATTCTTCGAGATACTTTTTAAGATACGCTATAAATACCACAGGAATGTCTCAAATAAAAATGCATTCTTAAATTAAAATTTGGAACACTTTGAGGTGTTATTCTGAAATAAAGCTGTAGCAAAAGACGCTGACAAAGTCGAAAGTTTCGAAAATATTTTCGTCCAATTGAAAACAAAAGAAGAAGAATTAAAAAGTTCAACGAAAATTCGATTAAATACAAGTTTAGTTTAAAAATGTCAAATAAGTTAAGAAAAACATCTCATCAAAGAACTGAACACTCTTGTTGAATAATTAGATGACGCCGTTTGCAAAAAAAAGCAAAAGCACTTCAGTGCAAAGAATTGTAGATACAACAAAAAATGCTCTACTTTATATGCCAATAAAAAAATTCTGTTTTTGTTGCTTTTATTGGTGCCAATAGCTGAATCAATCGATTACAGGCAATTATTTCTAAACAAAGTCTACAGAAAGTTCAACATGAATGCGTTCAGAGTTGCCAACACCCCACTCCTCATGCATTCCTTTAAGTTTCGCCTTTTCCCTCCACAATTAAAATTAATTGTGTGGGGGAAAATTAATTTGTTAACAAACAAAACACTTACCTTTAATATTCTATAATACGATTATATATACGGATTACAAAATCTCACAAAAAGCCCAAACATTTTAAAAAATCAAATCTGAGTTGAATCCCAGCAGAAAACTTGTTCACCTCTTCTTGATTCTTTCATGTATTTTAGCATGAAATCGGAAAATTGTATGGTATTCCTTATTCACCCATGGAAAGTCCGCTGAGCTTCTCAGAGAAACGTCGATTATTTATAAAAAATTTTTTCAATTTGAGTGAATAATATTATTAAATTTCTTTCTAAATTTTTCTAAATCTTTCCTGCGTTTCGAAATCCCTTGTAGACTTCAGTTGTTCGCCGCACTTAAAAATCCCAAAATGCAATTTTTTCAGCAATGTTGGCAACGCCGCCTTAACCAACATGTGGATTTTGTTGTTTGTTTTTATTCTCGTATTTCTTAGTGTTTTCATTGTAAAAAAAAAGTCGAGAACATATTTTTATGCAAGCTGTTTTTCGAAGGTAACTTGAGTTGTGACACAGCTTGGGATCTCCGTAACACAATTTACACAGAAACGTAATAATCAAATTTCATCAAATAACAAATTCCTTAAAAAACTGTTTCTTTTCAATTGAATTTTGAAGGCAAATAACTGTTTGCATTATTTACTGCTTCGAATTATCTTATTTTTAGATATACACAACTTTTCTCCTTCTTTATAAAAACTTAAAGTCTCCTTATTAGAGATTTTTTTCATTAATTATGATTTATTACGAAAGTCAGAAACTGCCAAATTAGAAAAAAAAGTCAACCCTAAGAAAGCATTTTAAAAACGGAGCTTCTAATGCTTTTCAATTTATAAGTTTGTAAATAAATTTGATTGTAATCGTTTGCTTTCTAATCCGAAATTAATTCTAAATTTTTATCTAAATTTTGATTTCTGAACCTGATAGCTTTTAAATGAACAAATGCTAAAAAATGAATTTATAGACACCTAAAATAGTTTAAACTAAAATGTGAACTAAAGTTAATATGCAGTTTGTATTTTATTCCATCTTCTTTAAATCGAAGCTTATTTTCATCGTCAAATTTCATTTTGAAATTCCTTTAAAAGTCTCAACAAAATATATTATTTTGCAAGCGTTTGCCTTTTTTGCTCGCTCGGAAAAGTAAATAAAACGAAAACAACTTCTTTCATTTCGGAACTTTGAATAAGCTAAAAAAAATAAACACTATTTAACTTGAAAAAAAAAACAAAAGTAAATGAGTGGAAAGAAGAAAATGAAAATAAGTCATGCACAAAGAATGTCCTCAAAAAGGTCCAGCAAAGGATAATTTCGTTAAAAACATCAGGATAAGCTCTACGTAACTGTTATGTAATTTCAAGTTAGGGCAGGTGGGTGTAGAAAGCATTTGTTTCAGAAAGTGTTGTAGCTAGAAAATAGTTTCGTATAGTGATTTGTTTAGAAGGGTCAGAAGAGCGCCATAATCTCACCGCTGGATACGGCTTTGATTTCTAGAATCAGTTGTAGAAGGATTTTGGCTCAGAATTTGTTAGATTTATATCTAGAAGATGAAGGAAATGAATGAGATAAATCAGTCTGTAGCGCAAACAATTTTGTCCCAATAATGAATGAATAAGAATTTACACCTAAACTGCATAAAACTTCCCTTGCGAACATCCGATATAGCATCGATATCGCGTGAGTAAGGTTTGAGAACAATGTGACCAAAGAAAACCAGGGAGAAATCGCCAGCCTTTGACTTAATGCTGGCACAATACTCGTTCTAATCGGATTACGTGTTAGGTGCGTATAAAACCAACACCAGATCGGTCATGGCTTAAATATTTTCCTTCCACTGGCGCGGAACATCAGTTCAAATTGTCCAAATTGTTAGAATTAAAAGTGCAAATTGCTATTTCGAAAGGATTATACAGAACATAATTACTGTAAGAAAACTACTGACCCTTAAAAAACACTATATCAATTTTCAAAACAAAAAAACAAAATCATCATTGATAGTGTAGCGAACATAAATTGTAATAGATTTTTTCCTGTACTGAAAAATTTCTCAAGAAACGGAAGAGGCTGGAAAATTGTCGGCCAAGTTGTGAATAAATAACAAATTTATCCTTCAACTAACACTTTTCTTAAGAGAATGTTTAGAGTAGTATATTTCGAGCATGAAAAACGCGGTGAAAAGAATCTAAGCGACGTCGTCCCGGTATCTTGGCTATCTTTCGAGGATCCCCACATTCTGTGCTCTTATCCGCCGCGGAAGCTCTGGAAGACCGCATCCGAGTGGGCCAAGAATGGACGGGAGCCTCACTTGCTGTGGGAAAAGAAGAAAATACTGGTGTTAGATGAAGCAGGCACGTCTTTGGAAATTTAAGATGGCCCTCCGGGACGCCTTTCTTCAATTGTGTCGGTAATATTAATCTAATATATTTCTGCAGTTACCTACCAATCGGGGCAGAGGAAGTTGGCTCGGTTTGAAGAAAAAGAACCTGATACTATGGACACAGAGGCACCACCAACAAAGCAGAAACGCCTTACAAACCAGCTGGACAAAATTGTTCCTAATCCGGCCACCACTAGGCTCTCTCCAGAGTTACATTCACCGGTGCATCAATGTAGTGAAGCAGGTGATTCACACAACACATAAAAATTAACCCAAAAAAAAAACCTAACGAAAGTTAAATATTACTGCGTCTTTATCAGCTCTGAAAGCTATAGAAAATGTAAGCAAAGAGGTCACAGCGTTACGCAAGGAATTGACGTCCGTGAAACGCAGCATCAGAGAAGGTTTCAAACAGATGCGAGGTGAAGTCATACATTTCTTAGAAGTCATGCATACGCAGCCAGGGCGGGGTATAAGTCAAATTAAAGAGAATCTCAATCTAAGTGAACCGTTCCAAAGTGTGAAGCCATTTGTCCGCTTTGACGAAAGCATGCAGCGAAGGCGGTATATAAGTAAAATTAAAAGGAATCTCAATCTAAGTAAACCGTTCCAAAGTGTGAAGCAATTTGTCCGCTTTGACGAAAGCATGGAGTTGGATCAAGCCAATGAATTGGTAAGATATCACGGCATAAATTGCTGCAGCGTTCAGAAATTACACTCACATATTCGTTTATTGGCAGGCCGATCTCATGAGCACTATTTGTCTGAGCTGCAAAACTGTTACTGAAAGTATCGGCGAAATTATGAAGATAATTATGAGTAAGGACGTCCAGTTGAAATACAATGCCACAGGCAAGTCTTTTGTGGGGGTAAAGAAGCTTAATTTCAGTGATACTGCTTGCTACACAGTGTTGAGAGGTGAGTTGTGTGCTGTATATATGTACGTGTTATTAATGGAACTAACAGCTGTTTACTTCATTGTGAATAGATGTGCTCCTCACAGCTTTTGACATTAGAGACGCTGAGGTATTAGCCAAAATCAGCAAATGGCTTGCTGGGGCCCGCGACAGGAACGGTGGACGTAAAGCCAGAAGCATGAATCGATAAACTGTTCTTCCTTTATCAATTACTAATTCTTTACCTTATGCCGTTCTTCGTTGTTCCATTTTATAATTGCAATTTTGTACCTTTTTTTAATCATTGAATTAGGATTACTAGATATTACGAAATTATTAGTTATTATCGTTGCTTACTGCTCAATATTTTGAAAGCCGTAAAATCGTTTATTACCTCTTGATTGTTTACTTCTTCTCTTGATTACTGACCTAAATAAAATGAGAAAAATTACACAATTACAATATTGTTTTATTCCCCAGGAATTGCTTTGCATGCACGAGAATAAAATCAGAAAATTTTTATATACAATAATCTACTCAGCTTTCAGTGCTGAAGCTATTCCTTGTAATTACTGCGGCAATTCCCTGTAATTCGTTGCGAAATTTCTTGTAAATATTTGCAATTACTATACGGATTAAGTCGCAGTGCTAGCGGAAAATCGAGTCACTCCGGGCTGCACCAACACTGGCTGCGAAATACGGCCGAACTATCAGTGTTATCATTTCGGCTGTGACGCTGTGATGGCCAGTATTGTGGTCGCACAGTTAGCTTTTATTGGAAAGTCCGGTGCCAATACTCTGTGCCATCACTCGCCCGCCCGTTATTATTGGCCAACTTTTCGAAAAATTTCACTTTCGTCTTAAATGAAACTCCGATTCAAGTGGACAGCTTAGGTTTAAAGTTCTATTTAATGACTGTACTATAATATCTAATCCAGCGTTAACGCAGATGTTTTGATCGGATTTTGCTTTCGCAGCTCAATCTAACCTAACTTCGGACTTTAGATTTTATACGAGAAGATTCTCCATTACAAAGCCGATTAAGGACATTCACCGCAACTATATAATTTTACAGTGATGATGTTTCTTATTTATATAGATCTATCCACCACTCCTCAACCTTGATCTGTTTACAGTCTATTTTGAACCTTTCTATCATTAAGGAATTACTGTCACCGGTGCCTTTTATTAGAGGCAGCCATATTTACCCTAAATCGAATGCATAACTGCAATTGAAGACTTAAACATAGAAAAACTTTACCACTAAAGAAAATTCATATTTATGAAATAGCAAATTTCATTTACTTTTCATGTCGAGCGCCATTTATCAGAAAAATAACAACATATGCGTTCATAAAGCACTGGAAACGCAATATACGAATATAACAGTTAATAATTAATATCTTATTTCTGATTGTAATTAAGTTATTTTATTTTTTTTTTTTAGAGTATTTTCACTTCTAAAATATGACGACGTTTCACTCACAAAGGAATAAATTTTTATGAAACAATTTTCTTATTATTTTCACCGATATCTGCGTCATCAAATTTTACAGCAGATAAAATCAAACGCGTAGAACTCACTTGCAATCAGTTACTAAGGAATTTGTACGATAAAATTACGATCAGCTGGTCAGATCGGGGAAATGACCGACGAGTACACGCCTGACTGATCGTCTAAAGTTATCGATTGATAACTCTCAAGCCGAATGAATGTTGAAATTACTGATGGACTGCGTAATCGAAGTCTAAACAATCAAGAAGTGAGTTACGAATGAAGTTGGCTGCATTTGCTATAACCACATTTGAGTTTAAATGAAATTCGATTTCTTCTTGTTCCTCTTTTATTGTACAAATTGAAAAGAAAAAGAATGGAATTAAAACTGAAGACCAAAAAGAACAAAAGCTGACCAAGGATGTCGGAACAACAGATGGAAGAATAAACAAAAGCCACGCGCAGGCAGGTGGCTGGAATGTACACAAAACTTTACTGAAATGCAGAGTGTGCCGGAAAGGGTTAAACATACACAAAAACGAACGATCAGCATTCTTTTTATTTTTATAACGATTTAAATATCGAGCTAAACAGATAAACAGACAAGACAGAACCGTGTGGTTGCCAGATCACAATTTTGCCAATTCCAGGTTTGAATGGAGTTGCTAAAACAACTTTTAATTAATCATGTTATTAGAACGAAAATCGAGAACATGACGATATCTAGAACTCTGGAAATTTGCGATAAGGTGAAAATAAGAATCGAGAAAGATTCGCATTGAATCAAATTGAGCATCGAAATCGAGAACAGTTGCAAAACCTTTTGCAGCGCACTTAAGCACGCTTTCAAGTTGTTCCCATAAATTACTGCATCGTTGAATACGTATCGATGAGAGCAAAAATGCCATTAACATCAACGGATTACAATCGATAATCACTTGAACACAACAAATCCGGCGATGGAAATCGTAAAAAAAAAATAAAAAGCTGCAAAATCTAAAGTTTTTAAAAGATGCAAACTTGCAACTCTGAAATGTACGTGACACGATTACAAAGTGAAAGAGAAATTCGTGCGTTGCATGCAGACATAAGTTAATCCTCGCCGACACAATCGGCTTTTAGAGGGAATTGATTTGTACAAAAGGCTAAAATTGAAGTGACTAAAAATGAAATTGCACATTCTGTGTAGTAATAAAATTTGTAGAGAGTGAAAAGAGAGATTGAAGGAAAGGAAAAGCGATTTGTTTTTGCATACGAGTTCCCTGAATAAAATTTTTTCGCTCTTTCTTAAAACCGAATTCGCTCTCTCTAACTACGCAAGCTCCCAAAAGAGTTTCTTCAAAACTCCTTCCAAATGCATCCTCATTAACTTTCGTGTAACGAAGAACCAATAAAAGCCAATCTTTGCCACATTTAACTCAATTCATTTCTCTACACCCTAAAAATTAGAGACCAGAAAACTTTATTACCGATTTCGCAAAAATGTTGGATGATTTTGTCGCATTTTAGTTGCTGCTTTGCATAATTTCACGAACATTTCATGTCCTCAATTCGGTTTCATTAAATTCAGCGCTCAGATACGCTCAATAAAAACTCAATTTTACAAAATCATCAAAACAAAGTCATCGCCTGTTGCACGTTGCTGTAGCCACAGCGTGTTGCTGGGTGGGTGGATGGCGGCTGGTGGTTGTTTTGATGGTTTGGTTGGATGATTTGTGGCTGCAGTTTGGTGTGATGGTGCTCAGCGTCTTGTTGGCAATGCAGACTGTATTTTGTCTTAATTTTCCGGCCAAATTGGCAAGCGGGGTAGAGCAGAGCTGCCAACAAGTATTTCCACGCTTGAATCAAAAGTTCCACTTTTTTTCTTACACCAAAAATTAGGAATTCCGATTAGGGAATTGCTGTGGGAATTTTGTAATTCACAAATCCCACAGCAATGGAGTGTTATTCAACAATTCCCATGGATATTGCAAACTCTCATATGGAAACAATTTTCTAAGAGTTTTAAGTGGAATAGGAAAATAATGGTGACTATAGTCAAATACTATATATATTATATCGTATAAAGTAGAGCAAAATTATTAACTCATTTCAAATCTTCACTGGGAGCTTCTATTCATATTTTGCGACAGACTTTGATAGTAATATTTGAGAAAATGTTTGCTATTTAAGAATCTTCTAGTTTTTCTTTAAAGTGAAATAATTTCTAACCACAAAACTGTACTTTTTATCGTTGGGAAGATAAAAATTATAAGTAAAATTAATAGAAAACAGCTGGCATTAAATAAATTACAAAAAAAGGAACTTAGTGTTTGTTACAAAAACACAGTTGAAGTTTTTCAGAGTCCAAATGACTTGAAAAACCAAACCTGTCAGTTATTAAATCAATAAAATTACTACAAATGTTTAGTTTTAGCCAAACAATCTTAATATAATATAAAATAGTATCTTCTCTAATGAGTTTTGAAGACTAATGTATTAAAACTAGAAGAGCATTGATAGTGGAGAGTGAAGAGGGAAAAATCCAGAATAGCCATTGCGTGGGACGCGTTTATTATTCAGGCCTGTAGACTGGTTTTGTTGACAACTGAAAATGTTGCTGAGCGACTATTTTTAATCTGTTTATGACACAAAACTGAAATCGAGTGAGAAAACGCAAAACTTGTCGTTGTTTGTAACTCAGAAATAAAATCAAAAACTACAGACAGATACCAAGTTGAAGTGCAGAAATAGCTTTAATATTAATAACAGTGATGTCTCAGATACAGTTAATTGAGAATTAATTGATTGCAGAAACCTGATTGTGCAAATTTGTCTTCGAAATTTAAGTACGTCAAAATATCGTTTGAGATCTTTTTAACTGCCTTGATAAACCAGAATTTACGCGAGATTTGTTTTGATTCAATGTGAGATTTATCAATTCACATAAGATTTTCTAAGTATTGTTAGATTTTGCTTGAGATTTGTTCCGGTGGAATTTTTCGTGAGATTCTTTACTTACTTTGAGATTTCGTGTGATTTTTTAATTATTGTGGGTTTTGTGTAAGATTTGTTAGGTACTGTGAGATTTTGAGTGAGATAATCTAATTACTGTAAAATTTTGTTTGAGATTTTTTAATTACTGTTCGACTTTTCAATTTAAAAAAACCTTGCGTAGGATTTTTTAAGATTGTTTTAATTACATGTTGTGAATTGCCACTGTGAATAAATGGGAATTTTTCGTGAGAATTTTAACTGGCAACTGCGTTAAAAGCCGATAAGTAAAGCAAAATTTAAACCTGTTGTAACTAATTCAGGAACTATTTCAGATTAGTTGATTTTCCTACGTGGTTATCAAGCTGACTAAAATCACGAAATATATTTTAAAAATAAAAAACCAAATTGTTTAGAAGAAACTAAAATACAAAATAAAATACAAAAGCAACAACGACTTTTGCAGACCGGCAGCAAAATAGAACACGTAAGAAAAACCAAAAGAAAAATAAAGTTAAATTAAATTAATTAAAATAAGTAAAGAAACTAAAATAACAAAACTTTTGGCAAGCATTTCAGGGCTATAGATTCTCGACGTTTATCAGAAAAGAGCAAAAAAAAACTGCAGAAATGCGGTTAACAGGAAGAACCACGCAATACTTGAATCACCTGATCGTGCGTCGCGTACCCATTGGATACCCAAACGCACTGCAAACTCATCTGTCGATATATATTTCGTCGAGCTGACCATTTATTTGGTCTAATTAAAAATTTAATACGTTCATTAATAAATTAAGCGCATCATTTCGCCGCAAAATTAATACGAATGTAAATAAAAAAAAAACAAAAGAAAATTTAATATTTAAAAAGTAAATTTTAATTTCCTGCTCAACGCGTCGTAATTTTCAGTTTGCGTTTCAGGAAGCAGACAACAATAAAACTGGCAGCTGCTTATGCTGTTGCAAGCTGTTGCTGCAGCGGATGCAAGGCGGCTGAAATTAGTCGAATTTTCAAGCTGTCAAATTCCTCCCCTTTGACGTCACGCACGAATGCTTCAGAAGAAAATACGAGTACATGAAAACCAAAAGTAGTTTTTATTTATCACTCTCTTAAATATATCATTTTTAAGAGCAGCATAATTATTTATTATTCACGAAGTGTTGCAAGCAACATTGTTTGCGACAAACAAAAATCAACTTACGAATGCAATCGAGTAAACAACTTTATGGTTGACCTAGACACTGAGTTGTTGTTGTTGCAAAGAACTTGGCATGGAACTTACCTGAAAAATACACAGAATAAGGAAAAACCATATTAGAAATCTAAAATAAGTGAAACATAAAGGAATACAATTAAATAGGTAAATAAAGAAGACACGCCATTTTTTCTAATGCTGATAAGAAAGAAATAATAATCAAATTTTATAAAATAAAAACAAAAATAAATAAAAAGCAATTCCAACCAAATTAACCGATTTCCACGAATTGTACTCCTCATTCGTGTTTAATTTCAGTTAGTTTTGTTTTCGGTTTGTGTCGCTACTAAGGAAGTTTTTATTAATTTCGGTTTGAGTATGCGATAAATTTGTAATATTTATCGCATCAAAAACAAGAAGTGCTTAAACTTCATTAAGATTAGATAAATTTAGATGTGAAAATACGTATATTTTTCATATCGTCCGCTTATTTTTTGCAAATAATTTTTCTCTGTCCATCAAGAAAATAACCGAATGGTTCGAATTTCTGGTTCAACGCACTTCTGAGGTTACGCGTGATAGTTTTGTCATGTGTTTTAGCATTGAAACATTAATTATTCTTCAAACCTCATGAGTTTCTTTTAAATATTCCGTTAAGAAATCCGTAAAAATTGATTCTGGCTAAAAATAGCTACTGTACGTTAACACAAATCACATATTAATTATTTTTATTCTCATATCTATCTTTTGGAGAAGAAAAACTGTACTTCTTCGAGAAATATTAGAACTTTTTCATAAAATACGAATGAAACCCTTGCAAATATTCGGTTTGAAGATAAGCAGTGACGTACGACTTTGATCCGAATTACGTACTCGCAAGTATTGCTTTGATCTAATGACTCTTTTGGATTTAATGACATTTTAATGACAGTCCATCCACTTACAGTAAGTTTAACAGATTCAGTTTTGGTTCGATTTTCTACAGTGTTTGCAAATTACGTTGACACATTTTTGCAAAGAAGTCTTAGAAAATCCAAAACATTTAAGTTCAATGTACTCTCAAGGATACCATAATATTTTCGCTTTGGCTGAGTTAAACTCACATGTATTCGATTTCTTCTAAAAAAAACAGGAAAGCAGGTGAAGAAAAAAAAAACTATAAATCAGATTGTATTTAGGATTAGGAGAGTGCAATTACTTCAAAGCAATTAATATCATTCACGTGTTAAGCGGCAAACATTTACGACTAACGCGGTTGTCATTTTTGGTTTCACATAACGATTACTTCGATAACGATTAATCGATTCATTCACTAAAATAAGCTAACTATAGTACAGGAAAAAAAAGAAAAAAAACTTAATAAATCTGCTAGAAAAATTTGGTGGGTTTCTTTCTATACACCGCTGTAATTTTACAATTGCTACAGGTTTTCGTTACTAATTGAGTTGAATTTTAAAACTTTTCACAAAACATTCTTTTAATCAATTAATCAACAAAATCCATCTGAAGTTCAAAGTTATTTAGAACTGGGGAAAAATTCAAGCACAACCACAAACTAAAGCAAAAATGTAGAAAACACCAACATTCGACTAAAAAATAATGAAAGAAATTCTTCAGCTCGCCATGAAATTATTATTAATAATAAATATTTGAAATGTATTTTTCAGTTATCGATCTTGCAACGTAAGCGGCGGTATGCAGCAACAGCAACCAACTGCATGCAACAGCAACAACGTGAACAACACCGATAATGAACACATTCTGCAATTTTATTTCACTGAGTGGGTCAGCCGGCCAGCCAGCCAGCCAGCCAGTCAGTCAGCCAGCCAGCCAACCAGTCAGCCAGCCAACCAGTCAGCCAACCAGTCAGCCAACCAGTCAGCCAACCAGTCAGCCAGCCAACCAGTCAGCCAGCAACCAGTCAGCCAGCCGCTCAGTCAGCAAGCCAGCAAGCCAGCCGCTCAGTCAGCCAGCCACTCAATCAATTCGCTAAACAACAACAACAACGACCCGGTCAATCGAACCGAACCATATGACTGTCGGTGGGTGGGATGCTATTGTGGCTTCCACATCTACAGTTGGTGGGTCGACTTCCTCCTTCGTTTATTATTGCGGTTGTAGAAATTGGTTAGCCAATGACGCATGGCATGGATGTGTGTGGTGTGTAATTAGCGGCATAAAATTTGTAATGTGTGAATGCATTCCTGTATTTTCATTTTCACTTTTTTTTTTGTGGTCTTGATGAGTTTTTTTTCAACTGACTTCATTTGATGTCAAGTGCAAAGCGATGCTTTTTTTAGAGGAGAGAAAATGATTTACAAAAAATGAATAATGAAGACTAGCTTTTTTGGCAAGAAATCACTAGAAACATTTTGGTAAAATCTAGCAAAATTTTACTTTTTTAATTCAAAAGGTGTGGTGTAAATTGTTAGCATTTCGTATTAAGAACTGTCAAAATACCTTGACGTGTCCTGTACCAAATACATTTTAAACCTAAAACCTCTTGCGAATTATAAGAACAACTTCAATTGCAAATTTCAGTGATTTCAAAACGATCAAAAGGTTTGTCTCACAAAACTTGCTAAATATTTCATTCCAGTGTTCCTTAACATCTTTTATTGCAGTGCTTCCCACACTCAGTGTTTATCAACCACAGACTCTGTTAGAATTCTGTTGGAATTTTAAAATTTAGTGATTTCTAGAGGCGAGCAGTCTGCTAAGTGATTTCAGAACAAACAAATTTTAATGATTTACTATTTTTTATGGTCACGAATGCAGTCTTCAGAAGAGAAGAACTAAATTCTCAATTCGGTTGAATAAGCTGTTGCTTCTGTCAACAGCACTTCATGACCCACTTAACAGAATTGTGCCGTCACTTTGTTGTTGTTGTTGTTGTCATTGCTACCACAAAGTTGGAAAAATATAAATGCATATAAACATTCACTTCGGTGCCCCCACCACTCACCCTCCAGCAACCGCACTACTCACACCTTTATTGTTAGATAAATGATACATTTTTCTCTCTGTTGCTTCTTCTTGTCTAAATGAGTGTCAAAGTGACAGCTGACTGCAGTCATTCATAGCATAAAGTGACAGTCAAAACGACGAAGAGTCAAAGAGAAAATAAAGCGGACAGAGAGACGGATAGACGGCCACATGGAACTACAAAGTGCTGGCCAAACAAGAGAAACACAAAATCGTGTCGCTATTTTTAGAATTTCTTTCCTTTCGTTTCGAAAAGTTAATGCGCGGCCGATGTTAATAGTGTTGTTGTTGTTGTTGTTTATGTGGCACATTGCTGATGATGGTTCTTATGGATTATCCTGTCATGAATTCTTAATGATGAGAAACCTCGTTCTATATTTTGCTAATTGCTATTTAAATTGAAATCACTCAAAACAAATTTGCAAATAATAAGAACGCCGCGTGTTTTCTAATTTAGGTTTTAATTAGTTTTTGTTTATACTCAGAAAGTAATATTTACTCACATAGAAGACGGAATAATTAACATTGCCGAATTTGTTCTTCTGATTAACTGAGAAAATGGGTTGACGTGTAGTTAAAATTATTTCTTAAACATAAAATGAGGTAGGAAAATCAATTAATACAAACGCAGCTGTTTCTCGCTAAACACTTGTCGAATATCACGAGGACGAAAGACTTAAACAAATCGGAAAATGTATTTATTGATGTCCTGTGTAATCATTTTTCGCAAAAACACTTTCGCCGACGATGACATCTGATTCAATCATACGTACAAAAAGTATTTCTTTGCCATCAGCGAAACACACGGCGACGGCGGATGGTAAAAAAATAACGCTGCCACATCAGAATCCAAACACTTAGCTTTTGTCGCACCC
This sequence comes from Sicus ferrugineus, assembly GCA_922984085.1. NCBI lineage: Eukaryota > Metazoa > Arthropoda > Insecta > Diptera > Conopidae > Sicus > Sicus ferrugineus. The sequence continues at coordinate 39,064,023 of OV277350.1, forward strand.
CAGTGAAAATATCTTAACGCCAAAATGAGAAGCCAGCAAACGGAAAGATAAAAGAGAAAATTAAAAAAGTTGCACGACGGTGCAGCACTAAAATCGAGAGCAGCAACTGCGCCAGTGATGAGAGTTGCTACATTGTTGCAACGTGTGTGTGCTACAAAATTTCGCCATCTGTACACAAGTAGGTGCGCGATTGTTGCTTCCACCCGAGCAAGAGATCCTCCCCTCGCATTTCCTCCCCGTCCTCTCTTCAAGAACGCGTGAAAAAGTTGAGTGTTTCATGCGTTGTTTTACATGCAGCCATCAATTATTTGTTGTCTTTTGTTATTGCTGTGATGAGTGTGATGGCGCTTATAAAAGCATTAATTAAAAATTTCTACCTTTACAAATTTTCATTTTATAATAAATTTTACACCTTATGAAAAAACTGTTCAAGCAAGTTAACAGGAAATTCTAAACCTTTTAATTTTTCTGTTAAATGCACATAATTTTTAACAATCTTTTTTATTAATATCAACAGACTGCTTCAAAAAGCACTCAGACATTCCGAAAAAAGTTAATTATAAAACTACTCAATGACATTGATTAAATATTTCCTTGTAATAAAATAAAGCATTTCTGCAATAATTACTTTTGTCATTAAATACAATAATAAAAGAAGTACGTGAAAATAACATGAAGAACGCGTAAGAAATCGGATGAATGAGTGAAACGTCGGCTCCTCTAAACATGAATCCATTACGTTTTAATGACACCAATTGACACATTTTGCACCTATCGACAGCAACATTTACACCGAACTGGCTGCCAAAGTCCTTGCGTTGTCATCGGAATGAATATTTCGGGTGTAGTGTTGCGAAATCGTCGCTGTAGCCTATTTCGCTGAATTCGAGTTCTGAAACTTTTGATTTATGATCGCGTTTCGCCCGCAAATGCAAACAAACAATCGAATCATCGAGGATATTCATCAACACGACGGCAACTGATTTCGCTGTCAACCGCAGGGCGGCGCTGCTGTTGGCCGTTTTCACAGGCTGTTTATTTATAATACTTTATTTCCAATGTATTTGGTTTTATTTAATTTTTTTTACTAATGAATGAATTTAAATTTTATTTTTCTACGAAAGTACAAAAATTATATTCCTCTTTCACTGACTTGTAACCCAAAAATAAAGGAATTTCAGTTTTGATGATTATTCACACAAGCAAAGCAACTAAATGTCCACTCATACCAAAAGTATTACTAAATCGTTGTAAATAATGAGCTCCTCAAATTTATTGAGAACTTTAATTATTCGTGAAGCCTGCAGCGGTGTAAATACGGCCATTAAATGTATCTCTTGGCTCGGCCAGCTTTTGACATCGAAGATTTCGGTGCGCTGCCAAGACACTCATTTCATTGTCACATTTTATGATGCGAGTATCGTAAAAATGTTTACTGTTGCCAGCCGATACACGTGAAATTCTTGTGTGAAGATTATTCTAAATTTCTTTGCGTTTTGGCGAAATCTGTTGAGATCGCAGAGTTCGAATAGGGTGGCGGCAGGCTGGGGTGACTTTTTTCGTAGTTTGTTTACAGCGAAGAAAACGCTGTAAATCAGTGATGTTGAAATGAATTTAACAACAACAGAGGTACAGTGGAAAAGAAAGAGTTTATGTATGTTTTGGGAAAATAGTTAATTCTTATTAAGCTAATTATTAAATTGGGCTTCTTAATTTCTTCGATTTCGATTCAATTAAATGACGGAAAAAACATCGCAAGTTTCTCAGAAAAGCTTCAAGTAGCAAGAAAAAATTTTTCAATTAAGTACTCGTAAAACTCCGTAATTTTATTCACAAAAAGTTGAAATAAATTTTAAAGATTTTATTATATCTAAAGAATGTATAGATTGCAATTTCTTTGCTTGCTGCATTTTTAAGTGCCACAATGCGGCAGCAAAAAATGTAGAAATAATACGAAGGCAGAGAATGAATTCACTTCATCTAATCTAATGAATTCACTTCAGGAGTCAACATTTCAAGCCAGCTTTTAATTACATCAACAGGAACTCTTTCAATTAAATCCGAAATGTGAGCGAAGAGATGCTCTCAGTTGAACCATCAGGCGACGACGTCCATCAAAGTGCGATACGATGTGGATGCGACAACGTCGGCAACCCAAAAAACCTAAAAATGGCACTATTTCTGCAGCAAAAAACAAACTCTGTTTACTTTTGGATTACAGTTTTTTCGTTTTTTTTTATTTAATTTGTTGAATCCTGCAATGTTAGAGCCAAATAAAATGCCACAAAAAATTTCTAATTTTTTCATTTACAAGAACGAATAATTTACTTATAACTTGGAGAAATAATAATTAATTTTTTCTGTAATTTCTTCATGCTTTCACTGTTCTTCACTTATGTTTTCTTTTATTCTGCAAGATTGAGAAGAGGGTGGAAAAGCAAGACTATAAAATATTTTCTCAATTCCATGTAAACAATATATGTTTTATTTTCAATATGTACGCTTTTCTACAGATATATAAGCGATACCAACAACGACTGGGGAGGCACGCCTACGCATGTTCATTATCTACAAATTCTGTGCCACACAAATCTTCCCGAAAGCTGACAGAAATGACAAAATTGTGTCACTTAAATTAGGTTTCAATGCCAATTAAGTGGGATGCGGCGGGGGTTGAGCGAAATCTGGGCAATTATTTCTTCACCTTATAATTTTATAAAAAAGAGAAAGAGGAATTTTTTTAGAATTATTTTATAAAAACAACATTTTGTTAGAATTCGTTTATAAAAGAAAAAACTTAAATATTTTCCAAACTCTGAATTTTCATGCAGTGTTTGGAATTCCTTATTGCAGCGGGAACGATTTCGAACACTTCTCTCTAAAGTTAATCTGGAGAGATGAACTCGCTCGATGAACTTTTTCTCAAATTCAAAAATATCTCCAGGGAAGAGATCAAGGATTAACCTGTGGAGAGCTGAGATTGCAAAGAAACAATATAAAAGGCGAAGACAACAGCAACAACAGTGCATTGAATTCTATTACACTCAATGAAAGAAAAAAGATCACGTACAACAACAAAGTATATTTGTACTTTTCTATATGGTCTGAAATCGAAAAGATACGCGGCAGCCGCCAGCCGCCGCTTTTCATGCCTACGAATATCTAACAGATACAAATACACGCAATTGCTTCTGGCATAAAATGCAAGCACCAAATAACTTGGCTGGCATTTTTCGCAAGACGATTGTTGTTGTTTCTAATGCACTTCGAGGCGCTTTTGAATTCGAAAAGAATTTGTATGCCGTGCTGGTTGACTTATTTATCTGTTGTTGTTGGTGGCGTCGATGTTGTTGTTGTTATTGTTGTTGTTGTGTTTGTTATATTTTCTATTTGTTTGTTGTTGTTACTTTTATTGCTGTTGTTATAGTCGTTGTTGTTGTTAAAAAGTTTTTCTTACTTTTCGTTTTGCTACTTTTGTCTGTTGTTACTGTGGTTTTTATGCTTTCCCCCCTCCTTCACTTTCCCCTCCATCATTGATGCCCCTTCCCGATAATATTTTATTATTGTTGCTGTTGTTGTTGGTTTTGTTTCTCTTTGCTTTAATGTGGCCACAGTACGGTTACCCGTCCCTTTTCAAGTGTTTTGGCCAAATATTATTGGTTCGTACGATTTTCTGCGACGTTTTTATTTTTGTTTTTCTTTTTTATGGTTTTTCTTTTTTTCTAAAAGTCGAGCGTGTGCCACAAGTCAAGTCAACGCAATGCAACGCGCAACGCATGCAACGCATTCATCCGTCCGCGTTGTTTTGCAACTAATTTGGTTAAAGAATTTCTTGATTTAAATTTTGCGTTCTGTTGGCTGGTTTGTGGCGGCTTCTCTTGGTTTCTTGGCAACCGCAGATACATTTGGCAGCTTTGCTGTGTATCTGAGATTAGGCAACATCGCTCTGAGTATCATCTGAAAGATGCACCACATAAATTGATGCCCTCGTTGAGGAGCAGAGAGGTGATGGGGAGGAAGAAGGAGGAAATTAAGGGGCTTAAAAGAAGCCTTGCGAAATTCTAAGGCGAAGTGCAACGATAGATAGATTGACGCTATTTATTATCGGTCGCTATTCCATTTTATATCGAAAGAAAGACGGCAAAATTACTCAAAAGTTGAAAGTCAGAAATTTATAAGAAAAAAGGTTGGAAGTGAAGTAAAATTAATTATTCCCGAATTACACACAAAACAAGACACGAAGAATCGAACGATGTATCAATTCATGCTGCCAAAGTTAGTACGAGGAGTTCGTATAAAATCTTTGGCTACAAAATAACGACCTAAAATCGATTCCAGAACCTCCTTTCGGCATCCTAAATAACTACTCAACCCATTTTATATCCTTTTATATATGTTTTTGTGCCTGTAAACAGTTCAGTGACCCCTCCAAAAAAAGATTTTAGAAACTTGACAGCTGCCTCCAGACACCTCCTTGGAACGAGATCTTCCATCCTTTAGTCCGGAAAACGTGATATTCCCAAAAATTTCATTAAAATTCCACAAGCCAAACGAGAAAGAACGAGAATTCACTGAACTTTTCACAACACTTAACATGTGAAGTTCATTGACATATTGAGCCGGCCGAAGTACTAGTAATAGCAACAAAAACACCGATAACAACAACACCGATAACAACAACAACAATAACAACAACAACAGCAAGAATCAGACCATCATATCCTATTTAACCCCCCAAGAGAATGGAAATGAAATTAAATTTAAATTGTTATCGCTAAAGTTTGAATATGTTGTTAGCAGAAGCACTCAGTGATTCGTTTGATTGTGGTAGTGGTTGTTGTTGTTGCTGTTGTTGTTGTTGTTATGCCTATTTCTCTCTAGAGATATTCTTTAATTGAATTTTTGGAATTAATTTGTAGTAGCAATTTTCCGAAATGGCAAAACAGCAAAACAGCAAGACGAAAAACCGGCCATACAACAAATTGGCAATTCAATTAAAACAATTAACACTCTGGCCCAAAAAAGCTAGAAGCGAATGAATCACTATTCACATCTGACTGGATATGTGTGGAATGAGGCTTTGAGTGAATGAATAATGATAGTTGAATGGAGGAATGTACGAGTAGTGAAGAGTTTAGTTCATGCTATTGGCATGTGGGACGATCATTCGCGTACCACATGCGAGTGCATTTCTTCGTTTCGACGGTTTTTCAATTCGAAACGATACTTAAAAAACCGTCTCGACCCCCGACCATGGTCTCGATTTATAAAAAATCGTCTAAATAGACGATATCTTCTCAAATTCGATACCACAAAAAGTTTGTCTCAATCACAGCTATGATATCGATTGCAAAACACTACCATTTCGACCTCGAAATCACGATTATCTCCTCGAACTCCATACAATATCTCGATTGGCTGTTGTGATTGAAGAAGATGTTACGATTACTCCCTCGAATTCAAGCCAAGAAAAGGCGTCTGAATATCGATTAACGCCTTACTCATTATTCCGGTCCTCTGAACTGATTAACTCGACTGAAATTAAGACGATATTGATTTTCGTCTAGACTGAAAAAAAACGTCTCGAACTCGACAGTCGTCTCGAATTGTAGACGATAGCGAGAACTGTATCATTTCGTGCTGAACGATAACCTTTAGACTACTGCACTCTAACTCTGAAATTAGCCTGTAATGACCTTGACTTCACTATAGATTATATGGAATTTATTCTTATGCAATTTCAAGGGGTTTTAACTGCTTCCATTTAGTAGTTTTCAGTGTTTGGAATGCACAATTTTTCTAACATATCGTTAATTACGTTTATTTGCTAAATCTTAACAAAATTCTTCGTTCTCCGTTTCTGTTTGACCATGAAAATTTTTGCATACATTTTCTTGTTTTTTTTATACTTCTTATTGTTGTCGTTGTTGTTGTGCTTAATTAATACTATAACTCAACCTAGTTAATCCAAATATTTATGTTATGTTATGGCATGAAAAATCGCGTGAATTTAAGAAGTTTTTCGCTTGAATGTTAAATTTATTTGATTTTATTTTAATTTTTACTAATTTTCGGTCCTTCGTTTCATTTTTATGTACGAATGGAAATGAAATCATAGACAAACTTTTGTCAAAAAATTAAGTTTTGGCCGTGAATTTCAGAAGTTATTTTTAAACTTTATGCGACATTTTTATATTAATAATTTATAACCATGACGACTTCTTTAGAATTTCTCAAATGAAATATTTTTTTAAAAATTAACTTTTTAATCGTCTGTTTATAATTTATTGCATATAACGGAGAAAAAATGAATATTTTGTGGAATACGACTTTCGATTATGACTTTCAGAGGAAGGGCAAATTGATTTGGAAACTAAACATGTTTGTTATTTATAGCGAAATAGGGAATAAAATGCGCAGAAACAGAACTCGAAATATAAACATAATCATAAAGTAAAGATTTCCGTTTACCATGTAAAGATCATTAAAAGATTGTCATCACATCGTCCTCAATCCATTGAAATTCCTTTACGTAAGTCACATTCTCTCCTTCAATATATCGAATTTTCACTTCATATCAAAAAATCAAAATCAAGTTGATATCATTTTCTAAAGTCGAGTAATCGTATCGTTTTCCGCAGAATTTCTTTTACTTTTACTTACTTTTTGAATACAAAGACTTCATTTTCTGCTTTTAAAAAAGTTCTGAAACCTCAATAATTGAACATTTCTTTTTTTAGTGACGCAAATACGAAAAATCTCAATATTTAGTTAATTTTTTCAAAATCATGAATTAACTAGTTGCGTTTACCAGCAACAAATTTTGACACTGTCATGTTTACTGAGACAACACATTTAAAATAATGCAAAATCTGGCACCTGCTTTTAAATGCAGCCCATTTTTCCCCATTTTCCAAACAAATATAAACAGAATTTTTATTTCCATATTAATGAGTACAAATTAATCAAAACATACGGACTTTTTAGAATTCACAAATGAAATAAAGGAAAAAGCTAATTAAATTACTAATTAAATTGAAAATTTCATCTAAATAGTTGCAGTTCAAACGATCAAAGGAAATTTACTAAAATAACTTTCAAGTACTAAATAAAATATTTAAGAAATGCTTGAAAAAAATATTTCAGGCAGCATTATAATGAATTTTGAGTATAACGAAGATGGAATCCATTGTGGAGTACAACAAATGCAGACGATCTCTGAGTACAATGAATACAGCATAAGTATTCCAATTCACTTAACGAGTAGAGTTTCATTTAACGAATATTGTATTGACAAATTTTTATATTTCACTCTTAATTTATAGTTTACTCCTCAAATAGATTTTCGAGCGATAAATTATCAAATTCTATCTTGCAGCCGTTAGGAAAAGTTTTCCCACATCAAAGAGTTTTCCCCTCCCCCGTAGGGCGAGAACTACACACATAAAGAGTCACATAACATCGAGTAACGAGTAACGCGAAGAAGAAGAAAAAAGCAGGAGTCAAACATTTTCAATTTACAATTCAACAAGTCCTGCAAACATACTCAACCGAACTAATAAGTAACCCAAACATGTGCTCGCCGTCCTCCGCCAACCCTTCAGTTTAGCAAAGTGCACAGTTTATTCAATTGCGAAAAACTTGGAAGGACATATGCGACACATAACGAGAACAACAACAACAACAACAACAAAAACAACACAACAACAACTGCAACGCAAGCATAAAGAGTGAGAAGCCGAAGAAGTCGGGCATTCACATGAACACTTTTTACTATTCAAGATCTTCACTGCTCAAGGATACACTTTGACTCCAGCCACGATATTCCGCAATTCTCTCCTGACCACCCGACAGAGTGTGAAATGAATGTGCAGAAATTTTGCAAACAACTTTTAAGGAAATTTATGTGTAGTTTTTTTATTAGTGCGGAAAGTAAATCCCGATGAGTTTTATTTCTGGTCAACTGAATATAAACTGGACTGACAGAAACTGAATTTATGGTTTCGTTCGATTACAGTTTGGATCGAGTATTTTATCGCCAAACTTCTTATATGTATGTATATTTCTACAACAAATGATAATATTCCTGAAGGTTTTCGGAGTAACACTTCGGAATACTCGTAATTTCTACTTGAAAAATTTGGAATGCTCGTAATTTCTGCATTTTCTTTAAAATGTAAAAAGCTTTTGTTTAATGATAACAAATCTTTTATGAACGCGTTAGTGTATTTATACCTAAAATCGTATTTTTACCCCAGCAAATTATAAAAGATCACATAATTTCCACCCACAAGTCATTTGCAACAGTATTTCAAGTTGCTTTACGGCGAGTTACAATGCATAAACAACTCCAAGATTTTTCCAGGAATTTCTAGATGAAGACTTCGCATCTGACTTCGCATCTCGCTCGCAGAGAAGAAAACTCTGCATTCCTTTAATCGTAAAATAAATAAAGGCTGACCCATATTTTGCACAGCCAAAGTTCGACAGGATGAATGTGACAGCCGTGGCAGACACGGCATCCCGCTGCCTGCCGCTGCTGTTGCCACCGCTGACTGACATTTGCATTTGGCGCTGCATGCAAAAGTTGGCTACAACTTCAGAGTCGTGGTCGCTTTGAATTATTTTGTATTTATTCCGCTCTTCGTAGGCAGAAGTAATTGCCGTATACTACACCTCATTTAATGTAGTTCACAGCATGCAGCGTGGCACAGGGCACCGGGCACCGGCGACCGGGCACCACCGCAAACAAGACGCCCCCAAACCGCTCGCAGGCTATGCGGGCTAAAGAAACGCCATAAATGAAGCAATTAATCTGTGTGCGTTGCCAGTGTTGCCATATTTTAACTGTATCTCTTTGCTGCTTCTGTTTATTTTCTTAATTGCCGTTGGAAGAACAAGGAGTCGCATTAAGTACGATAAAATTAGACACGATACGAGCGACAACAATCCCCAGCAAACAGTTTTGTAAGTACGAAAAATTCTACTTTTAATTTTTGTAGCTTTTTAACGAATAACTTCTTCTAAATTTACGATTGCGTACATCTTCAAATAATTTCCTTTAATCATCGTTAAGCTTTTTGTAAATATTTTGTTGCGGTTTTTAAGAGCTTACAAAATATTTACTCAGCCAAGCTTAAGAAATAAATGCAGAAATCTTAAACCTACAATCAAGTTAGTAAATCTTATTTTGATTGCTGGGAAGCCAGTTGATGCTGCTTTCGTTGGTGCAACAAAATTTATAGTTTCTGGGGCGGCATATGGAGTCGGTAGAAGCAGGTACATTCAAACAAACAGACGAGAATAAATGTGTATGTGTGTGTGTGTGTGTCTGTGTGTGTGTGTTTGTGTCACAAAATTTACTACAGATTCCACAAATTTGGCAGCAATTTTCTTGATATGCAAGCAAGCAAAAACACTTCCTTAATTATGCATCACAGGAGCGGTTCTGTGGACCGAGCGTACGTGAGGCCCAGATGGTTCCGTAATAGTTTTCCAATATTTATAATTTATTAAAAGAATTATTAATAAAATCGCAAACTATTTCACAGGCCCTCACTAGAAACCCTTATCAACCCACTTACAAATAGACTTCAAATAAAGCTCTACTGAATCACTGTCTTGAAATCGTTTTACTCTTTCGAGAACTACTTACAAAATTAAAGTTTTAACTTGAATATGTACTCCAGAATTTAGAGAATTTCAGTGATTATTCATCAACCCCTCATTGGAATCACTTACAGATCCACATGCAGGACTACTTCTCATCGAATTGAAAGATTATCAATATTTCAAAATTAATCATCAGCTTCTGGCTACACCTTCCACAACAACTACTTACAGACAAGCTTAGAAAACTACTTCCCATAGGTTTCATATAATTTTTAAAATCGCCTATGGATTCTCTAATTTCTCACTGCATTTACTTTTCAAAACACTTACAAAACGCTTACAAAATGCTTACAAAACGCTTACAAAACACTTACAAAAGTAAACGCTTCTCCCTGTATATAATATAACAATATTTTCCGAATGCTAAAAGTAAAACTAATCCTCTTCAACCTCCCCGTCAATAGATGCCGTGAATGCCAAAAATACTGTCGACGACTTGGTCAGAGTAGCCGTGCTTTTGAGGGGCTGAGGGTGGTGGAAATTACAAGTAAAACGCCAACACCATATAAAACATCAAAAATACATAAAAAGAACAAAGAAACTGACAGCACAAAAAATAAATATTAAAGAGAAAAACTACCAACTTGTGCCCGACTTTCCACTTCAAGGAATTATTTTTACCGCTTTTCAGCAACAATTTGTTCCTTTTGTGCAGACTTTTCAGTTGCAGTTGGTGCACAGAGAAATTCTGTGCGTTTTTTCTCATATTTTTGTTACCTTTTCTGCGCAAAAGTAGAGAAAAGATTAGAAATTCATGCCAAACACGACGTATGAATCCGTCACAACAGCTGTTTTTAATGGCGTCAAACGAAGTACTTCTCCTCCGACGTACTGTCTGGAATACTTGTATAACCTCATACATTCATACATACATACATACATACATTCATGCATACAAACATTCATACATATGCGGCAGTTTCTTCGGTCTCTCTGGACTCGTAAGTAATTTTTTAAAGCAGGAATGAGTCATTTAAAACACTTTAAGAAATAAAATTCACATTTTCTTAAAGAAATATGTTAGGTATGCTAATTTTAGATGAAAAAATTATTGCAGATGCAAATATCTAATAAAGAGATTATTAAGTTATTAAGTTAAGTACAAATTATCACGCTAAATTGAAAATGTGTCACAGAGAAATAAACTTTCTAGAGCGAAAACGTGAATGAAAAAGAAAAGTAGTGTCGATGAATGATGTTCCACTCACAGAAAGGCTAAAACATCTGTAGAAAATGCGTAGATGGCAGAGATTCCGAGACAGAATAAATTGACTGCCACAAAGTCTGCAGTGGCCCACTGTGCAGAGTGGGTGAGTTCCAATGCGTCCCGCCTCCTGCATGCTTTGACGATGATAAATTGTAAGCAACTTCCTCAAATGTACTTTTGGCTAACATCGCAAGCAACAGTGACAGACAGAGATGTGCTGCATGCAACAAAGTTTTGCTTGACGGTTGTCAACATAAAAATTAAGCCAACATTTTGCGCCTCAACGTAAGCACATTGCAACAACAACAACAGGCTAGAACGGGCTTAATCACAACATCATCACCATCATCATCGTCATCACCATCGTTGATTGCATCATCAACGTTGGTGAAAAACACCTGATAGAATGTGCGAAAAAATATTTTCATTTTCATTTCAGAGTGACAATTTTAAATGTTGCATTCAGGAAAACAACTCGGAAAAATTATTAATAATTTTAAAAAATTTCTTGGCAATTATTATTGGATGCAATATTTCATTTTTAGCATTTGTAATGTAAACTGTGTCAAACAAATCATTAGAGGAAACAAAAACATGCCACAACAGCAGCAGAAACAACAACAACAACAACAGCAGCAGCAGCAACAACTATCAAAACTTTTATGCTGGCTGTTCACACACTGTTTGCTTTCGTATTCTTTTTCTGATTCATCGCCGAAATTCACAGCGAAGTGTCAAAAATGTGACAAGCATGACGAACCGTAGATTACCATGATGCCAGAACAGGTCAATGATATTCAGTAACAATGGCAGCAATTCTTTAGTCGAAATGGCAACCGATATCGAGACATACTTTTTTCGCTTTTAGTTTGATAATTTAGATCAAGACAGCTCTTCGAGATGATAATGTAGATTGGAATCTTTTTGACCGAGACGACAGTCTAAATCAAGACACCTTTTTGAAATCGGGAAGATAACTGAGATCTAGACAGACTTTTTCATGGCTCAAATTCGAGGAGAGAATATTTTCCTCGTTTTGAATTCGGTAAATGGATCGAGATGGCTTTTTTTCTTGGTTCTTTGGTCGAGACAATAATCGAAATCGAGAGTCTTTTCCAGTCAAGTCAATAATTGAGATCGATAAATTCCTTCACGGTACGCAATTAAGGCGACAATCGAAATTTATGCAGTTTCCATAGACGAGAACATAATCGAGATTAAAGTTTTCTTATTGGGGATGAAAACACACTTTTAGAACTTGAATTAGGGGAAGTAGAATAGATTGAGACGGCTTTTTCAATCGAAACGACAATCGAGACTGAAACGGATTTATTTGGTCGAGTTGACTACCGATATCCAAACAGTCTCTCCTCGTTAAGACAGTCTCATCTCGATTTCTGGATGATATGGAGAAATCCAGATCCAGATTATTTGTGAATGATAAGATAGATATTTCCTGTTTACAGTTTTTTGATGGCTATCGAAAGCTTAAACACTGTTAACATTTTAATTTTAGTTTCTTTAATAAGATGCGTAGGAAGCGAAAAATTTGCTTAAAATCTATGTAGGCGGTTGAATTTCTTTAACACGTGGCATTTGGAGAAAAAGCTTTTGAAAATTCCTTTCTGTCTCTGTTTTAGAATTATTTTTTACATCAGAAGCCATTGATTTGAATTTGACAAGTTGTTGCAAGGTCAACGTTTAAGATTTTATTAATGACGACAAAAGTCTGGCATGAAAGTGACACAATATTTTTCTAGAAAAGCTAGAAATACGAATAGCAAGAAATTTTTAAATTCAGTATATGTAATGAAGGAAAATAATAGAACTGGATATTCGTTCTACATAAAAGCTAGAATTTTTCGGCAAATTAAGGAATATAAAAACACATATAATAATTTTTTCCTACTTTTAACGTTTAAAAAACTTATATCGTAGAACACCAATTTCGCGAGAGTTACTTTGCCTTCATATGGAAACCGGCTTCAGCTTATACCCCAGTTATAAATGGTTTAAAAAGCCGTAAGTATGAAAATACGAACCCTGATTTTAATTGTGAAGCTTCTGTATGGCTATATTCAAACTTGCTAAGTACAATAATATTTATTTCAACGCTTTTCGCCTTCTCGAAAGGAAGTACGAATTAATTTAGTGTATCTTTTTTGACCGTCCCTATTTTTTTTGTTCTAATTTCAACTCTGTCTATGACGTGATCAATTTGCCTTTGTATACCTATTGAAAATGAAAAGTTTATATTATTTGAATTTATTTTGTACTTCAATTAATATTTTTAATTACTTTCAATTTGTATGACATTTATTATATAATATCATGAGACTATTATAAGCCGTTTCTTTCTTTAAATAAATAAGTAAATAAATTAATAACTTTGGTTGAAAACTTACTGAAATGGAAGAATTATTGGAAACCCGTACCTTCTCCAATTTTCAAACCGAATGGTCGTTGGAAAGAAATATGTTTCATAACAAAATATAAACGGTTGTATATAACTTCTTAGTTATGTATAAATCGCTTTCTTTATTATAGTTAATTATATATATGTACGAAATAAATGAGAACGTTTTACGGTAATTTTTTAAAAGGTCTTGATTTTGTAAGATTTCATAAATAAAACAAGTAGGACAAAATTCTTTAGTGTCTCAGGAAATAGTATTTTTTATGTTCAACCAATTATTCGAAAATTTCGTAAAAGTACAAAGTTGTGTTTTCAAACCACGTGTGCCTGCGTAGACCTTCAGAATAATGAAAATTGCCTCTAAGAATGTAGTGTAATTAATCATTCAATGTATAGACTCTTTAAATTCATAAAAAAACACCAACATGAGACTGTTTGTAAAATAAAAAGGTGTAGGAAATCCTCAAAAACGCCTTAAAATTTGGATTTTGTAAAGAAGTCTAAAAGTTCATTAGTAAAAGCCATTAATTAAAAAGGAAGGTTTTATATATTATATATACTGCTAAAATCTAAAAACTAAACCAATTTATAATTAAGAGAAACAAAATTCATAGTAGATCACTGAAAAACAGACTATATTATTTATGCAAAATTACAAAAACATTTGCTGTATTTCTAGGAAGAAATGGGCGCATCTAGCAAGCTTTTTATGGGTTTGTTTTTGTTGAAGCTCACAACATAGCCGCTGTACAAGGAAACAAATAAGAAGACCACCGCCCACACGCCCCGAACACCCACTCGGACCAACTACACTGAGAAATTCTTGGATATTTGGGCGCTCAGAAATTTCGAAAACAATCATAAAAACAATCAGTATTATTAACGGTACATGTGTGTGCAATATGGATGTCGTAATAATTGCAAGAGCAAAAACGGGCTGAAAAACGAAAGCAGCCAAAACACCATAAAACGGAAAAAGTAGAAGCATCGCAGAGCCGAAAACGCCCAACACCAAGAACAATAAACGATTTTCGCAGCGAGAAAATTTGTAAACAAATTTGTGCGGCTACAATATATTGTGTCGTGTGTTCGTTTTTTTATTCCATTTTTAATTCTTCCACCAACAACAACCGACTGACCGAGTAAACTTTTGAATCTTCCGAAGTCGAAATTGCGCAAATCTGGAAAATATTAAACTCAAAATGGGCAAAATAAGAGCAAACAGCTAAAAGGAAGAAAATAAAGTGCAATGAAAAACAACAGAATAATAAAAATGTTCAACTTGGGTGGAGAGATGTGGAAATAGCTTGCCATGCGGTACACGAAAAATCAACTAATCACAACAATTGTGCGAAAGAGGGGGAGTGCGTACTGAGGGTGTTTACTGGCGGGGGGCTAAGGAAAGTAGATGAGATGAAAATTCGAGAGAAATAGATTTAGAAAGGCTTTGGACTTTATTTGTAGGATTGGATATGGATTGGGTGGGTTCTGGAGTAGTTCGAAAGGGGATTTTCGGGGATTTTGTTCGAAAGGTCGGATGATTCACTTGTGTAAATCGAAATATCGATCAGTTCTTTCCAAAAAGCGAGTTTACTCGAAAGACCGAAAGATTTTTCGGAAGGTCGAGTGCTTTAACAAGCTCAAGTAAGTTTGAAAGTTCAGCTGTTTTATTCGAATGACCGGATGAGTGAATCGAAGGTTCGAGATTCATTCAACGAAATGGGTTTAGTTTTAAAAGTCTTATAGTGTTTTTTTTCCTACATTAAAATGTAGTTTAATTCTCAAATTCTAATATGAAATTGTACACACTATTTATGTAAAAAAAACGCTAATAAAAGCATTTGCGGACAAGCTTTAGTAACGTCCCTGAGTCAACCTTACAGTTCTCTTCGAAAATAAAATTAAAATCCATCTAAAACGGAAATTCTAGTAAAAATGTAAGGTGCAAATTTAAAAAATAATTGTTTTTCTGTTTACTCTCACGATTTTAAAATAAGGACAGGGAAATAAAAACTAAATCTTGTAGAACGTACTGGCGGACGACAATTTTTAATTAAGAATTTCGACATTTTCACACCTCAATAAAAACGCAAAATGGATACACTAATGATGCCACAGAAGGAGGCTGTTGCCACTTGAAGCAGCGTAGAAAGCGTAAAAAGGTCTTTTAATTGGCAGCTTATCAATGACGACGGCTGCAACAACAACAAGAACCCATATAATATTAACCGAAGAAAAACAAAACAAATCGGAATTTCTACAGAACGAAAACAAGACCAACTACAAAGATACAGACACGTGAAGACGACATACTTTTCGAACGCATGGTCGGACATTAATTATTGATTTAAAATCTCGAAATGCAATATAACTCGGTTTTCTTAAAAATTTCCAGTTTTAGAGAAAAAAAAAACGTTTTAAATTGGCTTCTTCTGGAAAAGCGCCTTTCTCGATTTCTCCGTGAAGAGACCCCACTTCAAGTTATATTAACCTCTTTCCCTTTCTTACGCCTACTATCACAGTATCCTCTGCGACAGTATCTATTTCCGACAGCAATATCTGTGTGGAATTCCCAAAATATAGTTTTTTAAACGGTTGAAACAGTTTTATTGTCTTTCCTGAATAATCTTCCTTAGGTATGAAATGTACGGGGAAATCTTCCTCTTCGAAGATATCAATTCTTTGGGTGCGTGGCAAAATCACGGTGCAGCACTGTGCCGTCGATGTCATTAAATTAGGAAGGAAAGCTTCACGTTTTTAGGTCGGAAGTTTTAAAATTAGAACTGTGAAATTTTCCCATTTAGGAGATTTCATTCCGTATGTCGAACGACGGTGATTTTAACCAGTGATTAATGGCTGTGTTTTTAATGTTCTAAAATCTAAAAATCTATAGGCATGATATAAAGTTAAATATAGTTCGACGTAATAATGAAAATAAAGTGACTTCTACCACAGCTATTCTGTGATAATATTTAGGGAAACCGGCCACGTGAAAAGGTTACAGAACTTCAAAAAAGTTTGGTTTTCTTTTAAATTCAGGAAAATTACATAAGCCACGCCTTTTTTATACGCGTAGTATTACAACATAAAGACGCTGTATCTTATAATGCAAAGTTCCAAGTATTTCGGAATAAAGTTCGCCTTGATCTCATGAAAGTTGCGAAGATGTAACTTTTAAAAAAACTTAAAAAAGTATTAGTACATTTGGTAGAGAAATTGAAAGTTATTGTTAACTGATACAATAATTTTCAATCCTGAAGTGATCTACGAAATATTTTTATTAATTTTGTCTACTCAACGTCATCTTCAGTATTAAAAAAAATATTACTTTAAAAATATCTAACAAATTTATTGAATTGATAATCTAAATTGTCAAACTAGTTTTTTAAACGTTTTAAATCTAAAATTTTGTACATTTTATGATATCATGAAATTAAATTTCAAAACGAAAAAAGAAACTTCATCAATGATTTTTTTACTTTTACAGGAATGCACAAACTTACTGAAATACCATTTTTTCAAAGGAAAAATAAAGCTCACTCAACACTTTTTTGTTATTTTAAAGTTTTGAAGCTTCCTCCACAGGGAGAGAAGTTGAGTTGAAGACAGGGACGCTAAAGTAAGTTTAAGCCTACCTTCACAATACTTGCAACATTTTGCTGGTGGCTCATCAGAATCAGCAATGACCGGCATGGTACCCCAGAAGGCCCACACAGCGAGAATTCACTCAGTTGAATCAAAGTCGCAGCATCACACGATCAAGAAAAAGGTTGCCGCAAATCAGTGGAAGTTCTTTAGATTTGTATCTTTTAATTATTTAAGTTTCTTTTTTGTTTGTGATCCCTTTTTGTGTTGTCACTGATCAAAGAATTGCGTGAACTGAAGAAGTTTGGTTAAGTTACGTGACTACGTGAAAATTTCACTCAATTTTCATCTAGTGTTTGCATTTGGAATGGATAGCGTTGTAAATTTAAGCTAAAATCTTTTACAGCTGCAAGCATGTCTTTCCAGTGTATTTTAGCATGTTGCTTGCGAACGTTACACTTGAAACATTTTTATGTCGTTCATGCAAAACTTTTCTGAAGCAATTCGACATATTGTGGCAGATTTCCGGCATAAAACTTCAAAAGTGCTGCTCAAATTTGTTCGTAAAGAGCGCGAAAATCTTTTTTTGGCATTTTCGGCTCAGTTCAAATCGTAGGTTTTTAAAATAATGTTCCAAATTATTACTGAGAGACGTTGTCTAAATGGTATGTTTTGGTTTTTTCTTAGCAATTTTTCTCGTTTCAATTCGTTTCGTTTGTTGTAACTTAATTATTAATTAATTCTGTAACATCTAGAAGTTCTGCGTAACTTTGTCGTTTATAAACTGAGACTTTTCTTTAAACACTTGAATTGTCTCCACTTAAAAATACGTTTTTAAACAAAAAAATCTCTTCCAAAATTCAGAGCACAAGGAAAATAATAAAAATTTCAACACCAAGCGCGCTTTCAGAAACGGACGTCCATAACGTGAAACCTCCGCAGAGACCACTGATGAGATTTCGTTGATTTCAAAATGGATTTTCATTCAGAACAGATCGCCGCGAAAAAATTCGCCGCCGAAAAAGCATTTTCCGAAACGTACGTACGAAAATCCACCAACAACAACAACCGCGAAGAAATGCACCATAGAATGTAGAGAAATCCATGTCTGAGAGGAATCGCGAGCATTTTGAGAGCAGAGAAGTTTAAAGTTTTAGATTTAGAAACAAAGGAGAGTTTTTAGAAATAGAGCGAGAGAACATTACGCAGTGAAAGGAGAGTCAGTGAGGCAGCAAGCGAGTGAGATGAGTTTTCGAAAAATTTTGTTTTGAAACATCGAAATTTTCTTTTCACTGTTAAATTCTGTGGTTAAAAAATTAATTGCTGACATTAAGACAAACGTGTGCCACACGTTCTTGGACGTGTTTGAAATTTTTAAACAATAAAAGAAAACCAAAATGTTCCCGTAACGTTTCGAGTGTGAAAAAAGCGAATGTATTCGTTTTTGTAAACATTTCTTTGCTGCACTTTACATTTCGAGTGAATTCGAAATGAGAAAAGAGTGCGAGATGTGATCGCAGAAAAAACAGAATTCCAATCAGTTCGAATGTGATCGCGCATCTCTCTTCGAAAGAGATTTTTAAGCTCTTGGAGAGAACAGAAAGAAATGTTTATTCGAATTTCGAAATCTTGCTCGTTAGCCGAGCAGAAAACATGCACTATGAAGAAATAAAAGAAATTTTCCGATTAAAATTTATCTAGTTGGAAAATACATTTTCAATGACAACAAATTAACATTTTAATTTAAAACAATTTTCTAACAAGATTAATTCGGAGATTAACTCGGAGAAAAATTCCGAATGTTTTAAGTACCTTTTTTGATTAGACAAAATCTTAATAAACACATTTAAAAACTCTATTAAGATTTGAAGTAAAATTATGAGGGCATAAAACATAAATACAAGATATATAAAACAAGGTAAGAAAGTAGGCGTGGCAGTGAACCAACCTCACCCATGCTATATCTGAGCAGAACTAGGTGTCCACAGCTCTCAATCAAGTAAAGAAACGCCCTCTTATGCTGGTTTTGGTTGAACTAAATGCAAAACTTTTCCAATACAAAACTTTTACAACTCAGATAAGCTTGTGACACTCCTGAAAGCTCACGTAAAAAAATTAAGAAAACCCCATTCGAAACTCAAATTTTCTGTCTTGAAGAACAGAATCTTTGCAGAAGAAGATTTGTTGGGTAAAAAATTTACAATAGCGAGAATGTTTAATATTCGCTTCTAAAATAATAAATGTGTGGGTTTCCACTGTATGTGCAATAAAGCATTTTGACTTATTTTTCTTGCATCAAACGATGATCAGTGCGTAGAGCTTTTAAGTGAACGCGTTAAGGTCGTTCACTGTACTCACAATATTTATCACAACAATTTCAATTATAGCAAAACGATAATAAAATTGACAAATTCAATTAATAGTACAAAAACATATCGTATTATTTTACATATATATTTCGTTATTATTCTGTAAAGATTTTCTTCTTCAAATAAGAAAAAGCTTTTTAGTGATTTCAACTTTCCGACTTCTCAAAACCGTCCATTTTCTGATCTGTACATTTAGCCAACCACCTGCATGGCTTACTAAATATAAACAACTGACACATCACGCCATTTTGTTGTACTACAAAACATTAAATTTAGATCAAGCAAAGTTTAAAAATACAAGCAGGTGAATTTGCTGACTTTTAAATAAATTAATTAGTGTAAAAATATTTTAATTGTAAACTATGCAGAAAACTATGCAAAAAACCGAAATGAGTTCCTCTAAAAATAAGAAATTTGACTCATCTAAGCGACAAAGTGTTTTCGAAAATGTTGACATTCTGAAATGTATGCCAAAATGGGCAGAAAATCAAGGAAGAAAATTAAAAAGCTACCTTCCTGCCCCTAAAATGCTGTTGAGGACATCAAAAATCGCCAGCAATGGAAGCGCACTGACAGACGTCATTGTTGTGCGAGCTTTCAAGCTGCGATGGAAGCAAGCGAGCGGCGGGGCGGAGCGGAAGCTGTTTGACGTTGGTGTGAAAATCATAAGCTATTTTTGGCAAAAATGAGGCGGCGGCGAGTATTTAAAAGTTAAAAACTAACAGCAAAACGAGTAAAAGTAAAAGGAGAAAATAAACACCGAATCGCATGAATCATGCGAGAATAAAAACGAAATGAAATTGAATGTTTATTCAGCACATTTTTGTTTTTAACAAAAATTATAAAGAGTATCAGGATCAGTAAAGAAGAGTACCAGGATCTCACTGCTCAAAACTGTTAACTTAAGAAATTCACTGAAGTTAAACAACGTGCAATTCATTCCTAAGCCTTTAAATTTATTAAAAGCTCTTTTAAGCTCTATAAACCCCAAAAAGCTGATTAACTTTTCACACTTATATCAGAAATTCACAACCACATGCACACAAAGCCACGGAGTGGGCGGTTTTAATGGATTTTAATTATATGCAGTCGCATAAAAATACCGCAGAGAAATAAATTTTAAAACATGCATTAAATAAAAAGTGGCGACACAATTTTAAATGAAAAATTCCAAGCGAACTTTGAAATTTTTACTGCGTATAACTTAACATTTATACTGAATAAATTATGTATAATTCATGTTAATATTTATATGCAACAATAGAAAAATACGGGTAATAAAATAAGAGTTTATTTTGGACAAACTCTGTAGCGTATACGTAGAAAAAATTATGTGAAGGCAAATTTAAAGAAAAGCTCATTCCAAAACAAGTAAGAATGCTATTTTCGACCGAAAAAAATCTGAAATACAGTTATTAAGTAGCTCGTAAAGAGCTCCTGAAACAAACACTCAAAAGCTCATTAAAGTGTCTAATGAAGATCAAGTACTTCAATAGTTTCCGAGGTCCAATATACAGCCATCGTTTTGTTATGTGACGCAGGACTTCAGGATATTTTCTTAAAACACATGAAATCTAATGCCGAAAATTCTACACTTCGGGCTCATCTCACTTAGATTCAACTAAAACATTTACATTTGAAATGCAAGCAACATTAATTTAAATTGTTGAGGATGGAGTATAAGAATATCAATAAAATGATTCAATTAAGAATCAAATGAAATCTCGAACTGTCCGCCACTGTTATTAAAATAAATATTCTCGCCCAAGGCCAATGCATCTGTTATTAAACAAAAACCATCCGAAACTTTTACTAGACTAAAACGAAAATATTAGCTTCATAAACACGAAGCATGAAGTTTTTCTTTATAAATAAACTCTCCCGAAATAGAAGAAAATCAGAGCATGGAGGCGCCATAATATGAGTACTATAAATTATATTTCCAAAATAATTATGATATTTAAATTAAATACTTCGAGAAAAGTAAGCAAAAAATGTTAAATAAAACGCGAAAAATGTTTGCGCTGATACGCATCAGAGTTATTTATTCCAAGGTTAAATGTGAACGATTGGAAATCATAAAAACGTTTGTTTTCATTTTTCAAAAATTCAAAATACTTTTACTAATAATCGTTTTACTAAAGACAAACGCGTGCACACGCTAGGAGAACAAGAAAACATAAATGCAGTAAAAATATTTTGCATTTAGAGCATATATGATTTATATATAGTTTAGTTATTCATGTGCCACACACGAATTGAGTTATAAAAATCACTAGCAATTACTAAAATAACTCTTCTCTATTAGTATTGAATGTAAGGTAAATGGACTTATAAATTGTTGAAGCTTAATAACTTATAAATGGTTGAAGCTTATAGTTACTTATAAGCTTTAAGAATTATTTATAAATTGTTGAAGCTAAAATTATTAGTTAAAGTTTTTGACTTCATTCGAAGAAATAAATTAAATGTATGTGAGAAGCTTTGGGATTAGGAAAAATGTTTACGATTTAATTTTTATTTGCTAAAATCGTTTAAAAAGGAGCACAAATTTTCGTCCAATAAATTGTTTCTTTTTCGGTCTCAAAAATTAGAGAAACTTTAATAATATGTCTTTATAACAAATTTAAAAAACAAATGAAAATATTGTTTGTATGCAAAAAAATTAACTTAGCGTAAGTGTGTAATTTGCTGTAGTTTTTGCTTTGATCGCCTGTGCATTTTTTAAAACACAGGCTTTTAATATTATTATTGTGGCCGGAATATTTAAAAACGTTAAAGTATTTAGTGAAATGTGAAAAAATAATGAGAAACAAGTATTTAAATACAAATAAGAATAATTAACAATTAAATAGTACTCAATTACCAAATAAAATGCCAAATTTCATTCTAATTACGAATATCTATCATTCAGACTGATGTGATATTTCCCATGTCAAGTAATAAATCCCAAGGATAGACTTTATAAGTAGCCGGATTGCGATTGGAAGATGCTTTCCTCATGGCCAACGCTATGTTGCATGTTCTCGCGTTGGTGGACTTGGAAACCTCACATATATCGGTCATTTAGGTAACATATGCACGTGAGAAATATACGTAATATTAAATCACAAATGATTATTTCCACATCGTTTAATTAACTCGCCGAAATTCAAAGAAAAGAAGAAAATAACAAAATAACAAAGCAAAAGTAGCAACAAACCATTTAAATGCCTTCAATGAAAAGTTGAAGGTGTCAATAAATATTCTCTCTAAATAATCTGAAATTCATACATTTAAACTTTCGAGTTATCTAAGCGTTTCACCAGCCTCTTGAAATGTTTTGGTGTTGAAAAAACACGAAGAATAAAATATGAGTTGGAAGGCTTTACGGTGGCCATCACATCCTCATCTGTAGAGCAAATGTTGCTGGTGATATTTTGTTGTTGACAACAAAAGACTTTACAAACAAGAAGAAAGGCGTTCGCGAGGTCTTTTCTCAGAGGGGAAGAAATAAACTTATATTTTAAGGCGAAAATTGAAATAAAAACTAAAAGGAGCTAAAGAAGAGGCCCGACTGCCTCTCTTCTCGCCTTCTGAGCTACGCTCTTGAGCAATAACAAAACAATAGTAGGAGAAGAATAAGCTTTTCCTAGATTCAAGACGAAATAGTTTCTATAACACAAACGCCCACGTCAATGCCGTCAGAAACTATAACAAAAACAAGATCAGCATTACGGTAAGTGTAGAAGTGGCCAACAGCGCAGTCCACATATCCCGCTGTTGTGTAGACAGTCCCCTCTAAAGCGATACGTGTTGCCAAAAAATGTTTAGCGGCATCGACATCGACTTCGCTCCCCTTGCTGTTGTTGTTGTTGTCATGCCTGCATTTACTAGACTTAATGCTTTAATTTATAGTCGAAGATGCCAGTTTTATTTGCGAGAAGAAAATCTAAATAAATTTTTTATAGTTTTTCGTTCTTTTTTTCCTGTTTGCCCCTAAAACGAATCTCAACTGAATGGGCAGGCGGACCACCTCAGCCCAGACCGCCTGCTAGCGCATCTGCAGCCAGCGATGTGAGTCACAGACTGCGACGAAGACGCTAAGATTCTATTTTAACTACTTATTTATTCATTCGTTGTATTTCTTCTCAAATTTTTGTTCAGTGTATGTATGTAATACACAATAATTTCATGATTTGCTAGAAGATACATCTAACTATAAAAATTCGGGCATGCCAGCCACCGTTGCCACCTGCTGCTGATACACTCAATAAACGTAGCATTTAAAATGCTATTATTTGAGGAAAATATTAAAATAAAATTATGTTTTTCTGATTCATACTTCTTTGAATTTATTAAAGAAAACCCATTAGTAAATCTCTACTCTTATAAAAAATTATTTTCGTAAATATGAAATTAAAATGAAAAAATAATGTAACTCATAGAAGGAACGTACGAAATACCAGTCAGAAGATCCAATACAATGTTCGGTTGTTGCATCTGTCGATGCGCTCCTAGTTGTCATCTTCGAACCCCCCATTCAAGCGAGATTTTCTATTTAAGTGCAACATCTCTAAGTTTCTTCTACCAAGTTATAGTCTACGAATGCAGAAAATATGACTTCCTGCAACTATCTCTACTTCGATCGCAAGGAACCTCGCAAACAGGCTTCAACCGAT
This sequence comes from Sicus ferrugineus, assembly GCA_922984085.1. Taxonomy (NCBI): domain Eukaryota; kingdom Metazoa; phylum Arthropoda; class Insecta; order Diptera; family Conopidae; genus Sicus; species Sicus ferrugineus. The sequence continues at coordinate 39,087,933 of OV277350.1, forward strand.
TAAGAAAACCAGTTTTACCAGCAGAAATCCACTCCAGTGCAGGCAAATTTGATCTTCGCCTTGCACCCTCAGACAGGCTGCTCCTCACATATTGCTTGTCCCTCAAAAGACGTGCATTCAAGCACGAACACTGCAGCAGAGAACAAAATGAGGAGTGTATTCCAATGCGAATTCGGGTGTTCCACCGGCTCAATCGAAAATAATTAAACAACAACGTGTGTGATGGAGGAAGAGGACTACTTGGCTGCAAATGCAAAAACCCAGTCCAATTGTTCCTCTTTATTCTTCTGCCGACATTTAAGGAGATCTTTAATAAACAAGAGGAAGGGATTCCACTTTAATCAGAAGCGAGGAGTGGCCCAGAGTGAGGTGCGTTACTCAGTCCCCATTCACCCCTTTTATACTGCATCTTTTGTGTGGTCCGTTGACACGCTTTTCGGACGACTGCATTCTTCCCTGGGCAGAACTAATTTGCGCACATTTTTAGCATTCGAAATTAGAGTGGAACGCAACGCCGCTTGCTTACCTCACACTCGGCGTAGCAGCTACGGTTGCCAGTGGAATTCCACTTCGTTATAGCTTCCAGATACATCCAGAGGCCTCAGTGGAGCACCGAAGCACCAATATTTCGATTACCTCGTATTTCGTTTGCTTGCGCTCTTTGACTCCGCTTCTTTTTGTCGTTTTTTATTAATTAATCACTTCCACAAAGTTTTTCTACGTCTTTTTTGAAAATTCATAAAAGTTTATTATACTAATTTTACAATTTTTACCACAGACGTCGCGGAAAATCCTCCAACTTGCTTTCGCTTCTTCCAATTCCTCTTATTTCTGGCATCTTTCATTACTCTTGTTGTTGTGAATTCTACTTTGTGAACATTCTGTGGCCTTATTATGACTTGTTACTACAGGGTGCATCAGAGGAAATACAGATAAAAAACCAGTGCTTTCCAAAGGCTCGGGTAAACCGTACAAAGAGAGCTAATTTAGATTATTAGCAATTACGATTTATAAGGGTCGTTTTAACTAAAAGTTTAATAATCAGATTTTCACAACTCATGGATAAGATATTCCATGAGTTGTGAAAATGACTTCAAGCCTCAGATACCAAATAAGACCAAATATTATTGTATCATATAAATATCAATCGGCAGAAATCTTTTTAACAACTTTTAACTTGCCAACTTTTTATTAGAGAGCTATGAATAAATAGTTAAACCGAACTTATATAAATAAAATAGTTAAACCGAATTTATTAACAAAAGTCTGTTTAGGATGTTACTTTATACCTAATTTCCTAGTTTACCAATCACAGTTTTATTTTCCATAGATTCTTCTTTTTTACTCAGCTCTAGATAATTCGATTAAAAACATTTGTTTATGAAAGAAGTCAAAAGTAAAAAAGAAGCAGCAGGACTGATCTGATTTCTACGAGATTTCGGTGTAAAGAAGAACAAAAAAGTTTTTAAACGAAAATGGCACGACGTAGTCCAGACATTCCAATAAGACCGCGATACGGCTACGTCGATGAAACTAGAGTCGTGGAACATTCGGAAAAAGTAGATGACACCAGTGAGGACGATACGGCGAGTCCTCCCCAAAGCACTTTAGCGAACCATCGGTTGATGGCGTCCTCGTACTCCGAAATACCATTTTTAGCACAATATTCTGGTGCGCCCGACCACAATGATGCCACCACGCCCACTACACACAAACAGCTGTCCGCAACGGCAGCAGCCGATAGTTTAGACGGCGATGAAGACTATGTCGAGGAAAATGATTCCAAAGGGAGTTCATGTGATGCACGACAGATGCCGAAGCGGCCAGATTCCTTGCAGTACGTAGATTCAAGTGGGTTGGAAACTTCTTTTCTATGTAGTTAAGGATGATATTTCCACTGATTCCCTCCTCCTGCAGGTATTCCGTATGAGCTGGAAGGCTCTGTACGGCATGAAGGAAAGATGATGCATTTTGTAGCGAATAATCTGGAACACACACTGAAGATAGCAAGCCCGGAATCGAAGACGGACCAAGCAGCAGCCACCAACTACTCGCACACCAGCACACCTTCCACCTCAACAGGTCTGCTTACCCGGCACTTTTTGCAGACACGATTGCCACAAATAGACTCCAACGTCCTGAATGACATCGAAATCGAAGCACAGTACTTGGCCGCCTCGGTAGATAATCTGACGGAGAACTTGTGTAATTTATTACATTCGGTAAACTTTAGTTAACCCTCACTTTGAGTTTTATCTAACTAAGCTTCCATCAGATCTCGTCCATTACGGCTGACAACGTAGAGGTGCACAAAAATGCTGTGAACAAGCTGACCGACAGCATGGACGCCAACATCAAATGCATGTACACCATTATGGCCAAAACCGAGGAGATTTCCAAGTCGATGAAGCCCACTGAGAAACTGGGGCAGCGCATGTATGGAAGCATATGTATTTATTGACAAAACCTAACCATCCGCTTGCCTTTTACTTTTTACTTACAGACGCGAAATCAAGCGACTCGTGGATATGCTGGAGTCAAATATGTAGGAACCACTCGGTGCAGCAGTAGCAGCTGAGCTACGATCACCAACCTGTCCGCTTATTTGAAGGACGATTTCCATACAAGATTATTTTAGTTTTTAATTGGTTATTAAAGTGGAACTTAACGATAACAAACTAGGTAATAAAGCGTTGATTTATTTCTACTTAAGCTTATTTCATTATTAAATTAAAACTTTTCCACCTTTGCCTTAAGAATCCGTACATTATCCACGGGCCGGTCGTTTTTGTCCGTTTCAACCATCCCAATACGCTTCACCACTTGCATGCCAGAGTGCACACGTCCGAATATCGTGTGCTTGCCATCCAGCCATTGTGTCGGCGCCAACGTTATGAAGAACTGCGAGCCATTGCTGTCTGGACCCGAGTTGGCCATGGAAAGGATGCCGGCACCGGTGTGCTTCAGGTCTGAGTGTATTTCGTCTGCGAACTCGCCGCCGTAAATCGAGGTGCCTCCACGGCCGGTGCCTGTGGGATCGCCGCCCTGAATCATGAAGTCGCGTATAACGCGATGGAACACAACGTTGTTGTAGTAGCCACGTCTCGACAACTCGGCAAAGTTGCGACATGTGTTAGGTGCGTGCTTCCAGTACAATTCGATAGTCATCTCGCCCATTCTGCATGAATATTTTTGAAATTTTGGAAGCCAGGTGTTGCTTTTATTGTTTACTTACGTTGTCTCCAGCGACACGAAGTGTGGCTGCCACGCTTTGTCCGGAATTCCACCGACTGTTGAAGAGTTCGCTACTAGCATTATTTTGATTGATTAAAGACGCTTAAGCAAAGATTAATGTTTGTTTTTCCAAACAAATTGTTACAAATTGAAGGTTGAAGCAGAGTTCCAATCACTACGCTGACAATTGGCAAATGTAAACAATTTATAAAGTGAAACGTCAAAGAAAATAGAAACGGTGAGGAGTGTGTTCAGTATAATAAATAAACAAGTCGTTCTGTCTCAAGAAAAAAAACAGCTACATGTGGAAGATAAGAGAGAACGCAAATTATATACTATATAAAATAATTACAGAAAGTAAAGTGTGCATTAAAAGATAGCACTTTAAAATTACTTTATTTATGTCCGCCTTTTTGTAATTTCGAATTAAACCCGAATTATTGAGTATTAAACTTGAACTATTGAAATCGAAAAGAATTTTTGAAAATTTTCGGGATTCTGTGTTTGCATGATGAGCTTTGTTGGACGTATTAATCTTTACAAGTAATTATCGTTGGCCCAACACTTACCGAAACTATTGAACACATCCGTGCTGATGTGGAAAAGAAACGAATTAAAGTTTGTTCGTTTAACAGCAAGAAACTACTACAAATTAAAATCAATTTTTTTAATGATAGATCTCTTTTTCTAATTATATGAAAGAAGTAAGTGAGTGATTACAAACTGCCTCTCTGAAGGAGAATTTAAATATAGGTTGTGGCAATATTTACTTTTTAAAATTTGCAGCTGTCAAATGAAGAAATATTATAAAACGTGCCGGAATTATAGATATTTACAACTGGAAGCACACTTTTTTAAAATAAGATTTGCGAATTTAGAACAATAGTGTAGTGAATTAAAATACTTACAGCTCTATAAAATATTAAAAATAAACGAATGATCGTTACGGTAATATTTATCCTATGATTTGACAGGTTAAAAACCATTTACTATTTTGTTGTTGACAGCTTTGTCTGGCCTCTCCGTTTGATCACCTGTTCTCATCCATGAATTTCAGGTAATTTAGTGGAAACATAAACGAACAAACTTTGTCAGAATTGCCACCTTTTTCCCTCTGCTTGTCAAAAAAGTAACTCGAAATTTGCTTTCATGGTTTCTTGGCATCATTCGTGTGCGTGAATTCATAGAACTCGTTTGACGTCTTTGTTTTGTGTTGGGATTTCAAAGCTACTCTTGTAGTTTGAGAGAAGGAATTAAACTAAAAAGAATTTAAGTAATTAAAATCCTGACATATTTTGCCAGTAAACGCTTACAATTATAAAGCAAAACCACGGGATTGCAAAAATTATATTATTGGATTTTTTGCCGACGGACAAGAAGAAAATTAGAAGCAAAGGAAAAACAAGAAAACTATAGCAAATAAAGAAATCAAAATTCTTTCATATTTTCAAGTGGAAAAGAAAGCGCAATTAAAAGAAAACGCAACAATTATCTGCTCTAAAGTTGTTTTGGTTTTTTATTAATGAGTTTAAATATGAATGGAAGTTCCAGACAATTTTTTTGTGAATCGATTTAAATAAAATCCACGCGACGAAAAAAACTGCTGCAAAGACCTATGAAGGACTCGACTGACAAACCTTCGAATGAGAGCAGCGTCTGCAGATCGAACGTAAGTAAAGCTTTACTTTACCTCTGTTATTTAATAAATTAAAGAAATTTTAATAAATTAAGTAAAAAATTAGACCATTTCCTTAATAAATACTTTATTTTTGTTGATTTCTTTTATCCTCATAACTTAATAAGGTGACCAGCTGAACGAAATAACAACGAAATGTTTTATTAGCTATTTGTCACGAAGCTGTCAACTTTGTGGGAGAAAATTACCATTAGGCAGTGGGGAATAGGAATTGCTTTGATTGCTTCTTGAAGCTGCGGTATTTTAGTATTAATGTGAGAAAAGAGAATACTCATGGTATTTTATTAATCGTGGTGTTTTATTCTAGTGGGATTAATTGTACTTCTCTTCCCTCAGCATTTATAATGAGTGAGAGGTAACTGTATTCCGTAGTAATCGTGTTTCTTAACTACCGTTTCATCAGGCGATATTATTTTCTCTTATTTTCTTAATACCTTTAAAGTTTCGTATGAAAAGAAAATCCTACAATTATTCTAAATTGTCTACTGCGAACATTCTCATTTATAACCTCCAATCGCAATTATAATGTAACCCAATTTAACGTTCCGTGTTTTGTCTTTACGAAATTCACATATGATCACTCCAAATTTCCATTTTTTGATCTCAAAGGCTTTTCTTGTCTCTCAATTTGATTTTTAGACCCCACCTGTTTTTAGTTGTCGTCCGTTGAAGTTTGAGTTTCTATTTTGATTTTTCCTATTTTTGCTTTACACGCACCCATTGTACTTTTCACCCACGCCTTCTCAATAAAATCAATCCGGAATGGGAACGCACACACTTCGTAAAAAGCAACAACAAAAACACCATTGTTATCAATGTTTACGAATTCTTTAGAATTTTTAGAGTCCAATATTCCTCAGCTTCTTTTTTCTATCCAATAACTAGTTAGCTGAACTAATCATGAATAAAAGAAAACTTCGTGAAGGTAAAGAAAGCAAAGATCATCTATTAGAAGCAGGGAAGAGAAGGCAGGAGAGAATGTTGGTTGCAGGTAGAGGAAACGCACTTTGTTCCCTAAAATTCCTCAACCATTCTCAATTATTTCACTTGGATGATTCATTTGAAATGGTGAGCAGTGGTTAGGTAATGGAATCTTGGGATCAAACCGACGAGTGGGGAAGGTATTTCCAAGAAAACAGGTCTAATTATGACTAGAATGGGTTATTAACTGGTATGGATTACAGGTCTTCCGAGAAACTGTCTCATTCAAACAATTTAGTAGCTGAATTAATTGATTCTGCTTGAAATGAGACTTGGTGAGCGTTGAATTAGGTAATGAGTAGCAAAATAAATGGCAAAAATACAATAGGCCTGTCTGCACATCTGCACGCGAAAGCAATGAATTGTAGAATAAAATAAAAATAACCTCAACAAATTCAATTCTCTCATGCGAGCTAGGAAAGTAAAACCGAACTGAAATAAATTGAAACCTTCCTCTTTGGCCAAAAGTATTGTAATTCGCCGGAAAGAATTGCCAAAAGATTCTATTATTTTGCTTCAAATTAGTGTAAGAAATAATAAAACCGACCGAAATACAACGTCCTATATCGTTTCCAGTAGAAATGTATTCTTTCAATACAATAGAAACCGAGTCCTCCTCCCACGCAACTCTCTGAATTTCTTAAAGAAACTCGTTTCCTAGCCGTTGCTCTGGTTCAACATGGCTTAAAACTCCATCCTAGAATGCAATAAAAATGTGGTCGAAGTGTGATACTTAACCACGTTTAAGTTTTCGAGCCAATAGAGAAGAAAACCAAAGAGGAAGCACGTTCCTTCTCCTCTGCAGGTTTTCAAAAACTTTTTTTCCCCTCTAAACTTTACATAAATTTTACGGAATACGAAACCACAATGGCTCGCGGTTTGACTGTAAACCGTGTTTTTCTCCTGTTCTTTTGGAACTGAAATTACCATGTTTGTGAAGTTTTCTCTTCCTTTTTTGCGCATAATTATTTCTAATGAATTTCTGTAAGCGCGTTTAACGTGTTGCTTGTGTATTTTGTTGGTGGTCCTCATGCCCTAATTTTGACTTTATCTAAAGTTTGTGCTTAAATTTCTTTTTCTTTAGTTGGATTCCCTGTTTTCAAAATTTGAAACGTACAATTTCTTTATTTGGTTTTACAAATGCAAAACTAACTTTCAAAACTTGTTCCCTTCTGGACAAAATTTAAAAAATAAACCATAAAACGTAAAATAACATTTGGTAAAATTATTTCAACATAACTCATTAAATAATTAAAACATAAAAATCATAAAAAGTTACCAATTATAAACCAAGAAAAGGACAAAAAATTTTGTATGTTTTATTTGATGTCCTTAAAGTACAATAATTTGATATTAAATAAAATTGTTTTAATTCACTGAAATCAGGTTAAAGTAGCTGGAGTTATTTATATTAAGTTTTAAGTCCCTGAAGTCAATTGACGTCAGTTAAATTAATCAAGTCTCAAAAACTTCAATTAATTAATTCAAATAAGGTTTTTTCATTGAAGTCAGTCAAGCTTTTATAAAATTTAGGTAATTTTGATATCAGTTAAGTTACATGAAGTAGCGAAAAGAAATTGTTTGAAGTCACTGAAATATGTTGATAATTCAAAGAGGCTGAAGTTATATGAAGTCGTTTTAAGTCGCTGAAAGTCTGTTAATACTAATTGAAATATTTGAAGTATTGAAATTGCTTAACGCCATTTCAAGTCGCTGAAATTAGTTGAAGTCATTGAAGTAATTCAACATAACTTCGAATGAATGAATTTTATTCCATGTTATTTTATATTATTCTGTTTCCATGTTATTTTATATTATTTCTGTGAAATCGCTCTAATCGTTAAAATCATTTGATGCCTCTTTGAAGACGCTGAAATCCAAAAATGTCTTCAATGTTTTCATAACGAATACGTTCACGAAAACACTTTCTGCTCTCACACAAAAATTCATTCATTCGTCGCCATTCATCTGTTAAACTCATCAGTCATCAATCATTCAAACTCAAATTGTCTATCAAATAATGATAAGAAGGGGAAGGAAGGGCGGGGGACCAATTGATGCGAAAAAGAATACACGCAAAAAGGTGTGTAAAAAGTAATACAATACAATACACTGGACCTAAGAAACAATGATAAAGTTAGTATCTTCAAGAAAAAGCTGCAATTTTTACCCGTCAAGATGAAGATCTTCAGTTGTTGAATAAGACGAGGCAGTATTTTTTAAATTGGAAATAGAATTCGATGTAAAGAACTTCGATGTAAAGAACTCGGTTTTCAATGAGATGTTTCGTCATACTAACAACCATCGTTCGTCATATTGAATTCACAAAGTTAAGAACAAAAATTTTGTCATGTTGACACTTAGTTGTAAAACATCGTTGATATTAGATAAAACCTAAAGTAATATTGAGAGTTTCGTTCGTCAATAATCCAAACACTTACTATTGATATGACAATCAAAGTTTTTCTCAGTGTATTTGACATTCTTAATTCTCTCTTCTGCCTTTTGCTTCACTACAACTGCAGGCCTGCCATTCTCGTCTTCTTGAGCTGCTTTAAATGCAGCACACAATGACCTGTGACCGCCATCCCCCCACCCCCAACCCCTCCGAGAATACGTGTGTAGAGCTGCCAATGTGTTGAAATCCCCGATTGTCTTGACCTGGCGTGAAGCCAAACAACGGGTAAACTGAGTGAGCTGCTTGATCACTGGGGCGGATAAGAGGGTTGCCGAGGTTGGTCCTACAAGCCAGGTTGGGTGAGGCGTCGTATGATGATGGTCGGCTTTGGGACCAACTAACCACAGCAACGTGTGCCGCGGATGGACAGCTGGACTGAGTGCTTCATTGTGTATCGCATTTAGGGATTCTACGTAACGTGTGCCGTCGTCATTCTAATTCTCATCGTTTATGTGAGTCCGTCGTATATTTTGACAGCCGTTTTATTCGTAGCTCGAAGCTCTGCGAAGATTACAAAGCTCTCTGACCACCACAATCGAGTTGTTTGCCATCATCACCCGTGGCCAGCGAGCTTTCGGGGTGCAGTTTGGCAGACATCAAGGAGCGGCTTGTTGTGGTTTTGCTATTATTATTTTTACTTTTCTTGATTTTCGGCAGCACGCACTTAACTTGTAGCCGTCTGTATACGGCAGCTTTTGGTTTTCAATCGTTTTAAGGTTACTCACTTCGTATTTATGTCGCAGTCGGTAGAATAATGAAGACCTTTTCCGAGACTGCTGAAAATTGGCAGCAATACTAGCAGCCTTTTAAAATTTTAGCTTTACAAACTTCTGTTTCGAATGCTTTGAAATTGGCTTTTGTTGGTGATTTAGTTTTTGTACTCCAGCAGTAGCAGATGTAAACTCTACTTATAGTCGGTTATATTGGCCGAATTCTCGTTTTTCGATTTACAGATTCTTCCAAATTCACTACAGTTCGTATATAAAAAACAAAACGTAACGAAAATAATCCACTCAAATTGAATTCTCCTTTTTGACTTGATTAAAATTGTGATTCAGTTAATTTTAATGTGATGATCCAGTTAATTTTAGTTTTCAGTTAATTTTAATGTGTGATTCAATTAATTTTAATTATGCGAATACATTTGAATTTCTGCAGATGTTATAAAACTAAAAATATAATTTAAAAAGTGAACAATAGCGCGTGGAAGAGCACGAAAATGCAACAAGAGTTCAGCAAGACGTCGCATTTGCATTTTAATCTAATGAACGTAATTGGTAATGAAAGCATTTTACAACCGCTTCCTCCTCCCCTTTGGCTACGCTATTGCAATCACTCTTCGTTCCATGCGGAATCGTACAAACACACGCAGATCTACGCACACACGCACACACACACACACACACACACCCGCACGCACACACACTAAGCTTATTTTCCTTTGTGAGTGCAGCACGTGCTTTTGTAAAGACTCGCTCGCTTAATTATTAGCTTCCTATTGCTAGCTGGGCGGTAGCGAGCGGCAGCAAAGCGCAAACCACGAAGCGGCTCCTGTTAGCGCGAAGTGTTGTAATGAAGGTGGGTGGCGGTGGTCAGTGGCATACGAAAAAAACACAAAATGCTCCTGAAACACGAAATGCATTCGGCGGCAAATCCTTTGAAGCAACAGAAAGCGAATTACTTTGCATAAAACAAAAGAGACGCTTACAACTTTGAAGTGGAGTGGAAAGCAAATTTGAAATAACTACGTGAAGGAATGAAATGAAAAAGTTCCTTCTTAAGTAAACCAGAGGAACGCAGCAAGAGTGAAAAACAGCAGTGTGTGTGTGTGTGTGTGTGTGTGTGTGTGTGTGTGTGTGTGTGTGTGTGTGTGTGTGTGTGTGTTCGTGTGTGTGTGTGTGTGTGTGTGTGTGTGTGTGTGTGTGTGTGTGTGTGTGTGTGCGTTTGCGTCGCTTTGAGAGCTCCGAGAATGGTGTTTGTTTAATTATCACAAGCATCTAAAGGTACAGAAAATCTTATGAATTTTAACATTCGCGCAAATTACTGTATTTACAAGCACCGCCTACGTAAGCATTTATGTTTGTAAATCTTATTTTGTGTACACAAATCTTGCTGTGTGTGTATGCAAGTCCTGTGCAAGTATATCACAGAATAACTATAGAATGTCCTTTGAAGATAACAACATGCACATTATATTTCCAGTGATTATAGACCATAAATTCATATAAAGAACTTCTGCAACCTTAAATTAACTTTTAATTGTATTTCTTCAAATTGAAAATGTAAATAATATTTAAATAAACAAGTCGTGCAGTGAAACATTCTGTTTTACTGCACAAACTTATGCAATTAATAAAGCGTTTTAAAGCGCTCTAAAAACTACACTTTTAGATTTCTCTCTCTCTCTTCTAAATTTTGGTACTCAAAAGGATAATGAAAAGTGCTACTAATTATCCTGTTGCCTGCAGCCGGCTGCAGAATTATTATAATTCTGTGCAGGTTCTCTCCGATTTATTACCCTAATTTGTACCGGCCTGCGTAGCACCATTTGCTCCGAAAAATTTATTAATGCATTCATTTCGGATGCAACCGCGCATAATTTGTGATTTCATTTTTAGTTTCTTTAGCTACACAAACATTAATGGAATTATTTTAGTACGAAGTAATTAATGTTTTCGTAGAAATATACAAATTTAGCAACATCGTAGCTTTTAATTTGCACAGAAAACGGAAATTGTTAGCTAATGGAAGGATGCGTAGAATTTAAATTTTCGACTGCAATACAGCTGGACACAGCAACCGAACGGAACAAAAGCAGAGATGTTGCCAGCAGCATTGCTGCAACCAACGTTGCCG